>JAGSMS010000006.1:10000000-10727500 GCA_029286595.1 Bhutanitis thaidina | reverse complement strand
AATAGAATAGAATAGAATAGAATAAATTAAATTAAATTAAATTAAATTAAATTAAATTAAATTAAATTAAATTAAATTAAATTAAATTAAATTAAATTAAATTAAATTAAATTAAATTAAATTAGAATAGAATAGAATAGAATAGAATAGAATAGAATAGAATAGAATAGAATAGAATAGAATAGAATAGAATAGAATAGAATAGAATAGAATAGAATAGAATAGAATAGAATAGAATAGAATAGAATAGAATAGAATAGAATAGAATAGAATAGAATAGAATAGAATAAATTAAATTAAATTAAATTAAATTAAATTAAATTAAATTAAATTAAATTAAATTAAATTAAATTAAATTAAATTAAATTAAATTAAATTAAATTAAATTAAATTAAATTAAATTAAATTAAATTAAATTAAATTAAATTAAATTAAATTTTAAATATACTTGTTCTATCTCCAAATAACCTAACCTAACCTAACCTAACCTAACCTAACCTAACCTAACCTAACCTAACCTAACCTAACCTAACCTAACCTAACCTAACCTAACCTAACCTAACCTAACCTAACCTAACCTAACCTAACCTAACCTAACCTAACCTAACCTAACCTAACCTAACCTAACCTAACCTAACCTAACCTAACCTAACCTAACCCTCCTCGAGGGTAGAAACAGACTCGGGAGAGGAGGTACTGGAGAGGGTCTGACATGCTGTGGATGCCAAGGAGGGCTGGGTAAAGGTTGAGAGGGTCAGGAAGGCAAAGTCATTCGCAGTTGGCGAAGCGTTAAATGCAACATTTTCCGTGGCCATTTGCAATTCGATATCCAGCTATGCTACGCGGAATTGAACTCTCCGGATTGCGTGTCTCCTCTCATTAGATATTGTAATAATGTTCATCCCTTTTAGATGTGGTGTGAAATTTTCGGCTTCGGTGCGTTACGCTCACTTCTCTAAACGAATATTATGATTTTTCTTAATAAGTGATATGTGAATGGTATATATTATGTGTTATCTATTTATGTTTTCGGCGAAGAGCTTAATCCATATAGAATGCCTGAAACGTTTACGAAGTGCACAAACATGGTAAACAGTCTTCTGTAAAATGGCAGACGTACAGCCAACAATGTTTAAATCAGATATTCTATTCGTTCATTTATTATACAATTACCCGTTGAAATATATCATAAAAAAGCTCAAATCCATTTCGAAAAGAAATAAAATTGGTCATATTCCTTTGGAAATACCACTGGGGATAGTTTAGGTAAGGTTAGGTTAGGTTAGGTTAGGCCAGGCCAGGCCGAGGCCATCCGCTCGATCTCCTGTCCCCAGACCCAGTCTTCAGCGACTCAATGGCAGCTCTACAAACGGTCATAAATCATAGTTGCCTCCATCCCTGCATGGGCCTTGATCCAGAATAAGGTAACAACTTTACCCTGGAGAGATGCTGTTGTTAGATTATCTCTGCTCTCTACTGCAAGAGGATGGAGGCAACTATAATTTATGACCGTTTGTAGAGCTGCCATTGAGTCGCTGAAGACTCCAAAGGAAGACGCTGCGTGTCCGAGAATTACCTGTGTGGCCTTGCATATGGCCAGAAGCTCAGCCTGGTAGACGGTGCAGTACCCTGGGAGAGCAAGCTTGATGGCTTTTGTTTCGGTCTCGCTGTTCCACACAGACACGGCAGCGCCGACTTTGCCCTCAATCTTGCTCCCGTCAGTAAATATACGAACGTCATAGTCACTGTTTTGAATGAGCTGCTCTCGATCTACCAGGCTCACGAGCCTCAGGCTGATACACTCGGCGGGATGTGGCGCCTCATGGGCCGAGGCCATCCGCTCGATCTCCTGTCCCCAGACCCAGTCTTCAGCGACTCAATGGCAGCTCTACAAACGGTCATAAATCATAGTTGCCTCCATCCCTGCATGGGCCTTGATCCAGAATAAGGTAACAACTTTACCCTGGAGAGATGCTGTTGTTAGATTATCTCTGCTCTCTACTGCAAGAGGATGGAGGCAACTATAATTTATGACCGTTTGTAGAGCTGCCATTGAGTCGCTGAAGACTCCAAAGGAAGACGCTGCGTGTCCGAGAATTACCTGTGTGGCCTTGCATATGGCCAGAAGCTCAGCCTGGTAGACGGTGCAGTACCCTGGGAGAGCAAGCTTGATGGCTTTTGTTTCGGTCTCGCTGTTCCACACAGACACGGCAGCGCCGACTTTGCCCTCAATCTTGCTCCCGTCAGTAAATATACGAACGTCATAGTCACTGTTTTGAATGAGCTGCTCTCGATCTACCAGGCTCACGAGCCTCAGGCTGATACACTCGGCGGGATGTGGCGCCTCATGGGCCGAGGCCATCCGCTCGATCTCCCTGTCCCCCAGACCCAGTCTTCAGCGACTCAATGGCAGCTCTACAAACGGTCATAAATCATAGTTGCCTCCATCCCTGCATGGGCCTTGATCCAGAATAAGGTAACAACTTTACCCTGGAGAGATGCTGTTGTTAGATTATCTCTGCTCTCTACTGCAAGAGGATGGAGGCAACTATAATTTATGACCGTTTGTAGAGCTGCCATTGAGTCGCTGAAGACTCCAAAGGAAGACGCTGCGTGTCCGAGAATTACCTGTGTGGCCTTGCATATGGCCAGAAGCTCAGCCTGGTAGACGGTGCAGTACCCTGGGAGAGCAAGCTTGATGGCTTTTGTTTCGGTCTCGCTGTTCCACACAGACACGGCAGCGCCGACTTTGCCCTCAATCTTGCTCCCGTCAGTAAATATACGAACGTCATAGTCACTGTTTTGAATGAGCTGCTCTCGATCTACCAGGCTCACGAGCCTCAGGCTGATACGCTCGGCGGGATGTGGCGCCTCATGGGCCGAGGCCATCCGCTCGATCTCCCTGTCCCCCAGACCCAGTCTTCAGCGACTCAATGGCAGCTCTACAAACGGTCATAAATCATAGTTGCCTCCATCCTCTTGCAGTAGAGAGCAAAGATAATCTAACAACAGCATCTCTCCAGGGTAAAGTTGTTACCTTATTCTGGATCAAGGCCCATGCAGGGATGGAGGGCAACGAAAGTGCTGACCAGCTTGCCAAAAGCGCCGCCTTGGGCTCCAGGGGGAGACCTGATTATGATTTGAACCCGGTCTCATTCGCCAAGCGAAGCATTCGACTTGCAACGCTTGACGAATGGAATCGTAGATATCAAATTGGAGAAACCACGTTGGTCACAAAAATATTCTTCCCGGATGCTGTGACGGCGTACCGGACGATCAGCAAAATAAAAGTCGACTACATGGTTACGCAAATTATGACAGGGCACGGTGGGTTCTCGGAGTACTTGAATCGCTTTAAGTGCAAAGAGAGCTCATCATGCGCATGCGAGCCAGGAACGCAGGAATCGGTCCCACACATCCTTTTTGAATGCCCAATACCTGCAATACAAAGACTAGAACTAAGAAACAAAATAAATGAAAATATAGTAAGGGAAAACGTACCGAACATCATAAACAGTCAAAAAAGAGACGTGTTCTTAAAATACTGCATCGAAATCGCTCAAAATGTCGTAAAGAGGAACAAAACAGCGTAGCAAGTAATAATGCTATCATAATATAATGAAATATATTATAGACTAGAATAGTGTAAGAAATTAGATAAATAAAAATGTAGAGTGTAAGAACAAACTGTTAAAAATAAGATGTTTAAATAACTTTAGTAATAAAGGATTAAAACAATGTACACAAAACTCCTGCAAAAACTACTTATTATATCATATTTAAGAGATATTTGGAGATAGAACAAGTATATTTAAAAAAAAAAAACCTAACCTAACCTAACCTAACCTAACCTAACCTAGCCTAGCCTAGCCTAGCCTAACCTAACTTAGCCTAGCCTAACCTAGCCTAGCCTAGCCTAGCCTAGCCTAGCCTAGCCTAGCCTAGCCTAGCCTAGCCTAACCTAACCTAACCTAACCTAACCTAACCTAACCTAACCTAACCTAACCTAACCTAACCTAACCTAACCTAACCTAACCTAACCCAACCTAACCTAACCTAACCTAACCTAACCTAACCCAATCCTAACCTAACCTAACTCAACCTAACCTAACCCAACCCAACCCAACCTAACCCAACCCAACCTAACTCCAACCTAACCTAACCTAACCCAACCTAACCCAACCCAACCCAACCCAACCTAACCCAACCCAACCTAACCCAACCCAACCCAACCTAACCTAACCTAACCTAACCTAACCTAACCCAACCCAACTCCAACCCAACCTAACCCAACCTAACCTAACCTAACCTAACCCAACCCAACTCAACCCAACCTAACCTAACCTAACCTAACTCAACCTAACCCAACCTAACCCAACCTAACCTAACTCTAACCCAACCTAACCCAACCTAACCCAACCTAACCTAACCTAACTCCAACCTAACCTAACCTGACCTAACCTAACCCAACCTAACTCAACCTAACCTAACCAAACCTAACCTAACCTGACCTAACCTAACCTAGCCTAACCTAACCCAACCTAACCTGACCTAACCTAACCTAACTCAACCTAACCTAACTCAACCTAACCTAACTAACCTAACCTAGCCTAACCTAACCTAACCTAACCTAACTCAACCTAACCTAACCTAACCTAACCTAACCTAACCTAACCTAACTCCAACCTAACCTAACCTAACCTAACCTAACCTAGCCTAACCTAGCCGAGCCTAGCCTGGCCTAGCCTAACCTAACCTAACCTAACCTAACCTAACCTAACCTAACCTAACCTAACCTAACCTAACCTAACCTGACCTAACCTTTTTTTTTTTTTTTTTCGTGGGGAAATCCCTTATGGATACCCAGCTCCCTGCGAGGTAGCCGGGTTATGTCGGACTCCCACCGACTAAAACCCCACGGTGGTCGCCATCAGCACTGGCGAGGGGTCACGGGATCTCCGTTCGGAACACAACCGTGGCCCCCCTTGCGCTTGGCTAATATAGCCCCGTCCCGGGGGCAGTATTACCCTGCCCCCAGCACCCCCGCGGTGCTATGCACAGTGACTCAAGACCACTTCGAGTCACCGTCCACCCCGAAATCGTTTTACTGGACAACGCTTGTCCACGACCCCAGGGGCCCCGTTTCTGGTAGGGGAACACCATCAATATTTGGAGGGCCATGACGAGACGCACGCACGCCTCTGTGGCCCCGTCTCCGAGCGGGATCTGTCCTCTCGCGTTCCCGCTCAGCAGCCTCCTTCTGGACCATCACGGTCTCACAGAATGCAGCTGCGGCCTCACTCCGTATCCCCGCTCAGCATCGCTGACACGACTGCTGGCAGGGAGAGGTTTCGCCCTATATGGTTCACCAGGATCCTCCGCTCCGCCTCTCATGCTGGGCACACCATCAGTGTGTGCGATGCGGAGTCCTGGTCCCTTCCACCGCAGTGAAAGCAGCTCGCCGTCGCCTCACGTCCGATCTTACACAGATAATCACCGAAACACCCGTGTCCGGTAATTATCTGTGTAAGCCTGTAGGTGAGTCTTCCTCCCCGTCGCTGCATCCAGGCTTCGAAGACCGGCAGGAAGGCTTCGACGACACGCTTGCGCGCGTATCGCTCATCGCTGAGCCTAGCGCGCCATGTCGCGAATGCGTTCTGACGTTCCTGCCGTTTAATCGACTCGAACACCTCTTCTGGTTCGCTGCCACCGCTCTGGCGGAGGATGTGGATCCGGTTGTAAACCTGTGCATCCATATCCGCCAGTATGTCCAGAGGTGGAAAACGAGCCAGGACAGTTGCCGCCTCGAAGGATATGGTTCTATATCCTCGTACGATCCGTATGGCCATCCGCCACTGGACACTGTAGATTTTAGATCTACAGCGTCGGATGGCAAGCCTTTTTGCCCATACGGGCGCCCCATATAAGGCTACGGATCGTACCACCCCTGCATAGAGGCGGCGAACTTCCTCGCTTGGTCCCCCGAGATTAGGCAGTAGTCTGTGCAAGGCACCCGCTACCCTCTGGCCTGGCCTAGCCTGGCCTGGCCTGGCCTGGCCTGGCCTAGCCTGGCCTGGCCTGGCTGGCTGGCCTGGCTGGCCTGGCCTGGCCTGGCCTGGCCTAGCCTGGCCTGGCCTGGCCTAGCCTGGCCTGGCCTGGCCTGGCCTGGCTGGCCTGGCTGGCCTGGCCTGGCCTGGCCTGGCCTAGCCTGGCCTGGCCTGGCCTGGCCTGGCTGGCTGGCCTGGCTGGCTGGCCTGGCCTGGCTGGCCTGGCTGGCTGGCCTGGCCTGGCTGGCCTGGCCTGGCCTAGCCTGGCCTGGCCTGGCCTGGCCTAGCCTGGCCTGGCCTAGCCTGGCCTGGCCTGGCCTGGCCTGGCCTGGCCTGGCCTGGCCTGGCCTGGCTGGCTGGCCTGGCTGGCTGGCCTGGCTGGCTGGCCTGGCTGGCTGGCCTGGCTGGCCTGGCCTGGCTGGCCTGGCCTGGCCTGGCCTAGCCTGGCCTGGCCTGGCCTGGCCTAGCCTGGCCTGGCCTGGCTGGCTGGCCTGGCCTGGCCTGGCCTGGCCTAGCCTGGCCTGGCCTGGCTGGCCTGGCTGGCCTGGCTGGCCTGGCCTGGCTGGCCTGGCCTGGCCTAGCCTGGCCTGGCCTGGCCTGGCCTGGCCTGGCCTAGCCTGGCCTGGCCTGGCCTAGCCTGGCCTGGCCTAGCCTGGCCTGGCCTAGCCTGGCCTGGCCTGGCCTGGCCTGGCTGGCCTGGCCTGGCCTGGCCTAGCCTGGCCTGGCCTAGCCTGGCCTGGCCTGGCTGGCCTGGCCTGGCCTAGCCTGGCCTGGCCTGGCCTGGCCTAGCCTGGCCTGGCCTGGCCTGGCCTGGCTGGCCTGGCTGGCCTGGCCTGGCCTGGCCTAGCCTGGCCTGGCCTAGCCTGGCCTGGCCTGGCTGGCTGGCCTGGCCTGGCTGGCTGGCCTGGCTGGCTGGCCTGGCTGGCCTGGCTGGCCTGGCCTGGCCTGGCCTGGCCTGGCCTGGCCTGGCCTAGCCTGGCCTGGCCTGGCCTGGCCTAGCCTGGCCTGGCCTAGCCTGGCCTGGCCTGGCCTGGCTGGCTGGCCTGGCTGGCCTGGCCTGGCCTAGCCTGGCCTGGCCTAGCCTGGCCTGGCCTAGCCTGGCCTGGCCTGGCCTGGCCTAGCCTGGCCTGGCCTGGCCTAGCCTGGCCTGGCCTGGCCTAGCCTGGCCTGGCCTAGCCTGGCCTGGCCTGGCCTGGCCTGGCTGGCTGGCCTGGCTGGCCTGGCCTGGCCTAGCCTGGCCTGGCCTGGCCTGGCCTGGCCTGGCCTAGCCTGGCCTGGCCTAGCCTGGCCTGGCCTAGCCTGGCCTGGCCTGGCCTGGCCTAGCCTGGCCTGGCCTAGCCTGGCCTGGCCTGGCCTAGCCTGGCCTGGCCTGGCCTGGCCTGGCCTAGCCTGGCCTGGCCTAGCCTGGCCTGGCCTGGCACAACCTGGCCTGGCCTGGCCTAGCCTGGCCTGGCCTAGCCTGGCCTGGCCTAGCCTGGCCTGGCCTGGCCTGGCCTGGCACAACCTGGCCTGGCCTGGCCTGGCCTGGCCTGGCCTGGCTGGCCTGGCCTGGCCTAGCCTGGCCTGGCCTGGCCTGGCCTGGCCTGGCCTGGCTGGCCTGGCCTGGCCTAGCCTGGCCTGGCCTGGCCTGGCCTGGCCTGGCCTGGCACAACCTGGCCTGGCCTGGCCTGGCCTGGCCTGGCCTGGCCTAGCCTGGCCTGGCCTGGCCTGGCCTGGCCTGGCCTGGCCTGGCCTGGCCTGGCCTAGCCTGGCCTGGCCTGGCTGGCCTGGCCTGGCCTGGCACAACCTGGCCTGGCCTGGCCTGGCCTGGCCTGGCACAACCTGGCCTGGCCTGGCCTAGCCTGGCCTGGCCTGGCCTAGCCTGGCCTGGCCTAGCCTGGCCTGGCCTGGCCTAGCCTGGCCTGGCCTAACCTAACCTAACCTAAACTCAGAGTACGTGAGGCGGCCTCACTGTACGGGGCCAAGAGGGGAGTGCCTCAGCTGGGTCTGGGGGACAGGGAGATCGAGCGGATGGCCCCGGCCATTGCGGCGCCACATCCCGCCGAGCGTATCAGCCTGAGGCTCGTGAGCCTGGTAGATCGAGAGCAGCTCATTCAAAACAGTGACTATGACGTTCGTATATTTACTGACGGGAGCAAGATTGAGGGCAAAGTCGGCGCTGCCGTGTCTGTGTGGAACAGCGAGACCGAAACAAAAGCCATCAAGCTTGCTCTCCCAGGGTACTGCACCGTCTACCAGGCTGAGCTTCTGGCCATATGCAAGGCCACACAGGTAATTCTCGGACACTCAGCGTCTTCCTTTGGAGTCTACAGCGACTCAATGGCAGCTCTACAAACGGTCATAAATCATAGTTGCCTCCATCCTCTTGCAGTAGAGAGCAGAGATAATCTAACAACAACATCTCTCCAGGGTAAAGTTGTTACCTTATTCTGGATCAAGGCCCATGCAGGGATGGAGGGCAACGAAAGAGCTGACCAGCTTGCCAAAAGCGCCGCCTTGGGCTCCAGGGGGAGACCTGATTATGATTTGAACCCGGTCTCATTCGCCAAGCGAAGCATTCGACTTGCAACGCTTGACGAATGGAATCGTAGATATCAAATTGGAGAAACCACGTTGGTCACAAAAATATTCTTCCCGGATGCTGTGACGGCGTACCGGACGATCAGCAAAATAAAAGTCGACTACATGGTTACGCAAATTATGACAGGGCACGGTGGGTTCTCGGAGTACTTGAATCGCTTTAAGTGCAAAGAGAGCTCATCATGCGCATGCGAGCCAGGAACGCAGGAATCGGTCCCACACATCCTTTTTGACTGCCCAATACCTGCAATACAAAGACTAGAACTAAGAAACAAAATAAATGAAAATATAGTAAGGGAAAACGTACCGAACATCATAAACAGTCAAAAAAGAGACGTGTTCTTAAAATACTGCATCGAAATCGCTCAAAATGTCGTAAAGAGGAACAAAACAGCGTAGCAAGTAATAATGCTATCATAATATAATGAAATATATTATAGACTAGTATAGTGTACGAAAATAGATAAATAAAAATGTAGAGTGTAAGAACAAACTGTTAAAAATAAGATGTTTACATTACTTTAGGAATAGAAGATTAAAACAATGTACATAAAACTCCTGCAAAAACAACTTAAAATATTATATTTAAGAAATAAATAAATAGAATAGTAAGAAATAATAAACATAACAGCCAAAGCTCCGATTATGTTGGAGATAGAAAGTCATTTAAAAAAAAAAAAAAAAAAAAAAACCTAACCTAACCTAACCTAACCTAACCTAACCTAACCCAACCTAACCTTAACCTAACCTAACTCTAACCTAACCCAACTCTAACCCCAACCTAACCCAACCCAACCTAACCTAACCTAACCCAACCCAACCTAACTCAACCTAACCTAACCTAGCCTAACCTAACCTAACCCAACTCAACCTAACCTAACCTAACCTAGCCTAACCTAACCTAACCTAACCTTAACCTAACCTAACCCAACTCCAACCCAACCTAACTCCAACCTAACCTAACCTAACCTAACCCAACCCAACCCAACCTAACCTAACCTAACCTAACCAACCTAACCTAACCTAACCTAACCTAACCTAACCTAACCTAACCTAACCTAACCTAACCTAACCTAACCTAACCTAACCTAACCTAACCTAACCTAACCTAACCTAACCTAACCTAACCTAACCTAACCTAACCTAACCTAACCTAACCTAACCTAACCTAACCTAAACTCAGAGTACGTGAGGCGGCCTCACTGTACGGGGCCAAGAGGGGAGTGCCTCAGCTGGGTCTGGGGGACAGGGAGATCGAGCGGATGGCCCCGGCCATTGCGGCGCCACATCCCGCCGAGCGTATCAGCCTGAGGCTCGTGAGCCTGGTAGATCGAGAGCAGCTCATTCAAAACAGTGACTATGACGTTCGTATATTTACTGACGGGAGCAAGATTGAGGGCAAAGTCGGCGCTGCCGTGTCTGTGTGGAACAGCGAGACCGAAACAAAAGCCATCAAGCTTGCTCTCCCAGGGTACTGCACCGTCTACCAGGCTGAGCTTCTGGCCATATGCAAGGCCACACAGGTAATTCTCGGACACTCAGCGTCTTCCTTTGGAGTCTACAGCGACTCAATGGCAGCTCTACAAACGGTCATAAATCATAGTTGCCTCCATCCTCTTGCAGTAGAGAGCAGAGATAATCTAACAACAACATCTCTCCAGGGTAAAGTTGTTACCTTATTCTGGATCAAGGCCCATGCAGGGATGGAGGGCAACGAAAGAGCTGACCAGCTTGCCAAAAGCGCCGCCTTGGGCTCCAGGGGGAGACCTGATTATGATTTGAACCCGGTCTCATTCGCCAAGCGAAGCATTCGACTTGCAACGCTTGACGAATGGAATCGTAGATATCAAATTGGAGAAACCACGTTGGTCACAAAAATATTCTTCCCGGATGCTGTGACGGCGTACCGGACGATCAGCAAAATAAAAGTCGACTACATGGTTACGCAAATTATGACAGGGCACGGTGGGTTCTCGGAGTACTTGAATCGCTTTAAGTGCAAAGAGAGCTCATCATGCGCATGCGAGCCAGGAACGCAGGAATCGGTCCCACACATCCTTTTTGACTGCCCAATACCTGCAATACAAAGACTAGAACTAAGAAACAAAATAAATGAAAATATAGTAAGGGAAAACGTACCGAACATCATAAACAGTCAAAAAAGAGACGTGTTCTTAAAATACTGCATCGAAATCGCTCAAAATGTCGTAAAGAGGAACAAAACAGCGTAGCAAGTAATAATGCTATCATAATATAATGAAATATATTATAGACTAGTATAGTGTACGAAAATAGATAAATAAAAATGTAGAGTGTAAGAACAAACTGTTAAAAATAAGATGTTTACATTACTTTAGGAATAGAAGATTAAAACAATGTACATAAAACTCCTGCAAAACAACTTAAAATATTATATTTAAGAAATAAAATAAATAGAATAGTAAGAAATAATAAACATAACAGCCAAAGTCTGATTATGTTGGAGATAGAAAGTCATTTAAAAAAAAAAAAACCTAACCTAACCTAACCCAACCTAACCTAACCCAACCCAACCTAACCCAACCTAACCTAACCTAACTCTAACCTAACCTAACCTAACCTAACCTAACTCTAACCTAACCTAACCCAACCTAACCTAACCCAACCCAACCTAACCCAACCCAACCTAACCCAACCCAACCTAACCCAACCTAACCTAACCTAACCCAACCCAACCTAACCTAACCTAACCCAACCTAACCTAACCCAACCTAACCCAACCTAACCCAATCCCAACCCAACCTAACCTAACCTAACCCAATCCTAACCTAACCTAACCTAACTCTAACCTAACCTAACCTTAACCTAACCTAACCTTACCTAACCTAACCCAACCTAACCTAACCCAACCTAACCCAACCTAACCTAACCTAACCTAACCTTACCTAACCTAACCTAACCTTACCTAAACTATCCCCAGTGGTATTTCCAAAGGAATATGACCAATTTTATTTCTTTTCGAAATGGATTTGAGCTTTTTTATGATATATTTCAACGGGTAATTGTATAATAAATGAACGAATAGAATATCTGATTTAAACATTGTTGGCTGTACGTCTGCCATTTTACAGAAGACTGTTTACCATGTTTGTGCACTTCGTAAACGTTTCAGGCATTCTATATGGATTAAGCTCTTCGCCGAAAACATAAATAGATAACACATAATATAATACATTCACATATCACTTATTAAGAAAAATATAATATTCGTTTAGAGAAGTGAGCGTAACGCACCGAAGCCGAAAATTTCACACCACATCTAAAAGGGATGAACATTATTACAATATCTAATGAGAGGAGACACGCAATCCGGAGAGTTCAATCCCGCGTAGCATAGCTGGATATCGAATTGCAAATGGCCACGGAAAATGTTGCATTTAACGCTTCGCCAACTGCGAATGACTTCTATTACGTTACGTCTTCATAACATTGAATTTTTATAAGTCCGCTTCGGAGATATTTTTTTACACGATACTGAAGATAAACGTAGTCTTATTGATTATAAAATAAAATAAATAATTAAATAAGCTCTCACTCTAATATTGGAGTGGTCAGGTCTCTAGATATTTTAAGTTATTTCAATCCACTTTTCACTGGAGCTTATTTGGGCTACGTGACAGGTGATGTACCTGTCGTCGCCTTAGTACATAACTTTCGAAAACTCATCGGTATGAACTCTCCACACAGATGAACGAATATGTCTTCTAATTAGACATATCCACAAAGCACTCGGTTGTCGAGGCCATTTTATTGACTGTTACTTGTAAAGTATTATTGTAAATTTTTGTGACGCAGTTAATAAGTTTCGGTTGTCCAGGGACCGGGCGTAATTTTAAAGTATGTGAATAACCTGTGGCACTTATATCGATAGGAGCACTATTACTTTACTATACTTGTATTATATTATTGTTAAAATAAATTTTGTGGAGCTAATGAGCTGAGCAGTGCATTACGAGATAAGTGCTTGACAGTGAAGAAAAATGCTGTAAGCTCTAAAACTCTTTAAAGTTAAATAATGGCGGTGACTAGTAGATGCCATTAATATACTAGCTCTTTTTACTTTTATGCAAGTGATTAACATTTATGCTTTACTATAAGTATTCTCACGGATATCGTTAAAAAAAGTTGAAAACATTTTCTTTTTATTCTCCTTTATAGCTCAATAAAAATTTTATTAATAATAATTCTGCGTAACGAAGCCGTACCTTGCTTGTGTTTGCAATCAGGCGAGTCCACGCGACAGAGTGCGGTTGCAACACAGGGTTACCTCGTTCTACTGGGGTGGTTTAGAATATCAACAATACTTAGACGAACGTGCCGCCCTCCTGCGTCGACCAAAGCTGCATTTGCTAAATGAGATTTCGTAATAGGAGCATTAAATGCAACAAGAGTGGAAACTTGACTTAGAAACATGATAGTCGTTTTAAGTGATATCTAATTGAATTTGTTACTATAATGTACCAAATATTTATATTAACTAGATACTTAATCATCATCCAGATTATACTCGTATTCCAGTAGTAGTAACAATTTTATTTTTTATAATTAAATACTCAATAACTTAGGAAGATGAGAGTTTTGAGATTGCAAACGCTGCGTCAATTAGATCTCCCTTCCAATTGGCGCAGCGTTTGCAACATAACTATCAATTTTTTGATTTAGATAATTGTTGTAGCACACAGTCGTAAGGGACGCCTATAACGAGGAAGTATCATGCTCCCACAGAACATCATAGTGTAAACGACATAAATATTATTAACCATCGATTGTGATTGGAAAAAAGTAAGACCTAAAACGATAATTACAAAAAAAAATATTACTAAAGAATTTATTCATATATTATGATTTATTCTTGTGTATCAGAAGTCGATTACCTCTGTTTCCATAGATTATTTAAAATCAAGTCTCTACAATTATCTTCGATTTGAACAGATTAAATGTTATTCTTCTTATTTACCAGGTTTTTAATAATGGCGCTTTCTTATCTGTCTGTTTGTTTATTGGTCTGTTCTGTAAAAAAATTCTAGTGGATTTTAAAATAACTTTCCGACGAACAAGATACCCTTTACTTAAAATGTAGCTGCAATGCAAATGCAAAAAATGCAGTGTCAGAGATACAACACAATACAACACGGCCGTACCGGAAAACCAACTCTTTATGTTTTTTGCACAAATATCGGTTTCTGTATGGATTTGAAATCAGAACCCAGTATATTACAGTAAGGTATGCTAATGACTAAGCCTCGGAGTAGACATATATCGTCATATTCCTCCATGTATCCGTAGCCACGAGTTATAATAATTATTGCATCCATTGAGGCTCTGGTTACCGAATGATGGTGTAAAATCCATTTGAATTTGTCAAAACCAAATTGCACAGACTAACGATGGGGAGTATAATTACTAACTTATTTGTCCAGCG
This sequence comes from Bhutanitis thaidina, assembly GCA_029286595.1. NCBI lineage: Eukaryota > Metazoa > Arthropoda > Insecta > Lepidoptera > Papilionidae > Bhutanitis > Bhutanitis thaidina. The sequence goes on along the minus strand of JAGSMS010000006.1, from coordinate 10,713,412 downwards.
TGGTGAGAACATTCAAACCTGTCAAGTATTACATGCAGGCTTTTGCTGGCGGTTTATTAGAGAGGCCTATGTTCAACAGTGGACTTATAAAAGCTAATAAACGATAATCACGCATCCATCTATCTAATCAAAGATAAACATTAATAATTCAAACATAGAATGTTTATAATAACTCCCGGAGCGAAGAATAAGGAACGTTATTAGAGAAATGACTTCTCTTTACTTGTTTGAAGCTAGAAATAAAAAAAAATCTTGCAAGAACATATTAAAGTTTAGTGGCATATGTAGTTGTGGCAATTTCCAAGTCACATACAAACCTCATCGAGTAAATAGCGTGGTAACAATTCAAGTAATTGCCGGACCACAAGTTTAACTATAACTGCAACCATAACCGTTCCGCTGAAATTTGTTCTAAGTAACGCATTAAAGTAATATCTACCGTACTGGTTACGGAAATTAGCCGCGAGATGGCGCTCACTGAAAGTTTAAATAAAGTTTGTAAAGACTGAATGCATTACTTTTAACGATTTCAAATTTATCACATCACTTTTATTTTAAATTTCAATAGTGTTTTTAAACAAATTGGTAACTAAGTTTTAATAAGATAAATACAATAAAATATATTTCGCTAATTCTCGTACGCTTCAACATTATTGACGGAAAAAGTAAAATAAAACCTATAAATCTCTCACCAAAGATGAGAGATCCTTGAGATTTCGAAAAATTATTTTCATCCTTCACGTAGTAGAACCAAGCGGCGGCTTTTACTGCTGCTCGAATGGGCCGGGTCGACCGGGTTGTTACCACAGCCTCACAAAATACCGGCGTGAAGTATAGGCATCTTGTGCTTCTGTGTTTCTTTCGGTTTTCTTCCTTCCTCCGTTCTCCCAAAAATTCTTAAAGGCCGTCAACGCACCTGCAGCTCCTCTGGTGTTGCAGATGTACGAAGTACGACCATCACTACCATCAGGTGAGCCACTTGCTCGTTTGCCGCCTGACCTATAAAAAAATATTTTTTTTCAGACACACATTCGTTGTTTTCCTGGTGAACGTGGTAATTTAAGTATTTCAATTGATATTAACAATTTTGTAGTTGCCGATACAGGGATTTGAACCCAGGTCACTCGATGAAATTAAAGAATCTTTAACCCCTGTGCTACCCACGTCTACATACGAAATATTATTCGGCATTTTTAATTGTTTTACAATATGCCTAGAACTACCAATATTTCCGAAGCGTTGTTAGAGTCTACTACAGAATTAATTCGACTGAGTATATCGTGGACTATTTCTAAGATCCTATCAATTATCTAATAATTATTTGTAGCACATACAAATATTTTTCCAGCGTACGAATCAAACTCGTGCGCAAGCATAGCGTTGAAGTATATCGCTTAGTCACTGTGCTAATCAGGTGAGGTTAGTTTTTAGTTAATTGTTCTCCTTTCTAAAGTAATTAATTAAAAATATTTAAAAAAAGATAGGAGTTTCTCTACTGTAAATGTGTGCCGCATAATTAGGATACAAACAAAACAGCGTATTCAGAAGATCATAGCTATACTGCTACGCCCGTGGCACTTCTCTCCCCAGTTAACTTGCTTGTACATTAAATTATGCCTTCGTGATTTTGGGGAGATATGAAAGCGCAGCCTCGAGGGTGTCCTTATGTAATCTTTGACCCGGACACTTTGCTGTCAAATCTTTGTTTAAGGGCAAATTGCATTAAATGCCTGCAAAGGGTCAAAATTAATATCTCGCAATATTAAGCGGTTGTAAGCTTGATGTCGAATTATCCACCAAGAGATATTTTTCGGAGTCGTTTACAATTCTAATGTCAATTAGTATATAAAAAATATATTACAACATATTTTTAAATATATGTATTTAAAAAGGCTTTAACCTTTCATCTTTATGTGTCTTTATACTTAGATTTGATTGATAAGAAATATTTTATTAGGTTAATTAGTTATACCGTTATGTAATACATAAGTCAAATTATTACTGGCAACGTTTCTATTGATTCTATTCTAGAAGTAAAAGAGAAATAAATTAAAAATTTGTTTAATTCACGTCACGTGGTTATTGATTAATATGGTTTAAAAACTAAGAAAATAAGGAGTGGAAAAACACGTTATTAAAAATGATATCTATATTTAGTTAAACACAAATAGAAGCCCCCTCGTCTCATCCTGTGGAGTTCGTTAGAATCAGCTAAAGGAAAAAGATTAAGGGAAGATAAAAAGGAATTAACCTTCTCAAAATATCACGCCGAGAATAACAGCGTCTAATTTGCGAGTTGTTAGGTTAGCGAATTAGCAATGGCTGTCATTGCTAATTCGCATGCCAAGCGTGGCAATTCTGAAAAGATCCAGGAAAAGAATACCTATGTTATGGCATGTATCTACATTTTTATAATAGATTTAATAATAGTATTTTCTTGAACTTCAATGAATGACAAAATTCAGACGTTCTTATTTTAAATATTAATTTTAAATGATTAAGTACACCCAAAAACTTGAAACAGCACAAGCAGAGACTCTACCAGACTTTACACAATTTTTTGAAAAATAGCCTAGTTTTCTATTGTAGCCAATCTGGGCTAGGAAAATATTTGCCTAAATTGGGTTAATATTTGCAATATTAATTACACGGCGATTGCGTAATCAAGTCAACGACCATGCGATAGAACGTCATTTGGCTCAACAATAAGCCCCCTTGAAGCGAGCACGTGCGTGTCACGTGACTTCCCGGATTAAGGCAGCAGAACTTTGGATAATTAACTGCACAAAACGACGGTTATAGTACACAATCGATGGATCAGACCAAATTTGATAAAGGATGAATTGCATATGCCATTTTCTTTGTTTTGTACTATTAATGAGGGGTCTGGTTATACTTTTTTGTTTTGTCTTACCTAATAGCGAGCCACCTATGCTTTTGAGATTCAGATTAAAATACTTAGTGGAGTATAAATAGTTAAAGGTACATTATTATTTCATTCGGCTAGTGCGGCTTAAAATTAAATATATATTAAAAAAAAAACAATGACTGTAATGACGATGACGCTGTAACAAAAAGGAATAAAATATACTTAAAGTTAACTATAATGTAATGCTTTATGAATGAATGAGCCGTGGTCGCCTTGTGGTCAGGTCACTCGCTTTACTTTCATAGAGTGGGAGTATCCAGGGTTTGATCCCCGTTGCCGGTACCACTAAAATTGTTAATAGCAATTTTAAGTGCGGAATATACCACGTGTTCAGCGATGAAGGAAAACATCGTGAGGAAACCTGCATGTCGGAGAAGTAATAAAAAAATGTTATTTCGAGTACATGTGAAGTCCGCCAACTTCCACTGGAGCAGCGTGGCGGACCCTTCCCGACTTCAAAACCCTCATAAATATTTGAGAAGGAGGTCTTTGCCCAGCATTGGGTATTTACAGGCTGCTACTATACTTTAATTTACTTTACTACGTGAATACTACACATTTTAAATGAAAATGTAATTATATTTCAAAATAACCCGTAATAAATAACCCGAGACCACGGGTGCTGTAAAACACCTTGAAGGTTGGGAATAAAAGTAAAAATTAAACACGATCAAATGAACTGTAATTTTTCTAAAATACTTAAAACCAGATTCAGCACCATGAATAAAAACTAACTGTGCTAAATTTTAAATACAGAGCAATGGTGCCCTCATGAGAAATTATCGAAGTCACACTATAAGAGTTCTTTTGTTTTTGTGGGTTCGTAACGCAGAAAGATCTTCATGTAACTTTCCTGCATCACTCTGAAAGACAGCTGATCCCTTTGCGTTTTGCTTTGACAGTAATGTAATATTCCTTATATTAAGTTTCATAACTTTGCCAGCTCTGACGGGCTTCAATACAATTTTATCGTGTCGAATTTCGCAGCATTTTGGATTGTAACATAAGAATATTGTCAAAGTCAAGTGTAAGGTAAATCCCTTGATTGAAGAAAGTTGTCTCGGGCCCTTACATTTGAGGGGTGGATAAATACGAATGACTTTACTTTGGGGGTGTCTTGTTGCTGTTGAGTTTTCTCTAAATGTTTACGAACATTTTGTCAACAGGATTTGTTGAACACGGCCCTTTGGGATTTTTTATTTTAAAATATTCGTATAACGAAGTTTGTAGAAATTTTGGCAACTGTCTACTAAATTACGGATCCTTGGTTCTTATTATAAAATATATAAATGGAATGATGTGCAATTGGTTTAGACGCTACGGGTCACGAAAGTGGTCCTAGCGACCCATCGATGAAGGAAAATTCATCCGAATATGCCGAAAACCAAACCTCACAGACTAGTTAAATACACGCAAATTTATTAAAACAAGAAATAGATTTCATTCTTTAACGTGGTAGAGCTAAGCGGCAGCTTTAGCTGTTGCTCGAATGGGCCGGCTCGACCGGATTAATATCACGACCTTGCAGAATACCGGCGTGAAGTATAGGCATCTTGTGCTTCTGCGTTTCTTTCGGTTTTCTTCCTTCCTCCGTTCTCCCAAAAATTCTTAAAGGCCGTTCGGTGAGTGAGGTAACCGGAGGCCCACTTCCCTCCCCATTCCATTCCTTATCCTCCCTCCAATATCCAAAATACCCTTAAAGGCCGGCAACGCACCTGTAGCTCCTCTGGTGTTGCAGATGTATGTAGGCGATGGTAATCACTGACCATCAGGTGAATCTATTGCTCGTTTGCCGCCTTTGCCATAAAAAAATAAAAATTAAATTTCACTTCACGTATGTAATTCTTATCTATCCTGCGTTGTGACCGTACTGGGCTAACCATCCCGTCTAACCAGCGTGGTGCTTATGGTAAAATCTTTTATTGTTAACATGCAAACTTTTGATGGTGCTTTCATGGAAAGGCCTATCTGAAATACCATATCCGATCTAACGCTTATGTTTATGAGACACGAGATAGCACAACACAACCAGACACGATAACCAATAATTTCTGTTTTGTACAATAATTGCCTTCGACTAGGATTCGAACTCATGTTACGGTAACAGCTAAACCACACTGTCGACGAGGTATTTATTTGATGTTCACGTATGTATGTATGTTATGTTGGCAATATTTACGTCTATCTTATCACCTTTTTGGTACGAGAAATTACAGTTTGAGACTGGATAACTTGAGTGCATGAATAGTACGAGAAACATCATAATTATTCTATGTTTGAACTTGTTAACCCTCGTACTATTTTCATTCTTTGGCACGCATACTTGGCATGTAGAAACTCTGTTGTTCTGCAACATTAGGGTTAGTCAAACGAGCATAAACTCGACACATGTACCAATATGTACCTACTAGTTCTTTGTTAAATATATAGATCCGCTGTCAGATACACTAGATACACCTATTACGTATAATCAATGCAATCAAAATAATTCAAAATATTCAATGAATGGTTCCATTCAAAGATTCCTATAAAAGATAAGTTTGAATTTCAGAGTTTCAGATCATAATCAAATTAGCTTGATATAACGATAAGGATATTGTCAACTATATTTCAAACATTTGAAAAATTTAATCAACAACTTCAAATGGTAATCATTTACCGATTGCTTAAATGTATTAACAAACTAAAACTTAGCATCACCGGGCTTAAGCACACAGCGATAATAAAATACGAAAAGTCGAACTAATAAAAACTGCTTGAAAAACATGTGCCGGTGCTGTTTCGTAAAGGCCGTTTAACACGTAAACCCGCTGATGATAAACGCCAGTACATACAGTTCGACAATAAACGCTATGGTGCGTCACAGACGCCTGCGTACATACCGATCCGGACGACGTAATACCGTTAGACCAACCATTCGACCCTCACCCGGTCAATTCGTCTCGTACTAACAGTGAACTAACGCAAGCATTAAACCCGCGTACCAGGGCGGTTCTCACCGCTCCGAGAGATCGACACAACTCGACCGTCCTAGCAGTGGCCCGAACCTCTCTTGGACGCCTCATTTTTATCTAAAAAAGATAAGCAGTAGATGTACGGATACAGCACACAGCATGTTTAAAAAATCTGACAAAACTATAAAAAACAAAACTGCTCACAGTACTAACTTCATAGAATATAATTATTTACTCGTCTTTCGGAGAGTTATATACAGTTTCAGAGACACGAGACGCAAGACAGCACAATCAGAACCGAAAATTTATAATTGATATTGACTTCGATTATGTTAATAAACTTAAAAAAAAAATTGAAATACTATCTTTAAACACTTAAAATTAAGTGCATGCTTCACCATTCCCAACATAGAGAAATTCATTAGAAACACGATTTTAAACAAATTTAATACTTCTATCGAGCCGTTTTATCTTTCTATTTGTCTTTCTAAATGAACTTTATATTGCATCAATATTGTTATTGGAGCATTAACACAGCGGTTTATTGATAGCTTTTGTCGCGTGGGCGGTACAAATCTTTATACTGACAACATCAGTATAGGATACATGATAAAATAGTTAATGTAAACTTTAAATTAATAATGTGAGAAAGAGATGCATACATATTTTGCCGCACGAGAATCCATTACCCCTACTCAACCTAAAAGTCGACCAAAGGTAAGTTACCTCGCTATGTTTTCCTTCACCGCCGATAAATGATAAATTTAGCATTTGGCAATTGCCATCAATCAATCATCATCACTGCAAACTCAAATATGCTAGAACTAAAATTTCCAGTCTAGATAGAACTAAATTGTTTAATAAAACGTTTGCCAACCCCCTTTGCTATGCGTGGTTATTTGCTATGCGTAGTTATTATGGCCTATTCTCCTATTGAGAGAAAGGAGATTTAAGTCCAACTGTGGTTTAGGGGCTGCTAAAGATGAGGATTTGTGTGAATATGGAAGTATATTGTGTTATTATTTTCATAGAATAAATTCAAGAATGTAAACCTAAAGAAGTTGAAACAATTTATTCGGTAAGACGTCAAACACTTCAGTCCTACCGTGACCGCTTTACAGCACCCGAAACGTCGGGTTTAAAGGTTAAACGTGATAAAATCTAAATATATTATATAATTTCTAATCTATGAAACTATTAAAATACTAGTTCTAGTTCCTATGTGTATATAACCGTCCGTAAGTGTGCCCACTGGGCAGAGGCCCCAAATATCTAACAGGGTTTTTGGAGCCGGGAAAGGCCCGCCACGCTGCTCCATTGCGGTTTGACGAGGTTCACATATCCTCGAAATATTTTTTTTTATTATTTCTCAGACATGCAGATTTCCACATGATATTTTCCTTCACCGCTGAGAAAGAGGAAAATACAGCACTTAAAATTGCTATTAACAATTGTAGTGGTGCCGGCAACGGGTATGGAATCCAGGTCGCGCGCTCTATGAAACTAAAGTGAGCGCCCTCACCATTAGACAACCATGGCTCTATGTTATCATAACATATTTTTGAGAACTATATTGTTCTGTTAAAAACTTTTATAAGAACCACAGATGTTGGTTGATGTAAACGAGGAGAACAATTATTTTATTATCGCAATGCAACAACAAATAGTAGATTTTAATTAGGACGACAGTGGCGATATAAAATGTCTGATTGCGTGGCAGGCGAGCATTTTTAATGGCTATCATATCTTGAATGAAAGGTCCTAGTGTGGGCACGGCGGTTCCCTCATAAAAGTGTTATGAGTTCATTTTCAGACAGCCGCGGCGCCGTACGAACCCTTGCTATGGCGGTAGTTGCAGTAAAATTGTTATCGACATTGCTGAGAGAAATGCTGTGAATTTCGCCTTCGCATTTCCTTTTTCATAACGCTATTGTTTTGTAGGACGACTATTAACAAACAGCGATATAAAATATTTAGATACAGTATATTTTTAATTTGCGAAGAAAGAAAAATATTTTTCTCTTTACATGTTAGACTAGATTTTGCAAGTTATGTATTATGGTTAGCAAGACGTGCTGTAACTTCTAAAATTTTGGGTCAAAGTAAATTTAATGTTTCCTTTCAGATTTGAAATTTACAGTCACAGTGTATTAGAATCCATAGCCATGGGAGGATATTCTTCTTTTTTTCACAAATCTCTATCTTACCTTGACCCTGCTGAGCTTCTTGATCTGACGCCTGATTGATGGCGGTAAGCCTATTTGGATATGTAATAAAAAATAACTAACTGTTTGTAAGTAATTCCTTTGAAAGTCCTTTCTTCAGCAATACATATAAATATAAAAAATATTGGCGACATTAAGGTTTCAAACTCTGTATAGGTAAAACAGACAAGTATGCTTACATCTGAGACAAGTGGTAGTCAATATTTATTTACGTGTATATACGTACTGTAATTAATATCAAGAATATCGTTACAAAGTTGAAGCGTAAAGAAAAACGAAATGGCTGTTTTTTATCTGTTTCAGTAATTACGAACAAAGGAGACATTGACTCAGCATAAATCCTCATGTGACGAACTCAGGCCATTGTTCATGTGTCGAGGGGCAGATAAATATATTATGTGTCCCTAAAAGCGTAAGAAATCCAGAGATTTGTAAAGTTTCCCCCTTTATGACGGGTGAAGCGCTCTTCCAATGTTTTCCGCTCGAATGATATGAAAAACTTTATACTACTTTTGTCTTTCCTATTCACAAACCTATTACATGAAAGTTAAGGTTTAAGTTGCTTTGTGATGTATCGCAAATAGAAAAATTCATTTGCAATGTTAGTCAACAGACAGTTTAACATATCTTAGTTTATGGCTACGCATCGAGTAACGGAAACGAACTATTTATGTGCATCTTTAAGCACTTCACTATTATTTTATTGTATACAAAATATTTCTATTAGATATTACGACCATCCGGCTTAAGGGTTAGTCAGCAAAAAAAATTACAGGTTTGAATTACATTCAAAGGCAATATTATAATAAAGTGATTAATGTCATAGCTTTTTGCTTTTTTTATGACAAAGGTGGCAATCGAGCAACACCAGAGGAGCTGTAGGTAGGTTGCCAGCCTATAAAGATATTTGGGTGATAGGAGGTATGACGGGGAGGGGAGTTGGGGAAGAGGGAATGGGCCTCCGATTACCTCACTCACCGAACGAAACGCAGATGCACAATATGCCTCTACTTCACGTCGGTATCGTGCGAGATCGTGGTACTAACTCGGTTGAGTTGGCCCATTCTTGCACTTCCTTTACAAACTTTGTTTCTCCCGGAGATTGTCTAAAGATTTAAAGGTTTTTTCATTAATCGCCTCTTACTACCCGCATAGGGGTGGCGGCGATAGATTTTTACGCCACCACCACACAGAATTTAAAAATATACAGAAATTTCAGTATACAATGTATACTAAACAAGATTAAATTGTGCTATTACTTAAACAACTGACCATAATTAAATTTAAAAACAATTAGATCAAACTTTAGATAGACGTTGTCCCCCTACTGGGTAAACGCACCAGTTGTCATCAACAATTAATTTTAATGACTCACAACGCCCCCTGGCGTTCAGCGCGGAAAAACTAAGTAGGCATCGTTCGGAAAACAGTAATTTTTCACGTCGTAGCCGCGATAACATGGTGCGGTCAGGTGTTAGAATGATTTGTGATCGCCGACCGCGCTCACTTCTTGATGGCCCACAAATGGTCATGCTATACGACATTGAGGTTGATAACTGTCTCGCAAAGATTTATTTCGAATGATTATTTGTAATTCTAAAATACTTTGAATTCGAAGATGTCTTAGCTTATTAAATTGTAGTAGTAGTAGGAATAAATGGTTTGTGAAAAATGTGATAGGAATGAATTGTTAAAATCGCCACAACTTCAAAAGTCAGTCAAAGTTACAGGTAGTCATCGGCCTCAGCATATTAGGACTAGAATTTCTTGAAAAATCTTAGTGCTCAGGGCGCTCGTTTTATTTTTTATAGTACGCGAATGTCTTGGGGTCACATTTTAGCTCTCATTATAATCTCATAAGTTGTATTATGTTTCCGGTTGAGCAAATAATATTATGGAGGAAGGGTGTAATATTATGCAGAGTCGAATACGAATAATGTTTGTGTAGTGTAAGTACTGATTGTAGCGTGAAAACGAACCCAGGGCCCATGGATCAACAGTAAGCTACGTTAATCACTATGATACCAGATTGTTATTGTTAAAAAAAAAGCAAAAAAAAAGGAAGCTTTACGCCCGTTCAATCAAATCTCAAAAAAGTAAAAGCATAATAACACAGAATTACTACAAAATTACTTTACAAAGGTCACAATAAAATTTCGCGTTTTATTACAGTCGTTAAACAATTGTCGAACAAGCAAAATAACAAACTAAAGTGCACTATGTAATAACTCTTGAATAAAATCTAGTTCTTTACACAACGCTTGCACGTAGCACTTTTAATTGGGGGTGGAAATTGTGATTAATGTCATCAGATAAGAAAAAACCTGCCGCGGCCAGCACGAAAACGAAAGAAAGGGGCTCAACATTCAAAAACCCACACACATTAACCTAATTCGTTTTAATTGACCAAAGCTAATCATTTGTAAGGACTTTTAAGTAAGTAAGGCAATAAATATTTTTGTTTATTTTAGGAGGCGTTGATTTATGTTCGGAGCCAGGCGTTTGGCCTCGCCTCACGACATTGCGTGAAAATGAACGCATATTTTAATATGCCGTATCATATGTCAACACCTTATGTGGGCTATTGCGTTTGTAGGCAAATTTAGTAGAATTCCTAGAATGGTTTTAAGGGAAAGGCCGCATAGTTTAAATATTATCAACAGTTAATATGTAAATACTGTTAATACGCAACAAATTAAAATTATTTGATCACCATGAGTTAAAAGTGGTTGACAAAACAATGATTTCAAAGATTTCTGATGTCTAGTTATGCTATAACACTATGTTCGTAATTCAAACAATATTTATCTTTGAAGACACAAAATTCCCCTTTTTTACCAGCCTGTAACAATTCTTCATCAGCCTTTTTATGTCCACAACTGAACATAGACTTTTCCATGAAAGCGTCAGCAATAACCGTTATGCATTTATGAAAAGGTTTGCCCACACTCACCACGCTGGGTGAAAGTGTCGGTGAGTGCAACGCAAGTGTGCAAAATGCAAATGCAAGTGAAGCTGCTGCAGAGTACACAACGTGCAGGTGAGGTTCGTATTTGGAGACCATTTGGAGTAGTTTCCCTTTCCTGTAACATTTATTTATTTATTTATTAAATAATTTATGTACACCAAGTTAAAGGGAAAAAAAGAAATATGATTGGAAGAAATGGTCTGTGAAACATTTAATAGGAATGAATTGTTAAAATCGTCACAACTTCAAAAGTCAGCCAAAGTTACAGGTAGTCATCGGCCTCAGCATATAGACCTGGGGTCACATTTTAGTACCAGCACCACTAAACTTGTTAACTGTAATATGTACGGCTGTAAAGAAGAAAACCGAGAGGAAACCTGCAGAAATTCTCTAAGAGTGAAATAATAAAAATATTGTCATGAGTTTAAACTGCGCCAACCTGCACAGGATCCGGACAGGTGGTAGATCCTTTTTGGCTCCGAAACCCTCTCAAATATAGTGAGAGGTGCAGCCTTTGTAGACCAGTAGAACATTTACATTTGCTTAAATACATTTTATTGGTTCCTGTGATGGGATTTCCGCCATCAATCGAAAGACACGGCAAATTCAGGTGGTTATAGCTTGGTTTTCTATGTCGTGACAATATTACTCAAAATTTATATAATATGGTCTCGTGATAGCATATCCGGTACTAGGATGGTCAAAAGTCTGAACATTTATTTTAGTCATGTAAACCAACTTTTCATCAGAGCTTTTTCGGAAAAATATGACCGATGGTAAGCGGGTCGCCGTCTTACGGACGAATCTATCTACCTATCGCTAGATTTGCTTACATAACTTGTACGGAGTTTCTGACAAATATCTATCGCTACAAATCGGTCGTAATACGATGCCTGACTCACCATCGGAAATGTACAATCAGAACTCACCACCGGAACTGTACAAAAGTTTTAGACCTTATTATATTTACTAATGACGTCAGGGCACGGAGAACCAAACTATAATAAACCTGAACACAAACGTTCAGGTCAACAATACAAATCATATCTAAGGTATGAAAAACTCCTTGGTACGATTCCATATATGATTCAAATGTCTATCTACGTAACTATCTATTTAACTCAGATACGTGGCTAGTAAATAAACCCCTAGTGTGAATAGTGTGAAATCTATGGAAATAGTCGAAAATTTGTGTAATAGAATTTATCCAACTGTATTTAACCAACTTACCTATGTACGATAGTAGCTTTTCATTAACTTATGTGATAGCATAAAAAAAATGTATGCACCGCAATATTTCCTTACATAACTCATGCCTACATACACACTAACTATAACACACACATTAATACGTGCCACACTGTATGCAATGGTAGGTATTGTACAGCCTTAAAAATGCGACCATAAATTGGAATTGTGACTTCAGCATTTCCCGGAACCATTATTCCCGGAATATTAGAATTAAACAATATTTTGCAAGAATACCGAAAATATTTCAAACAGAACTTCGCAGAGCCTAACAAAGCCTGTAGTCACGAACATTTAATGTAAGCTTGCCATTAACTATGCGACAGAAATACAATTTTTACGTTTAGATTTCACTAATAGGTGACACTTTTATTTTTATTAATGTATCTATTGATTAAATTTGATGTCTTATTGCGATTAACATTTGTTATTGGATAAAATTTACTCAAAATTCTGTATTAAATTTCGATCGTGTATTAAATAAAAAATCGACGTAAAGACTGAAAACAGGTAGGTTTTTAAGCCATGCTGATTTTATACGTATTGTCATGTAGAAAAAATAGAGTTTTATATTTAGTGTGACCTACTCTTGCTGAAATGACGTCCTGTATCCTTCTAGTCATAGTTTTGGGGACTCTTATTGGGGAACAGTCTTCTTTTTTCTCGTCATTGAACGTGTCATTAAACTTTACTTTTTATATACCAGTTATATATTCGTACCCATAAAACGTTTTATTGAAGTTATTTTTCTCGGTTTAACAAGCGTTTCAAAGTAAATGAAATATTTAATAATATTAGTATCCGTTAGTATCCAAATTGTCTTTGGATTCATTCCATATATATCAATACATGTTACTGTAATTTAAGCGATGAAATAATTACTATCAGAGAAGGTTTTTAACGTGGTAAAGCCAAGCGGCGGTTTTAGCTGCTGCTCGAATGGGCCGGCTCGACCGGATTGGTACCACGGCTTTGCAGAATACCGGCGTGAAGTAGAGGCATCTTGTGCTTCTGCATTTCGTTTGGTGAGTGAGGTAACCGGAGGCCCCATCCCCTTCGCATCCCCCTCCTCATCCTCCATCTACCTAATACCCTTAAAGGCTGGCAACCCACCTACAGCACCTCTGGTGTTGCGTCGGCGACAGTAATCACTTACAATTCACAAAAATAATTAAATCTGGTGAAGCTACAATTTGATCGCATTAAGTAATATATCAATGATATCTTAAGGCAAAAGCTTAAACATCGGAAATAACGTTGAAAGAATAATAAAAAAAAACTATAATCTAATGGAATGGTGTAGTAGTCTATATTGATTTTAATTGTATCGTGAATATCTGGCTTTATAAATGCGCCACATCGTCGCATAGGTCACAAAAAGCGACTGCAACCGGCGATATGCTAAGTGACCGACGTTGATAACAAACATAACTTGCACGGCCTTACCCGCACTATGTGTTGACATTAAGGCATTATGCTGCATTGTTTAGAAAAATACTACGCCAGTTAATGTCGCAGTAATGTTGAAGAAGGAAATTTAATGAATAAGTTAAAGTTGTTCAATGTAATGTTCCGTCCGAAGTCAATGTTTCAAGAGTAAAGTATACAGGCTTTTACTGAGGTAGTGGGCTTAACACCAAGTGGGATTATAGTCAAGCAATGACTTAGATTTCGTAACAAAATTATTATTCTAAACATCCCCTGTTTCGTACATAATTTAAGCACAGATTGAAAATTAAAATTGAATTTAAATCTCAAAAAATTATAATTCTAATCGAAAATGTTATTTAAATTAAGTACACTATATTACACAAACCACACATATTACATTTTACATTTGTAATGCAATTAATTAAGGCAATTAAAGCGAAAAAGGGAATGTTTTTAATTAAGGGCTTGGTGACATTAATTAATAATTCATCTCCAGAAAACGTACACTAAAACAATTTTCCTTAATAAAGCCATATAAATCAAAATACGAATAAATCATTGGGAACCGCAAATAACGAGAGCATAATTAATTAACTCTTAATAACCAATCGTTCCAATTGTATAGCAGAAACAAGCGGTATTTCAGCAACTCGAGCAAGAAACTTCGAGTTATTCGAACAATCCATTAGCCAGAGCCCCTGTCGTCTAATGGGAGCGTAATTTGAATATCTCTGTTTTTAACTGAACCTGGAAACGTTTATGACGTTAATCGTGACATGCGACACGCTCATGGCGTTACAAAAAGAATGGAATATTTAATTATAATAAGTTTTAAACAAACGAGCAGTAGATTTATTTCGTCCACTCGAAAGTAATGTACACTTATTTTTTTTTTTTGGAATGGGTTAAGTAACGACCTAACGGCCCACCTAATGGTAAGTCGCTACTACGGGCCACAGACACCTGCAAACAACCTCAATCGATGAAAGTACCAAATGCATTTTCAACCCTGAGGATTGAGATAGGTTGCCGCAGCCTGAAATTATAGGCTTTCTATACTTTTCAAACTGGAATGAACTGTATGGTGGCTTATGGCGTACTCCTGATAAAAGTAAAAAACGGTAACGTATATTGTATCCCTATGCTATAAAAAAATGGTACAATATATATTACCAATTTTTAAAATATATATATATAGATTTCATTTATTATATCATCAAAAAAATATTTCCTCATCGATGTAGGACCGCAAGAACACTAAAGTAGCAGCCTGTAAATTATCGAAATATTTTCTTAAATATTTCTCATACAGATTCCTCACGATGTTTTTCTTTAATCGAAGCACGTGGTAAGATCTACACTCAATGTTTTTTTTTTAATTTTAGAGGTGCTGGTACAGGAATACGAACACCAGTCGTTCGCGTACTAGCGTTCTACGAAACCAAAAGCGTGAACTGTCCTCTGAACTACCACTGTTCCATTAGAAGAAGATTAATAACGCAGATCTTTCGTTGTTCATCTTTTTGTTCAATATAATACATAATAATATCAAAAGTATTTTTTTAATGTAATATTTAACATATTGTAATTCAAATTCGTACTCAATGCGTAAGTAAATGATAAATGGGTTTCACGTGAAAAGTAACACACGAGTATTTAAACATTACTTACTGTGTTAATAATGTAACTATATCGTCTATGACTTATGTTAACATATGGAACTGTATTATTTTAATAAAATTTATACATGAGCCTAAATATTATCTTTGTAAATTTTATAAAATATTTTATTGTAGAAAAGCCACGCTGCGTATCTGCAACACAAGTAGGACGCTACTATTATACAATGCATGTGTAAAATACCACAATAATACTACTATTTTTCATATGACGTGCGGTTGAATCGGTGACCCTTTTAGTTACTGGTAAGGAGACATCAAATTTTTATTCTCCGGGGTAGCAACGCGTTTACGTTTTGATTCTAATCGAAGATAGATACAAGCATCTATGAGCCGTCCTGACCACTCACCATTAGGTGGATTTGAACCTTAAATTTCGGCTGATTTGTTATCTTTTTTTTTACTGTATTAAATATTCAAAGGTAGAGACGACGGCGGCCGCGGCTGTTGGCCCTACCACGTAGCGGTACCAATTTGCTCGCCATGGCGCCTATAACGCGAACATTACGCAGTCTTAATAGAATGGCTGAAGAAATTGACCTGTTTGTATGTTGCACTCTGTGAGTTAACTAGGGTAACATTGTATGTAATTTGTTATACTTAGTTGTTAAGAATTATGTTATGTTACTAGTTTCTTGTACCTAATCGGTTCTTAGTAAAGCGCCAATAGCCAAATGGGTTAGGGTGCGGACTACGAAACATGACGTCGTAAGTTCGAGCCCGCCATTCGAATATTGTCGTGAACCACTTCAGATACAAGCGGTAAGCTTAGTTGGAGGGTTAACAGGAATATTAGTAATGTAACTTATTAATTAGCATTGCTAATATTTAAAAAAAAATCCTGTTATGCCAGTTGTACCTTTGTACAGACCATTTCCTTCAATCACATTTCTTTTTTTTCCGATTTACTTGTTTGTACATAAATTATTAAATAAATAAATACGTTCACCACGCTGTGCGGGTTGGTCAGCGAAGTTTCAGTACACTTGGACTAGTGATGCCTCTTCCCATCATCAGTATATGAGATTTGAATTCGACAAATTCTGGTGGATACCCCTTATGCCGAGATTATATGATAGTATCACTATTTCAGAAAGTGTGGTCAGTTGTTTTTATTTTAAAATGCCTAAATATAAAAAGGACACACATATCTTAAAATTAACGCTGGTTGAATGTTAATTCTTTTTTATTTAAAAGGTAATTCAAGTACGGGAAGCAAAATAAAAATAGATTTACTGCCACGAAACATGGTCATGCTGTCCTTTAAAATGGCCGTGGCGGACTTTATTATTATTTGCCCGGGGCACGGCAACTATAAAGCGGATAGATAAGTTAGCACCATAGTGGGATTAAACTGGCTATAAAGAGAAAACACAATAAAACTAAATTTCCAAACAGACAAAACCTCATGATCTAAACATAATAACATTGCAAATGTTAAGTTTATAACTATAATTATCACATAATACGCATAAAACTTTAATACACGTTACCAGAAGTTTCGTAGATTAACTGAGGAAACACGCATAAATATGGAAACGAAAACTATGACTGTTATATGTTGTGTATAATATTTGTACTGTATTTGTATTTTTTTTTTTACGCTACTCCTGTACTAATACACAAGAAGAGAGGATTTGTTATGACTTCCACGGTTGCCAGGGAGGCAACCCAATTTTTACCTCCCCGGGAGATGAAACGTGGCGTGCCTTGTCGCCTGTTGTACACCCAAAGATTGCCATGAGGCTTCAGGATTAAGGCTTTTCCTTTAGTCGTCACTTATTAAAAAACTCACGGGTAGAAAGGGTATAGCAGATTCTATTCTATCGTTGCCAACCACAGCAATTTTCTACATTAATTATTATTTTAAATTAATAAATTAATCAAGAGACTTTCTTTACCAGAAATTATTAAGAAATTTAAATCATAGCTTACAATTTTAATTCTTAAGTACCAATTCGTTAACTATAGACGGTTCTGAAATAAATTCTCTTTTCCATTCTGTAAGTGAACTATAAAGTTATATTACGTTCTAAAATAAAAGAGAAAGACATTTGTAATTAAAAGATGAGTTTAATGACCTAAAAACATTATTTTTATATTGTAAAATACCGTAAGATTCATTTCTCTCGTGACTATCACTTAGCTTAGTGCTGAGCGTACCTGAATTCAGGGTCGTGTTGTGTTGCGTCTCGTGTCGCGAACATTACATCTGTCGCTTCCTCCTATCATTCCGCATAAGCTTACATGAGCTAGGAGGACATCATCGTTATCATCACTAATTTCCTTCGAATTTTATTGAATTACTTTTAGAGAAACGTCAAAATCAATATAGGTATCAAATCTTGTGGTGTTCCTTTATGACTAGTTATTACCCGCTTTTGGCTCGGTTCGTCATATTCCGAATTTTCTGGAGGAAGAGATCTGAAGAGATGTATGATGACGCTGTATATGTACTCCAAATTTTGAATTTATCAAGTTCAAAGTTAACAAATAATAGCGGAGAATTTTTTCAAAATAAAATCAACTGTTTCACATCAGTTCTAAGTTTCAATACCTGGGAGATTCTCATAACTGTTTGTCCGTTCTTCGGGTAATATCAACTTGCTCGCGCTTTTACACCATACTGGTTTTATATCCAACTCCTTCGCCCTCACAACTATAAGACTGAAATTAAATTCCTCTTGACAATAAAAAGCTCCTAACAAAATTATTTTTAAAAAAAAGGACCGTGAATTCTTCTAACTACTAAAAAATCGTTGCAAATGTAAACTGATTCGCATTTCATAAATAGCTTAGATTCTATCGTCGACTATGTTATTGCTCATTCTTACAGATTTATACAGACAATTTAATGTTTTATATTTAAGTAATAATAATAACTTTATTCCATGCCAAGATATTCGATAATCGAAAAAAAAACATATTGTAAGTACTTCGTAACTTTTTGAAGTACCAACACTATTCCTTCAATATGATTCCTTGTATTAGAGGATCCTAGTTTTCTCCCATTCATAATCAATAACATTTATGCCATAAAAGTTAAAAAGGAATAATATTAATAAAAAATAAAAGTACAAATCAAAGAAAAAACTCTTAAGTAGTACAAGTACATACATAGCAATATATCAAGCGTGTATATATATGAATATGTAGTATGAATGAGGGTACATTTTTATATTTTTTTTGGGGACAACAGAAGGTTATTTCCTGATGGAAAGTGATAAATGACGCCCACGTACATCTGCAATACCAGAGGTGGTGCAGGTGTGTTGCCGGCCTCTGGTTACCTCACTCACCCAACGAAACGCAGAAGCACAAAAAGTAGTAGTAATACATTACGCCGGTATTCAGCGAGAGCGTGGTACTATACCGGTCGAGCCGTCCTATTTGAGCAGCAGCAAAACCCTCCACTCTGCTCTACCACGTATATATATTCGTGCTATTACGTGGTATTATTATAATTTTGCGGTTATTTACATATTTATTTATATATTTATTTCTACTTTATTGTCTACACCAAAAGGATTACAAAAGGCGGACTTAATGCCTTTTGGCATTCTCTAACAGTCAACCCAGGGCGTGAAGAAATGTGGTGATAGGTGCATCTAATTTAAAATAATATAAATATGAAAAGGCTAATTGAGAAATATACTACATAATTAAAACTTATATAAATGTATAAGCATACATATCTACACATACACATAGATATATACATACATACAAACACATTAATACATACATATATAATAAATGAGAAAAAATACTAACAAGTATCAGATGGTTTTAAAAAGTGTTCGCGTACCAATCGTTTGAAAGAAATTTTATATGGGGTACGTGGTACATATATACTCGACTGGATTATAATTAATAATTTTGGGGTTATTTAAACACTTAATAAAATAATACATATATAAATTAGATTATTTACGACGACGCTTATTATTATTATTATTTATTCACAATTACAGCCCTATTTCTAGTTTAAAGTATGCTTAAACAATCAATATAGTAGCTTTCTACATACAAATTTGGATTTATCGACAATTTTACAATGGTGGACAACTTTTATGTGAAGAGTGGTTGCTATACAATTGTAAAATCTTTGTGCAAAGCTCCGTGGGCGTTTCGATCTAGGATGACATACAGAAGTAAAAGTTTCACCTGTCGATTTGTGAAATCCTATATTGCTTATAAATAGTTGCCTGACACTCAAAGTGCAAAAGTGCTCTTCTACAGAGCGGGACAATATTTCATGCCGGTCCACCGTTTGCAACTTTATAAGGCGCAAGTTCGGGCTCACATGGAATACTGTTCTCATCTCTGGGCAGGGGCACCCCAGTACCAACTCCTTCCATTTGACCGCATCCAACGTCGAGCGGCTCGAATTGTCGGCGACCAAGCTCTCTCTGATCGGCTTGATCCTTTGGCCTTGCGAAGAGATGTTGCTTCTCTTTGCATTTTTTACAAAATTTTCCACGGGGAATGTTCTGAGGAACTGTTCGGATTGATCCCAGCTGCTGAGTTTCACCATCGTACATCGCGACAAAATTCGAAGTTCCATTGATACCACCTAGATGGTTGGCATTCCACCACAGTGCGTTTTAATCGAAGTTTTCTGCCACGCACTTCGACTTTATGGAATCAGCTGTCGCCAGCAGTATTTTACGCGTAACAGTTACGACTTAGGGACCTTCAAGAAAAGAGCCTTTACCTTCCTTAAAGGCCGGCAGCGCATCTGTAGCTCCTCTGGTGTTGTGGATGTTCGTGGGCGTCGGTGATCACTTACCATCAGGTGAGCCGCACGCTCGTTTGCCCCCTTCTTCTATAAAAAAAAAAAAACTCAAACCATCGCATTCTTTGAAAAGTTGTTTAGTTGAGTAGCAAAACTGTTTTTTATATGCAAGTTAAAGAGAGCTCTTTGGACTGTTTCCAATTTTATTATGCAACAAAGTTTTATTAGCAGCTCCCCACGTAATAACGCTTTATCGTAGAATCGATTGACAAAGTGCAAAATAGACTAGTTTAATTGTAGCAAAATCATCGACTTGCCCTTGTCTTTCATAGTACATATATAAATATGTAAATATTACAATAATGACAATTTATTTTTGCTCCGTTATTTTTGCTGCACTGCCTACCAAATGTTTATGTCTGCTTATTACTGGTTGAGAGAAAGACGTCGACGATATGTCAGGAACCTACCAACTGGAAATCCGTATTCTCTGCCTACCCTGCAGAGTGCAGTGCCTTAGTAGTATATGTATGTATTGGTTAACTGAGAGAAAATGCCTTCAGACATTAAGTCCGTCATATGAAATACGTTGTGCATACAATTTTAAATAAATAGGTACTCGAAATTATAAAATGATCACAAATTTAGCAACGAAACTTATATGTATACATATGTACAATGTCGTTATTTATTTCCGTAATTTTCGAAGTAATTATCGTCGGCGTTTACCTCTCTTGTGGGATATAGCGTGCGTCAGTAGATAAGATAGTAAATTTCTGTGTCGAAGCCTACTAATTGACTTTTTTAGGGTGTATTTTACGTAAGTTGCTTAATATACCATATTTTTACACTTTTTGTCCATTATGCGGTTATTTGTTGATAGTTCTAGCATCTTCAAACAAAAATCGTATACGACCTCAAAACGTTACAGGTTGTCAGCCATCGCCATTATTCCATTCGGCGTCGTTCTTCTGTCAACGTTTAAAGAAAGTAATGTAGCAGCCTGTAAGTGTCCACTACTGGACAAAGGCCTCCTTCTCAAATACGAGTATCAGAGAGGGTTTAGGAGGCGGGAAGTGCCCGCCACGCTGCTCCAGTGCGGTTCGGCGGGCTTCACAATACCTCGAAATAATTTCTCAGTCATGCAGGTTTCCTCACGATGTTTTCCTCCACCGCCGAGCACGTGGTAAATACAGCACTTAAAATTGCTATTAACATATTTAGTGGTGCCGGCTCTGGGGATCGAACCAAGGTCACTCGCGCCCTATGAAACTAAAGTAAGCGCTCTGACCACTAGACTACCACGGCTATCAACGTTTACAACATGCAAATATATTCAGCATATTTAATATGAGTTATGATTTGTGCACTTCTTTATTCTGTATTGTCGCACGGAATCACCAGAGCTTGGTGGCGGTTTTCCTGGCCCCCACAATCTCCGGATGATGGACTCGGGGATTGGAAGGCCATGTAGAAAGGTACGTACGTACATCGTCCGGCCTTCCACAGAGGTTCTTTTCACGAGGCTGCCAAGAGTATGCGTTAGCCCCATGTAGTTCCCATGCCCCTGGCAAAATGGTGAATGACCTTAATCCTTGGTATGTATTAGGTATTTTTCTCACAAATTAAAAAATAAACTTCTGTTACTACCCGCAGTCACGTACGTGAACAACAACTAGTAATCAGATTAAAGAAATACAACTCTCAAATGAAATCTGTTTTTTTTATTATCCAAAACAATACTCTGCGGCCCTTCCTTCGCTTTAGATATTTTTTCAACTTTGTTTTTTGAAAAAATAAAACTCACAACATTTTTTCAGTAACATATTGCCGTAAAACCCATATTGAACAAACATGGCGGCGTTGAAGTACGAACGGTTACGTCTGAACAAACATACATAGCGTGTGGCAGCAGATAAGGGGCGTCATAAGAGCCGTCGCCGACTCGCCGTCGCTCGGTCACCTCGCTCATTACTTTATTGTTCACCCGACCATAAAGAATAAAAAGTTTTAAAGGTAAATTCCGAACAGTCCAGTGTTCACTTCAAAAAGTGACATTATATCGACCCGAATTTCTCACACATTGCAGAACTTAATATGTTTTCCATTTGTGTTTTACTGTAATTGTAGTTAGGTAGAAAAGGTAGCATTGCAGCGGTATAAGATGTAGCAGTAATAATTAACTTGAGCTCACTTTCGTAGCTCTTTTTAAGTTTGCCCGAAACGAATTTTTTTTACGTAAGTCGACTGACAATGTTCACTTTAACACACCAATGGACTTAATGATGTGTAAATGCTACTATATTTTCACTGTGAATATGAAGTGAAAGTAAGTTTGTTAGTATATTTATCTATCAATCACGCATAAAACGACTAAACCGATTTTGATGAAGTTAGGTAGGGATATAATTTAAAGCCTGAAAAGAGACATAGGCTACTTTTTGTCGCAAGAAAGTCGCGGGAAAATTTTCAAGATTGCAAATATGAAAAAAAGTTGATCGTTTGCCTCGTCAGCAGTTTAGTCTTTAAGTAGAAAAAAACATTAGAATTTAAATTAAATATTATTTTTTAATACTTTTTCTCCATTGCAGTTTGGAATCAATTGAGGTACTGATAAATGCATAGTTACAGTCGAATCCACATTTAAATTACAGAGAAAATGTGAATTTGTGTACATTACTCCGAAACTACTAAACCTAATTTTTTCTTAAATTTTAAATAAAAAAATTTCTGTTCTTTCTCAATCTACGATTTCAAGGACGATGAAATAAAAATATCTAAAATTGTATATCAAATAGCCAATTTTTTTTGAGTTATCAAAATCGGGTGACGTTAATTCCCCACGCAACGCTACAGGACCGAAGTGATTATCATGAGTAATTAAGCCACCCTTTATGAATTATTCACGCCTTTTATCGTAATTGAACATGCGAAATTCAAAAATATATTACTATATATGTATATTAATAATTTATTAATAAAATAAATTGAATATTATTTTTTCATATTTCCTAGGGCAGATTACAGGTCAAATGGTGGCAATCGGAAGAAGTTATTGGAAAAATATTCTAGTATTTTCCTTGTCATTAGCTTACGATAGTCTACTGTGCATGACATGCATAGACTATGCATACACATTTAACACCACAATAACCTCTTTCTTCACTTTAACGCAGCTGTCTTGTCGGAACGCCTTGTAAGATGTCGATCCATCTGCGCTGTTTGATAAGCAATGCTGTGCACTGTTTTGATAACCACGGTCACTATTTCCAGGACACGCCCTGGGGGACCGAATTTGTCCTAACTGTTCTGTGTTCTAAGTTATATGTGACCAGCCCATTGCCATTTTAGTTAACAAAGACTAGTACATGTTTTGTATTTTTCGCCGAGGTTCCTCGATGGATTTCATAATTTTAATTAAATAAGAACACAACTGTGTACCCGTGTACAAATCGTACATAAACTTCGAAAAAATCAATAGCACCAGCGAGATGGTGACGACCATAGGAAATAGAGTCTCCTAATTCCTGGCAAATCCCCTAACCACTCGGCTATCGTAGTGATATTTTAATATGATCCAGCAGTATAACCCTGAGTGTGTTTTTATCTTTACTCTATAAACAATTTTTGTTTATCATGTAATGGCACTGTACTTATCCACGTATTACAGTTATTTTAGTATAGTTAGAGCGCACTAGTTGGAGATTAAACAGGCTTCTTCCATGTGCCAATTTCAAATTCTATCTACCATATCCTTTTTGTGTGTCGTAAAAGATTACTAAAGAAAAGGGCTATAAAGGGTCATATCAGTCTTCGGCAGCAGAGAGTTCGGGCCGAGTCGTGACAAACGGGTTCCTGCCTTGTCACCACGGTGAACAAAGTGGAACCAGCCTGACTTGGGGGGCGGGTTGGACCGAGGTGGCTGCCCCGAGGGCTTAGCCATCTCACTTCGGATACAAGTTGGTGAACTGTGGGCTCAGGAGTCATTGCTTTGCACCGTTCTCCCTGCTCTCCACAACCGAATTATAGTCGCGAGGAAAGAGTAGTTTTCCCTATACTTTGCGACTTTGGCGGGGCCGCACCGTTGATGCCGTCGTGGTGCGGCTGCGAGGGGTAACTAGTTTTGGTGCTACAATGCTCTGTTCTGCCTTCCGTCCGCGGACTCAATGTGGACAGTGGCGGAGCCATAGAAAAGATCCAGCGCGTTTCCGGCAGAGCTGGTGCTTACGAACGTCCATGTTCGGGCGTGTCTAACCAGGAAGAAGAAATATCATTTGTGTATGTTCATTTTATATTACAACAAACACAGATGTATCTTTTTTTGTGCACATCTATAATACAGTATCTTTAGAACACATAAGTTTCATTCATCTCTTAAATCTCCAAATAATGCTCAACTTTAAACGTTAAATTATAGAGTTAATGAAAGGAAAACACTCGAGTTTGTTGGTTTTGTTACATTTATTATAAGTGAGAGTAAAGAAGGCATCCCCAAGTAACACAAGCCAAAAGGTAGCTTTCACAAAGGCTATTGTCTTTTAGTTCCGTGAACGATCGACAAAAATATTTGCGTAATTAACAGAAAGGCTAATCAATCATCTTAGTTTGCTTCTACTTGCGTTTGCTAGTAGTCATTCGTTGAAAGTACAAGACCATAGAGAACAAGAAGTGGCTCTTAATTTTATTCCATTCCAAACTCATAATTTTCAGCTATGTTAAACAAGCGCCTTCTCTTCGCTAAGGTATTATTAAAAATAATCTAAATAAAAATTATGTCAGTCTGGAAAAATAATGCTCCTTACCTAAGATATACATTTTAGAATAAATTCAATAATTTTCGAGATTTATTACATTGAATATCTCTACTGTCAGAAGTACAACGTATCTATTTATCTTAATTGGAGAAGCTTAAGTTTGTTCTTAGTTAGTGCACCTGCCACAAAAATACACCGTTTTTGTTGTGTTGACTGGTAGAAAATGCCTATAGAAATCAAGTCCACCCTTTGTGTCGTAGGAATTGTGTGTCTGCAATAAAGATTAAATTAATAAACTGATACATAGATTAGCAGTACTGATTCCAGTAATTAGTAAAATATGATAAAGACCATTTATTTTGAAATAAGAATACAGAAAGCATACAAAAAGCATACTTATATAATCAAGTAAATAAACATTACGGGCTTTGTATAAGCTTTTTGTAAATCTCTTCTAACACAGTTGGTTTTTATAATAGCATCGTTGTTTTTCTTTTCTATTGAAAAAAGCAAGTTAAATATTGGTATTTCTTATAATATCATCATCATCATCATTATTCGGCCTATCAGAAGTCCACAGCTGCACATCTCCATTTATCGCACAGAGAAACACCGAGCATAGCCCTTTCCACAGAGCGCTGAGCAACTTTGAGCTTCCTCATACGGCCTGCAGTGAAGGACCAAGACTCAGTTCCGTATGTCATCACGGGCAACACGCACAGGCTGTGTACTTTGCTCTTGAGGTTTTGAGGTATATTTTTTTTTATTGAAGAAGGGGCAAACGAGCGTGCGGCTCACCTGATGGTAAGTGATCACCGACGCCCACGAACATCCACAACACTAGAGGAGCTACAGATGCGCTGCCGGCCTTTAAGACGGAAGGTATAATCGACGAGAAGATATGACGTATTTATTATAGTGTAATCACAATAAAATAATTCAATTCAATGTTACGTTAATAACAGAGGGAATTCTTTAGAAATCGCCTTCGTTAAAGAAACTCACAAATTTTAATTATAATACCAATATAGATTTTTGGTACACAAACAAAGGAATAGCTTTTTATACAAGAAATTAAAATTATCCAACTTTAAATAAGAAATATATGAGGCGAGTGTAAATAGTAGAGTCGGGAGAGGAAGACCTAGGCAAACATTTCACGATCAAATCGAAGACGTTCTGAAAAAAGGCCAGGCCAAACCAACGAGTACGCATGCGAAGATTGATGAAAGTGGGAAAAGCGAAAGACGTATGTCAGGACCGTAGCAAGTTGAAGAAGATTGTGTCTGCCTACCCCGTTGGGAACAAGGCGTGAAAATATACATACAAATATTTTGTAGTATCGTCCTCATAAAATAGGTTTTAATAAACCTGTCTACTTCAGTGATCTTTTTAATTCCCTTGTTTTAGACTTGAATAAGAAAAAAAATTTAATATCCAATGATAAATAAATTTCATTGCTAATAAACTTTTATTCTTTGATAATATGTATTATGGAGGAATTTCAATCGACCCAATTTCCATGGCGTCGAGCGAAATGGAAAAATAACAGCAAACTAATTGGAGCACTCCTGGTTAAACCCCTTTCATTCGGTTTTCAAGTTATCGGGCCTAATTTAAATGGTTTACTCCGACGGCAATTTTCACTGCACTCACTGGAATAAAAATAAGCGAATTGATCGTGAATGTAAATTGTTTTAAAAATTGTTGAGTGTATATTCTTGGTAAAGTATCTAATTTTCTTGTTGCACTGAAGTTAATTAAAAATTTTATTTATGCGAAAAATGTCGGTAAACGTATGAACAGAATAACTGCAAACCAGAATATAAATATTGACAAGAGTCACTAGTTTAGTTTAAATTATATTTAAAGTAATAAAAAGTATGAGTCTTAAAAAAAAGTAACAATGTAGTACTAATTTCATACAGCAAAAGTAAAGTAAAGCTGGCCGCAAGTGCCCACAGCTGGGCTAAGGCTTCCTTCTCAAATATCTAAGAGGGTTTTCGAAGCCAGGAAAGGCCCTCCACTCTGCTCCAATGCGGGTTGGTAGATTTCATATCCTATAATATTTTTCTCTCTGTATTGCAATATAAGTGAATATAATAGTAATCTAGAATAAAATTTATATAAATATAAGACTATTGTTACAATCACATTCTGCTGTTAAAATAATAAGATATAGAGTTCAACAAATTTATAATAACTTGTGAGTTTTATTAAATATATTCTTTTAACAATAGTTAAAAAGTATTTATTTATTTATAAAAAAGGTGTAAGTAAACACAGTACATCCGATAAGGGATTCCTCCTTATATCGCATATACAAACTTTTTGTAACCAATATAAGTTTGCCAACGTTTTGACGTTTGGAGTAAAAGCTGGTATTATGCAAACTCTTCATCATCATCATTTCACCTTGTTACAAGTCCACTGCTAAACATTGACATCTCCGAAAGATTGCCACAGAGCACGGTCCTTAGCCACATGTATCTATCGACTTCGAGAGGTTTTGTCGCTTTTTTGTGCAGCTGTTCCAGCAAAACGTATCTAATACCGCATGATCAGTTTTAACATGTATGCTATTCGTATCGTCTACTGCAACGCAATCTTCTTGGTCCTGAAAGCGATTATGCACTTCGAGCTGAAAGTTCTCAGGGTTTTGGATAAGGGCATGAGGGCTTTGACTTTAACAGACGAGACTGCAAGAACCTAATGTTAAGTTCCAGTGTGCCTGTTACTATTCCATGATCACTGCACTGTTTTAATTCCAGTGAAAGTTTAAATGTTAGATTGATTAACCTTGACATAGTGCGTTTATCAATACAGCATGTTGCAAGAGAAACATTTTTCAGGCGATTTGGACAAAAGTTTCACCTATTTATTATAATCCTGTTATCAAAAGTTGACATTTGACTGAGATTGCGTGCAGACGGCTCGCGAGACCGAATTTATAAGATTTAGTTGGAAAATAAATTAGCTGCGACGGAAAAGTTTTCAGTAAATAAGAGGGACCGAATGCAATGAACGGGAAAGGTTTCGGATTTTTTTGATGTGGCATTATTAATTCGACCAAAACAATAGATTCCTGATATAGCTTAAAATTTCGTCACATTCGGAAATGACCACAGGATTCAGTATTGTAGTTTCTAAGTGCAAATTAAAATTGATATCGAATAAGTAAGAACCTACTAATGCCCACTTCTAAGCAAAGGCTTCCTCTCAAATATTTGAGAGTTGAGATAGAAACATGGAATGGGTATTTAATTTGAAAACCGTCATCCACGTACCTTTAGGACCTTAATGTAACATGAATCCTTTCAGATGAAAAGTATTTTACATAAATTATAGAAGACATGATATAAACGAGAACATTAAAGAAATACATTCAAATTTATAAATTGTTATAATAAAATAATTATTACAATATATAATTTTTTTTTAAATGTTATCTTTTCTGGAAGAATTTCAATTGTGTTGCGGAGGCAGTTGACATACATAAATTGCATAGATAAACACCCAGCACCGGAACAATAATAATTGGTTCAACAAATACAAATACAAATATGTGGTTCATGAAAACACTTGTTCCGTGCGGGGATCAAACCGGTAATACGCGTCATAAATGAATGTTAAAACACGTTAAGAACTGGATGTGTTGCGAAAGTTTCAAGAGTATCTTTTACATTGTGTATTTACATTAAAGGATACTTACATCATTTTTTTTTCTACTATGACATCATATTACATAACATTATGATGATTAAAGTAATTTACACCTTAGGTTTTGGTTCAACTCATATGTCCAATTAGAAGTGGTAGAGCCAAGCGGCTGCTTTGCTGCTGCTCGAATGGGCCAGCTCTACCGGGTTCATACCACTGCCTCGCAGAATACCGACGTGAAGTAGAGGCATCTTGTTGCTCTGTGTTTAGTTCGGTGAGTGAGGTAATCGGAGGCCCACTCCTCCTCCCTCTCCAGCTCCTCATCATCCCTACCGCCTTCCAAATTCCCTTAAAGGCCAGCAACGCACCTGCGGCACCTCTGGTGTTACAGATGTATGTGGGCGAATGTAATCACTTACCATCAGATAAACCGTTTGCTCGTTTACCGCCTATCCCATAAAAAGTAATGTCTAAATTTTAACTATATGTACTCACAATTCCTTCGAGTACTTCTGCTACAGGTATTACTTTACCTAATAGACATTCTGTCTCAACTCCGTTTTATATACATATATGTAAGAAGACATAATAAACCCAATTTCAATTAATTAATAAATTTAATAAATTCAACTTAAATTAACTTACAAACTAAATAATAATTTTGTCGTTATTTGATGTACTCGTATCTAAAAGTCGTGCGTCTGTCTCATGACTTTCATCTAACTTATAATGTTCTTTCCAGATCAATGTGTTTACTGAATAAGGCTTAAGTTATTATTAAACTTTCGTGACCTTTATTTAGTATTTTTTATCATAATCATTAATATATATATATAAATTCGATATCCTATCCAAATAGATTCTTTTCTATACTCATTGTCAACCATTGTCCCAGGGCCAAGTCAAGTTTCCACGTCTTAATCGCCGCCAGCTAGCTGATTACAACCCGAGTATTTTCTTTAGCCGTCACTGAATAAGTTGTTTTTTGTACCTATGTTGTATTTTACACTATTTATACTAGAGCTATATAAATAAATTCTCAAAGATTGAAATTACATCCAGTTTGGTTTAATAATATTGGTTTAAATCTATTAAAATTGGAAATTCGTCATAAAAATATAAATTTTATAAAATTTTAGTCAAATAGGTAGTAGTAGTTTTTTTATCAAATTTCCTTAAAATTATGTAAATAAATGAATATCAAATAAGATTTTCAATGTTTTATAAATACATAACTATGCAGGCGCAATAAGCGCCGTGTCGGTGAAAATTTCAAACCAATCTGCATTCTAGTGGCAGTTTGTGTTAAGTGCATGTTTGAGTATTCATTCTTAATCCGGATCTCTACATCCTCTTCGCTATCTTTTTGGCAGCGCCACCTAATCTGCAGGCAAGTTTACGGCTCGCCTCTTTTAAATTGCATGCATTTAGCTACTCATTACTCGTGGGATATTTGCATTTGGAAACAACAGAGATAGCGTGTTCTTTGCTGTTGTGGTTTTCTTTCTTTTAGTTAAAATTAATCGAAATTAAAATATATTTTAATTTGCAAAGGTTAGACTCATGTTTTACAAACTGTTTTTGTTGTTACTGTCCACAGTTAGCGATTAACTTAGGTTAGGCTTAAATTTTTATTTTAGTCCGTGAGTCCAAGTCACTCACTTTCATGGCAATGTGAACACAGTGAATACACTTTAATGACAGATTATAAACGCTTATTAAACCACACTGGAGTAGTTTGGTGAATTTTTGGCCTCAAAACCTTATCAGAATTTTTTTCGATTTTAACCTTTTTTTTTTACATTTTGGTACTGACGCAAATGATTCCTCATTGATGGCTCATACCATAGATATCTCCTTAAGTGAACCTTAATCTTCCTTAAAATTATTTCAAAGAAGCAATTAAAAACGGTTGTTATATAATGAATTATTTTCAAATGTATTAATATTAAATTTGATTTGTTAATAATTTCGAGCATTGTTCGTCAACTGTACAAATGTATGAATGGACTAGAGTATCACATTCAAATAGGTAGATTTGCATGTTCTAAAATTTAAGCCATAGGTATTCTGAGGGGTCATTCAAATTTAAATTTTCGCTCTCTCGTACAAATCCCTAGGGCGAGGGCGTCTACTTCGGATGGGGGAGCAAACGCTAATAAAGTAAATTAAAGATTAATAATATATTGTCTAAATATAGGTTTACGAATACACGTATGTAAATTAAATTGAACCCCTCTAAAATCCGATACATCTGCTTCAATTGAATTATGAATGCTGTTACGTGACATTGAAATATGTAATGAAGTTCATTCTTATTACAGACATGCTTTTACTTTAAATTTGTCACTTTAAAGCTGCGAACTTCAAAGTCATTAAAGTATTAAAATTCTTATTAAAAAATTATTACGCTACATGGCACCTTTTTCAGTTTTAAACAAAACCCTCTCCTATATCCGCTTATAATTTTATTTAAAACCTCCGCAGAGTTTACCTTTCTGTAAATCTACAGAAGTAAAATTTTAAGTTATTTTTTTAATTAATATAGGCATTCAAAACCTCGAAATATTTTCCATGAAATACTTCGAATACGGTAAAAAATAAGGTATACACAAACGTTATCGTCGATTCCCTCTTTTTTGAAATATTGTCCAACTAAAACATTAAGTAGTTATTCATAGAGTGGCGCTTACTCCATTAGCATAAGGACAAAAATAGCCTAAAAATTATTTTACAAGTCGCACAACGTATTTCGGTTGACGCGTTTGACCACCGGCAGACATAGCACCTGTAAAATTCGTCTATCGCAGGGAAAGATTCAAAAGCCGCGCCGTCCAACACTTTTAAGGGAACCAAAAAAATAAGAAAGAATCTCCTCGGCGTTATTTTAATTGACGTCAGGCTGCCATTAAAAAGAACCTTTTCTGAATATATTATTCAAGATCTGCTACTGGAATGGGAAATATTTGAACTCAAATCAGTGACGCCAAGGACTTAACTGCAACAGTTTTTAAAATGAAGTCTTAAGTAAGATCTAGTCTGATTTTGTTGTTTGAGATAACGTAACTGCTACCGTAACTACATTTACAACTTATTTTCCTGAAAACGTTCTTGTCATTTCAAGATCATAATTTAAGCAGGTGCGTAATGAAAACAAAAATTATCGAAGAAAAATATTTGATTTTTATACATTAAATAGAAATATAAATTATTTAAGAGACATTTAGTAACCAACTTCATCCCGTTAATTTTAGATGTCAGTGTGCGTGCGCATCATAAAAATTCACTCTCAGCATTTTTCCCAAACGCGCCAAAAGAAGTATAACATCAAAACATTTAGATGCCATCTGTCAAATATCTGTAAAATGTAATTCCCGGGGAAGATTCCTCCTCAGAACTCTAATCTTAACTTAGTGTGTTTCTTAATAAAAATAATGATCGATTCAAAACGTGATATTCTTCAGTAAAACGGAACGAAATTTAACCACTATCGAGTAGCTCTTAAGAGCATATCACTCGTATTGGCTATACGATAAGACGATTTTATTGAGCAGAATTAATAACTGCGCATATTCCTTCAAAGTTATAGGCAACAAATAAAAGAAGATTGTCATTTTTATTATTATTCCGATATGACTCGCAGTCAAACGTACGGACGAGTGAGTGTAATCTCGGGGTAGTATTAAGAAAGTTATACGAATCTTAAGGGCAAAGGAAACTAAGTTTTCTTCGAATATTGCTTCCACAAAAACTTTAAGGGCAATGATAAGTTCCACTTGTTTACTTTTCATTTCGTTTATGCGAAACTATTCCCTTGAGCTTGATACAATATTTGATTACATTTTTGCGTATAGATAAGTCAAATACCAATAATAAGTGGACGAGCAATTCACTAAGAAATCGTTAAAAAAATGCAAATAGACTAATAACACGTAACATGAAGTCGCAGGCTTAAACCCGCTATTTGTTCTGTAGTTGTTAAACAATTCCTAGCACAAACATGTTTTGAGGGTTAGTTGGGTATGGTATGGTGATCAGATATGTTACTAATGATAGTTTTCTTAATAAAAAAAAACAATCAGTTTCTTAGTATTCTCAAACTGACCTCAGCCGAGACCTTTTTTTAATTAGAAATGAGGTAAATGAGCAAGCGGCTCGGAGAGGCCTCATTCACCGAACGAAACGCAGAAGCACAAGATGTCTCTACTTCACGTAGGTATTCTGCGACGTCGTGGTACTAGCCCGGTCGAGGCGGCCCATTCGAGCAGCAGCAAAAGCTGCCGCTTGGCTCTATCACCTTTAAGACGGTAATAGGTTGCTATGGCCCTTAAAAATATCCATCTTTCCTCGATCAACAAAAGAGAAATCTTCTACAAAGTGGTCTCCTGTTCAATCACTCACCATATGAAACTTTATTCTGCTGTGTATTCTGTGAGAGTCAGTTTCTACCCCGTACAGCAGCACCGTGGCATACTTTACCAGAAAACAATTTGTAGCGAGGTACGAGAGCAGCAGTATAAATTTTATTTTGTCTAATTGTAAAAAAACCGGCCATATCCTAATCGGATTCATACACTGAGGGTTCGGCACAACCTAACAAGATTTTTTTTTTGTTTTACTTTAAAGCTTGCACTATATTTTTTAATAACAATTTTGACGCTTGTGAGAGATGTATTACCATTTTTATTATAGAGCACTAAAAAACGTAAAGAGTTTCTTGTAAGGGGACTCTCCTTAATGTATACTTTATGTTTCCTTAATAGAATATCTGCCATAGTAATACAGGGGACTTACAAATTCACCTTTTTTAAATTAAATTATGTGCTGTTAAATTCTATATAAAAATGACATTTTACGAGCATAATTACAAAACCCAATCAAGAAAAGTTAAAATGGGGAACTTGCTGTTCCAGCGAATGCACCTATTTTGTCTGTGGCGACTCAAGCAGAAACTTCTGCAGGGAAACTTTTAATAGTTTTCTTTATTCAATCAACATATTTTTGCTCTCGGACACTTCCCTCGTTTGCCAACAATTTGTTTCGGGACTTTTTTCTCTCACTAGACATTCACTAACTCGCGACGTTCCAAACAAATTCGGTCTCTTGGGTACTTTAAAAAGTTTTCGCTTTCGCCCTGATCTAGTCTAGACGGAATATTTTATTATTGACGTTTGCTGATCTATATGAAACTTCAAAAAGTTTTAATGTGTCTTACATTTGTATAATTTATTATTTCTTTTATATGATTTTTTTGAAACTTTTTATTTTCATAAAAAACTCATCATAAATTCCTACTGTATATACTACTTTTGAGCAGAAAATGTTGGTTTAAAATAATACAGTATTTTAATTTACGCTTTTTAGCCACAGACGTCATACTTTTAAAAGGGTGCTGCTAGTAGAGGCTGGTCTTTTGAGTTTTAAATTTACATGTGCTTTAATTTGGATTTTAAGATACTCGAAGAACGAGATGCATAAGGCAAATTTCAGGAGCAACATCTTCAAGTTAAAAACCAGAAGCTGTGAAACTGCAGCATGGAGCGGGAAGACCGAAGAATACTAGATTACTCACTCACAGAATACTAGAGAGAGAGAATATACAAGGAGAACTCTGTAATAGCAACGTGGCATGCACAGGGCATGACTCCTTCTCCTCAGAGGTAAAAACACACTTATGTAAAATAGATATTAATGCACACCTGGGTAGCATTTACACTCTGTACGCCATATAAAGATAATTCGAAAAGAATGGAAGTAGTTTAAAATTTCAATCTCAATGTGAGTCCACATTTATAATAAATACACGTTAATTGTATTAATGTTTTCCAACCAAAATATTGTAAGAAAGATAATTAAATTAAGCTGAAAATAAACATTTTCAACGCTAACTTCACGCTATACTTGCATTCGTTATCGTTGTTACATCGCTAATATGCGTGAAGGTGCAAAGTTGACAGAGGTATGGAGCAAATATTTAAAAAATGCGGATAACCGTGTTGATGTGCGGAACGGTATTCTCAACACAGACTTTGTTTCTTTTAAATGTAATTATGTCATTTTCACAGACGACAATTTATGTTTTATTTAACGTATTTGCGTTTCGATTGTGCGTATTGGTCAGTAGTAAAAAATATATGAAAATACTTGAAAATCTTATAATGAAAAGAACGAATCTGTAGTTGATTACAGCGATCGATGATAATATCGGTCTTTATAGATTCATCGCTCATTTGGCAATATATGAAGATAAATTGCCAGGTAAAATACTGCAATTGGAATGGAAAGAAGTAAAAATCACCGTTGAACCGTTGCTGCAGTGCTCGTGACTGAAATGCCAAATGAGTAATTTTGAGATACTTCGAATGCCCGCACAGTGAGAGAGCAAATGTCAGCGTCTAATAGCATTGCGAACATTATACGGACGCTGGAGAGGAATCAAACTTGTTTTCTTGTTGCAACGAGACTGTACGCCTTTTTATGTCTAGTAAGCAGAGACGTCTTGAAACTGGTCACAAGTTTTTGTTTACATCATTGAACATATAAAACAAAAAATGATTGCTGTTAAATGTTATTTCGAGGGAATTTGCAGTTGTTTGTTTATTTCCAATTAACAATAAAAGTGATTTGTAACTTAATTTTGGATTAAAATACTAATATTCAATTAGATGAAACTTTACAAAACCGATTAGTTTCACGTCATACACGTCGACGTAACGTTTTGAAACGAATGCGTTTTTGAATATGATGAATGCACGCTCCGACCATCTGTTTAGTGACGCTAAGCAAATAGCGGAACAGATTGTCACGAAACTAACAAATTTCTCTACAAAAAATCCGAGCGTGCAGGGAAAATGATTTATAATGTTATTTCGGATACATTCGTAGGAATGTTTATTTAGAAGCCGGTAGGTAGACGTACGACGGTATCGGGTTTCCTCGCTACCGGTTGCGTGGTATGTTTCTAAATGTGTTAGCAAAAAAAAGTTCTGAATCACTTATTCAAATAATAATACACAAGAGCTAAAAAAAAATTGCTAAAAAGGTAATAACTTTGTATATTATTTCAGGTGTGCTATCATCTGTTTAGCTAAAACAGTGTTGAAGATATACGAATATGATTTTTGTTACATTTTAATTTATTAAATTTTTGTTTTGATAAGACTTATTCGTCTGTTTAAGGTTCACTATTTTTCTATTCTTGCAAAAAAATTTAGCACAATTGTGTCATTATTTGCCAGCATCTATTTTCAGCAAAATAAACAAGCCAAATATGCAGAAACCAAATCTGACAGACCACTCATGAGCCATGTCATGAGGTAGAGCCAAACGGCAGCTTTTACTGCTGCTCGACAGGGGTGGTACCACGACCTCGCAGAATACCGCCGTGAAATAGAGGCATCTTGTGCTTCTGCGTTTCGTTCTGGGAGTAACCGGAGGCCCCCCTCCAACCCCTCCTCATCCTCTCTCCCATTCCCCAAATATCAGTAAAAGCCGACAATGCATCTACAGCTCCTCTGGCGTAGCTCTTGTACGAGGGCGACGGTAATCACTTACCAAGTGAGCCACTTGCTCGTTTACCTTCTTTTCCAAAAAAAAAAATCAAATGTAACAAAGCTCTAGACTTCATATGGAAAACATAATAAGAAATAAGATGATCCTCACACTTCGCAGGTGATATTTTCAATACTCACCTCGTTTCATAAATTTAAATTTTTCGTTTAGATCTGGTATATTTAATGACACTAAACATATTAATTACTTTTAGCAGTTTATCTTTTTAATTAAACACTATACTATGTGAAATCAAACATCGTTGTCGGAATTTGTCAGAATATTTTGCCGTTGGCCTGTCGGCGACACTTAGCGCACGTGGCCAGCGTCGTCAAACGACAAATCGAGCAAATTGTTGGACAAGTGTCGAGTTTCTTTCCCTGGTATGTTCACAGCTTTGATCCGAAGTCGTTCGAAATTGAAATGCTAGCTTTATCAGAAATGTACCTTCTACGTGGACACGTGCAAGAGAACTAATCGAGTTCCTACTCACGTGTTCCTTTATTTATCGACTATACGCAGATAATAATGTACATAATTTGTACATTATTGCCTGCAGACACAGGCTTCCCTCGAATCTCTTTACGAACATGTTGAATTTAACAAGTTTACAGAAAAAGATTTTACAACACAATGCAGACGAGAAGCATATGTAAATTTTGAGGTAAATAAATTACGTATAACATATACATAGTAGTATATACACAGTATTACGAAATAAAAAGAAAAAATGTCGCAACAACCTGTGTATAAAACGCGTTTTAACATTTACATACATGACATTACTTCAATACTTTATTACCATGGCCTCAGCATGATACCTTGGCTACTGAATGATGGAAGTGATACTAGGTAGTGCACGGTGTCATAAATATTAAGAACAGGTAAATCAAGTCGGAGTATTACAGATGTAAGTATTAAATATGTGACAAATATATTTGGTACAGAAAAGTGGGACTGTTACTTTCCTTCGTTTTGTTTGTACATTTGTACATCATACATAGAAAATCTCAGAGATGACAACGCATTAGTAACCTTCTTCGATTGAAGTTGTTTGAAGGTGTCTATGGGCTGCAGTAGCGACTTAACATCAGGCGGACAGTTGGTTCGTTGTATCACCCCTGTTCAATAAAATAAAACATGTTTCCGAGTAATAAGTTACAATTTTGAGTTCTATACATCATTGTTTTTTCTTGGTATTTCAACTTAGATAATGATTTCTTAAAATGAGAATAGTTAGAAAGAAACTTTTTTTTCTAAAATAATTTCATCATTCATCAGTCGTATAACCCTGGTTTTAAATGCTTTACGGAAAATTAACGTTTTAAAGTTTAAAAATGAAAGCTCGCTATTCGACCTACATTGTGTACAGCCAACCTAACCGTGAAGTTTTGACATTTTCAACAAGTAACATAAAAGAATTCAGACAAATTGACTGAAAATAAAAACCTAAAAGCATTTATTTTCTAATAAAAAATAAACTGTGACCAACAAAACACAATGCTTAATTTCATTAATTAACTAGAAAAATGGTGGTAAGTTCATTATGAAAATTCAGAAGGAAAGGGGAGATCAGCGCATATTTAATTTATTAATTAAGAGATGAAGTAAACAGTCGTATGTAAATATACCTTATATAAATGTGGAGCAGAAGAGATTAAAGTTCTTTTATCTTCGAAGTCAAAACTTCTATTTACAGCGATTAAATTGAATAAAGTAAACAATAAACTCAGCTGGACATCTTTATATTATCAATTTATCACTTGGAAGATATTGATCCTAAATACTTACGGCCAGAGCTTCTGTATTTGCATAATCATTAAGTATCGAACGCAACAGTTCCAGGCGCCGAAAACCTTCGCAATTTAGCCGCCCTTCCGCCTATTATAAGGGACAAATCAGCTCGGCGAATGACGCCTATGGTGATATTTCGCATTAGTTCGAAGGCGACCGTTTCAACAAATTGCCTCTCTATATGCAGAAAGCGCCGAGGCCGATTTTCATTAACTGCTTAAAGTTGGTCGTCCGACGGAGGATGAGTGGTTGCTCCAATGACTGTTCCAAAATTACGCTTTAGGCAAATGTAATTACTATGGAAACTTTTTCATTGCGAAGCGCTAAATTCCATTGCGTTTTTAAAATTAAACCAAATTTTACGAATAAATCTTCTCAATAATTAATATATATTATTCATTATTTTTATCTGGCATATAGTGTTCAGAAAGAACAACGTAATTGTTGACTCTCAAATTCTTTTTGTTTTGTAGTAGTTTTGAGTTTGTACCTTATTAACTATACTAGTAATTTAGTAAATCAAAAAAGAATTAACTCCACTTATCTACTCATTACAAAATAATAATTTTCTAACTATTAATCTTCTATTAGTTTTTAATTCAATGATTCGATATGACAAAATAAAATAAACTTCATTTTAATAAACGACATAGTACAAGTCTGAAACAATTGACGCAATGTCTCGCGTCACTCTTGAAACACTAAGGTTTTAATTAAGAAAATGTTCTCTGGGTGGCCGGCGGTTGGCTGAGAGCATTTGACCGTCGCTTAAACTTGTAAACTGCGTTTAAGCAAATTATCCATGCAAAATTCCTCTCCCTTTAGAGCCGTGAAGTGTGTAAAATGACAGTAAACTAGACCTGAGGCATTTAAAGCCGTATTTGATATTGAAGTTTGACATATGCCTTCTACAATATATTATAACGTATTTTATTTGATGCCAATGTTTCTATTTCGTCAAATAAAAAAATAATTCTACGTGTAATAAAATAAAGCACTTGTTATTTTACAGATTAAATTCGTAAATTTATTTGGGTTTGGCCCTTTACGTATCTTACAATGGATTCTAACGCCAATTTAAGGTAATTTAAAAGTTGGCAAAAATTTACAGTATATTGTTTATAATTTGTTTATGTCATTAATTGTAAACCCTTCTTATATCTCATTCGCATGAGCGGGGTTCCTCATTATTAAACATAAGTGGCTTATTGAATTTTAATGAAATGTATAGGTACACAGAGTACGAGATTTCGTGTAGGTCAAATATCTTTTATCGTAGGATTTGTGTACGCTGTTGTATTTTATTTTTGGAATTTCAGAAAGTAGCTAGTAGTTTTATGTTAAAACCTTTGATAAAGCCTCTTAAGACGAATCGCGTCAGGTGCAAGAAAAGTTGTAGATTAAGTACAAGTGTTTTTGTTACGAAACTAAATATACATAATTTTTATTACATACTTTCACATGTAAAAGCCATATGGTTACCTCTCTTCTTGAAAATGTAACTCATTTAAAATGTGTTCTAAAAAGTAGAGCACTCACAGCGCATTACGACCCTTATAAAAATATGAACGATGAACCGGCTTTGTTCCGTGCGCGTGAATAAACTTCGAGTGCTTATATGTCACACCTTTCGATACTAATTTTGCCGCGTTACATAATATGAAACCCTAAATCATGAATGAACATGACCGTATAATCTGAAGGGGTGACAAAATAATCCAACAAATGTTAAAAACAGCACCCTCTAATAAAACATTATTGTGAGAACTATATGGTTTTTAAGAACGATATCTGCGTCCGAGATTTAATTCGTACTTCCTAAAAGTACAAAAAAGAGTGTAAAGGTAATAAACTTGCAAACAAATTCTCTTATCTACTCTTTCCTACCTAAAGTCATCGGTTTGTTTAAAGAGATGATGATGATTATCTACTTGCATTCTTCTCGCGGCTGAGAATATAAGTAGTCTCTTATTATTAACGTATGATGTGTTGCGTCACATAATCAAAATAATTTCTATTATTTATGTCACGTTAGGGGTAAAACACTACAACTCAGTACCAAGATCTGTTATTATTTTATGATATACCAAACTGTCACCTAATTCTTAAGAGTTACAATTCTTTTAAATGAGTTCTTTGTATATTATATTCAATTATTTTTATAGTAATCTTTTATTTATACAGTAATCGGTTCAGTATTTATTTCATTAGTACCACTAACTTCATTTATTTTAATGTTATTTTTAGTTTAGCCGAGCTTTTAATTCAGAATATCACCTATCCACAACCAGATCTACAATTACAAATGGCTGTTTAATAATTTAAATAAGCCTATAACAGATGCATAGCCTCTCTACAACTCTCAGCAGTATGTCACAGATACAAAACAATGGCAAAAAACATGCGAAGGGCGGGAGACCACCAACAGTACTCCTAAATCAGCTGAATCCCTCGTTAATCCCCAACCTCGTATATTATGATTGTCGGACTTAAGTTGTACATATCACTAATTCTGAACATGTGGCAGAGATGTGTCGTATCATGGACCTCGGGAACTTTTATAAATGAAAGTATCATACATTTGTTCCAAATTTAGTATTAAGAAATTGTAATTATGATAGATTAATATTGTAAATAATTGATGCATCTTTGATAAATATGCAAATTAATTTATGATAGAGTAAGAGTAATGGACTTGAGTATGTCATGCAAGCTTAAAAGCCTTTGGCGGAGTTGTGTGGCGGGTCGTGCCCTTTATATGTTAGAGGAGGGCGATAACTGCCACATGCGTCATGCTTGTGAACTGACGCTTCTTATGAGGGCTGGTCATTTCTGGTTTGCAAATCCTGCATAATTTCTTTTTAGTTTTTTGTTTCTTTATTATTTTATTTTACCTTTGAATATTCTTCAATTGCCTATGAGACTATTAGTTGCTTTCGATTTGGAATAATTTGGTACGAGTATTTAAAGAATCTGTTAAAACAATAGAAAAATAACGAAAGGATTGTTCAAAAGTTTATCTTAGCCGGGTAACGAATATACTAAAATGCAAGTAATTGTGTCTTTTCTGAAATTTATTTTATGTAACCGTCTCCAATGTGTTGTGATGAAAGTGCTTGATATCATATTGAACCTCAACTCTTAACTCTCTCACAGACAGATTTTTTGTAAATTAATTTGTTTGTATAGCATGACAAAAAGATTCAGCGGCGCAAGATCACGAGATGTTGCAGGCCAGTCATTTATCCCGTTTGTACCTACCCAGACGTTAAAATTGTTATTAAGATATGCAGCGGATAACTTACTATTATGGGCAGGACCGTCTTGTTGAAATATGTATATGCCACGCACTTCGACTTTGTGGAATCAGCTGTCGCCAGCAGTATTTCCGAACAGTTACGACTTAGGGACCTTCAAGAAAAGAGCTTATTCCTTGCTTAAAGGCCGGCAGCGTATCTGTAGCTCCTCTGGTGTTGTGGATGTTCGTGGGCGTCGGTGATCACTTACCATCAGGTGAGCCGCAAGCTCGTTTGCCCCCTTCTTCTATAAAAAAAAATATGTTATCATTTCGCTTCTCCTCTGGTAGACAGTGCAATGTCATTTAAACAAGTGTCATAACCATGTTTCTTCTGATGTCACACAAAATAAATCTCACTTGATTGTTCCTCACGTGAACACGGAGAGGTAAATCCTCTCCGTGTTCACTTTCTCAGGACCAATAATGATTATTACGCTTATTATACATTCCATTATTGTTGAAATTTGATCAGAACACAACGTAGTCTAAGAAATTTAGATTTTAGGCTATTTCTGTTTGAAAATTCTGACAGAATTCTAATATCCTCTCACAGAGAAAAAAGAGTTGTCAAGGAGAATATCATTACATAATATCTCTTTACCAGAAAGAGCCTTATGATTCT
Organism: Bhutanitis thaidina; assembly: GCA_029286595.1. Lineage (NCBI taxonomy): Eukaryota > Metazoa > Arthropoda > Insecta > Lepidoptera > Papilionidae > Bhutanitis > Bhutanitis thaidina. The sequence continues at coordinate 10,671,561 of JAGSMS010000006.1, read as the reverse complement.
GGTATTCACCATACGAAATACAGAGTTATGGTGCTTTACCCGGGTAATTTAATTAATTTCTGTGCTACAATCAGTAATTAGCAGTGGGGCTCAAACCACAGTAAAAAAATAAGTCCCACTGTTGTCGTATTAGTTGACACCGATTCAACGACAGCATCAACTAGACGTGCTCCAAGTATACACGTAACCATAGAAACATTCGCATATCGTAACTTTCACTATATCCTCTGTATTGCTTTTGCATCGATGTATTATAATATAATTTTTGCATCAACGTTTAGAGGTTCAAAATATTACAGATAGTAATACTGGAACAGACTTCGCAAATGTTTCACTGTTATATATCAAAAGGTTCGTTATTTACACTAAATCGCTTAAAATAGAAAGTTTCAGATGCGGGCAAGGAAGCAACCCATTCAACGAATTCAGAACTTAGGTACCTAACTAACAAACAGCTGGGTACGATAAGATAACCACTAAATTGTTTATATAAATCTATTAAAATACACGTAAAACTCTTCATTTATAACTTATGTGGATTTATTGTTCATGTGGAGCGAATGGGGTACGTTATTTATACATACAATTGGATGTATATTTGATTAAAAATATACAAACAGAACCCAGCCAGTACACAGTTTCAATATCTCTGGTTTACTGGCATCCGCGTTTTGCTCTCACTGTTTTTAATAACAATTCCCAAGTTAATAACCGGACAAACAATGCCGCCCTCAGTAAACAATACGGTAGCCATGGAACCGTGCAAAATTAACCAGAGACGTACGTAACGGTCCAGAACAGTACACACATATGTGTCTATTTCGTTAGGACAAAGAAAAATAAAGTAAATTCTAAGTCTAGGGATTTCTTTTGTAACTTTTAAAATTCTACCTAGAGTCGCTGAGAAAACACCATACAGTTTTCCTTGCAAAAGTTTTGCAAGTGGACTAATGAAATTTGTTTCTTAAATACAGAACTTATATTACATTTTCTTTAATTTTTGTATTATCGCCCTGTTTATGTAGTTCCACAGTATACTTAACGTAATATCCGCCGTGTAAAGTTTTAACAAGTTGTCTATAGTTATATCAATTTTCATAATGATTAAAATTAAATAACATAGATATACTTTTTTTATCATTGCTATTTTTAAATACTCATCGTCATCGATTCGATTCTCACGCGGAGCAAATATTTACAAATCTCACGAATAGTCCAAGTACACAGGACATACGTACGCAGTAACGATACAGGAACAAGCCTAGAGCAGGGCTACATTTTGTTAAAAGAAAGATGTGGATTTTTTACCAATAGTCCAATAAGTATTTACTTTGCAGCATATCTGTATGATTACTATTTATTTTACTATATTCCCTGATAATATATTTACTGTTTAATGTGGTTTTCAATGTGAAATAGGACATAAAGATAATTAAAAAACCTAGGAAAACTTGAAATACATTAACTTATTTATAATTTCTTAAAACTGAACATTCAAAAAGCGTATTCACAGGAAATCAATTAAAAGCATTGCTATGCAGCAAACGTAAATCAATCTTGTAAACAGAAAATTGAATTTTGGCAAATTCCCTAATGTACTTTTAAACTTGCTGCAAACCACCGAATGCTCCGTGGAGTACTTTGTTACGGCTAAATTAAATTAGACTTTTCCAAACTCTGTGGAAATTCACTACACCGAAGCGGCAATCCTTTCGTATCGCTAGCTATTACTAAAAAAGCAAATTACTCTTATTGCGTATTGTTTGAACGAACCCTTTCAAAGTTTGCTTTTTTAAATTTATGCACCCCTCTCTCGAGCGAGCAGTAGCATCAATAATAAGTGTAGGTTACATGCCCCATTTGGAGCTTTCCTGTTGATTTTGAACATAAAAGATATAATCTACCGCACTGGTGTAAAATAACAGTATTTTTCTTTTGTGTTATGATTCTTTAGCCACCCTTCCGTGCCAGCGGGCGCTCATTCAGATTTGCTCTCTTGGTTGGTTAAAAAACTTAGCGTGTGGTTAGATAAAAAATGTATTCACGTATGTTTTGTGGACGAGTGTTTTAATTCAAAAGATTGAGAAGAAAATATTTTGATTTATCTATACGTGAAAAATAAATCCATGATGGATACGGCCGGTGGCATGTTATCGGAATATGTTAGGTATTTGTCGAACGTAATCACGACAATCGAAACTCTTTTAGCTTTTGAATACACGGTATGGCAAAACCTAATTTGTTTCTTATAAGATATTGTAAGCAGTGCAATAATGTAAAATATTTTAGTAACAAGTAACTACAGACAAGTATAATATATCCACCATTACTTCAGCAAAGATACATTTTTCATGATATATAGTATCAGTTTTTTCTTAAAACTGTTAAATCTGAGTGAACCCCCTTTATTTCTCCTGGTAAGTTATCAAACAACTGTGATCCCACAAACTTAGTATATTTAGTACTAATGCCATAGTTAGCACAAAGTATAAGGAAAAGAGTAAAGATTTTAGTTTCTTGTTTTTACAGAATAATTATTATAAAATTATATTACGATTTGATTAGAACAATGTTCGTTTTTTCTATTAAGCTATTGCACTTTGTTACCTATCCCATTTGAATTAATAAATAGGTATTTAATTATTGGGCGACAAAAAAATATATGAAACAAATGCTTATCCCTTCACGTCTTCCCATAACTGAATTTTTCGTTACGGATCATATTAGGACTAAAGACACTCGATATCATTCCTAAAATCAACTTCTTATGGTCTTGCTGTATTTATAAATATAATCATGTTTTATAGGAGATGTACTCAACTAAATCCTTAGCGACTGTATAAATGCATTCGCCTCACTTAGTGAATGCACCGTGTACTCAAACACAATAAGTACGTTACGCGATTATTACGTGTGAAACACTCGCATGGAATTATGAGCGTCTTAAAACGGCACGAGAAATGCTTCTTGCCTGTCTATGGGCACTTGGCTAAAGCTAATAAATATGGAGAGAATTAACATTTTATGATTATATTAATACGTAAACATATAATCTTGAAGTAACTTTTTTAGTGTTTATTATAAAAGGAGAGGAATGATATCATTCGAAAGATACTGTGCCGTTTTGTATGAAAAAAAAAACGTGTGTAGGCAGGTAAAGTATAGTGGACATACACATATGATTTTTCAACACGAAACGTGCTACGCGGTAAGCACTACCTTCGTCTTTGCCCTTTACCATACTTTCCGCATAGCATTCGGGTAAGAATGATCAAATTTCAACCACAGGCGATACCAATTTTAATAAACCCGCGAATAATTATGTGCCATGTCCACCTAGATATTATTATACATTGCATTAGAAACGCTTTGCTCTTGTTTGTTTCAGATTTGTAGTAGCTTTTATACTTAAAATATTTAATTAAAAACCGAAAAAAAATCCATATTTTCCATTTCATATTATTAACTCATATTTGTTAAATAATCATGACGATAAATCAACATGTATATGAAAATAATTGAGTTCAAAGTCCTTTTCCATATCTAACGAGCTTAAAATGGAATTGTATTAGTAATTATAAAACAAATACGTTCCCGGGATCGCTGTTCCGAGGGACGCTTCCTGTACCCTCTTAGCGGAGAATCGCTTCATTTCAATTTGCTTTGTATAAGTGGGTGTTGTCGCTCTAACACGCCAGACGTAGTCTTTTTTCCATCAACGAGCCTAACTGTTCTTGGCAACCACAACTGTTGTAACACACAAGTCTACCTTTCACGCAATGTTGAATTTGATTTATGCACACATCTTGGCTTTTAAATGCGCTCTTTGTTTGAGTAATAAAATTCCGCATAAGTTTCTCATTTTTGATATTCGAGATTTAAATTTTGAGTCACTACAGAAAAGGTAAATAGGTAAGGTTCACCAAATGATTGCTTGTATTTACGCGAACATTTTATTTGTTTAAAGATTTTTAAAATAGTCATAAAGCTTTTTATTAAGCTAAGTTCGACGTGATAGTCAAAACATTTCATAATTTTTTTTATTGCTTTTATTTTACAATAGGGCAATGTTTGTCGTTATTATGAATAAAAAATTAAAATTTTATCTTGACTCATAAGTTACAAACATGAATTGCACATACTCCCAGCCTAGGAACTTTTTTCTTGTCTGTTTTTTACCATACAGTTCTTTGCTCCGTACGGGAATCAAATCCGCTACATAGCGTTAAAGGTTGGCTAAGCGAATTTTCGTCAGTCGAGCTGTTTAATGATAATATGAAATTATAACTTCTCACCACCGTATACCCAATAAGGGTAAGGGATAGTTAGAGGTTGGGACATTAATTTCAGTCCTTTTTTCACTACTTTTCTCCAGAGCTTATATGAAACAACGATAGACGTACTGTCGCCTGCCAGTAATAAGGTTAACATATGGTCAACACGTGTAAAGACCACTTAAAACTGATTATAAATGACAGCTAATTTTGGAATAGCTAGTTACAAATCACATTTTTATTCGAATATTTCTCAGAACGGAAGAAACACTTGAGTGAAAAGTGTGAAGTGGAAGCGATACATAAGAGAATGTCATAAATTATGCTTTAAATTGTCCAATTTTAAGGAGAAACCCATCAAAACTAATTGAGTTTTTGTTTCTTTCCATTTAAGGTGCCATTGCAGTCGGCATACGAAATAACACGTGCTAAATAAACAAGAATAAACATTAATGATTAAAAAAGCAGCTGCCTCTGAATCAGAAGAATGAAGTTTAATCCCTTAGGTAAATAGCAGACAAATCTTGTGGTCACCGTCAGATTATGAAATCGTGTAAAGTCTTAAAAATCGGTGGCGATTACGGAAAATTCTGCCATTGGAAGAAGCCTATATTCAGCACTGGACTATTTAATGATACTGGCTGGCTGATAAGGAAGTAGAATGAAGGGTGTAAGGAGGCAATATACCATCCGGCAATATATCACCAACTAACAGACGAGGCTCTAGCGACCGACAGAAAATCCATCAAAATGTACCTTACCGAAATTCCAGACTGGATCACTTGGATGAAGGAACACTGCTCGCGGCGCACTTCTCCGACCCGCCTACCTCTCCTGGTGACTAGGTAGATAAGTCCATGACTTTCACAGGCCGATTAAGAAAAAAAAAAGAAAAAAGAGTAATTAAAAAAAATATTACTATATTATTTATTAAGAATATTATGTGTGCCCTAAAATTGGTCCCTTTAAAAAGATTTGTAAAATTTCATGATATTTGACCAAAAATAAAACAATTTTCTGTTGTTAAATATGTATTATGCGAAACGAGATTTTGCAGTAGAGAGAGCATAACAAAATTATGCAACGGCGTAACAACAAAGGCCGAACCACGTGGGCCCCGAGTAACCCTTATTACAAAGTTACATTAACTGCCTTGATAGAACGGCTACATTGTACGACACAGTTGGTATATCCGTTGTTTAAGTTGTCTGTTATTCCGCCTCGGGGTTACTGCTGCGTACTCGTATTGCTTATTAGCAACTGCTAGAATGAAGCACAAAATGTATTAAATTTGATCTGCATCGCCGGGATACACAAGGTTACAGATCATTAGAATGAATTGATAAAGATTTAAATTTAGTTGTTGAATATAACTAAATATCATTAACTATACCGATATGACGTGATTGCTGAAATAATATTGGTGTTTTGTCACAACAATTTTTTTATTAAATATGTTGTCCCAAAATATAAGTATAAAAATCTAAAAGCAATGACCTTGTTCGAGTTAATATTCTCATAGTAGTTGTTTTCGGCATAATATGTGTATTCAACTGTAACGTTTAAACTGTCAGTATAGATCAATAACACAATTTGTACAAATAAAGCTCTTTTATAAAAATAACAAAAACAATATTACTAAACCAAGCGGGTAGCTTATTGCTCCAAGGTAAAAACCGTCACTACAAAAGATTCACAAAAGGCTTAAAAAAACAAAATATTGTTACACGCATTAATCCTTTTCTAAGGCGAAATTGTCTCCAATTTTTTACCGCGGTAAACGCGATTTAGGCGCATACCTCACGTTAATACAACCCTCGGGCATATCTAGTAAGTACCAGGGAGTCTGCAAATAAGGCCCAAGTATGCCATTATATTGAATCCTTGCCGCTGGCGGCAGAGCGTCCGGTTCTCATAAATAAGACAATATTCGAACAACGCCAGTATTGACGGATGCTCTTGTTTATCTAGTCGGCGTATATGAAATCCACGCTATACGCAATATAAAATTTATAGAAATCTACATGCGCGTAATTTTTTTCAAAGTTAAAGTCATAATACATAATATATTAACTATAAAAACTTTTTAGTTAAACGGTTTTATTTTATATGCACTGAAAACTACAAAAGACATAATCATCGTGTTTTACTATTGTAGCCCTTTCATTTGATACCCATATTGAGGGGGTTAAGGAAAAATATGTAATCCGCCATTTTGTATCGGCGGCCATCTTAGATTTATAATGTTATTGATTTTATTATATTGTATTGTCATCTAAATTAAATGTGTGTACCAAATTTCAGATCAATCTGACAACGGGAAGGTGCTCAAATTTCAATTTCTAATTTTGACCCAAATAAATAAACAAATAAATTCCGTACGGGTCGAGCTAAATAAATCCGTTTAAAAATACACACGTATGATGGCTAAATAAATAATGAGAGTGCACAACTTTCGACACAGCTAATTGATAATAGTTATTTATACTTTTTACCTTACCTTTCTTTACGAGCATGTAAACTGTACGCAGTGTTACACTGCTGGCCTTAGCTAGCACTCTCCCCTTATGGGAGCCATAATCCCCACGCTCAGCTAGCTGATTGGTGATCGCAGTATCAGACATTTTGCACATAAGATCAGGCCATCATAGGACTGCCTTATTTTGGTCTGGTTAGTTTGGTCCTTGGTTGAACTTTTTCGAGATCGTTATCCCGCCATCTGAAAAATACTTTTCCCTTAGTCACTTCATACGACTCCCACGAGAAGAATGGAGATGGCAGATTCAGGTAAGAATCTGCATATACATATATCACAAATATATACATATACTTTTGTAAATTTTACGAAAGTATATAAAAATAATTCCGCTTTTTTAAAGAATTTGGAATCTGTTACATAATTTTTTATATTGATTCGAGACTGCCACTGATGCGCCATAAAGTTTAATAAAGTCTCTTAGCCGCTCAAAATTTCCTCTAACCTAACGAATTCCAAGTAGTGACCAAATCAAAAAATATGGTGTCAGTCATCAACAGACTCCCCTCACTCACACTTATTTGTCTCAGCAAGGTTCATCAATCATAATCATTTCCTAAAGCATTCATGCCAATCAGTCAGGATCTGTTAAACTTGATAGTCTGGCATTACCTAACGCTACTTGAGTCGCGCTGAAACGTCCTGATAGAAACAGTAAAGCTACCTTTGATATGATGACGATGAGTTCTCACCAGAGGAGAGGCCACCTAAAGGGACTGGCGCAGTGAGGGGGAGAAGGGAGGGGGTTGCGTATGCGACAAGTGCAAAATCTTCCCATTGCAAGGCATATGTATTCGATGAAGTTATTGCTGTTAGCCGTTTTGGCTTTTACAGCTTCATAGGTTTGCGCCTGCGTCCTTGAGGCCGCGGGCGTTTATGCTTTAAATAGATGTACAGGAGTACATCTACTGCTTACCTCTTTATGGTAAGCAATCTAAGGACCGTCCGAGGGAGGTTCGGGCCTCGTCTCGGACGGTCGTGGTGTTTCGGTAGTAATGGGCGGTAAGGACCGCCCTGAGTCCCGGGTGCAAGGTGTGTACGCGGGTGTTTGATTTGCACGATACGCTCTTACGCGTCGGCGGGGATTGTGTATGTGACTCTACTCCTAACTGTATGTACAGTGTGTTCAGGTTGAGTAGTGTTAACCGAAACTAGTTCAGTTTGTCGGTCTGTCGGTGCTGTTACGTCTTCCGGGTCGTCTAATACGTTACGCGGGCGACGGTGACGCACCGTTGCGTTTAATATCGGGGAATAATTGTTGGCGTTTACCACCAGCGTACACCCTGTACGGCGGCCGATTCGAAGTAGCGCCGTGACGTTTCCCTGAAGAATGCTTTGATCGTCGGTATTTTACAGTCCTTGTGTAAGTCATCGTTACGCTGGTACCAGCTTGCACCGGTGGCGCTACGCAGAAACTTATTTTGGACGGTCTGTAGCGAGGCGATGTGTGTTTTCGCCGCGTGAGCGAAGGCTACCGAGGCATAGGCCATGATAGGTCTTATGCAAGCCTTGTATAGGAGTATTTTGTGTCTAAGTGACATCTTGCTTGAGGAGCAGATCATTGAATGTAGGCGGCCTGCGACGAAGGCGGCCCTGTTCCTGACTGTCCTAATATGGGGGGCGAATGTCATCGCCGCGTCTAAGGTTACCCCTAAGTATTTCGCCTTCCTTTCCCAAGGGATCGGACGGTCGAATAGGGTGATAGTGCCTAATTTACGAGATTCGTAATTATGATTGGCCGTGCTCGTTCCCCTTGTGAAGAGAACTCCTACGCTTTTTTCCGGATTGACCTCAATTCTCCATTTCCGGAACCATTCACCTAGACGGCTAGATTGGCAGCGGCTTGGAGTCGTAAGGTGATGCGACCTTTGTGGCGGTCGGAGAAGTATAGGCCCGTGTCGTCCGCGAATAGTGCGAGGTTGACCTGGGGCTCCTTTGGAATGTCACTCGTGTAAAGTGAGAAGAGGATCGGGGAGAGGCAGGAGCCTTGAGGGACTCCGGCTTTCAGAGGGCGGATTGAGGATCGCGTGCCCTCTACTCGATAGCGAAAGGTGCGGTTGGACAAGTAGGCTCGTAGGATGTGCACGAGCCTGTCTGGGATATTGAAGTTATACAGTTTGTAGATTAAACCGTTATGCCAGACTTTGTCGAATGCCTTTGTGACATCGAAGAATAGTGCTCCAGTGCTATTGGGCTTGGAGGAGCGGTTTAGGTTTTTTAATATGTGCTCCGTTAAGCGGTGCACTTGTTGGACGCACAAGTGTTCGGAACGGAAGCCGAATTGCTCGTCTGGGATTATGCTGTTCTCAAACACAAATTGTCTGAGTCTTTTCAGGATTATCCTTTCATAAATTTTCCCCATAGAGTTGAGGAGACTTATAGGGCGATAGCTGGAGGCGAGGTTACGGGGCTTGCCTGGTTTCGGAATGCCTATGACGTCTGCCTCTTTCCAGGCATCCGGGAAGGAGCAGCTGGCGAGGATTACGTTGAAGATGTTTGCCAGTAGGCATAGTAGTGGGGCTGGGAGAGTTTTAAATACCCTGTTGCTTATACCATCCATTCCGGGTGCTGACCGGTTTTTCAGGTTGCTTACTATCTCAGAGACTTCTTTGGGTGTCACTGGCTCTAGTGGATCGTCCACTGGTGGTAACGCGTCCCTACGTGTTACTTCCTCGTCCACCTGCCGCAGGTGGTCCGGATCCGTTGGTTCACGCGAGGGGGTGCATTGGCTCTCTAGACTGTCCGCGAGGCATTCGGCCTTTTCGCTGTCGTCGAAGGCTAGCGTGTCTAAATCGGGGCGTAATAGCGGGGGCATTGTTGCCACGTTCTCTACATTGAGAGATCGGGCCAGCTGCCAGTAGGCAGTATGCGATGGCTCGATGTCTCCAAGGAGAGAATCCCACCTAGTGTTCCTAAATTCAGTGATGCGCTCTTTTACTTGCCTCTGTAGGCGTCGCATGGTTTCGCGGTTTTGTTCCGTTCTATAACGGTCATGTGCTCTAATAGCTGCGTTTTTTCTCCTAATTAGGCGTCTAAGACCTGCCGGGAGCTCCATGTGCCGAGCGTTCGACTCAGGGACCGTCCTTTTGGATTCTTCGACGGCTGACTTGAGATGGTCTGTTAGTGAGTTTATTGCCCTACATGCTATTTCAGGCGAGTCTATCTTGTCCGGTATTTTGTCTAGGTGCTGTGATGTCGTAGCTTCGAGTTTGACTTCGAGGGTACGCCAGTCCACGATGGTTTTGGTCTGAGGACCTCACCATGCGGCTGGCCCAGCTTGAGTAAGACCGGTCTGTGGTCTGAGTCGAGTTCGTGAAGCGTATCTATCGAGTTAATAGCTAGGCTTACGTCTTTAAGAATCGCGATATCGAGTACGTCCGCCGCGTGAGTGTGATACGTCGGATATCTCGTAGGCGAGTCGGGTGCGATTACGTCTAACAAGTAGCGGTCCCGTATGTCGGCGAGCACGTTGCCGTTTGTATTAATGACGCGCGAGTTCCAGCTGATGTGTTTGCTGTTTAGGTCGCCGCCTATGATGACGGAGGGGCCTAGCTCTGTTAGCGTCCTAATGTCTGACGAATGGAGGGTTTTGTTTGGCGGCAGATAGGCTGATACTAGAACAAGCGGCCTGTGGCCGGTTAGCGCTATTCTACACGCGGAAACTTCGATTGTTATTAGGTCGGGAGGGTCGAGCGGTATGCAATGCAAGGACCTTTTGAAGTAAATCAGGCTGCCGCCTTTGGCGGACGTTAACCTGTCATTACGGATGATATTGTAATTTGCTATTTTAGGATCGCGATTGCTAGGCTTCAAGAAGGTTTCTTGCACTAGCATAATGTCGACGTTGTGATCGCGAAGAAACGTAGCGATTTCGTCTTTCTGCGTTTTGAGGCCGTTTGCGTTGAATGCAGCGACAGTCAGAGAGCGCGGTTTTAATCTTCCTACTGCGTTAGCCATTGGAATAATTAGTGTGTGTTAAATTTGGGCATGACGCGGGTTTAGGCGCATTGAAACGACCAGATCGCGTCGATAGTGGGCATGTGCTCAATGGTGGCCATGAGTTTGTCCTGGGGTGTCGTTGCCTCGCGTAATTTGCGGGCTAGGATTGATAGATCAGCAACGTTGATGTTGTTGATGAAGCCGCATACTAATGAAAAGTCGGCGGCGAAGTTTGAGGCGCCTTGGGGCGCGGGAGTGGAGGCCGCAGGTCGTGAAGCGACCGCGCTCTTTTGAGTATAACCTAGGGGTTTAGCCCAGGCATTGGCTTTCTGCGTGAGTTCAGCAGTGGGATTGGCAGGCGCTGGCTTGGCAGGCGCTAGTTTGGCAGGTGCTGGTTTGGCAGATGCCGTTTTGGCAGGCGCTGGCTTGGCAGGCGCTGGCTTGGCAGGCGCTGGCTTGGCAGGCGCTGGCTTGGCAGGCGCAGGAGGTTGGGACCGTGGAGCCCCTGGGCCCTTCCTACGACCGTTCTTTTGGGTGCCGCTGCGCTGTCTCTTACGCGGCGCTCTGTTGCAGCCGCGATAATTCGCGGGATGCCCCTGTTCGCCACACAAGACGCAGCTTGGCGGTTCGGTTGTGTCGCGCGTGCGCTCGCACTCCGGAGTGCCGTGGTCTCCGAGGCATTTGACGCAGCGGGGACGCGCGAAACAATTTCTGGCCGAGTGGCCGTATAGTTGGCAGCGGTGGCACTGATTTATGATGCCTTTGTTTCGCGGTGCCTCGATGGATAGGTTCGTAAGCTTGCAAATCGCTTGGATGTTGAAGATAGCCTTGCCTTCCGGGGACAGGTCGAGAATGACTAGGACCAAGTCGTACGGCGACTTTTTCTGTGGACCTCCTGCACAGGGATATTCTTCGCGATTAGGTCGTTTTTTATATTATCCAGGAGGAGCTCCTTAGGGAGTCCGCGAATTACTACGCGGAGACGTCTGTCCTCCTCTAGCGAGTAGGTGTGGAAACTAATGTTTTTATTTTTTAGGTGTCTAGTCACCGTGCGAAAATCGTCTATATTAGTAAGGAATACGCGGATTCCTTGAGCTGTGGTTTGTGCTTTTGGGCACAGAATTTTGTTTTTAGTCAGCCATACTGACAGGTCGTTCCAGTGCCCTTTGTCCTGGAGTATGATCGGCGGCGGGGGTTTGGGCGCGCGGGCCCCTGCGGTCGCGGCGGCGTTGGGTTTTGACGCGAGTCGGTTTGGTTGGGCGGACTGTGCCGGTTTGGTTTTGGGTTCCCGCTTCGCTATTGGCTGGCGGGTTTGCGACGCAGCCTTTTTGGATGGCGTGCCTTTCGGCGATAACGACGAGTCCAAGTTAGGCTCGTCCTCGTTTTTAGCGACGCGTTTTTTCGCCTTTCTCCTGACGACGACCGTGAAGCCGTCGTCCGGAGAGGCGTCCTCGACTTCCATGTCGGACCCGGAGTCCGACAGGTACGCGGCGTGCCCGTTGGCGGCGGGCGACGCGGGAAGGCTAACCTCCGTGGCTACGGGCGACTCATGGGAGGCGTCCGGAGAGAGAGGGCTGTCCGTGTCGAACGCCGGGCGCGAGGCGACCTCGGTGTTCGATCCCAGCCGGAAGGCTTCGAATTTTTCCCAGATATCTGGGAATGCGAATTTAACGAACTTCGCTAGTTCGGAATCGGAGTTTGCGCAATGGGCGGCCATCTTGTCGGCGTCGGCCATCTTGGTCGTGTCGGCCATTGAATGGCGTCTGATTCTAAACCTCCCTACCTAAGGCAGGGAGGTGTGTGCCTACTGGTTCTATACCCCGCGCTTTTAGGTGCGCAGGGATGAGTACCTAGCTGTTGCCTAGCGCAACAAGCGACACAGAAATTTAAAAATAGCCGCCTCTGAGGCGAGAATTGTGTACGAACTACTTACAGGGCAGGAGTTCAGTAGCACTACACTTTCCCAGCGGTTTCCCGCGAACACTGGACACTATTACTACTGTCACTAGATTTGGCTTCTCGTGAGCACATGGGTGCTGTTTGAGAGAACGTCCACTCCGCACGGGCGCGCGTCGCAGACTGAATGTGTGTATGCCCATTGCAAGGACAGTAAGTTCTTCTATTTAAATAAGTTCAACCTAACCTGCACATGATGCACCTCGTAAACTAATGAACGAGGCTGTGACAACCGTCGAATGGCGTATTTCGTATCGGCACTACGCTCATAGCCATTTGCAGCTATTTTAGACCTTAGATGTTAACAGCTATTCAATACAAAGATGACGAAATGAAAATTTCAATTAATACAAGGAGGCAAATGAGCTAGTGTCTGTCCTGATGGCAAGTTATCACTGACGCCTACGAACACACGCAACACCAGAGGAGCTGCAGGTGCGCAGCCGACATTTACGGAAGGCTGTTTTCTTGAAGGTCCTTAAGTCGTAACTGGTCGTAATACCACTGGCGACAGCGGATTCCACAAAGTCGAAGTATGTGGCAGAACATTTCGAGAGAAACGCACCGTGGGGGAATGCCAACCATCTAGATGGTGTTGGTGGAACATGGAATTGCATCGCGATGTCCCATGAAGGAACTCAGCGGCAGGAATCAGACCTTGGTGGGCGACGAGCCGCTCTATGTTGAATGCAGGCAAATGGAAGGAGTTGGGACTGCGGTGCCCCTTCCCAGAGATAAAAATAGTATTTCATTACTGGCTACACAAAACAAATTATTTAGACCGGTGACGGGCGTATTATCTATGGTTAAGCCACCTGCCCGCCAAGCGAGTTCAATTAAGAAACTCCATTCACTAAGGAAGATCTACTCGTATGACAAGAAGTGAACTCTTAAGAGGCTGCTAAAGAATAATATGAAAAAGATTTTTCTTATGTACTGTTGCATTTGTTTTTGCTTAGCTGATGATGCAAAGAGCAAGCGAAACTATTTCCGATACATAATGTCATCATAAAACATAGATTTTACTAAAAGCTTCCTCCAATTAATGTGATCCAGGGATAATTGCATCTGTTTACAATATTCGAAAACAGGCTGCCAAAAACTCGTTTGCATGAGACACCACTAGATGAGGTGAGTGCACTATCAACCAGGCTAGACTATCAGTCCTTTAAATGTAGTATGCAGCTTGGGTCTGCAAATGTTTTACTTTTAATACTTTGTTTTATTTTATTTGCTTCAATTGCCTATAAGACTATTTGTGTTTTTTATTTTGTAAGCGGGTGTGTAGAGCGGGTTGTAGAGCGGGTTGGAGAGCGGGCTTGAGAGCGGGTTGCTGAGCACAGTGCTGGTAACCTTGCACTACACGCACCCAGTCTACTAGTCTGCGGATTTGGGTACGGCATATTCGGATAGATTTTTCGCCGTTATTCGTACACCAGAGCTTCGTAAATTAACACCGTGACCAAATTAAGAACTTTCTCAAAGTGTCTTTTAAATAGACCAGTTACGTACTATTTATATTACAAATATAACGTAATATAATCGAACCCGCGACCATAGTCATGCTTAGTCACTGCTCCTACCAAACCGACAATAGATAAATTTTTCGTAAAAGTGTGCACCTTACCGTACAGTGAATGACAAGTTTGAATGCATATTAAATTATTTGTGCTTGTTTCACATCAAGTATCATAAGAATTATTTCGTTCATAAGGACATACTTTATACTACTCTTTTCTTTCATTAAAATGTCATTTAGGTTATACCATTCGTGAGATTTCTGAAACATTTTGAATCACTCATTGCATATGAACATTCGTACGTGGAAACATAAATTGAACTCAATAACATATCAAAGGATTCGTCAGAGCTATAGGGTCGCTAAGCTCTTGTATTGTGGCATATAAGGATTTTGGTCTAGTTCAATTTTTTTGAGGCTTTTCTCTTTCGTACGTATTTTCATCCTGTAGTTGGAATTTATTTGCTAGGGTAACACAAACGGAATAATTTAAAAAAATATATAAACAAGTACAAAACGCTGTTTCCTGCTTAAAACTGGTCAATTATATAAATTCGAAATTCGAATGTCATAAAACTGAGCGGCGCAATAATGAACAGGCGGTGCTTGCAGTAAACTATGCCACAGTTAATATCGAGTGCGGGACTTACTGGACGTTTAGCCATTTTGCTGCGTATTTCGTCCATAAAATAAATGAAGCTCTGAACTCCTTGCTTCGCTTTTAATTTTAATTTTTTTGCATTTTACGTGTTCGACGTTTTTTTTTTGGATCGGGTAAATATTTTATAATATTGAGTCAGGCAGCAGATCCTGGCTGCATATACGATCAATGTTTGTAAAATTATCTAGACTTATAAATTATATTATAGTTCAACATTTTTTTGAGATATGGTTGTTTATATCTCACCAACTAAGCGTCTACTTTCTCCGCTAAGACACTCAAGATGCTGCCGGTACTATGTAGTACTCGGTAGTACACATTCATCATCATCATCATCATCATTTCAGCCTATCCTCATTTCAGCTTATCAGCCTCGGTAGTACACATTAGTAATTTAAAACTTTTATATTTTTTTAAGAATTTAAACAAAGATTTCCCGATAATTATGAAAAGAGGACTTTCAAACAGATTTTTGTGAAATATTTTTTGACAATATCTCTGAGATTCTTTGATTTCCTTTATTCTATGTTTGAGTCATGCCAAAGTACCTATCAACAAAAATATATTCCGATGATTGATAATAGCGATAAAGATACGTGGCGTCTGGTACTGTGATTGCCTAGTAAAGTAAGTAAAGCAGCAGCCTGTAAGTGCCCACTGCTGCGCAAAGGCTTCTCAAATATCTGAGAGGGTCTTAGAGCTGGAAAGGGCCCGTCAAGCTGTTTCAGTAGGCGGGCTTTACATATCCTCAAAATAATATTATTATATTATTTCACAGACATGTAGGTTTCTTTACTATATTTCCCTTCACCGCCGAGTACGGGATAAGTACAGCACTTAAAATTGCTATTAACAATTTTAGTGGTGCCTCCGGTGATCGAACCCAGGTCACTCGCGCTCTATGAAACTGAACTGAGCGCCCTGACCAATAGGCTACCACGGCTCAATACCATTGCCTTGGCTGGTAATAACATCTTATTTATAATTACTCGGGAAAAATTTACCGCGTCACGATGTCTTATTAATTGTAGGTACGTAGCCTTATTAAAAAGCCTACGCCGTCTTTTCGTCCGTCTGTACTACCCTTGTATCTTTGTATCTTTTAAACCGTAATAGGTAGCTGATTGAAATCTTTACTGAATACGTGTTAGAATGGCGAATATTGTAAACCAAGTGTTACACTTGTGTGTACAATCGAGTGTAAAACTCGATGTGATTACAGTAAAAACAAAAAAGTTAAATATTAAATAGTAAAAACCGGACAAATGTGGTTCGGGTTCGTGCTGAGAATCCCTAACCGAATGAAAGCTAACACAATTCAATTGGTAAATGTATAACACAGTTATGGCGTGACAATTTTCCCGTAAAAAATGTATACTACTTAAAATAATACTAAAATAAACTCTCATTATCGTATACCCGATACTTGGGTGATCTGAGGTCTAGACATCTTTAGACTCTTTCACCAGAGCGCAGACAATGTGACAGGCAGTCATCGTCTTACTGTCTAAGCCATCGATACAAATCGTAAGTTACGATTTTTAAAACTCATTGGTACGAGTCATCCATATCGGGGATCGAAATCGAGTCTCCTGATTAGGCCAATCTCTCTGCTATTGTTTTAGGTATATAGTTTTATACCCACGAAGAGTAAATATTTGATATATTAATTATATTACAAACTCGAGTTAATACGAAACTCGGCTTGTACTTACAATTAATTAATTAAGCCTGTAAACGTAGCGTATACGGTGACGTAACAGGAGCTGGTAACCCTAGTTAGTCGAATGTTACATGTCTTTTGAGTTTCTTCAGGAATTTCCTTAACCTGAGAATTATATTATTAGTTTCCTTGATCATTATTAATGTATTCGTTTCTAAAAGGTGTTTTCGAAAACAAATTATAATAGAATAGCCGCAATTTTTTTCATAGAAAACATTGCTATGTACTCAAAATTGTGGCTAAAAACATTAGATTAACTAATATGTCACATCAATAGAATTTCAATTGTTTTAACGCGTCAAATCATATTTTATGGGTGTCGTTTCTATTAAAGTCAGGGAAAGGATATTGTGGCAAACTCTAGGGGAGGCCTATACCGAAGGGCAAGCTGTCAAATTAATTATAAATGAAAATTTGATATATTAAACTGAAATATCTAATTTTTTTTTTTGGAAATATTAATAATAATAATGTACGTTCATGGATGAATTAAGTTTAAATTACAATTAAATTCTTTTGTAGAATATTATGATTAGGAATTTGTTAACCAGCATTATTAAATTGCTCAAAAAGTACTTGAGAAAAGGCATTCGCCCAGCAGTGGGCACTTACAGGCTGCTTCTTTGCATTACTTTATGTACCTATCAGCGTAAAAATCTGCCAACACGTTTCTTCCCGTGAGTGACGGAAGTGGCGACTAATGGTAATAAAGCCTTGAAAATCATAATGGCTACCGACAAAAGTGGCAGACCATCTCAAAATACACCTGAGCAATTAAGCAGACCGATGCCGAGCAGTAGCGTCTAAGAAGCAAGGTGCCTGGTACACTAACCGAGCGAGGCGATTTCGGCAAATCTTCCTTTTGGAATAGACCTATGGGATATATGGGATGGGGAGCAAGCTAGCAAGCGGCTTACCTGATGGTACTTAATTACCGGCGCCAACGTACATTTACAACATTAGAGTGATATTTCGTAGATGGGAGGAAGGATGAGGATGGGAGATGGGCTGGGTGGTGTCCTTCCGGTTACTTCACTCACTGAACGAAACGCTGATGCACAAGATGCCACTACTTCACGACAGTATTCTACGAGGACGTGGTAATGCTCCGGTCGAGCGACGTACGAAAGGAATTTAATATTTAATTTTTATCGAAACTTCAATAAATAAATGCATTCATTAAAAACGTAAAGCTTCTGTTTTGCTGTTGACTGGGTATATTAAAACAAGAGAGAGAGATTACTTTTTTTGCCTAGAAGCCGTCTGGAGGGCGAGGTAGGTAGGCTTGTTAGCTGCAGAAATTGATAAGGGCCTCCCCCTTATCAATTTCTTGAGACCGAGTGATACCAGTAATGTTAACAACTTACAGCAGTGCTAATAAGCGGCATAAACTGGAAATAGGCGGATTTTAGGGAATATCCAGCAAATGATGGATATTTGTCTTTCATTGCTTAGACTATTAAACGACACGGCCAGTACTCGTTGACCATTTCACAAATGGGTAAATTCGAGAATCGGGCCACGACAGACGACTATTTATAAACTCTCACGGTCGCATACCCAACAATGGGGCGTCAGGAGGTTTAGGTAGTTTTAGACGTTACAACACTCACTTTTTATCACAGTTTATTTGTGTCACAGGCTCACCACTGTTGCCGTCTTTGTGTTGCCAATAATATAATTTGTATAAAAACTCACTGGTACGAGCTTCCAACGCAGATGAAACTTGGGTCTCCTGATTCTGAGTCAGATCTAACCATTCGGGCATCGTGGCTAAAAAGAAGTAGCAGCGTATATGTTACATATGTAAAGATCTCACCTCCTTGTAGAGAGGCTTTTAAAGCTGGTAAGAGTCGAACATGCTGCTCCAAAGGAGTTTTACGAATTACACATTATATTCTCGAAATATTTTTTTGTTATTTCTCTGGTGAAGGTTTTCCCAAATTTTTTTTAATCTCCGCTGTGCTCGTGGTATACTTATCACTAAATATTGTATTAAAACTTGTGTTCTTTCTTGGATTCGAACCCAGGATAACGTGAGTGATCGGTTACTATGAAATTCCGTGTCAAGATTTCCGTGCTAGAAATTACTATATTTATCTTCTATTTCGACAATAGGCTCATTCTCAAACAACATTTTAGAAAACATAACTGCGCAAAATAAATTTCAATAATTGCTGCTGTACCCCAAAAGACTTAGTCATCCACACCTTCTCAGACGTAGATTTAGTATAATTCAATTTAATCAATACAATATGTGAAAATTTACAATTCATTATTCTCCCTCACTATACGCGCAAAGTACATAAATATTTATACGTATACCTCAAAATTACTTAAGATTTGCCCAAATATTAACTATTGTTATTCGAACCCGGAATCCTTACAGTGAGCGGATATTATAACTGGCGAAATAAGCGGTTTTCAGACAATAATAGATTGTACCATAATAAATAAATGTTTAATTATTTAACTGTCTACCACTTTTTAAATATAAATTCCAAAAAAAGTAACAGTAAATAACTTACTATTCGATAACTTAATAACCAAAAATTTAGGAAAATACATCTTCGAGAATAAAATATCTACTCAGCCTTTTACTTATGCCTGCCAATGCTGGTACAGATTTAGATTAGCCAAATTTTCATTCTATGTTATTTTCGACTATCTTTTATTTCTGTAACTATTCCACAACATTATAACCTTAATTTTAATAATGAATGCCAACTCAAAGAATGATGTTTCCAGTAAAACACGTAAAAGTAGTGAACAACGTATTTGTTCTGTGTTATAACATTTTATTTCATAAAATTATAAATGTGGATTTCTATTATTTTTATTATTTAATTTATAAAGATACTGGAGTAATAATATTTACCTATAAGCTTCGGACCAGGTAATGTGTACGGCCTTCATCACTGTAATTGTTTTGAGGGTATTTATTTACTACGTTTTCGAGAAAGAAGTAAAACATCATAAGCTAATAAAATATTTTAGAAAAATATTTTTGAGGTCGTTGATATTTAAGAATAATATATCATGCATCATTTGAGCCCTGTAACGAATGTAAAACGTAACAAAATTTGATACGTAAATTATTCTTGAGCATTACAGATAATATTTTTAGAAGTGGAGTGCAAGTTAGTTTTTATTACTGTAATTTTAATATTAGTTCAAGAAATACGGTATTAAATTTTCACTTACAATAAAGAATCTTATATATTGTCGTCCTTATTTATATAGAAGAGAATTTAGATTATTTATAAAAAGAGACATAGAAATAAAAGAGTTACAACATCTATATGTACGACAACTCTATAGATTTGTCCTTATACAACATAAACTTTGTTCCTACCGGGACATTGAAGCCTTATAATGCGCACGTGAAATATTTATCTGTATAAGCATTAAAGGAACGATATCAAAGGATTGTAAATACTTTGTGCTTTGTGAATTACTCAAATTCAACATTCCCAATAAAGTTTCCTGTTTATAAACGTCGAATTTACAAATTCTGTACTTGCTCATGAATTTAAGACTACTAAATGAAAGATAAAATCTCGTAAAGTAAGGTAACAAGGTACAGAGATTAAAATTAGTAATTAATTTCAAAAGATATATTAAAATATAATAATATATTAAAAGATATACTAAAAAAACTGTGTATTAAACAGTTTAAGACAGTTAATGCCTCTTATTGAATTTATTTTCCTTTCAGGGTTCCGTTCGTTTCTTAAATATTAAAAAACGAATGTCTGTCTATATCACTGTCTGTATTAATTATATACATTCGTTTTTAGCTTATGCTCAGATAGACACATTTATTAAGATTAGTGATGCACTTAATGTAAATACTAGGAACAGATACAAGCTTGTAATGACAGTAAATAAACTCCATAGATGATCTATACATGTGGTATACATAGATGATTATAACCCATAGGAATGAGTTGATCACTCCGAAGCTATTTCTAAAAATTGTGTTGTAATAATATAATACTGAATTATTAAAAAAAAAAACGTTTGAAAAAAATATCAAAGATATCTACGGAGTTTCTTTCGTCTGTTTCTTGTCTGTCAGAGGAACCTCCAATACGAAACGATGTAGATAAAAAATTATGGTTTTTGACAAGTGAAATTTAAGTCGATGAATAACAAATTCTTTATTCTATATTTCGATATGATTTTGAATTCGCCTTCCTAACTTGTATTCAGTAAGGAGTATTGTATAGTTAGGGAATTGAATGAAGTATTTTTATATTGAAACATTTTTATGGTCATTCTACCAATATTTGAAATAATGACTAAATTAAAAGTAAACATGAACTCCGAATAATCAAAGCATCACTACATTTCTTTACGTAGTAGAGCCAGACGGCGGCTTTGCTGCTGCTCGAAAGGGCCGACTCGACCGGGGTGGTACCACGGCCTCGCAGAATACCGGCGTCAAGTACATTGGGCATATTGTGCTTCTGCGTTTCTGTTCGGTGAAAGTAACCGGAGGCCGATTTAACTTCCCCATACCCTTATCCCCATCATCCCTTCCATCACCCAAATATCGTTAAAGACATCAGCTCCCCTGACATTGCAGATGAACGTGGGTCACCGTAATCTCTTACAATCAGGTAAGCCGCTTGATCGCGTTTACCCCCATAACCATAAAAAAATACCTTTTTCATCATAATATATATTTTTTTTGATAACATATTGCTATATATAAAGTAAACATAGATTTACTATGGGTTTTGGCCCTAACTTATAATAATAATTGAAGAAATCCTTTAACAGACTTTCTCATTTTTGTTCATGATCCAATATACCTTGGAAATGCCAAAGTCAAAAGTTAGATATTGAAAAGAAATCTGGGACATGTTTATTGTGTGTAATATCCCTAAAGAGACATTGCACGCGAGCCTTTGGATTTGAAAAAGTAAATGGAATTCAATAATATATCAAAGGACTCTTCAGATATACCTATAAGAAAGGCTCATATGTCCCTGTCTATACCCGTGTTATTCCAGAGAGATTTTGTTCTGCATCGATAACTTAAATAAGTTTCACAGAGCGAAGTTTTGGTGAGCTTATTACTGTCAGAGTTCTTGTTTTTAAATCAAAATTTCCAAATTAAAACACTAATCATTGATTTTCGCTGCTCTGGTTGCCTACGGCAAAATCCACCGCTTAGCTCTATCACATACAAGTATTGGTACACCTTTCATTCAAAGCATACTCGCGCTTTGTTGAAGAGACCTATGATAAGCTACGAATATATTAATGAGCTGATGAAGAATATATATATTACATAAGTGAAATCCTTATTTTGATAATAGTATAAAAAAACAACGTGGTTGGGGGATCTGCCTCGAGTTAGATTCTCTATTCAATGAATCTTATGAACACTAATTCGGCGACAGGCCGTCATCAGTTACGTAGTCTCAAATAAGCATTGGTTAAATGTGATTGAAAATTCAAACCACTTCTAGATCTCTTTCTAGACCTCTGTCCATAGTTTGCTTTTGTGTTTGAAATTAAACCATAACGCCTACTTTGTATTCTTTATTATCAAATTTAACACTATAACTTTTGTGTAGAGACCACGAGGTATAAGGTAGATGAGTTACGTGAGGAGCATCCTTGGTACTCATGTAACTCATCTACAGATGTCCACATATAAAACAATAAATAATATACTACCTGAAAGGTAATGTAAATTGTGTAAACACTATCTGTATTTTGCCTCAGTTTCTATACAATGAATGTTTTAAATTTTAAACACATTCGGTAAATATAATTTTATTTAATTAAATTCTTTTCAAAAACCACATATCAACATTTTCTCGTATATGGAAATGTCGCAAGTTCTAATGTGTCTTCATAAAGCCAGAGAATAACCTATGATAGTGTTAATATCCCGGGAAGCAAGACTTATTGGTCGTTTGCCGTTTGCGCAAAATAAATGGGAATATCGAGCAGCCGCTGTACAGTGCTGTGCTCCTAATATCTGTGCCGGCGTATTGCCAAACCGAAAGAAATTGCAACGATCATTAAAGGACCGTGGTCGCTGTAATATATTCAATATATTATTACTAAATTATATCAATATGTGAAGGTTTTACTATTACAGAAATCTAGCCGCCGAGTGATAAACACGTATTTCATAATTATGTCAGTCTATCTTTTATTGATACAAAATACTAAATATATATATAAACAATAAATAATATACTACCTGAAAGGTAATGTAAATTGTGTAAACACTATCTGTATTTTGCCTCAGTTTCTATACAATGAATGTTTTAAATTTTAAACACATTCGGTAAATATAATTTTATTTAATTAAATTCTTTTCAAAAACCACATATCAACATTTTCTCGTATATGGAAATGTCGCAAGTTCTAATGTGTCTTCATAAAGCCAGAGAATAACCTATGATAGTGTTAATATCCCGGGAAGCAAGACTTATTGGTCGTTTGCCGTTTGCGCAAAATAAATGGGAATATCGAGCAGCCGCTGTACAGTGCTGTGCTCCTAATATCTGTGCCGGCGTATTGCCAAACCGAAAGAAATTGCAACGATCATTAAAGGACCGTGGTCGCTGTAATATATTCAATATATTATTACTAAATTATATCAATATGTGAAGGTTTTACTATTACAGAAATCTAGCCGCCGAGTGATAAACACGTATTTCATAATTATGTCAGTCTATCTTTTATTGATACAAAATATATATATAAAGTAAACATAGATTTACTATGGGTTTTGGCCCTAACTTATAATAATAATTGAAGAAACTTTAACAGACTTTCTCATTTTTGTTCATGATCCAATATACCTTGAAATGCCAAAGTCAAAAGTTAGATATTGAAAAGAAATCTGGGACATGTTTATTGTGTGTAATATCCCTAAAGAGACATTGCACGCGAGCCTTTGGATTTGAAAAGTAAATGGAATTCAATAATATATCAAAGGACTCTTCAGATATACCTATAAGAAAGGCTCATATGTCCCAGTCTATACCCGTGTTATTCCAGAGAGATTTTGTTCTGCATCGATAACTTAAATAAGTTTTAATTAAAAAGCTTAGTCCCGTCGAACTTTGGACGCAATTAGTGGGCTTAACTCACGAATTCCGCGAATCCCTGTCTGGACGACTCTTCATATTGTCACATGTGAGATTTATTACATTATTCAATATGGAATTTTTTAAATCGAAAGATTTATCTAAAATATTTACTATGTTTTATTAAAACGCGCATTCCTTATTGAAATGTAAAAAAAATATACCTACCGCTATATTTAAATGTAACTACATACTTTAACAGTCGACATCTTCTTATGTTTTGACACGTTGAAGCAATTTAAATGTTATTGTTATGATTTTATAAACAGGAGAGATAGAGAGATAGAGAGATAGAGAGATAGAGAGATAGAGAGATAGAGAGATAGAGAGATAGAGAGATAGAGAGATAGAGAGATAGAGAGATAGAGAGATAGAGAGATAGAGAGATAGAGAGATAGAGAGATAGAGAGATAGAGAGATAGAGAGATAGAGAGATAGAGAGATAGAGAGATAGAGAGATAGAGAGATAGAGAGATAGAGAGATAGAGAGATAGAGAGATAGAGAGATAGAGAGATAGAGAGATAGAGAGATAGAGAGATAGAGAGATAGAGAGATAGAGAGATAGAGAGATAGAGAGATAGAGAGATAGAGAGATAGAGAGATAGAGAGATAGAGAGATAGAGATAGATAAAGTAATAAGCAACAGAGAAATAAAGTTAGTGAATTTCTTGACATTTGAAATACAAAGAAAAGAATATTATCTACTTAAATTTATTTAAGCGTAGAAAAAAATAATTGATCAAACAATTGAAAAAGTTTTGTCGTATTTTTATCATCAAAGGTTCACATAATATGCGAGAACATAATTATATAATTCCAAGTCTCTATGTTTATTATATCGTTACGTGAATTCTATTGTTAACAAGCACAATTTCATCTCATCACTTTACGATGCCTCGATCGAAAATGTTTGATAGGATTATTTAAAATATCTTAATTAATCAAATATCGTTTCAGTTTACTGGTTAATACAATATTAATTAATTAAGCATATAATGTAAATGTAGCAAGTTCTAAGACATAACAAGAGTTAACGTAACCAAACTTATTGTTAATACACTAATTTTTTTAACTGCAATGAAAAATAAAAGCCATCGTACACACTAAATTGTAATGTCTTGTTTATTAACGTAATGTAAATAGATCCATTACGCAATAGTACAATAAAACAAAATTACAATAAGTATTTTATTTACAAGCTTCAGGCCCAACGAAAAGTAAATATGGCATCATAGGGTTAGTAGTTTTCGCGTAGAGCTGGAAACACACAAACGTCAAAATAACACTCTCACTATCAACTGACTGAATTACTATTCAGTCGTAGAGGAAACACAAAAAAAAACAAGTTATTGTCCTATGTGGGATGTTAGAGGAAATATACCAAGTATTTCTCAAAAAGTTAACCACATTTGCACCTTCTCTTGCGACTGAGGTGACGCTAATTCCACTACATCAGAAACAGTATCCGAGGGTATCAGCATCGCGCTTAGTAATCCGCCGGGCCGGTATGGTAAATATTTTGCTGCTGCTCGAATAGTACCGGCGTAAAGAAAAGGCATATTCTGCTTCTGCGCCATTAACTATAAGCCGCGGTTATGTACTCGTCATATTTAACTGGCACGTATAATCCTAATTTAACTTACATGAAATCGCAGAGGACAGACAGTGATATATACTAGTATCGCTTTTGGTCAAAATTCGGTGGTTCTTACATGCAAAGAGTGGGAAAAGGCAAAGAGAAAGTTACAGCGTACTGCAAAGCATGTTGTTTGTGGAAAAATATTGTGTTGTTTTTGTTCACCATATTTTATGTATCTTAACGGTAATAGATTTATGACACCGTTCAAATTGCTCTCCTTTTACTTTCATTAATTTTCTACAAACTCGAGAGTTATTAATAATAATTTTGACGTTAACGTCTACTATGTCACAATTTTTTTGTTATGCCACAATAATATTGTAATAATTACAATAAAATAAATTGGATAAAGCCAACCTTACATGGCTTTCGGAAAACTTATTGGTACGAGTCATCAATAAAGAAATCGAACTAGAGTCTCTAAATTTGGAGACAAATCTCCTTACCATTCGGCTATCGTGGTTTAATATGTAAATAAGCTAAACGTTTTTATCGCTATCCACGACACAATTGCTTAGATAGGCGAGTAAAAATCATTTAATTCACGAACGGCACAAGAGTTTTCCATGGGAAGGAAGTACCACGCCTCTGATTAATGGCGGCTCTAGTAAGACATATCAAACTTCAATTACTAACGTGTAATGAAAGTTTCAACTAATTATAATCTTGTTTCTGAACCAGACTACGTGTTCGAATAACGAAGATTACTAAAAGGACATTATGTATGTATTATATTCACAAATATTAAACTTGGTTAACACAGAACGTAATATTCGGCACTCAATGCTAATTAAGCTTTTCAATACTAATTACTTGCCTTCAAATTACTTGAATGCCAAAATTCTTTAGCTACGGCCATGCGACAATGATTAAAGAATAAGTGTGCTCGACTATATTTTGAGCAGAGTTAAAAGTTTGATCTAACACTTGTTATGGCCAAATGTAACTTCCTAAAAAATCATGTTAAATAAAATCTATGGTATGATTCTGTAATGTAATTAATACTATTTTTAAACCTGTTCTAAATAATTTTATTATATTATTAAAACCACAAGGTATAATCGTTACTATACTAAATTTTCTTTAGAGTGGTGTATCTGTTACGTAGTAACTTTTAAACAGTCTTTGCCCACACGATGAGTTAGAATTAAAAACTTTCTTATACCGCCACCACAGTAGAAATTTCTTTAATAAATTCAAAGTAAATTATCCTCGTAGATGGAACTACATGAGCACTTTTTATATATAACATCAGTACTCACGCCTGTCACCCCATTGGGGAAGGCCTAGATTACGTATTTCTCTTTGGAATGACTCAGCGTAGCCAAGCGGACCTCTGCAACCAACCTTTCGCCTCTTCGTGAGGTTAGGTTTGATCCCAGAGATATTCAAATAAACCTTCATCACCTCTTACTTTTGTGCGAAAAGGAATATAAGTTTCAGCCGCTACCACATTTCAAAAAGATGGAATTGATTCTTATATATCAGAAATATTGACACATACGTGAGTATCTAGTATACCGTATCTAAATATTAAGTATATTCACATCTCCGCTTTATTTTTGATTAATTCCTAATAGAAATGTTTACATTAAAACATTTATTTATGTTATACGCGAGCATTCACAAATATTAAACTTGGTTAACACAGAACGTAATATTCGGCACTCAATGCTAATTAAGCTTTTCAATACTAATTACTTGCCTTCAAATTACTTGAATGCCAAAATTTTAGCTACGGCCATGCGACAATGATTAAAGAATAAGTGTGCTCGACTATATTTTGAGCAGAGTTAAAAGTTTGATCTAACACTTGTTATGGCCAAATGTAACTTCCTAAAAATCATGTGTTGTTGTTGTTCACCATATTTTATGTATCTTAACGGTAATAGATTTATGACACCGTTCAAATTGCTCTCCTTTTACTTTCATTAATTTTCTACAAACTCGAGAGTTATTAATAATAATTTTGACGTTAACGTCTACTATGTCACAATTTTTTTGTTATGCCACAATAATATTGTAATAATTACAATAAAATAAATTGGATAAAGCCAACCTTACATGGCTTTCGGAAAACTTATTGGTACGAGTCATCAATAAAGAAATCGAACTAGAGTCTCTAAATTTGGAGACAAATCTCCTTACCATTCGGCTATCGTGGTTTAATATGTAAATAAGCTAAACGTTTTTATCGCTATCCACGACACAATTGCTTAGATAGGCGAGTAAAAATCATTTAATTCACGAACGGCACAAGAGTTTTCCATGGGAAGGAAGTACCACGCCTCTGATTAATGGCGGCTCTAGTAAGACATATCAAACTTCAATTACTAACGTGTAATGAAAGTTTCAACTAATTATAATCTTGTTTCTGAACCAGACTACGTGTTCGAATAACGAAGATTACTAAAAGGACATTATGTATGTATTATATTCACAAATATTAAACTTGGTTAACACAGAACGTAATATTCGGCACTCAATGCTAATTAAGCTTTTCAATACTAATTACTTGCCTTCAAATTACTTGAATGCCAAAATTCTTTAGCTACGGCCATGCGACAATGATTAAAGAATAAGTGTGCTCGACTATATTTTGAGCAGAGTTAAAAGTTTGATCTAACACTTGTTATGGCCAAATGTAACTTCCTAAAAAATCATGTTAAATAAAATCTATGGTATGATTCTGTAATGTAA
This sequence comes from Bhutanitis thaidina, assembly GCA_029286595.1. Lineage (NCBI taxonomy): Eukaryota > Metazoa > Arthropoda > Insecta > Lepidoptera > Papilionidae > Bhutanitis > Bhutanitis thaidina. The sequence continues at coordinate 10,643,489 of JAGSMS010000006.1, read as the reverse complement.
TTAATACTATTTTTAAACCTGTTCTAAATAATTTTATTATATTATTAAAACCACAAGGTATAATCGTTACTATACTAAATTTTCTTTAGAGTGGTGTATCTGTTACGTAGTAACTTTTAAACAGTCTTTGCCCACACGATGAGTTAGAATTAAAAAACTTTCTTATACCGCCACCACAGTAGAAATTTCTTTAATAAATTCAAAGTAAATTATCCTCGTAGATGGAACTACATGAGCACTTTTTATATATAACATCAGTACTCACGCCTGTCACCCCATTGGGGAAGGCCTAGATTACGTATTTCTCTTTGGAATGACTCAGCGTAGCCAAGCGGACCTCTGCAACCAACCTTTCGCCTCTTCGTGAGGTTAGGTTTGATCCCAGAGATATTCAAATAAACCTTCATCACCTCTTACTTTTGTGCGAAAAGGAATATAAGTTTCAGCCGCTACCACATTTCAAAAAGATGGAATTGATTCTTATATATCAGAAATATTGACACATACGTGAGTATCTAGTATACCGTATCTAAATATTAAGTATATTCACATCTCCGCTTTATTTTTGATTAATTCCTAATAGAAATGTTTACATTAAAACATTTATTTATGTTATACGCGAGCATACACAAAAATTATTAATAAGGGAAATAAACATTCTTCATAAAGTTTTATATTTAATTTATCAGAAACTTGCAAATTATTTGCTAGACCCACAGCAAGAACTCTGTCTTTGCTAGTCTGTATTGCGTTATGTAGTGTAAGGCAAGACAAAGCTTCCGTAGAGAAAACCCGACGGCGCGGAAAACCAGAGACCGGAGAGGTACGTTGATGAAGACATTCTCATCAAATCAAGCCTCAACCGACTGTAGGTGCTCACGAATATTAATTAACGTCTCTGGTTTTGTAAATGCCTTACAATTTGTAATATACTACTTTACTTAAAAATTTTGTATGTAAATATTTGTATTTGATTCAAAATTCGACTTGTAAATTCGATTTTCTAACTTTTTTATATAAAATGTATTCTTGAATACAAGTTGATATTTTATTTTTTCATCTTATATTTTGTTGATATTTTATTTTATATTTTCATCATCTTCTTCTATATCTGCCTGTAAATACCTTTACTGCCGGACATAGGCCTCTTCCATGACGAGGATTTGCCGTAATCGACGATTTGTAACGAGTGCTACAGCAAACGAGCTAACAGTTCACAGTGGCTCCTGCAGCCTATGGTCTCCTACAAACACAAAAACTACAGACGAAGAAAGTTACAGTTCCATTTTCAATCCTAAGGACTACTAATATGGAATACCCCATGATGTAATAATAATAGCTTTAATAGCCTTTCTAAATAGCCCTTCAATAGTGTCACTAATTGTTACCGGTATAATAGGTAATGGGATGGTACCTATCCAGACGGATCCTGTGCTGAAATAGAGTCCTACCGCCCAGGTAAAAAACATTTGTAGTATTTCGCAAATTTCGTAATATGATGATATTATAATGTAGAGCTACTAGGAAACTATTACGATGGGAGTCTCACTCACGCTAGTTTGTCTCATTACTCATTGTAATTGCATAGAGATAAGGTAGTCAAAGTAATATGCAATAAACTACCCATTTCTTCAATTAAAAGAAATTAGTATAATTCCCAAATCATTATTTGTAGGTGGTAGAGCCTAGCGGCGGCTTTTGGTGCCGCTCGAATGGGCCAGCTTCACCGGGTTGGTACCACGGCTTCGCAGAATACTGCCGTGAAGTAGAGGCATAGTGCTTCTGCGTTTCGTTCGGTGAGTGAGGTAACCGAAGGCCCAATCTCTCTCCCCATCCCCTTCCCCATCCTCCCTCCCATCGCCTAAGTACCTTTAAATGCCGGCAACGCACCTTCAGGACCTCTGGTGTTGCAGATGTACGTGGGCTACGGTAATCACTCACCATCAGATGAACCGCATGCTCGATTGCCGCCTTTCCTATATATATATATTTATTGTATATATATATATATATTTATATCGATTCCTAATACGGCCGTTTTTATTTCTTATTGTACGTTATGAAAGTATGATGAATGTTTAAGAAGTCACAAAATTATAATCGTTAATTAGGTTCAGACTACATTATTAAGTCGGGTCGAGTCTGGTAACATTTTAACGAGTGAAACCTTTAAATTAAATCTAGAATAATCTTTTCTATACAACCCCTGTATAAACTTAAATAACTACAGCCGTTTAATATTTAGTAGGTGTCGCCGAGCCGGCGAAGTGTACCTCAGATGTAGTGAAATTGAGTAATTTGCAGAAACAGCTAATTTTATATGCTCTTCATTCCAGCTGTTTACGGATTTGTTTGACAACTTATCAAGTACTTTTATTTTTATCATTTCATTTCAATAAATTCTTTCTTCTCAATTGAACCAGGTTTTTTATCGTCCAGATTATTGACGTGATTGTCAAATAGATTAATGATTATTCACTAATTTATCGAACTATCAAACAAGATACCTTTTTGGATCATTGCTTTCTTTAGTGGTTTTATGTATTTAGATTTTTTGATTTGAATAAGAATTTGATAAGAATTCGTTAAGTTAGCAAAAATGTATAAATGATATCCGAAACTCGATACAACTTTACATCGCGTGTGGATTAGTCGAGCAACAGGTCCATCCCAACTCAGCGGGATAGCGGGCTAGTTTGTCTAACATGTCTAGGTAATTGTCACGGTCTCAAACGAGGTGTCGTTTTCAAATTATGTTTGTGACGCTTTTATACAAGAACTAATAAATACACATATTTAAATTTATTTGCCAACAATAATCATTTATTTACTACTGATCAAATAACTTTTTTATGATGGTTGATACAGATAAATCAATAACTAAGGTAAGTAAATAAAAATGTAAATTTTGAATACGTATCAAATTTAATGTTAATAGTAATAATAAACCGGCCCATCATCACGATTCTTGCATATTGTGTTGATGGAGCGGGCTCAGTCGAGGGTATTTTTGGTCAACTTCACCATCCCACATGACGAGAAACTCGTGAAAGCCGAAACAGACAAGAAGTCAAGAACTCAAAACAAGCGGTTCACCTGATGGTAACTGATTGCCGTCATCAACGTACATCTGCAACCCCAGAGGTGCTGCAGGTGCGTTGCCGGCCTTTGGGAGATGAGAGGGAGGATGAGGAGGTAGATGGGGAAGGGGAGTGGGCCTCCGGCGAAACAACAACGGTACAAAATGCGATCCGATAGTCATCTCTGCAAACGAGTTATTCCCAGTCAGCTTCTCGGAATTTTTGTATGTTTTCTCCTTCTTCGACAGACTGTTAATAGTCCAGGGCTGGACATAGGCTGACAGGCGGGTCATTATTGCGTTTTTATATATAGGATCCCGGACTGCATATTCAGTGTAACTTTTTTTATGTCTCTACTATTTGACTAAAAACCGTAAAAGTAAATTAACGACTTTGTAGGAATAATATATCCTATAATATATATCGCGAAGGTAGCGTACACGCGCGAATACCTCTATAAAAGGTTTCATTCATTCTAATCCACTATAGTAAAACAATTAGAGACAACACATTATAAAATGACTGACGATTTTAAAAAAATATGTTTAATATTTTTTACTTTTAATAAATAAAAGTTATTTTATTTCACTCTGTATCGTTTTGGAATATTCGGTTAGATTTTACGCTATTAATCGGTGGCTAGGTTTACCTGTTTCGGTCAGCAGACAGGCACCATGTGTAGGTGAAGTTAAAATTGTATAAAAATTGCCATTTCCATGTGCGTACAACACAATCCGTGTTTACAGTTAAATAGTCATTACATTTTTCAATACCTTTCAAAAATAATAAACATGTTTAAGAAATAAATCTAATTACAAATACGTCAAAAAAAAATTGATTTGAGATTGTTACGAGACAATATAATAAATAATCCTGTGTCTATAATCCAAATATTACGTCATCTAGTTGCAATTAATCTAATTTCCCTGTGATCATTGAGTCTTTCGCCGCATGCTAACAAACCTCAAGGGGAGCGTTTAATACGTTAACCTAATCCCACATATTGCCACGTCACTTTGTATGCGTACCATTTAGTTTCACTGCTAATTAAAGATTGTTTTACTTTATATTGCACTTTATATACTTATAACATTGTAGTTAATTATTTGAAATTATTGTGTTATGTAAATACATTTTTAATCAATATCGTATATATTTCGTAATTAACTTTACTAAATTCTTAACGACCACACACACAATAGTCTGTTATTAGATGGAGTTATAAATATGTTTAAAAAACATTTTATTCAACATAGCACTTTGACAATTGTAACAGCCAGTTTTTCGCCGAATAAGCCGACTATAACCCAAATGTTAAAAAGATATAATATATTTCACTTGTGAGCTGTAAATTGTGATTCTCAATCTTTATTGTACTGTCTACACACGTATATACATGTAGATATATTGAGTCGCTTGTAAGTAAGGTATCTTATGAATACTGACTACCCACCCACCCTAGCGATTTAACTTGTCAGAGGAGTAATAAATGAAGTGAGCCGCAGCAAGATGATCTCCCTTCAACATTTAATTATGATTACCGTTAACACGAGGGATGATTTGCACGTCATAATAATTCTTTAGCTAAATATCTTGTAAAGTTATTAAAACGTTACTGCATTTACAGGTTTTGTCACATCATCATAAATGTTGTGTACAAATATTTCTTATGATGGCTCGATAGCCTAATTGCTTAGCTACCCTATTTTCTTCGAAGGTGTAGGTTGCGGTTTTGAATCCTGCTTGGAGCAAACATTTGTATGATTAATATAAATCTTAGTACCGGAGTCATGGATGTTTATATATGTATATATGATTATTTATCTTATCGCCACCCAGTTACCAAGATACAGAGAATCCTATTTAGAGACTGGATGACGAGTGTGTGTCAAAAACAACTGTGCTATGATGACCTTCAGTGTGTCATAATTTTTTATGATGAAGTATCAATCTTGAATTATTTATTTGAAGTATATTATGAATAAAGCGCCAATACCCTAATGGGTTAGGGTGCGGAATGCGAAACATGACGTCGCAGGTTTGAGCCCACCATTCGACTATTGTCGTGAACCACTCCAAATACAATCTCTAATGTTTAGTTGGAGGGTTAACAGGAATATTAGTAATGTTAGTTAAATAGCATTGCTAGTATTTTAAAAAAAAATTATTACACTACTATCTCAGCCTATTTTAGTCCACTGCTAAACATAGGCCTCTCCAAGAAAGCGCCAGCAAAGTCTGGCATGCATTCCTTGGAAGATTTGCCCATACATCACGCTGGGCAAGCAGGTTGGGGAGCGCGAAGCTATTTGTAATATTTTTATGTTTTATCACGGCTTTATTATTTATTTATTATTGCATCGAAAAAATATCGTACAATAAAACGAGGCACTTTAAGAAATAGAATGTTATTAAATATTTTCTTTTTAAACTTGCACGTACAAACAGCTTCGAACTTGATGACACAATATTCGTTTACAAGCGCCCAGGACAGAATATATCGCGTTGGAAGTAATACGTGATCGTTTGATGATGTCTTGCAGGTAACCGTAATGAATTCTCATCTGAATTAATGACAGAAATACCTCTGCTAGATTAACGCGTTATATTTAGTGATGCTCCCTACTGATATTCAGGTATGCAATATATGAGCGTATCAAGGTTGAACAGTTAAGAGGTGTGTAGCTGACTATTATCTGAGTCTAAGGCATAGTAATTATGTATTATAATATTGCAATTGTGAAATAAATTTGGCAAAATCAAAAGTAAAAATTAAACATTAATTTCAAATAATTATAAACAAACTAGAAGGATACTCGAAGCGTGGTAGAGCCAAGCGGCGGCTTTAGCTGCTGCTGGAATAGGCCGGCTTGACCGGATTGGTACCACGGCCTTGCAGAATACCGGCGTGAAGTAGAGACATCTTGTGCTTCTGCGTTTCGTTCGGTAAGTGAGGTAACCGGAGGCCCACACCCCATCCCTATTCCCCTCGTCTTCCCTCCCGACAACCAAATATCCTTAAAGACTGGCAACGCACCTGCAGCATCAATGGTGTTGCTGATGTATGTGGGCGACGGTAATCACTTACCATCAGGTGAACCGCGTGCCCGTTTCCCGTCTCTACCATAAAAAAAAATTCGAGTAATGATATTCAAAAAGCTTCTATTTCTGCATGAATTTTAAACTAATCAAAAAATGGAAAATAATCGGGTTTGTTAATTGTAGTATTCTCGTAGAAATGGTATATTTTTATTATAAAAGAAATGGTATAAAAATCCAGAACCTTTTTAGATTTTTTTTGGGCACTTTCTTCTATAAAGCTGTTATAAGTTAAGTATGTGGGTAATTTGACATCGTGTGATTTACACTGTTGTAAGGAACCAATAAACGGGTCAGCTACGCATTCCTGTGTTTCATTGACGTCTGTCCCTTGTTGTTACACTTTCTACATGAAATTCGTGAAACAAAAGCTATTGTAATGATATTAATGTATATCTAAATATCTACACACCTACGTCTAATAACTATGAAGTCACTAGACGTATTAGCATCAACACAAAATCATTTATCATTCATATTAATATTTTCATATTATAAAACGCAGTTCACCCAAAATAAATATAACTTTAATTAAAACTCTTAAATTTTCACACTCGTTTACTGCCCGCGTATAACGTAACTGAATTTATTGCATAAAACGATACACGTTTTCAACAAATTGTCATGTAAATTCGACGATTTTGAATCCGGTGCGCAATTAATCCACAATTATACCTCGGTATAGCGTTTAATTAAACGTTGGACTGATTTTGGCTACACTTTAATTTTGTTTTGTATGTATTCTATTGTCGCACTTCGACAAAGGCTTCAACATCGGCATATACCGTTCGATATTTTTTCAAGTTTTAAATATATGTATATAAAAACTCATGCTTATCGCCCACAGATAAGCAGAGATTATAGATTCCCAGTTCTGCGTAGTCAAATGGGCTTCAGTAACCCACTTTTCGTCTTTGAGGGAGATAGACGCTGACACGTGGCGAGCCACGTCGCTGGGTTTGCTTCCGGAGATTGCCATGTGATTTTCAAATATTTTCCTTGATTGTATTAGGCCAAGGCGCTCGCTTCAGTTTCATAGAGCGCGGGCTGGATCCCCGGTGGTTGGCTTGGAATTTTATGTGCTGAATTCACTACATCGTGAGGAAACTTGCATGTGTGAGAAATAATAAAAAAGATTATTTCGCTGACATGTCAAGTTTGCCAACCCGCAATGGAGCAGCGTGGCGAACTCTCCTTTGCTTAAAACCAAAACCCTTTCAGATATTTAAGATGGAGCCTTACAAGCTGCTACTTTACATTTATATTATTATATAAAAACACTTTCATAGCTATTATAAATCTTTAAATTTTTAATATTCAAAATAATTTTTGGTCGGAAGAATCAAGCAACATAAAATAAATATTGTTGTCTTAGTTGTTTCCTTTGCATTTCCATATTTGTATACTGTATTTTAAACCTAACAGTATGTGAGGTGAAAATATTCGTCATAGAATTCTTTAAAAAACTACTTATAACTTTTCACTTATTCAAATTACACTAACTACATGTTACGTTGCGTTCAACTGTTTTAACACAGTATTCTAATTACAGATCAAAATTAAACGATTTCTAAAAATCTTAAAAACTTGTAAGTAGCGGTACTTTTAAATTGATCCTTTGTCAATACCGTTGAGTAATTGCTTGTGACGGTGTATAACAAGGTTTTTTAATTGCTCTATACATTTTGTATCCAACTGAACGTGAAATGGCTATAAATGATTCAGCTGTTTTATTAAAAAACAAAATGCCAAACAAAGCTGTGCTAACCCCACCGTGAATTTAGCAGATAAAAAAGCTGACAGTAATTTTAATTTTCAATAGCCCGAAGGTGATGCGAACAATTGTAGAGATACAATGTTTTTTGCTTTGAAAATCTGGCTGTAGAGTAACATATAAGCGGAAGCGATTTACCTGTAAATTATACGTATATAATATCAAAATCAAAAGATTCAAAGAAAATACTAATAAGAAATTATAAATTGATTTTTGTACCTTTTACATCTGAAGTGGTATAGCCGAGCGGCTGCTTTTGCTGTTGCTTTAACGGATTTACTCGACCGGAATAGTGTGACCGCGGCCTCATAGAATACCGGCGAGAAGTAGAGGCATCTAGTTATTCTGGATCCCCTCCCTTTCTCCCTCCTCAAATATCCTTAAAGGCTAGCATTGCACCGTAAAGGCCAGCAGCTTCTCTGGTGTTGGAGGTGCACGTGATAATATAAGGCTTGTGCTTCTCTGTTTCATTAGTTACGAGAGTTTACCGGTTTGCGGGTTCGTTTTCCACAAGAGACAAACATTCTTATGATAAGTAAATAATTATTACGGGTCTGGGTAGTAGTTCATGTGCAATTTATATCTGTAAACCGCTTCCTCGACTCGTGTGAAAATTCCACAGTGAGAGTAACTTAAAACTCTGTCTCTAGTAAATTGTACCATAAACCAAGAATCAAACAAAACTCAATGCTACTTTATATTACGCGATACAAAACTCCGACTTTATTTTAACATTTTTATAGCTTTCTTTCTTCACGAGCTTAACTGCTCCTACACTTGTTTGCTCGAGGGCATTACCTTTTTGCTATACATTAGGTAATACAATGGTAACTAGGGGTTTTGTAAATCGTTACCAAACACCTAAAATAACACAACTTAAAAAAATTTATTCACCTTTTTTTTTAAACAATTACTTTATATGTATTGAAGAAAATATTTCAGAATATTTTGTTATATGTTTTGCAAAATGACAAACTAATACAAAATGTTCAAAAGGAAATTGCGCCAGTCTAATTTTATTAACATTTATACGTTACGAGAATTAAAAATAAAAGATGAACTTTGGAACAATATTTTGCATATTTTTAATTAATGCGTTTAAAGCGTTTTTCTAAACTCGCAGATTTTTCTCATTCGTGTTTTATTTAACCTAAACAAACATTATACGTAGCATTTTCCAAAAAAATATCCGTTTTGTACTTCACAAAAACTGTGTTAATAGTACTAATCAACTTACTGTGTTAATATAAAAATAATACATATATTTTTGTAGCTCACAACCGTAAGTTAATAACCAGAATGAGACATCTCGCCAAAAAAAGAAATCATCGTGTATGGAGGTTGGTGGTATGGGTTTTATTAACCTATGAAAGTCCACTACTGAACATAGATTTGAGTTCGGCAAATTGGGATGGATTATCACTAGGCTAGCTGACAAACTCGTTTGTCCAAGGTGAAATCAAGGTGAAAAGTTCTGAATACTATGATCTATGCAGAATATATCACAGTGCCGCATTTAACTCAAAGGCACTCTCTTGTCTTCACATGTTGTATTAGATGCAACGCTTATGTGATACGATTGGAAGAAAGCATAAATGCTGTGCAGATGATGGTAGATGCTAGAACACGGGTAGTAAACCAATATAACCAGACACGAAAAGCAATCACTTGTGTGTTTCACAAATATTAACTCCAATTAGGTTTCGCACTTGGTTCCAGAGCCAGGTAGACTAACAACTAAGTCACGCAGTCGACAATACCTGTGCTATAAGACCAGAGGAAGTTTGTTTGCAATTTTGACATTATATGCAAGTATGACCGCTGAAACTTGACTTCGGCACATAATAAAGAAAATAAAACCGGTCAAGCGTGAAACGAAGTTCCGAGATTAGGGTACTGCATATTATTTATATTATATTATATTATATAGCTCTGTAAAGAGGATTTAGTGTAAGTAAATTATGTAATGGGAAATATACCATCTCTTTTTTAAATTCCAACTTCACCTGCCCGTTGTCCCCCGGCTAGCAAATAAATAAGGCGCTAGCGATGAAGCAATGACGGAATACATATTCGACTTTACCCGAACCCAAATTCCACCAAAAAAAAAAATAATGGCGACTAAATCTGGATATAACCAAACTATTTTACGGTAGTGGAGCCAGTAGCAATATACGGTTCGGTGCAAGGGCATGGGCATCAGCCTTAATAAAATGAACGGTGTAAAACTAAAAGCCGTGGATTGGCGGAAGAGAAACAAAAACATACGAAATGGAGACTTAAATGATTGTTCAAGCCGAACTGAATACAGTATTAGAAACAACCGAGCTAGTACACCAGGGTAAAAAGAAAAATTAACAAATATATTCAGCGATTCAATGTCACCACTGAGCCTATTAAGAAACCCTGAGTCGTTCCAGCCTGGTATTCAAAACTAAAAGAAAAACAAGGATTGAAGTACATTAAGGAGTAGGTGGTATCGAAAGCAACTCGGCATTTATTTGTGACTCTAAGATGAATGAATCTGTGGTCTTGATTTTGTATTGACATTTTAGTGAAACTAAATAAAAACAGCTTGTGTAACATATTTGAAAGTAAAGACAATATAGTTGTTACTACAATTTTGTATAAAAGGAGCAGAAAATGCTCTTCAAAGAAGTAAATGGTAAGCAGATAAAATATGTACGAGAATGTAAACGATTATATAGCGATAAATGTACTAACCACATAATAATTTTTATTTCGAATCGTGTTCGATTTTTTTCGCACAGACAGACAGACCTCCTACGTTTCGTTTTTTTTTATTTTTTTTTATTTTTCTGTATAAAACGTCATCAAGATACTACCGTTTCCTTTGTGTCGTAAAAGGTGACAGTAAAGTATAGTAAATAATCCTTAAAAAATATTATGGCGATTTCTAGAAGCAATTCTACAAATCGCCATAATATGACTCGGCGATGAGGCTCGCAATCCGTCAAGTTCTAGCTCCCGGATGGGCAAAAAGTAGCTTGTGGGCATCCAATGAATGAGTAATGTAAAAGCTGTAATCTCTGTATGCTCCATATGGGTGTAATTTCTTATACAAGCGTTACTGCTTGTATTTAATTACAGTCTGCCTCGTGATTTTCATATAATTTTCGTACTGATCTTCCTGGCTTTTCTTGCTTTTAAAGAGTTTTACATAATTCGACGTGTTTATGGCCTCTTAAACTTTAGCCGTGGTAGCCTAGTGGTCAGGATGGTCACTTTAGTTTCACAGAGCGCGAGTGAACTGGGTTCGATCCCGGCGCCGGCACCACTAAAATTGTTTATAGTAATTTTAAGTGCTGTATTTACCACGTGCTCGGCGGTGAAGGAAAACATCATGAGGAAACCTGCATGCCTGAGAAATAATAAATAAAAATATATTATTTCGAGGATATGAGAAGCCCGCCAAACCACACTGGAGCAGCGTGGCGGGCTCTTCCCGGCTCCTAATTCCTCTCTGATACTCGTTTTTGAGAAGGAGGCCTTTGCCCAGCAGTGGGAATTTATAGGCTGCTACTTTTAAGGTTTTTATTGTACTTGTCTTTAAAAGATAATATACGCAACAAAGGATAAAGAAAAGTTTATTAAAAATGTCCCAATTGTCCCTACTGACATTGACACATCCATACCAAAGCCATTTCTGCTGATTAACTAATCTCTGTTGGCTTGGAAAATTAAATTAGATAATAACATATTACAAATTTTTATTGTTTAAAAGGCTCAATTGCTGACTATTCGTTGCCGAATGTGCTTCCGAAACCCAGAGTATTTCTTCCTCGAGCATGACGGATGGAGCCTCGACACCAGATTTGTTCCTGGAGATTGCCATGATATTTTCGAGGCCTCTTACCACAAGAGGGACGCCTCACAGGGAGAGAAACATATACACTTTATTGTCATTGAATTTAAGAATACAACATATGTATTACTTCGTACATTCGGATGAAAAACACAGTAATAGTAATCAACACGTTTAAATAATACGTAAACAATAAACGTGAAAACAAAAGAAAACAATTTTATTTTATTTCTTTCTTAATCAGGCGTTAAAAATAATTCAGTTTCTTTTTCAAACCACTTAGAAAAACATACACACACCGTTAATTAATTTGAAATTTGCATGCCCGTTGGTTGTTTTCTTTTCGAACAAAGGAAAATTCCGAGTTTCACCTAGCAATAACCAGTTTCATATCTTAAGCATTAAGATAATATAAAATTCTATGAGTTTCTACCTCAAAAAAAGTTTGAGATAAATGAAAGCCGTTATTTTATCGAATTACTGTGGAATATTTTTATCAAACCTAATATGCTAATTCCGAGTGGGGATATTTATTTGATTATAATCTCTTGCGACTATGGAAAATGTTATGAAAGAAGTTCTTTCATAGAAAAAGTTATTAGTGATGATGTTTAAAATTGATAGAGGAGTAGCAAGTGTTCTCAAAGCATGAGCATGCGTGCACAGGACCTTTAACTCAGCTGAACCTCTGCTCCCTGTTGCAATAGCTATTTAGCGGGTTCGTAGAAGAATTTACCGCCTTGTTTCTTCCCGTGGGTGACGTAAATGTCAACTGGGAGAAAAACCAGACACCTCTTGGAGTATTTGTGAAATGATGGAATAACCTAACCCAAAATATCAATATACAAAGTGCGCGGGTTCAAGTACTGCAAATGACTTTAAAATCAATGTTAAGAAACTTAAAAAAAAACGCTGAGTTTTTCGATTTCGCATTTCTAACCTAATTTGGCCGATCTTCATTCTAAAGTAGTAGTAGTACACTTTAGAATGAATATCACCCAAATTGATGAGGATTTGGTAAAGATCTGTTAAGGAAATTAAAGATGATGCATAGAATTTTATTTTATTAAATAAACTTTATGTTGTTTGCAATTAAAATAATTAGGATACAACACAATAATGATTTTATAATTTTTTAACCCCCTTTTTAACGGTAATGTTTTGTTATTATGCTTAAATCGAGTACTAAGATGTTTTATTAAAAATAAAATAAAATATACAATTCCAGGAGCTCAAAGCCCCACGCGACAGCAAACCAACACGTGCCTTACGCGTCTTATTCATGATTTATAAAGCATTAACCTAAAAGCTTTGAGAAATACGATCTTATAATCACACAATTGTACCCAGGGGATTTGTACAGGGGATTGTGATTCCTTGATTTTTTGGAGACTTTTGAATTAAAGAGTGTAAAAGAATGATTGTTTTATAAATAACTATATGAAGTGCCTAAGGAAGTTTAAGAAGCGAAGAACTTTTGCATAAGAAAAGCGTAGAAACAGCGTAAGAAAATCTGCCATCCCATTTCTTGCCGAGCGTGTTAAAAGAGGCGATTAAGGGAACAGCCATGAAAATCGCAATAGCTAGAGACGGGCGGGATAACCAGATCGAAAATTACCAGGTCAAAATTAACGAGCACCTTCCCCCCACCTAAGGCAATAAAAAAACCAGACTAATGACGAGGATCAACGTGCGGGGCGTTTGGTACTGCAATAGCCAACCCGGGTGGCAAATATTTCAAATCGTCCCATTAGGAAAGGTCCATCTCCAGATGACCGATGACGATGATCAGATGGACCTCTATGGACAGATGGTCGAGGAAGAAGAAACCTTTTGATGATTTTTCTTTTCTCTCCATAATTCTTTGTCGATAATGAAAGATTTGAAAGCATGTATCTGGTATCAAACTAGGTGAAAAAAATGTCACGCGTATTTTTTCACGCTTTTTTCACATTTTGAAAATGGATAGAAATTTTGTAAAGCTAACTTTATAAGCTTGGAGAATCGTATATTGTAACATACTTTTCGTTAAACCTGGCTTATACGTGAAAGCATGTTAGTATTAAGCACACATCTCTTAACCTGAAATTCGTGCATTTAAATTAAAGCTTTAGCTAACGAAGGTTGAAAGAGAACTGCTCTTCTATTCAATAGATGTTTTTATGCCGACGTAAAATCTTTTCAGCCATACACGAGGGCTTGAAAGTTTTTGAAAATGTTATTTTTTTTCTTTTCTCGCGAAAAAAGACACCTTAATTCAAAGAACTGTTAGGCAAGAAACCAAAGAGTCGAAAGGTAAGAAATAAACAAACAACAGAAAGTGGGTTTGCGTCCAAGCTCCGTCAATTAGACAATTATTTCTAAAATAGTTAAAAATAATTATTTCGCGTAAAAACCGCCAACCCGCACTGGAGGATAGTAGATCTTTGCTCAGCAGTGGATATTTACCAGCATGTACTGCCAGTATGTGCCTGCAGTAGGTGTTCAATTACATTTTTATGTAAAATCTTTACAGAGTGAAGAGGTCAATTGAAAATAAAAAAAAACATATTTTTTTATATAATTATTTCTGGAAATCTTTCATTTATTATGTGGTTCATTTAAAATACGTTATAAGTATACATAACAATAACGTTTAGCTCCACCTCCCCCTATCAAGTTTCTATCCCAGTTCCTCCCATCGAACAATGGACTAGAAAATTAAAGTTCGCAAAGAGACCTCGTGCGCCGTAAATCGTTTATCATTAAAATTAATTTGACTTCGTATTACTAAACGTTCCTTATTCATTTTGTTTCCTTAATTAAGCAATCTGTTTACAACTCAGCAATTAATTGTTATTTCCAGCGTTTGAAATGCGAGTGGATTTTAATAACATCGTTTAATTCAAATAATAACTTTTTAAGTTAAGAGATGGTCATTCGCAAAGCAATTGTCCCTTAAATATTTCCTATTTTTTAATTTATTTTTCTCTTATCTGACTTTTATTGTTCTTTTATGTCCTAAATAAACTAGTAATTGTTTATTTCATTTTTGGTTTGGACCATCGTTCCGAGATTTATTGTCATAGTTAGAATTATAATTTCTTCAACAATCTTATTTTTACCAAAATAATTATTTCATTAGAGAACAAAAATTATTCAAGAGAACATGTTAAATCTGCCAGAGATAACCTTTTGTTCCAAATGTGAACTAATAGAAACCTCGCGTGGAAAACAAGGTGTAAATAAAATTATATAATTTGGAGTCTTATCCATCCGGGCAATTTTTCCGGGGCATGACTGCGGTCGCATGCGAGACTCCCATTTATAAAACGCTGGGTGAGAGCCCTTAATAGACTGTCGACAGCCAAATGTCACCCGGTGTTTATTTACTTATATTCGCAGCGCTACTTTCACGTAACTTTATTATGTGGACAAAGTAGGACAAGAAAACTTCGAAGACGTACATAGATTGCATATAAGTCAGCGCGTTCATGACCTGATAACTACTTTTATTATATATATAGTTCAATATAGACGCCGGTTAAGTGGCGCAGTAGTTGAATTATTGTCTTAAACGCTTCGGGTCTCGAGTTACGCAAATAATTGTTCCATATCCGTAATTGAGTTTCCTAACCTAAGATAAGAAGAAAACCCTCAGTTGGGCAAAGTCTACGAACTAAATAGAAAATAATCAAAGCGGCCAAATGGGAGTCGAACTCTCTCACCGAGAGTTCTGTGCGACCACACATTACATCTGCTTTATATATTTACCGCAGAGTAATGGTATTTACCAAGAAAATTATGTTTCATTCTTTCAGATCGGGAATCGTAGCGTGATCCCGACTCACACTTGGCCGATTTTTATTTCCCCAAGAATGTGCAGCAAGTCGGCATATATTTAAAGAGGGTTCGCCCATACTCACTACGTTGGGAAAACGGGTTAATGAGCCCAGTACCGCAGAAGATATATTGCCCGAGCCTCGTTTATTAGATAGATATTGGTAGACACCGTGTGCAACTGAGGTTGGCATTTATAGAAAAATATGATTTAAACACCTTACAGTAAGTAGTATTTTTTAAATATTTCTATGTCATGAGGAAAGGCAATGTTGGCGTGCCAATATTTAATTTCAACGCAGTATAAACCGTACCTACGCACTCGTTGTTAAGTCAATTAGAGTGATCTACGACCGTCGCGTTCATATTAAGTATTTATAAATGCCGACTGTTTAATAAAACGCCAGAAAGTGTTGTTATTAATGAAGTGAAAATTAATGTATTTAGTCATGCGCGTTAGTTTTAGTTATTATAAAGTTATTTATTTGCATTTATGACTAAGATTATTTTTGTTTTTATTATAATAGGATTAAAAGAAAGAATAATTATTATTAAGTAGTAAATTACACGGATATTTCCAAGAATGCTAAAATATAGACCGTGGCAAATCAGCCCCCTCCCCCTTCCCCTTTCTTCCCGATGGTGTCGTAACAATCGAATAAGAGAACAGCCTTGAAAATCGCAAAGTCTATTGTCAATGGCGGGATAACCACCTCGAAAATTACCAGACCAAAATTAACGAGCAGCTTTATTCGCAGAAAAATATTTCTGCATTTAAATGGATAGTAATCATAATGGTCTTACTTGCCTTACTTTCGTTGGTTATTATTTAATTTGATTGAACAACAACTCAAGTGAAGCTTGTTATTATTTTTTAATTTTCAATTTACGTTCTGTAAAGCACTCGAAACGGCGGAAACTTAAAAACGTAATAAAATAAATAACTAACTAGTTTCATTTCAAATTTTTCACCTTTTACGGAAAATTATTGTGAATGTACTTAAAGTTAAACACGAATTCACAATAATACCTAACGAGGTAGGCAAACATATCTATACTTTGAAGTGTCGCCAAAGTAATTTTATTTTAAGTGAACATACAAAATATTTTATTCTTATTGTTTATAAATAAATAATTGTTATAAAACACAGCCACTCTACACCATAAACGTATACCATTTCTATCAAATGCCATTTGAACAGCTTTACGTCCGTTTTAATTTATGACCAGGATCAATATTTCCGGTCGGTGTTGATTCTAACTTTCACAGGCGCCAGTGAAGCACAACGATGTTTTTGTAAGTGTTAGAAGCACGCTCAGCAACTAAAGTAAATTAGCATATCGTTATAATAACAAACTGAATGATACCTTAAGTTCTACGTAATACGGTTCACAGGAATATATGTTATGAAAGCATACAATGAAATCGTTTGGTTCATCGTACGAGATTGTATAGTGGTCCAAGACACAAACTTACTAGTTACAGAAAAAACAATATGTAAGAATAGCGTAATACCATATTAATAGTGTATTACCATATTGTTGTAATACCATATTCAAATGTAGATAAAACGGAATGTGTTCTAACTTTTTCGCCAGACGGAATCCTTTTACTTTTTAATTATCAAGACATTCGATTCTATTACATTCATCGTTGAGATGACAGACAGGTTTTTTAATAACCTATCTAATGCTCATTCATCAACCATATTCATCAGTGATATTTAAAATCATCTAAATATGAATGAAATATATAATAAGAGACTAGTTTTAAAGTAAATTTAAATTCTTATTTTTTTTTAGTAATATATCGCGTCTGTTTATTACTTGCGTCTTAAGTAAGTCCTTGTCCTAAGACCATCATAAAATTTATCCAAATTAATGTCAATCACGTTTATTGGCGGATACGTAAAAACAGTAGCAAGGCGTCCGTCCTTTTCCGCGTCAAACTATAAATCTCAACTCTTAAAGACCACTGATAGTAATCAAGTCTCACACCACCCTTAATTTACAACTTTCACGATCCGCTCAGTGGTTTATAGAAGTATTTTTGGGTTAATTAAAATAACTTCTTTCATATCAACTTTGTTCTTGTTAAGCTCGAGAACTTAAATCCTGTGGAAAGTTTAGGGAAGTTATTAATTCCACTAATGTTAATCAAATTCCTTGAATACATTTTTGAACTATAGTATAGTGGTTGCAATAGTTCTGTAGAATTGAAATTTCTTCAAGTTGGAATAATATTCCAACAGTTTTAGTATTCATGTATATTTTTCAATTTAATTATTTGAATTGTGATTCAATAAGAACAAAATATGCTACAGAAAATTTCGACTGAATTTTAGTTTTTGTATTTTACAAGCGAGTCAGCTAGTCCGATCGCAATATTTTAAATAGATTATAGATAGCGATCCTAGAACCAACATGTATTAATAGGAAGTCACAAAGTTTTATAGATTTACGGAAATGATAAAATCCTTGCTATCAACAAGATCAGTGCAGGTTGTATGCAAGTCATTCTCAATCCGAAGTAATAAAGACGTCAAATTTACCTAAAAATCTGGAGTACATTTGGAGTATAAAATACTAAATTGTTATAATTGAATTTCACATTACAAATAACCCGTTTTGTTTAGATATAGAAACAATTGAATAACTATTTTAAACGTGGTAGAGCCAAGCGGCGGCTTTAGCTGCTGCTCGAATGGGCCGGCTCGACCGGATTGATACCACGGCCTCGCAGAATACCGGCGTGAAGTAGAGGCATTTTGTGCTTCTGCGTTTCGTCCGGTGAGTGAGGTTACCGGAGGCCCACACCCCCTCCCTATTCCCCTCCTCTTCCCTCCCATCTCCCAAATATCGGCAACAAAAAAGACCCGCAACGCACCTGCAGCATCTATGGTGTTGCAGATGTATATGGGCGACGGTACTCACTTACCATCAGGTGAACCGCTTGCTCGTTTGCCGTCTCTTCTATAAAAAAAAAAAAAAAAAATACAACATACTTGAATAAAAAATATCAACCTATTAGTGCCCATTGCCGAGGGAAGGTCTCAATTAGGAAGGTTCTCAATTATCTGCCAGGGGTTTGGAGCTAGAAAGGACCCGCCACACTGCTCCAGTGCGGGTTGCAGGAAACATCCACGAAATAATATTTTTATTATTTCTCATTTCTCATGAACATTTTCTCACGATGTTTTCCTTCACCATCGAGCACGTGGTAAATTAAGCACTTAAAACTGCTACCTACTGCACCTGGGTTCAAACCCAGGTCGCTCTATGAAAATAAAACGAGCGAAAACCACTAGGCTACCACGGCTCCTGGACTACCATAACTCTACATATTACTTAAAGTATACTTGCACTGATATTCGCTTGCGCCGTCGCTCCGTGCACACGTGTGCTCGCCTCCGGTTCGAGCAGCCATAAACACTGTGCCGGAGTGTTTCGCAGCGGGATGAGTCATTAGTTCGCAATGGGTCGTTAGTGGCCCCGCACCTGCGGGTGCCTACTGTGCCGGAGTGTCTCGTACTCAGTATTTGTCGCGTAGATCATGTCAGGGTCGTCGGTCTCCGCGCCTCCATCTTCCGCGTTCAATCGCGAGCCATTACTAGTGAGTGCCGTCCGTGTCCCGCGCACGCTGCGCGGCAGTCCCGTTTGCGACTTCGCTCCGCATATAGGGTCACTGTGCTAAGCGTCTCACAAGCGGGTTCTGTCGTGTCGGTTAGTCAGGGCCGTTGGTCGCCGCGCCTCCATCTTCCCGCGCATATTCGCGAGCTATTAAGTAGTGAGTGTCGGCCGTGTCTCGCGCACGCTGCGCAGCAGTCCCGTTTGCGACTTCGCTCCGCATACGTGTGCTCACCCCAAGGGTTAGAAGCAGCCATATACACTTTTCCTGAGTGTCTCACAATCGGGTTCTGTCGTGTCGGTTTGTCAGGGTCATAGGTCTTCACGCCACTATTAGCCTCCCGCATACGTGTGCTCGCCCCCAGGTTTGAGCAGCCATAACACTTTGTCGGAGTTTCGCAGTACAATATGTCGTGTGTCAGTATATCGCTAGTGGGCCCCGCATCAGCGGGTCCCTACTTCGACTCTACCACTTTTCCCGCGTTCAATCGCGAGCCATTACTAGTGAGTGCCGTCCGTGTCCCGCGCACGCTGCGCAGCAGTCCCGTTAGCGACTTCGCTCCGCATACGTGTGCTCACCCCAAGGGTTAGAAGCAGCCATATACACTTTGCCGGAGCGTCTCACGATCGGGGTCTGTCGCGTCGGTTTGTCAGGGTTCACCGGTCTCCGCACCACTATTTTTTGTCTTATCCTTCCGCGTATAAATCCGCGCGCCATTAAAGTAAATCGTCATCCCGCCAAACTCGCGGGCCAATCTGCTCGCGAGTCAATTCAGATGAGGCTGTGAAAGCCTCCGGGCTAACAGCGTGTGGATGGTTTTTAGCCGGTATGGTCCTCCTTCAGGGGATTGAGTCCGACATAACCCAGTTGCTGGCCTACCGGCCAGCAACAGGGTATACGTAACAGCATTTTCCATCCAGGAAAAAAAAAAAAAAAAAAAAGCACTGATATTATCATTACTTTTGATGTGTAGAAGTCCCGTGGACATTGTTAAACGGTAAACTCCACGTGGTCTTCGTCAAATTAAATAACCAGCTACAACAGAGTAATGTCTAAAGTGTGACATATCTGAGGTGTGTCTGTCCGACACGCGTAGCAATTACGAGAAATTCTCCTAAATTAGGAGAAGATCATGTTATGCAGTTGACTGCTAAGAGACCGATGATGATTATCAGGCACTGGATAAATAAAATGTAAAAATTACTATGATTATAAATATGACTTTTATTAAATCTAGGTATGAACGACGATCAGTGAAAGTGGGTGGTGCACGTTAACGAACCTTTATTATACTATTTTCATAATACTACACTATATAACATTACTTTATCCTTAGCTACAGACGACATCTGTTTATGATATCGGTAGGACACATAGTATAGCGAATTGTAACAAAAAAATATTTCTCAGAAGTTGTGAAGAAGTGTTAAAATACACACATTTTGTATTCTTAAATTTTTTACTAATTTATTACCTATATAAACTGATTTATCCCCAGATTTAATTTAATAGCGATTCCGAGCTTTGAACACATTGATCACTGAGGAACTGCGTACTTTAGAAGGCTGCGTTCCCGAATATCACAAAAAATTAATTAAACTTAAGTCAATGATTCATACCTAATTAGTCACTTGGAAGCTGAGACGGCAAACTTAATTTTAGATGTAAATGGAAAATCAATAATTGCCTTTTTAGTGATTCCTTCGTAAAAGTAAAATGACTACCGACCTAACCTGACCCTCAGCTGTGCAAAGGCTTTCTTCTCTCATTTGGCGAGGATTTGTGTGCCAAAAAGAATATGGCGCTGGTTGGTGTGTTGGACTTCACATTTCCTGGAAATATCTCATATTATTTCTTAGATATGAAAGTTTCGTTATGTTGTTTTTTAAGGTGACAACTCAGTAGTAAAACTGACGATTAAGTAAAGGCGGTACAGACACCAAATTTAACTAAGTTACTCAGGTTTTTTTTAAAGCGAATCCGATCTCTGATTTGTATTTATATCAAGTAGCAATAAAATTTAAAAAAAAAAAACAAAAAACACTTTCGTAATTCACAGACGCCCTTATTATACCCCATGTCACTCCCACAATTAAATCTAACGAGACCTTATATTATGTTGAACCCATCAAGGCGTTTAGGCTTTAGAGCATGCCAAATAAATAGAACTACTAACATACATACACACAATCGTTAATCATTACCCTCCTTCTGTACTACCGTACAAATATGAGTGACGTATTCAGTATTGATAAGCTACTGGGATATAACATAATGCCATTCTTTACAACCATAAAATCCTTTTTTATTTTGAATATAAATATTTCGTGCCAATAGGTTTTTTTAAAAAAAACCTTATTTTATTTACTTTAAAAACGCAATGATTTAAATGTGTATTAAATAAACAGTTCGTGTTACCTATTTCTATTTAAGTCCACAAGAAAAAAAAAAGAGAATTTAGTTCAAATGAAATCTCTAGTGATACACATCGTATGTGAATCGTAAATAATTTAAAATCGTATCTGAGCAACGACAAGCCGTTTACGTCGAGTAAATCAAGATTAAGTACGGCCATACGGGTCGTACCTCAAAATATGTCGTCTATAAATCAACAGTTAAATAAGAAATTCGCCCCAACTAATTCTCAGCGACTTCAAAGTGATATCAGAAGGTAACCTTAAGAGAAAATGACGGGGTAAACTTTAAATATTCCCCTCGCAAGACTTCTAAAAAAGTGCATTTAAAATACTGGATATGTTATTTATAACAAATTACACCTTTGGGATTTTTAAAGCGGTCACAAACCGAATGTGTATAGTAAAGAACAAGTAACTTGGGTTATTATACTTTCTTGGTCCCTTCTATGTAAAAAATACCTTTTTGACGACAACATACGTACAGGTGGAGCGTGGAAACTTTCTATTAAATTTTCACCCTCTTCCACATGTTCGAATAATTTGGAATTATGCACACGTATTAAAAACCGATGTCAAATAATATAGAACCATCAAGATAATCTGATGATGGAGCTGGAAGGTAGGTAACAGAACCCTTGAATCCATCCCTTCGAGTTTTGACTCATTAAGTTGAGATAGTAAATAGTATCAGACGTTACTTTGCGGTAATCGATTATTCTAGAGAGGTTGAAAAAAATGAGTTTGAATATGGTTTTTTACAACATTTCATTAGATTTTGACTAGAACGAGTATTCAGTTCACCTGCTAACAAGGACCTGAGAGTAGGGGAAGAGGAGATCGTGTATTTTTATTAGTTTTTGCTTTTCATTATTTATTAAAAATTTTTTCTCCTAAAGGCTTCTCTGCTTTTATTTCTAGTAACTTCTATAGCAAGGGCAGGAGTTTCTAAAGTTTCCAATAATGATAAGGATATTTATCAACAAAGCTATTGATGTAGCTTATGTGGAAACTGAACTTCCAAAGTAAGAGAAAACATGTGAAAGTTCGCGTAAGAAACATAGTTTTGCATTCTGCCTGCCTTGCTACATCACAACAATGAGATAGATTTTTTTAAACGTTTCTCTTACCTAAGTCACGCACATTAAATCTATACGTTTATGTATTAAAATATTTGATGTTGCAGCAAAGGCGTTGGGCAACTTGTACATTTAGCCTTAAACACTTTACAAGTACATCAGCGTTATGAACAGTTAAACAGCTACAATTCGCTTAAATTATTAACAGATGCTTTATCAGCTAGTCCACTGCTATGCCAGGTATTGCAGCAAAAGAGCCAACAGAACCTGGTATGCCATGCATGTTAAGCCTGCTCACACTTGCCAGGGCATGCATTATGCAAAACAACATTATATTCAACAAGTATAGAAATTTATTTCATTGCGGATGGGCTATTAAGATTTTACTAATCTCCCAGGGAGACCGACTTAAAACTTTCTTTATCAAATAGAAACTCTTAGGCATTAAACTTTGTCGAGAGTATTCATGAAACAAACTCTGGAGATAGAACAGTTTTCTAACTTCTACAGTCAAGCTTTAATGTAAAATTTGTATCTCCTTGTTTTCCACTGTTAAAGATAGTCACAGTAAAACTTTTTAAGTGTAAATACTTTCGTCCAGATTATTTTCTAAACTTAAATTGTTAATCATTCTACTTAATAGTTAATGTTGGATTAAATCCTGAAAATTCACAAATTTTTCTTTGACCCATCTTATCCTTTGAGTGTTGCAACAGTAGACTAAGGAAAATGCTAAAAAAATATCGCGGCTTCCACTAAATGGCAGAATAGTCATCAAGAATATCTCAGACCTAATTCAAACCAGGTGCACGTATCATAATATTGGTGATCGTCAATATGTTTTACAGGCACGGCAATTATGGCAAATCCTTCCTATTCCTATGCTATATGCAGGTCTATGCCCAGCAGCGGACTAATTCAAGGCTGTTAAAGATGAAGAAGCGTATAACTTATGAGTGTATATAACTCCCAGGATATAATTGTTGTTGTTTAGTTAGCACCTACCTACTTTTCACCATGACCAGGGTTGATTGGTTGAGAATGCCATTAGGCATTAAGTTCGCTTATCTTATTTTTTGAAACCTTAAGCTTAACTCCATAGAGTACAACCTAAGGTTAAGGTGTCATAAAAGAAGAATAAATAACTAAATAAATTATCATTTGCAGAACTACATGGATGCTGTATCCCGTAGGGTCTATTTGTATATTGAAGCTTCTAAATTTCTTTGTTAAATTAAAATTTCTATTTAAATCTTATATATTTAAAGCTACCTTTAACCGACTCGCATGTATGCGATACGAGAGCGGTGTATTAGGATCGTGCAAAATGCATGTTTGTTCTATGTGGTAGAGCCACACGGCAGCTTTAGCTGCTGCCCGAATGGGCCCGCTCGCCCTCGACCTCGCAGAATATCGGCGTACAGTAGAAGCATTTTGGGCTTCTGGCAGCTCCTCTGATATTTCAGATGTACTTAGGCACCGGTAATCAGTTATCATTAGGTGAGTCACTCGCACATTTGTCCCTTTTCCTATAAAAAATAACATTCTTCAGGTGCAGGTTTGAATGGGCTGCATAAGCCACTTACAATCAGTTGGACTGCTAGTTCCCATAAATCAAAGCGAAGTCACTGGCTATCCATCTGTATGAAAGGTGTGAGAGTTCATGTTGTTCCTTCTTGGACTGAAATGTACCAGATTTCGATAGAATTTATCGTAGTAAAATTTAACAACACTTGTATGAAAAATGGGTCTATCTGCCTCAACATTTTTCAAGAAATAATTATTAATTTTAATAAGACTCCGATAGGCGAGTAGCTAAGTGTCACTCTGAATAAGGAAACTCAAGTTCAATCTGCTACGTGGAGGGCACGTACCAATGAGTTTGTCGAAACTTATGCAGAATTTGTATCGTTAGCCTGAACACTAAAACGGCGATAGGCTCACCACCCTTTATGTTTGTTGCGAATAAGATAAAAAAAGAAACGACTAATATAAATGTCTAGTCTATATCACCCCAGTATGAGGTATATTGTAGAGTGTTTTTTAATTTTCATATATTTTAATGTAAAATTAATAACCTCGCTGCGAGTAAAAAAAATGTAAATCGAGCTCTGTTACCTAACGACGCATAAAAACTCGATTCCATAAATAATAATGTCGTTTGTTCGAACCAACAGCGACCGGTATCTTGTAATGGATCACTTAATTTCGATTACCGCAGCGGACGCCGGCCGAGAACAATAAGGCGCCGGAAATTACCCGTTTTCGCTTTTTGATCGTTTTTCACTTTATTTTCGATATGGCCCGACAAGTCTTGAACAAATAACCTACCCAATATACAAAGACCCGTTAAATAAATCCTCAGGCCCGCTATTCAAACTTAAATTGTGGGGAATGGAGAAGGCGCCTCTAAACTGGTCGTTATATTTATTAAAGAATGCCCTTTTACTAAACAGCGATGATGCGTATCGTCTGAACTTGCACCCATTATTTTAATGGCCAATCAATACATTCCCCGTCGTTACGGAACATATTTCACATCGCTTACTCCAAGGATAAACTAATTAAGTTTGTTTGACTATTTGGATTGTAAATTGTTTGAGTTGGATCATTATTAAAGACGCAGTTCGAGGAGTTCCCTATTTCCCATGAGCAAATTGCTTTGTTACGGTTAATGATTTTAATGACATCCGAATATTCACAATATAACTTTAATGATGTATGTCTATTTGGTGAAGCTTAAATAGCAAACACTTCATTATATCCTCAAGAAGTATAATTATATTTATACGTAAACATCGATGGTGGAACTTTTTCTAAGAACTTATTATAAAAAAAAGAGGAAGGAAACTTACATCATTCAAAAAGTATTGTGCCGTTGTATGGTGTATATGGTGCAGTTAAGGCAGGTAAAATAAAGTAAAGGTAAGTTTAGAACAGTTATTTAGCATAAAAACTGTTTATCCAATGTGAAAGCATCTGATTATCCGAAAATTATGTGATAACTAGTTGATTTTGCAGTTGATAGTTTACAAACACAATTGATCGAATTTCGACCGCAAGCTAATATTAGTTATTATATTTTAACCATATGACGTATGTACCGGATTTAAATAATTAATTTAAATGCTCCTTAATTATTTAGTCAGTGCACTACTACTCAGGACTTCATCATTACTTAACACCAAGGTAGATTGTAGTCAAGCTCTAGGTTATTTTCCTTAATAATGTTAGTAAATGTCGTCAATAATTGGCTTAATATGTATTTTTTCCGGCATTGTTTAGTTTAGTTATTTCTGATTTCAAGTTGCACCGGGAAAGGATCAAGCTCTCCCAGATTACTAGCAACCGTTATCATGTCTGTGGAATTTTCTCCTGAGTCGTGTAGGCGGCTAACAGATACAAATTGTAGGTCATACAAATACATGTCCCGTGCGGCCATCGAACCCGCAAACGTCAACATCGCAGACTAACGCTTAACCACTGCTACCACTGAACCGGCGTAATTGAATAGTCGTAATGCATTGAATATTAGGGTAATTCATAACTAGGGTAGAAATGTTCATAATTATTCATCTAAAAAATGTAGAATTACAGGCAGGGTACAAAAGTAATATTTAATTAAAGCTTTTCTAATTTTAGAAGCACATAAAAACTAATAGCTTTTATTAGTCATTTATTACTATTAATTAAACAATAACAACAGAAAATATTTTCAGTTCTTCAATAACACAAATGCAGTTTCCCAGTCAATCTTTCTTGTGACAATATTATTTTATCTCCTGGAATTGAAAAGTCCCCGCTGTCATCTAGACTAAGTTTCACTGGGAACGTTTTTGTTTATCTACCGCGGGAATGTAAAAAATACAGCCATTATTTATTTAAGGAAAGTTAGTAATCATGATATAGCTTTCTTCTATTTAAAAATAATGTAGCGGCTGCTATTTATTTTTTGTGTACTGATGTTTGACAGAATTCGTTTGCCCACCGATAGCTGGTTGGAAAAAAAGATTCGCAGTAAACCAGCAAAAGGATCATCGGAATTCAGATGATGACAGGTGTCAGATACAACCTGACTTGCTAAAGCAGGTTGTATCATAATAAAAATCAAAACAAATATCTTAGGAGAAAATAAATCTCAGGAACCGATGGTGTGATGGTATCCCTTCGGCCATCATTGTGCGGTTCACAGTATAATAGCCTGACCACCAGATAGTCACTGTTGACGACTTTCAACTTACGTTGCTACGTTGTGACGGTGATTTATATGATTAAACACAAATAGTCGAAATTATATATTTTTATTTATTATTTCTCAGGCATGCAGGTTTCCTCATGATGTTTTCCTTCACCGCCGAGCACGTGGTAAATACAGCACTTAAAATTGCTATTTACAAATTTAGTGGTGCCGGCACCAGGGATTGAACTGAGGTCATTTGCGCTCTGATACAAAAGTAGGCGCCCTGACCACTAGCCTACCACGGCTCTTTAGGAATTTTTTAAACAATTTGATCTATACCGGCATAGTTCTTTTGATAAGTTATAGTTTTTTGGACAGTAATGTTTCAGAACCTCAATTTAAATTTGTGAAATATTCTTGGATTAGGCGTTGTGAACTTTGAAAGATTATATCTCTTACTTATGTCCTAAAAGAGTAAATTTGTTTATATAAGTTGGAAAAAATTGTTGACAAAATTTAACTATACTTAGATTACACGTATTCCAACAATAGACATTCTATTCTCAGTGTTCGCGTAAATATAAGAAATCATTAACAGAAATTCCATTGTTATGACTAATGAAGGGATACTAAACCCTAGCGGAGTAAGGTAACCACGTTCTTTTATATTTCTCTTCCCAATTCTTCTCAGTCTTTAGATATTGAGAAATGCATGAATAACAAAATAATGCAAAAGAACTCCCTATAGAATGTTTCGTCCTTAGAAGATACATATCGTACATCTCCGGCAGCATGTGCATACATTGCGTTACGCTCTACTGAAACCCCAGTACTCGTAATTTCAAAACACAGCCTACATACTGTAAGGAAATAACGACCCTATCCTTGCATTTTAAATGTCAGAGTGCCGTAACGTAATTTTCGGCTGTATTGAGTTAGCAATGTCCAGTGTACGAGAGAAAAAAGTAAGATTCCACCATGTCTGACCATTTCCGACGGCTATTATTCTGTCTCTCTCTATATCCGTTTCCGGCTGTCGCGAAAACAAAATACGGGTGCAGGCAAAATCTACAGGCTTTGCGTTGTTTTTTTATTCGTCTTGGTTCATTAAAATCGACAATGATCCCACTTCTATGCACAATAAGATATCAAAAAAACTTTGAAGTATTGTTTTGTTTTAAAAGATAAAACGAGTAAAGCAAAAAATAATAATCGTGAGAATTTAATTCGTATAAAGTATTCGTTTCTAAGATTAAAGAAAGTAATTATCATATTTTGTATGCTCTTCGAGGAAGATCTGAAGATGTTATCGAGGGAAGTGTCAGATATATGGAAACTTACATAGTACATTATTAGTACAAAATAAATAAACCTACTTTCCGTGTAGTAGCAGCGTTTGGAAATCCAGACATGCCAGACAGATCACATGGCCAAATGGCGGAAGAATAAATCTCAAAATGCCAGAACGTTGACAAAAAGAAACGTCTAAAGTAACAAAAGTTTGGAACTGCGATCGTCAACTGCAATTTACATGCATGGTGATTACGCCAAATCCTCCGATTCAATGAAGCCTATGTCCCTCATATGACTGTAGTGATATTGATTGTTAAATGGGGCTAGGCACACTACAGTACATTGTTTAAAAGGTAGTTATATAAAAGCTATTTTATAGACTACTAACAAACCGCAAAGGTTTAGCACGTTCTCTTCTGTATTATGTGAACTGAAGAAGTCATGAAATGTTCTTAATGATGATGAAAACTGTATTACAATTCACTTAGAAGTTTAGGAGTTATAACACATGCGGATTTGAATTTTGTTATATATCATTTAATAATAATTAAAATTAAATATACATAGAAATACAGAGGCTCGACGCACCGTTACGTTTATTGTCGGACTGTATCTACTGGCGTTTACAACCAGCCATAGAACAGGTTTATGTGTTCAATGGTTTTTATGAAATAGCGTCGGAACATATATTTGAAGTAGTTTGCAATCCTTGATATTTTTCAATCGTAATCTTATCACTTCGCACTGATGGTAATACGCAAAAATTTATATTGATTTTTTTTGTAATGTGTTTTGTAATTTCTGTGAATATAACCGAAGCGTAGATGATGAAAAGTCTTATGCAAACGTTTTATTATTATCTTAGGAACATTTTGCTAGAGGAGGAGATCATTGAATATATTTGACCTGTTAAGTAAAAGGCTTTATTCCTAACTGCCTTGATAAGAGAAGCGTATGTCATAGCTACGTCTAGAGTTACCCCTAAGTATTTTGCCTGAGAAAGTTGATTGGGTGGCTACTTTTTTCAACCCACACAAAGTTTACTACTGCACTTTTGTCGTGGTTGACTTCAATTCTCAAATTCCGAGACCATTCGGCTAGACGATTGGCTGCGGCTTGGAGTCATATGGGGATGCGACCTATATGTCAGTCCGAGCATTTTTAGTATAATCCGCATATAGGTTTTTCCCATGGAGCTTAGCCCCAGCCCCTAGCAGAGAATCTCACCAATCGTTAAGAACTTTAGTAACGCGCTCTTTTATTTGCCTTCGTAAGCAGCGCATTCTGAGTAATTTTTATTTGATTATCAGACTTTTCGACGAGCTTCTGGAGGATCCGAAGGTCCGGCCAAATTTAGCAATTATCTCTCGGAAGAGGCCATAGTATTTACCTGCTCCTGAATAAGAATATCGGATGTTTAGTTTACTATTTATTTACGATAAACAAATACTATAACTATACTAATAATATAAGAGTTAACAAAATAAATTCTGAATATAAAGCAAAACATCTTAATATGTGCCTACGTAATTTTATTCTCTTGTGCACGTTAGTAACAAACAGGAAACTGTGAGTAGAAAGTTTTAGTTGTTTATGTTTTCGAACGTTGCGCCTGAAAAAACCACAAAAAGTTTGTGCTTACAACGATTTACCCCTTTTGTTGTAAATAAAAAATAATCTGTTAGAATATTTTGAATTACCTAATTACGCCGTTTATCATGTAATCTAAAAGATTTCGACCAAAATAAAACCACATGGATAGATAAGGTGATAGTAGAAAACACCTAGCAAAAAGTAAGGCTGAAAGCGGCAATCATTTTTTTTATCATGCTCTTTTAGTTTTTCTTTATACGTTGTATTTATACGTAGTATATAAAAACATATGTTTTGTCATTAAACCGCCAACAAAAGCTCGATTTGCATGGAAGATTTGACAATGTCATACTCAGATAAATTTTCTGTCACCAGTCGGTGGCAGAAAATTAGTCACAGGACGAATCCCGTGCAATTGATATTGACAATCGCCTTTAATTACATTAATCACTTATTATTTTAATAATTCTTTAATTTTAATAAAATATTCAAAATTTTATTAAAAGCGAAACCTATCCTAATTCATTTATATTCATTACAAAATAATTGTTTATAAATCATTTTAGGTATTTTTCAGGGATGTACAAACAATTGCAGAAGATATCGATAAAATATTGCGGAATATGCACACAATGTTTGCTTACATCTTCTAGCTCGTGATAAATCTACGCTTGAATCCGAAAATTCTCAATTCAGTTTTACGTGACTAAAATTGTACCAATGATATTATTATAACAAATCAGGACTTCCTCTTTGTTACATTGTTACTTATAAAAATCTATGTCAGGAACGTTACTGGGATATTTTGTAGCTTGAGCTCAAACGAGAAACTAATTAATGAACACAATAACGCTTCCCTTTTTCGAATATTAAATTTAAATTTCTCGTTACAAATAAGAAAATAGCGTTCAACGAGAATATTTTTTTCTTTTTCTTAAATGTAAGTATCAAACGAGCTTACAGTTCACTTGATGGTTACTGATTACTGCAACTCATGGACACCTGCAACTTCAATCTAAGAGACATACAGTTGCGTTGCCGACCCTGGGACCTGCAGCTCTTTTGGTGTTGCAGATGTACGTGGGCGTCGGTAATCACTTATCATCAGGTGAACCGCATGCTCGTTGGCCCCCTATTCTATTAAAAAAAACGCTAAAAAGTAACAAATGGTGTTTTCACTTATTGATGACTACAACTGTTACTGACTATTTACAAGGTGCAAGGAATTTGGTATTTTTACCATAGAAACAGCTAATATATTCTATTATATTCTATTATTTCTATATAACTTCCTCATTATTTTTATTATGAAAGTATTGTATATTTATATTATCTTTGCGAATTGTGCGGTTGCTAGTTTGCAGAAAAGCGTAATTTTTTGTCAGCTGTGCGATGTCTTTTAGATTTTTTGATCTCAATCTTTACACTTGTGCTTGTTATTTTTTCAGTGTCAGACATCTAAGAAAGAGTTATTTATTATTACGTTCCAATTCTGTGAATAACATTATGCCATCCACTGAAGCTAACAACTTCAATCTTAAAATAAGTAATCGTGCTTCTACAATTCTCTAACCCCGTAGAAACGAGGTCTCAAAGGAACACAACTCCCTAATTGCCACATAAAACAGTCCTCACCCTTTTAATCATATCGAAAGAGCAATCTTCCGGCCGGATGGACGGTGAACGTCAACTCAAACCTTGTCCATAGAAATGTAATTCTTATTCCCTGTCCTTAGCACATAAAATTCAATGCTGATATTGTAATCTTTTATCGAGAGTAATCTCTAAACTTCCACGAATAACCATGGTCTATCATATTACAAATTCGTTTTTGATTCGGAAAAATCTAACGTCGACGACTTAATCTGTCACATTTGCATTAGTCAACATATAAAAAATCAATATAAATGTCGACTCAGATTTCTTAAATTACTGAAATAAAATTTAATTAACCTAGCTAAAGTTTTTTGCATTCAATACACAATGGATATTCATTCCTTGACTTCCAAAACACTACGTCTGTCAACATCCAAGTCCATCAGTTTTCAAACCAAATCACATAAGTTTTAACCATCTATTGAAATCTTGTGATATTAAACAATAATGAATAAAAATAATTAAAAAAGTTTACATCAAGTTAAATTACTCACGTGTTGTGATGAGTGATGCATCATTGTGTTATATGGGATAGTCGATAAGCATTTGTCCTTCTTCTTTAACCACCTGTTGATAATCCACAAACTAACGTAAGTCTCGCACCTGCATAGGTGCATTTGTTTTAACTCTCCGTTTTTCTGTCTAGTTATTTTTCTAGTTTTTTTTCCCTTAGTTGACTTCTACTGCACTCACGGAGTTACCTCGTGAGTTTATGGAGTGTGGAAATTTTGAAACATAAAACGTTATTGATATACTTGGTTAATTAAACAAAGTAATGGATGAGATGCACACCAACCACAAAACGTATGGGACACTGATAATGCAAGTAGAGTTTGAACTGAAATAGCTTTTTAGATAAACACGGATGTGGCATACACTGATAAACAGATCATTATGGGACGCCACAACTCGTTGCGTTTAGTCTAATAATAATATATTTTTCAAAACTCAGAAACAATTTAACTGCTAACCTGCAGGCGATATTATATCATTGATTGTGGAAAGCGAACTTAAAAAAATATCTAGACTTTTTGCACCGAAAATAAATTGATTATTTTAGTCTTTACCAAAAGAGATAAACGATGCTCACTTTTTGTTTAGTGCAAGCATTTGACATGGTATTACGGAGATTAGTTAAATAGTTTGAAGTTCATTTTTATTTTTTTTCAGCAAGAAATAAGAAGATACGAGATTCATCTAAATTCCCGATAAAAATGTTTATCGGATTATTATTATATATATGTATCTCTGAATGTTGTCGAGAGTATACAGTTAATGTAATGGACTATAAATATCGCCGGTCAAGATAGCCGTGTGGCATCCCGCCACGTTTTTTCTAACAAGCTCTAGAGAAAACTGGGTTGAAAAGAATAAATGTTTACCTGTTACCTGATGGTAAGTGATTACCGACGTCCACGTACATTTGCAACATCAGAGGAGCTGTAGGTGCGTTTCCGGTCTCTAAGGATATTTGGCGAGAAGGATGGGAGTGGGGGAATGGTGGTAAGGATGGATTATGGGCCTCCGGTTTTTCCACTCACCGAAACGCAGAAGCCCTGGTTGAGCCGGCTCATTCACACAGCAGCAAAAGAAGCCGCTTGGCTCAACCACGTGATAGTTGTAGATGAATTGAAATATTACTTTTATAATTTATATATAAGCAAAAATCATTATTCTGCTTAGATTACAGAAATTACTGTAACAAAAGTATGTCGCTTAACATACAAATTGACACAAAATTCAAATATTTTTTGGTTTTTTACAGTACTCACAAAATATATCAATATTATTAATTAAAGCGAAAGAGAAGTATAAGTAAGTAATATATTATTCCTATTACAATATTAGTATACATTTATTCTATATCCATTTCGTTGGAATGCTGTTACTTATTGTTAGGGTTCCGTAGGAGCTCTATTACTAAGCTTATACATCCATCCATCGGTCCGTCTGTCCGTCCGTCCTATATGTTAAGGACTGTATATTTTAAACCGTAAAGTGTAGCCAGTTGAAATAGTCGCAAAATATGTCTTATTAAGAAGGAATATCTTAAAAAATTAAAAAAAAAATAAAAAGAAAAATTAAAGGGGTAAAAAGAAACCAGTTTTACTAAGAATTTTGTTTTCAGTTTATGATATAACTACCAAACTTGGTATGATTATAACGCAAATTCTAAACAAAAGCAGCAAATAAAAAAAAATCTGAAATCTTTTGAGCTCGCTTCGCTGGCTCGCTTTAATCTCGCATTTGTGAAACTGGCTCGAAGTAAGGAGTGGGGGTCGTGGACTGGAAGAAAGAAAACTCATTGTTTTGGCAAATATATAACACATATATTTTGTATGGTTGTAATGAACCCGGTGCACGAGTCCAACTCGCACTTGACCTGTTCTTACCTTTACAGCTTTATCGGTCTAACTTGATAAAGTCTTAAATAGAACTGAAAGCTAACAAGCGATGGAAATGTATAACAAATTACAGTTTTTGTAAATACTTCTTAAAAATTAGAAAACAGAATAACTGTGTAAAGTCGAACATCTTACATCCGTAACAAATATATGTGTCCGGGCATATAGAAATATTTGGTACATGCTGAAACCAAACCCACATTTAAACATTGCAACTGGGCTTAGTGTGCTAAAACAATGCTTCTTACCTATTCGTACCCAACTCATCTTGACTCTCGCAGCACACAAAAGAGAAGATTATTCTTTGAAATTTTTATGAAGTTTTATTTTAACTAGCCCATATTTTTAAGCGAATAAAAACATCCAAGCTTTTGTATTTAAAACGTAATAATAACCTCAAATTAAAAAAAGAGTATTTTCAATTCGAACAGTTTTTATTTGAAACAACAAGAGTCAGACGTGTCTATAAAGGAAGAGATGAAAGTTTCACGTCGAACTTCCAAAGAATAACGCTGATATCCATAACTCAGACGAGACGAAAGAAAGTAAACTAAACAAAAATAAAAGACCGTGTTTGTGAATCTACTTCCAAGTTTATTTTCAAGGGGCTATAATCATCGAGAGGCGAACTTTATTACGTTTTACGGTAGGCGTCAGATGTGAAATGTAAACACTGCTATGGGGGAATAAAACACTAAACATAAACAAATTAAAATGTGCGTGTATTTCACAAATAAAACTTTCCGGTCATTTGGTTTCATTGTCTTTATTTAAATAATTGAGTTTTATATTTTTATTCTTCAATTTTTTTAGATGTTTGAATATTTTAATTTGATGATCGTTATGCTTATTTTAATCTTTAATTCGTCGTTAATCTTTATATTTACTATCTTTATGTTTAATTGATCTAAATGAAGTATAGGCAGAACTAACAGATTAACTGATGGATAAAAGTGATAATGGAATGACCTAACAAGTGCCTAGTGACGACCCAGAAGAGTGTGCGAACGGAAAGTCGATAGATGCCTCTGTTCAGGGTTTAATCCTGTGCTCACCATTAACAAAAATAGAAAAAAAGAAATATAAAAAATACAAAGTTTCAATTAGCGGCAAAATGTACTTTTGATAGTTATAACCGTTAATAATTATGACTAATATTATTATAAACAATAACAATACAAATGCCATTTCTTTTTTATTGTGCGAAATTGTGGTTTATACTCGTAAGTTGCAAACAGTTCTGAAACAAAACTTCTTAACTTTTGAAAGTGTGACATACACAAAATAGTGACAGCGTAGTAGAAACTACTACTACAATACGCGGGTTCTGTATTCTGTAAACCCGTTACCGTGGCCATTGTGTATTTTATTTTATTTAAATTTCTTAAAATTTTCAATTTCGGCAATAAGGTTCTCCGCTGTCACGTTATATCTCCAGAAGAAGAAAGTGTGTTTGCGGAGCTCGTTAGGCTACGTTTCGGAACAAATGGAAATTCGTTATCTCTGTCTCCCCCTTTGGATAGGCGTGAATACATATTTTTTTTCCTCTTTTACAAGTTATGTATAAAAAAAAATATTTGTTGGTTTAGATGTCGACTAACCGTGAACATTAATGGAATAATTTTTTCTAAAATTTTTGACGACAGAAACAAAACAGGAGGAATGATGGAATAAACTTGTTATAAATGATCAGTCATGTGAACAACATAATCTAGTTTCAGCACGAATCTCTGTTATATTATAATAGTGGTCAGTGAGTTTCAGCTATAGCGATAAATTAGGATCTCAATATTCACTCAATCGTCAACATATCATCCTTACCATCATATTATTTAAAACTAAACTTCTAAACTAAAAGTTAAGTCGAACGCGACAACTTACGCCGTTGTTGAAAACTAAAGAATTTCCTTTAATTTTACCTACTTATATTATGAGGTGCAACTAAGGGTAGAAAATAAGAAAACATAACAAAGTAAGCGGCTACGTAAGCAAAAACGACTACTAACATAGTTAAAACCGCGGTGCTTAGTGGCAAACGTACATAAAACACCATTTACCATCTGGTGGTATGATAAACAAAAAAAATAATAAAAAAAATAATAAAACATTTTGTTGATTATTTAAAGAATTACATTTATTTTATAGTTTCAGCTATAGATGGTTGATAAATGAAACACCTAAAGTAACTTGGAAATTAGTTATTTGCAATCATGGGTATTGCACCCATATGAATATAATGTACAAAAGAGACAAAATTGCACCCATATGAATATTATGTAATAGAGAAAACGTTTTCAGCTCCCATACCACTCCCGTGACTGGAAGGCATTAGCACCTTTCCCCCACATTTTATACCCCAAAAATAAAAAATAGAGTTAACACAAGGTAGAGTAAACGTTTCAATCTTGTTACGTTAAACGTATTATTTGTTGGTCCATTTTGCTTACTAAAGAAACTTATTTAACAGAAATACGATACAAGTTACGTCTAATATTTACGGTACTAGGCTAATCCGGCAATAGATAGGTTATTGAAATAATTTAATAAATAGTAAACATTAAGTACAACAAAAAATATTTAAGTTCGTTAAATAAACAATGAAGCTAACAATCTCATTACTATCCTTTTTAGGGTAATAAATACGTCTAAAGTGTACTGTAACCAAACAAAATATTCAAACAGAGCATTTAACATCTCCATCCATCAGTGTGTCGAATAATAGCCCGAAGGCGTGAAAAGATATGCAGATGTATTTTGTAATTATACTTTTTATATTCTCCAAGGAGAAATTGTATAAAGCGCTGACGTAATTATGCTAAAATATGAAGATGAAGTCATTAGTAATTTTTACTTTAATGAAAAGATGTCGTTTTCGTTTAAATTACTATCTTCACCCTGGCATCCACTGTCAGCAGAATTCTTTAATAGTTATGGAGGCTGTTGAAAAACAATTGTAAACCAGCAGCTGTAAGAAAATGCCATATAAAACAACGCAATTAACTTTAAACAAATATTTCTTTTAAATATTATAATCCAAATTAACTGTATTTCCAAATTCAATTTAGCTTAACAATTGTGGACAGCTTTATGCATGTTTGTTAAGATGGTAATTTACTGATAGTGAAGTCATGCTTTTCAGGTTCTCCTGTTATAAGAATATCTCTTTCTTCTTAGAATAATATATCATTCTTCTCTCTGAGGAATTTCAAAAATCTACTTCATTATTTATAAATTAGTGTTTTAGAATTATTATGTATTTCAATAATTTTGGTTAAAGTAAGGTTTTCTTATTAAAGATTTATTCTTATGTTGGTATAGTTATAAATTTCCAGAAAATTACCTATTTTACATATACAACAAAATAAAATTACAAAAGAGACGATTCCTGCTGATTTTCCTTAACCCATTTCTCCGTCAGAGAAATTTTTATTTCGTTTTTTATTTAATACATCAAAGAATAATTTACATTTTATCTATTTTGTTTATTTTATTTTAGTATTAACGCTATTGTATTTAATAATGAATACTATATATATTCTTAATTTTAAATAAATTAAATGCGTTTTCATTTTAAATAAGTTATATTTGGATAATTTGCAAATAAAAATCAGAAATGTTAATAAATATGTAGCTTTTTTGAATCAATCCTGACATTTTTCTCTCACGCGTTCGCAGCATTTCATATTATTTTCGTTCCTGTCACTTACTCCGGGTGTATTTTTGGCCGCTCATTGTTATTGTAGCATCCCCGACGCATGACGACGTCCTCTTAATTTCCAGTAATCGAGGTACTCGGCGGCGATGGCCTGCATCTGAATAAACATTCAATGAACTGTGATTAAAGTTCAATGCACATTTATCATTGTTTTGATTAAACTGACTGATTTAAGAAAAATCAACATTTTCGGTACGTACTAATTTTGACATATGTGGCAACTTAGTAAATTTTTACAGTTTATAAAGCTTGTTTACAAATTCATTTTCTTGTGTTTCCCGATATCAAAATATCATAAACTTTTTCAACTAGGTTTAGTACCTATGTAATTTTTTAAAAGAAAAATCTATATAAGGGAGGAGGGAGGAGAGCCCGGGTAGCCTAGTGGTCAGAGCATTCTTCGCTTTAATATCATAGCACAAGTGAGATCTGGGATCAAACCCCGGTGTCAGCATCATCGTCATAAAACAGTATCATAGCAGCTTTATGATACTGTTTTACTAAACACTAAAAAATAAACAGGTATTGCGTGAGAATGTGAACCTTCCGCGGTCGAGCCGACCCTTTCGTGCTGCAGCGTGACTCTACTATATATAAAACTTGTATTATAAAATTGTGATGTTACATTGAATTACGCAATTTTTAAAATACTCTCTTATATTATGTATTAACAACGATCATTAAATATATATATTTTTACTGTTCAAGTTTCTTTTGCTGTATAACACAAACAGAGAGCTTAAGCGATGTCCGAGAAAAGTTGAAATAATTTTATTTATTAGGAAAATAGTTAGACTATCTTTTTAGTGCAAAACTGTTTTATCAATATTAAAATGATTAACGGCTAAATTACGCATTTATGATTCAGAAGGTGCAACACTCCATAAGTTATCTTTATAAATTATTTCAATGCAGTACTCTGTGCTTGAATCTCGTCTGCTGGCGGCCTTAAAGGAATCAACAACTAATCTCTCCATACATCAGAAACGTTGAGCCGGGAGTTGTAAATCGTCAGCATTGGACGGGAAGTTACTAATAAGCATAGATTATCTTTCACAAATAGTAATATTTGTCGAAATTGGAACTAAAAACATAAGATTATTTATATAAATAAATAAATAATCTCTTACAAAGGTTCTAGATATTTTTAGTGTGTACAACCCACTTTTTACAAAAACATAACTTCCGAAAAAGTCATAGGTAAAGCGAGCTAGCCCTCCTTACAGAGGATCGAACTTGGCTATTGTTGCTCACTACTGAAAAAGGACTTCAATTCCTCATTTAAACATAAAAAGTTGTTTCTAAAACATATTTATTTAGTATCGTTTTGGCGTTACAATTTGAGCTCAAGAAAATAATTTATTAACATTTATGAGTCCTTGATAAACAATTCCATTTCAAAACAATAAACTAACAACAGCAAACAACACCAAAATATGACGTTTAAAAAAAAATTCAAGAATTATTAAATGTTTTTTCGATAAGGAAATCTTTAATTTTATTTTAATAGTAAACTTGAATAAATTTTTTGAAAATTATATAAATGCATTTGTATCTGGAAAAAGTTTTAATACAAAGCCGTAATCGCACCGATACAGTAATGTCTCCATACATTACTATAAACAATGTCTTAATCGGAAACAATGCATTACCACAACAAACTTATGACTCAGTTATTTGTCAACAGATAATAATTATCAATGCCAGGGTCCTTAAAGCTATAAGACTAAAGTACAATAAACATATTAACATAGTTGGTTTTATATTTTACACTTTATAGTTTTTATTATAACTACGACTGTATTCGTCCCGTATAAAGTATTTTATTTTGTAATTTTGTAACTATTTAATACATTTCTTTAATAATTAATTTATTTTGTTATAGTTTAATTAACAACTTGAGACGATGGCCTGGTTATGGACGATGGATGTTAGGTTAGGGTATCTGTTTAAATCGAGTTCGACCCGATATGTGGAAGCGTACATCGGCAATGTGTATTTCGAAACTTACGTATGATTTGTATGGCTTGGACGCTAAGAGGGCGATAGGCTCATAACCTATTATGTTGTCCCAAATAAGCTCTGGCGGGTTGAAAGGACTGAAATGTCTAGACACTTAACCACCCCAGTATTGGGTATACGGCCGTGAGTGCAATTTTTTTATTTTTTAACTATTTCGTCGAGAGAAACAAAAGAAATGTATACTCGTTGGCGAATACGAATGCCAATTCTTGGGGGTGTAATGGCAGTTTAAGAGAAACCATTACCCCATTTTATCTCGTAGATATCGTGAAAGTCGACAACATTAATTATACCAGATCTCAATTATCCAGACCGCTGAAGGGCAGCAGCGAATAAGATGCGACGTGTCTGGTGCCTGCTGCACCTGTGGCCAAGGTTTTTTACCAGATGTAATGTATGCTTCAGTTATGAAACCAATGACTAAGAAGACATACACTGACAACAACCACACCTTTGTCATTAGTGTAAATTAATATACACTGTTCTACTCGTATATGTGTAATTAATATACAATAACTATAATTTTGCATAAAATATCATAACTAAAACTTTTCTGGCCTTTGTTTTAGTTTAATCTTCTTTTAAATTAAATTAGAAGATTTAATTTAGAATTTATTTAATTTTCCGGGAGATAAAGGGAATAAATTATTTTAATTGTATGTAAATACATCCCTTTAAGTATAAGACCTCTGAAACATCCTTTGTTGTCTAAGCATTAATGTCTACGAGCACTTTAAGTAATGACCGATTTCATTAAAGTGTACGTAGAAGAGGTACAGGAAAGTGCGATTAGATAACAAAAACTCATTTCGGAAACATCACTGAGACATTCTTATGATAAACAACGCTGAAGGAGTCTTCAAAAACACTTTAACAAATTGTATATTTGCAGAACAATATTAATTCGTAAAGAAATGTAATGTTCGGAAATTTTAGTTAAACGTTTAACAAAATGATTTCTTGTATTTACGCAAATGTTAACGGATTTAAATAGAAATAAAACTTATGTTTACGGATTTAAATATAACTAAACAAGATGTCGACGGTGGACTCGGTAAACTATGATTTCAGAACAAACACCTTAGTTCCCCTTGGGGCCATGGGTGCTCTAAAGCACCGGAATTAAAGTCGGGAATTAGAAAAGGAACATTAGACATGATGAAATTCGTAAGTGTAAGTTTTATCAAAATATTAATATTATTTAGTTCCCTGATCATATTTAAACTCTTGTTCTTACTCTAGGGGTGAATTTACCATGTAATCGCAGCGAAGGAAGAGATCTTAAGGAATATTACAAATAATTAAAAAAATGTGTCGACGACATGTGAGAAGTCTGCCATTCCGTACTGGAGTAGTGAGACGAACAAAAAAAAACCCTCTCAAATATTGAGAGAAGGCCTTTGCCCAGCTGTGGGCGGGTGGACATTCACAAACTGCTACTTTATTTAGCTAGAAATTAAAACTATTATTGATGCAAGCCATTACAAGCGTTAAAACATCTATTATAATTCTCGCAGTACAATCCTTTTTTTAATTTTTTCTTACTGATGTTCAAAACACATTACATTAGTTTGTTCAGTTTGTAGATACATTTATATACACTTACACATTAGAAATAACCATATTACAAAAAGCTGTATAAGCTATAATATGTGTAAGGTAATAACAATTAACTGTTATAAAAATACACAATGCTCTCGAAATCATCTCTTGAAATAACATTAAAAGCTTATGAAATTAACGTCAAAATCTTTAAAAAAAATGTGCCGGAACGCGGCTAAACCTCAGTACTGCAGCTTTTATGTGAAATTTAATGTTGCATATTTAATGTCACAGCGATGTTAGTGCTGTAACCGTCACTTGAAATAATTTAGTACATCGCGTCGACGTATTTAAACAAAAGCTTTTTGAATTCTTGTTTTCAATTTATTAAACACAGCAACTATGCTCGACCTCGCTGTTCTAGGTTTATCGTGAAACTAGACTTTAGAACACTCCAAGAAATGCATTTTCATTTATGTTTTAAAGTTATATCACCAATCTTTATAAGCGCAATACGGGTCAAGGACTTTTCTAGCGCCAGCAAACGCCGCACCACGCTGATTGTAAAGATAGATGAGAGCAGTTGTGCCGTTACTACCGTCTCATCGCCTCCAGTTTGGGATTTTGAATTGGTAATTTTTTTT
This sequence comes from Bhutanitis thaidina, assembly GCA_029286595.1. Taxonomy (NCBI): domain Eukaryota; kingdom Metazoa; phylum Arthropoda; class Insecta; order Lepidoptera; family Papilionidae; genus Bhutanitis; species Bhutanitis thaidina. The sequence goes on along the minus strand of JAGSMS010000006.1, from coordinate 10,601,720 downwards.
AATTGAAAGTCTAAAGTATGGTGCACACTTGTACTATTAGTAAATAATTAAATGTCACAGTACAAAATATGTTATGCCTTATCCATAGATAACATAATAACTATATCTAAATTATCTTGATCGGAAAGGGTGACTAGTGACAAAGGTGCAAAGTGTTATATATAAATGTAACTAGGTGGCGATAATGAGTTCTGCTAAAGTTATTATCAGATACTGGTTGGTGCGGACGCCTGAGTACCTACTTCATTATGGACGCTCCAATGTACCCCTGCAGATGAAAACTTTTGGTTCTTTATTCGGAAAACGTTCATAAGAGAGTACCAAATAGTCATATACATATTATCTTTATTATATAAGCATATAAAAACCAATGTTATCCTGTGTGCTAATTAAAGACTTGCACACCACTGTGCGTATCATTATCCGTATGATTTAACTCAAATATATGGGTTATACTCGACACGTCACTAGTAAGGTTTAGAGTAATAGGTACAGTTTTTTTTATTTATAAAAATAGCCACTCTGAAGCGTGGCAGGGTTCTGCTAGTATTAAATAAACATCAATTACATATGTACATATCAGCGTAGAACTGTTTCCCCTAGCGGGATTCGAATCAATATTCGTCAAAGGCTAGGCTAAATAGGCTATGGGTCGTCAAAACTAACACGTGGGTAATTGTAACAAAAAATGTTAATAAATAAAATGGCAATCTTGTTGAAAGTGTAATTACATAGAAACACATTAGTTGAGAGCTTTCCTTATTTAAACGTTAATGGAACGAAATGTGGAACAACAAGAAATCCGATATAAGTGGACTGGACGTTTGTTATTTCAATAGAAAAGCGGACCCGGGTTCTATTTGTCTTGCTCTACGTGTGAATTGTGCGATATGAGACAACAGTCCGGACTCTTGATTTCAGTCCAATGCACAAGTGCGAAAAAATACAGGAAATTGGAAAAATATTAGAAGAGAAATCGGTCCTTGAGCAAACATAAGACAGTAATTTTTTTTTGTTTATCTGCTTTGAACTAATGTAATCTTTACAAACCTTTGTTATTTTATTTGATTCTACATTTTATCACAGAGTACTAAACTTTCTTCCATTCTTAATTGTTTGGGTTAAGGTCTTTTCTTATAACACTAGAGTGACAAACAAGCTTATCTGATCAGCCCAGTATGCCGATACCTGCAAACAACTTATAAAAAAGAAAGTTATATATGCTTTGACACTCCTAAGAATTAAGACGAAATGCATCACGCCTTTATTGGACTGTTGGGCTCTCTGCCATCAAACTGGTACACATCAGTGGTTCTTTGGTGATTAGCGGCAGAAATGTAAAAGAGTGGTACCTACACAGAACACTTCTAGGCAAAAAAGGATGTATCACAAGGTCAGTCTTAGATCACTCAATTGTTGATCTACATGTTATAAACTAATCTAAGTATTTCTGATCTGAATATTTAACTGTACATGATATCTTAAAAGGCCGGCAGCGCATCTGTAGCTCCTCTGGTGTTGTGGATGTTCGTGGGCGTCGGTGATCACTTACCATCGGGTGAGCCGCACTCTCGTTTGCCCCCTTCTTCTATAAAAACAAAAAAAAATATCTATCGATATGGATTTACTTGCCGCAAATCATCGTCTAAATTATTTTTAAATTTGTGGAAGTATACTCGTAAATTAATTGTGAAATCGAATCTTCCTTTGAGTATCGGCGGTGTCTATGATCATAAAATGATAGCAAATTAATTATTAAATACTTTAGTGTACTCTGTTAGTCGTCCTCTGATACATTGTCGTCTAATATAAGCAATAGTGGGACAATGGTAACGGAGCGTAAGGTTTTCTCAACAAAGAATGTATCTCTGGTGAGTCAGCGATGGTCTCAGCATCGAAAATGTTTAATATGCCGGGATGCATACACCACGGGTGCTCGTAATATTTTTTTAGTTTATGTCTATGACATTTTTACTTACATGAAGCTTTAATGAGTACTCTTGTGGTACCGATTGTAAAAAATAAAACGGGTGATACTTCTGATAAAACTAATTATCGACCTATTTCACTTGCTGCAACAACAGCCAAGCTGCTTGACAGTCTGTTGAATGCCAATCTCGAAAAGTACGTATAGTTGCATGACGACCTGTATGGATTTAATGCTGGTTTGTCCCCCGAGAGTGCTATTCAGAGCTTAAAACATACCTTCAAGTACTATACCAAAAAGGAGGACGCCGAAAACCAATATTTAATTAAATATTGGCTTCGGTTAGATTTTGATCCTAGTACGCAAGGCTTTGCAGCAGGTAGGCTATCCACTATGCAATGCTGTCGTTATATTCAATCTATATCAACTTCGTAATTGTTAGAACACAGGCATCGTTCATTGGTCAAAAATAGGGTTAACGACAGTCTAAGTAAATATTTGATTCGCATTTTTCCGGATCGAGTGAATGAATTAAATAAATACTAAATGTTACGGCAAACAGTGTCGTATGTTTTTTTTAAAAGCTTAATCCTGATCGCAGTTGCAGTTTTTAAGTAAAGGTTGGCCAAACTTACTGATAGACAGATAAACATTTATTGAGGGAAAATTATTGTTTTTGAAAGTTCGTTTAACATACATACACGAGAAATTTACAATTTAATTATATGTAGATTTGTATCGTCGGACTAAACACTAAGACGACATGTTTACCACTTGTCACGTCATTCCACAAATACATCTGCTATCTTCCTATGCTCGCCAAATTATTATTACGTACTTTTATAATAAAGTACTGTAGCTGTACCTGTGTATTTATTGGCATTCTATAGTTCGAGTATCCGTAAGCCGTCAACGCGCCAGATTTAGCGTCGCCGCGTTCGCTTGACTTGTACAATTACGATGTCAATTTTTTGCAATTCCAAGAGCGTTCAGACGACGCTGGCGGCTGAATATAAATAGAATTGCCATCGCTAGTGACCACTCCTTGAAGGATTGCTGACATCGACAAATCACAATGATCAATTGGAATGTGTATGTGAGAAATTGATTGACTTGAAATTAAAATGTGTTTACATATTACTTTGAACGTATTTTTTTAAGTAGGTCCCATAGACGTGAATGTTCCTAACTTTTAACCACTACAATTGAAAACATTTTTTTAAGAAATAAAAAAATATGCAATTCTATTCTTTTATATAAAAGTCCCTGTTTTTTTTTTAAATAATGGCCTTTCCTTAAGTCCATCTTATTATTTAAACGAAATCAAATTTTAATGTGGTAGAGCCAAGAGGCGGCTTTTGCTGCTGCTCGAATGAGCCGGCTCGACCGGATTGCTACCACTACCTCGCAGAATACCGGCGTGAAGTAGAGGCATCTTATGCTTCTTGCGTTTCGTTCGGTTCACTTCCCTTCCCCATCCCCCTCCTCATTCTCCCTTCCATCTCCCAAATACCCTTTGAGGCAGGGAACGCACCTGCAGCACGTCTGGTGTTGCAGATGTGTTGTGGGCGACGGTAATCACTTACCATCAGGTGAACCGCTGGCTCGTTTGCCGCCTTTCTCATAAAAAAAAATCCAAAACTCAGAAAACTGTTATTATTTTTGTCTGCATATCTTGTTTGTCTGTTGTTCACTTTCTCGAGAAGGCAGATGACTATGTAAGATAATATCTAGGCTTATTTACATTCGATTACTTACATATATTAAGCATCTGCGTGAAAATTCTAAAAACCTTTCAAATTATTTCCTCTCGTCAACGAAGTCGTTGGTATAATACCCATGTAAAAAACACGACACCGGGAATCGTCCTCAGGTATCTCAAGTCACCATATTAACATTATATAAATTAATGCTACAAAAGACATTACATACTTAATTTATAGATAATATAAGTAATCCACCCTAAAAATATTGTGTAGTTCCTTAAAATACTTTACTTGATAGTTTGATATTGGTGTATCGAAGTAGTTCTAATATAAAATTATTTTATAAAACATTACACCTAAACCATAACCTATAACCTGGATATCTTTATGGCCAAAGTGAACAGACATTTAGGCAAGCGTGTACCATCCTAGGCCTCATCTTCGCCTTCCATCGGGCAAGATTGAGGTCAAACGCAAGCCTATTTTTCATAAAAAAAAAAACACCAAAAAATTATCATTACTGAAAAGCAAACAATATTTTAAAAACAAAGAAGATTTGGAAATAATAATTCTTTGACGTTGGGTTCGTATTACTCGTAAAAATAATGCCGTGTTCGCATAACGAACAAATCGACCGTAGCAATTTTTAATTAAACCATTTGATACTCCCGACCCACTGGTGATATAACCTGTTTTAAAATAATGTTCACATTTCTCGCTGATAACATTTCATAGTTATTTAGTATTAATGGTACATTAATATAATATTGGTACACAATTGTATACTTGTAAGTAAACATTTGAATAACGATAAATATTAAAAAATAGCAATCCTGAATACTTAATATGCCGAAGAATAAATGCTTTGATATATATTTGCATTAAGAGAGAAAATGACGATCGTGTCACTGACCCTGCATTTAACTATTGCTCCGATCATATCGATAATTACATAAGACGCACGAGGCGTCACATGGAACACAAAAAGGTAAAGACAAGTAAGTAGCTCTGTGTATTGGACATACACCTGCAGCACTACAGTATATTCTACATAGTTCTTCCCGTCGGTTTCGTAACACGCAACCGAGGGAAAAACCTTGAAAATCGTAATGGCTACCGACAGATGGCGGGATAACAATCTCAATAGGTACTAGAGCAATAATAAGCAGACCGATAACGGACAGCTGCGTCTAAGTTGCGAGAGTTCTGGTACCGAGATCGCCAATCCGCTTACCGAACGTGGCTATTATGCAAATCCTCCTTACGCGAGAGGTCTACTCGTATGTCCTGCAATAGACTTCTTACAGGCTGTTAAGTTACTGCAGTCTACTGCTGGCCACTCTCATGAAGTCACCTACTACTAGTCGTATTTCACAAATCACCTTCATGACCTGACTGACCTTATTGCCATTAATAACCCTTAAACAATAACATTGTAAAATATACATATGTACTGTAAGTCTTTGTTACAATTATGTCTCTAGATTAATACGTTAGCACAAGTTATATCCCCGGAGGCTTAACAAGGAAATTATGGGTCATTTTAAACAAAGTTCACATGCCCACCTACAGACATAATGAATCAAATTGTCGGCCACCCGCGATATCAAAATCGTTGAATTAGAATTATGTTCTGCTATGACTGATATTCTTTTAATACTTGAAAGGAAGTATAGCTTTTGTCGCTGCGTTAAGTCAATGATTTGTTAGGGGCATTTCTTTATTATATAAAGTCACGCTCTTATTGAGTTATAAAAATGTAATAATGGCGTTTGTATTTGTAATGAAATTTACAGTCAAATTTTTTCCAAATCGCTCTGATTTAGAACTTTAGTGAATTGTGTTTTACTGTATAATTGTAACTTATGATAAGGTTTATGTACATTAAAGAACCGTTACTTAAGTTATTCTTCATAATCCTGCTAAAGTCCACGGCTGGGAATAGACATTTTCAGGAAAGCGTTATTAAAAACTGATGTACTCTCCCATAAAACATACTACAGTAATGCAATACTAGAATTTGTTTTACATCAGTATCTTTGACTTAACAGTACTTTACAATACAAGTTTTTTATTTGTTAAGTAGATGAAAACAAGCGGCTGAGTTAAGACCATTTTTATGTTTAAGAATTCCTGTCAAATATAACATTTGCAAGCTGGATTTAATTTAAACAAGATAAAATTTTGGGGCTTTACCGATTTTTTTATTATAGAAGAGATTTTATACTAACAATTACCAAGGCGCCAAAGAGGCGTTGATTTCTCATTAATGAGTTTATAGCCGGAGCAATGAAAATAGAAACCGCAATAAAATACGTAAATAAACATTTTATTTAATGTGTGGAATTCATGTGACGAACATCGTCTATCGTGTGGCTTTATAGGTTCGAATAGTTAATAGTAGTTAGTACAAATCACATATTATTGGTTTTTGGGTCCTAATATCTCCTGTGCAGTTGACAATACAGCAGTTGTTGTAGATGTCCGTAAATCAATCAGGAAGATGTCATCGTCAGTATTGATTCAAATAATAATAAGCATTATGGAGAAATATTGATAAAAAATGTATTTAAATCTATAAGGTGCTAATAAACAACCAGAAGTAGAAAAACAATCGGAGATTCCCCCAAAATTTTCATTTTTCTTTGATTTAAAAAGCACAAAAATTTATAAATATAATTACTATGTTCCCGCGATTTCATACACGTATAATGTATGAGTTGGGCGGAGTTTTAATTGCAATTTTGTTTTTTAATAAATATACACGTTAATTCATAGGCTAACCAAAAGTGAATGTAATGTCAATAATAAATAATATGAAAAATGTTTTACCTTCATAAATAAGTATCGCAGTTATTTTTTTAATTAGAACTTTGAAATCTTCAGTACAATCGCTTCCATCGATTATGTGTTTGAACCCCTTTCTGGTTAGTTCTGGTTTTTATCGGAATTATTAATTTGAGTCAATGGCTTTCGAAACGTCTACTTAGTGGTGTTTTGTTGCAATCTATATATTATTAGTAAGTAATATTAAACACTGCTCAAACCCATAATGAATTTGTTATAACACAATGTATAAGCTCTCCGGAAATTAGTCCCGACTGGTTTTACCCCGTGTAATATAAGACACGTGACTCGGTCATGCTGCTACTATTGCAGTAAGGGCCCCTACACTAGGCCACTATTTAAACATAAAATATAAAGATTTATACTAATCATTATTACGCTGAGCATGAAGTCGTTTTCTATTTGCAAATAATTACCGCATACGACCATTGGATGTTGATACGTTAAGAAACTCGTGACGTACGTAATATTAGGTTGGAAGGCGAGCTTGAAAGTTTTGATGTGGTGTATTAGCTTGCGAATATAGAATCCATACAAAACACTTATTGATCGAATGTTATATTGGTGCAAGTTGCAAACTGAAATTTATGAGCGTGCAGTAAGTAAGAGCTCTTCGAGAGCGGTTACTTCACTTCGCTTCACTTGGGCGCGCTTTGTTTATTGCCTGGCTTCCCCTCAGAAACATCTTGTGCTTTATGAATATTGATAACAGCTCTCCGTTCAAAACTTTTTAAAACGTAGCTGTATTACGGCCAATAGAGGAGATATAAAGAGTACTGGCATTAATGTTTTATGAAAAAATAAATTACAATACTCTTTTTAATATGACTATAGATTAAAAAAGAAGCCGCTCTGTGTTATTTCTTTTAAATTATTTCACATTTATCTATAATGGCCGTAGAAGCTAAGGGGCCGGATACTCTTAAATTAAATGAATAGCACGCAAATGTTTCGAACACGATTGAAATTGATGATTTCAATTTTCAATTATCAATCGTTTGCAGTTCACAATGTGGTGGACTGTACTCAGCAGTTCTATCCCAGAAATGTATACATTTTAGGCTGTATTTTTGTTTTTTAATTAATATTATCATTGAATATTTTATTACCGTGAGAACTTGGGCTTTTGATATTTGCCGCCACTCATGTGGAGAAGTACACATATGACAAAGTATAAATGGCTGAAGAGAACTATCAAACATATTCCATGAAATTACCGTCTTGTGACTTCAATTTTTTTGTTTTTTTCTTTAACATATGTCTAAAATATTTAGTTTAATGAATAGCGTTTTTAGCATCAGATATTAAATTTGATGCTTTGTTCTGTTTTTTTTTTATTTCATTCGGTGAATTGAAATTGATTTTAACATACCAAAGGGTTTTGAAAGATTTACTGTAGTGATAATATAGTATACGATAAACTGTATCACATTACAAATTAAATACATAATTTTAGCGCTATTAACGACGAACAATCAAATTGAACTTGTACATATACTCAGTACTAATCCTATCTATTGAGCGTCTTATAATATATTCCGTTACAAGCACCCTTGTTAAACTTAGTAGATACTCTGACTCCCTATCCTTGATGTATCCCGTTCATTGCTATTTCATTTGATCTTGTTGGTCTCATCAAATATTTAGGACGTTTAAACTTGAGTGAGATATGTGGAGATGCGCTCGCCAAACTTTAGAACTTGCAGTGACTCTCAAACGTGACTTGATCTCGTCTGTACCGGAAGATATTTTCTGTTTAATTTTAAACGACTTCGCTGTAACTGAAAGAATTTTATAGTGACTTGTACTTTTAGTCAGGTTTCAGTTCCTTAAATTGGATCATGAGGAATTGTGATATAGACCGCATACACTTTATCATATTGTATCTACGTAGTTATATTTGTAATTAGTTATTTTAAAATGCCAGCATATAATCTAAGTTCGATGTCAAAGATTTTGAAAAATAGATAAATTATACATTTGATTTATATTTTACCCACTTATCCAATGTATAACGTGTTATATATTTTGTATAACAGCTACGTTACCAATTCATAGGCGACTAAGCACAGTCAACAGGCAGACCACGAGACGGGTGGCGTCGCAGGGTTAGAACCAGAAGATTGCCATGACATTTCAATAGATTTGAGGTAATTAATTTAATTTTATTTTATATGCATTTAGATTTCCATGGACAGAACGGAATAGCAAATTCTTACGCTGCTACCACATGGCCCACTACACACAATTGTCATAAAAATGTTTCCAATGTTATAAAAATTAGCAGCCATTGTCGATCACAGATTGCAATTACAGTACCAACCCTATCGCCATTTCTCCCTTAAATATAATTAAAAAAACTTTTAAGTGGTCCGCCACATATGGAAGACTTCTAAGAATAAGACGAGAAAAAAATTTGGAACTACTTTTCACCAATTGTACCCAAGAATAGCATGTTAATATAAGAAGAGCTACACTTACAAAGCGTTGGAACTAGATCGAAAATTTTATTATCTTTTTGTATATTCGGGTGGATTCTGTAAGCTCCAGGTGTCATGATTCTAATTGCTACATTTACGTAGTGCTATCCATGTGAGGCCCAATTACTGGATCATCACTCCCTCAATTATGTTTTAAAACAAATAGAGGGCCCGGCCAATCTGGCCCGGGGCATATTAAACCTGTTTTAAACAAGTTATTTAGACTCCATGCCTCCTAATTCTCTTATCCAATTTCAAACCAACTAAAATCGATTATATTCGCTATTTTAATGTTTAATATTTAAAATTTAAATATGGTCAGTAAAACAAAAAAAAAGCGGCTTTCAACAATTTAAGAACTTAGTTCGTTCTGTTCCTATTATAGACCATAGGTCCGGTAAGTAAAAATAAAAGAGTAAAATTCCATCTGGATCTTTAGAGCCGGGAAGAGTCCACCACGCTACTTCTGGGCCGGATGGCGGGCTTCACATACATGTCAATGAAAGAAGGTTTCTTTATGATGTTGTACTTTACCGCCGAGCACGTGGTTTTAAATTTGTTCAGCACTTACAATTGCTATTAACAAGGTTAGCGGCGATGGAACCGGGGATCAAGTCCAGATCCCCGGTTCGGTATCACGCTCTTTGATCCTGAAACGGGTGCCTTAGAACTAGACTACCACAGCTCTCTGTAGTTACTCAAGTTTAAGCGTTGTCGTTTAGTAAGAAATAAATACTCTTCTTTCCTTCTATCTAGTGGCTGTTAAAAATTTACCCACTCGTGTTAAGTGTGAATTTTTTTTACAATTACACAACTTTCTCAAAGAATATACTATTCTCAAAAAGTATGCTAAGCGCATTGGGATATTTACATACTGCTACTTTTTATAATCATATTTATTTAATGATGAAATTATACTTTATTGTGTTATATACTTGTTACATTATTATCAATATACCTTTAATCGGAATACAAAAGCTAATTTACACACCCTCGCGTAAACCCGTGTATGCATCAACGTAACCCCGAATAGACATTCAAACTCTTGAGATTAACTACCTTTCTTTACAACTTTTTAACAGTAAGATACTAAAAAGGTCTTTTCCGAACGAGCCAGATTACCATTCAGAAAACCACGATTAATTCATGAATAATATTTCGTGATATCTGCAAACAACTTCATTCGAAGGAGATTACGGATGTGTTTTCACCCCACAAGACTAAGATGGAATGCTTCATAGCTCGTGGTTATACTAGTTCAGTATACCCTTCAAACCGGAACTCAACCACGTTTGCATTGCTGATTGGCTGAAAGTCAAAATTCCTCTACTTCACGCCGGTATTCTACGTGGCCGTGGTACTGCCCCGGTCAAGTTGGCCATTAGAGCAGCAGCAAAAGCCGCCGCTTGGCTCTACCATGTACAAAAATAATATATTCATTATGACTACAATATTATGGTCCTGAGATAGGGAAAGTTTTGAAATAAGTCGTCACTGCTTAAGGGGTCAAGCATTCACACATATATTTATACTACCTACTGCATTAAAAATTTTAATAAAAGGTGCAGTTGGGCCATTCAGTTACCTCATTAAAAATAACACACAGGGAATAAAAATAAAGCAGGTTGGTATAAATAACTACGAACTCCATATAAATCTTAGTTTGCAGTCGACAGGGTTGCCAAATAAACATTTCCTACTTTTTGTAGGTTTACAAAATGTATGTATTGGTATGATATTTTTATAATTATGTAACAGTTTCACATTAATACTATTTTAAGTTAAATAAATAAATAAATTAAAAATTAAAAAAAAAGCCTTAGAAAAATCACATTCGATTATTACCTAGAAGGATAAGCAGGTATTACGGATTTCTATTTGACACGATCTGCCATACCTCTTTCGCCTCTTTCATGCTCATACACGACATTTACTCTGCCATAATAAAAACCAAATGTAATTAACTAAAATATGTCTCTTTTTTATAAGTCTATGTTCGATAGGTATACACTGTGTTATTTAATTGCTGTAGGTAACAAGAACTTATAGTTTATATTTATTTCCATGCTTACATACCGTTAACGTGTGGTGTCGGTGTAGGAAAATAGAAGAGACAGTCTTGAAAATCTCAGCCTTCGATGATGGCGGCAAGTCAAACAATTCTGTAGCAAACATATACAGACCGATTACGGATTATAGCGTTTAAGGTGCGAGGCATGCGTTACTGCCATCGCCAACATGACTGCCAAGTGAGGAAGTTATGCCACATTCTTCTCATTATTAAAGGCCTTTATCTTCAGAAACAAGCTATTGAAGAAGAAGAAAAAGAACTGCACATTTTAATATTTCGATAACAGAAATATTTGAAATGTTACCATCCCTTAGTAAAGTAATCTGGCTACCCGCAATGAATACTCCAGTTTTCCGCCTCATCTGTGGGGTGGAAATGTACGGCAATATGGGAATAAGATCCTGGATTTAATCTTCTCGCGAGTCGCCGTTTAATCTTGCAGCAGATATGGCAAGAGTAAATAATAAATGTATAATTCGCAATCACGTTAAATTGCATTGTAGGGGTGCGGTGCGACTGGACCGCACAGTTGAGGGTTACGTGACTGTGCTTTCAACCATCACACACCTTATAGTTTTATGTATGCTTTTACGAATTTTCAGTTTAGGGTTATTCGTGACGTGAATTTATATACGGTGATAAGTAATTATAGTAAAAGGTTAGTAAAGTAAAGTAAAGTAGCAGCCTATAAGTTCCCTCTGCTGGGCAAAGGCCTCCTTTTCAAATCCAACTATCAGAGAGGGTTTAGGAGCCGGGAAGAGCCCGCCACGCTGCTCCAGTGCGGGTTGGCAAGCTTCACATATCCTCGAAATAATATTTTTATTATTTCTCAGATATGCAGGTTTCCTCACGATGTTTTCCTTCACCGCTGAGCATGTGGTAAATACAGCACTTAAAATTGCTATTAACAATTTTATGGGTGCCGGCACCGGGGATCGAACCCAGGTCACTCGCTCTGTGAAACTAAAGTGAGCGTCCTGACCAAAAGGCTACCACCGCTCTTTAAAAGGTTAAACTCTTGTAAAAGGTTAACATTAATACCTTGTATTGATACACTATCTCTATATTCTGATCTAGATCTGGGTCCTGAGATTGGGAAAGTTTTGAAACAAGTCGTCACTGCTTAAGGGGTCAAACATTCACACAAATATTTGTACTACCTAATGCATTAAAATAGTCACTCCTGTAAAAATAAAACATGTAAGTATTATTGGAATCAAAACTAAACATGTAAATTTAGTATTTATGAAATATCTACATAGTACATATATGTGAAATAAAAGGAAGGTAACTCAAGCAGTTCGTTTTTACGGAGGATTTATTAAGCATGTTATAGATATAATGAGATTATAGTTTGTTTACAGGATCACAATGATCATTCATGACTTAATACATACATATGAACGATAGCCAGGACTAACGTGGCCGCCGGGGACGTCAAACGTGGATCTTATTTTCCATAGTTGCCACGCCTGCTAGCGGGCAGGCAACCGCAGTTTATTTTTATTTTTAATAGCCAAATAGGAAGACCCTGCTGCCCATCTCTTAGTACATTTTGTCCCCTCTGTCTACTTTTACGACCCCCACGGGACGTCACGTGGTGGCTGATTCTAACATTTATTCTATTAGTCACCATCTACGATATCCATGATCAAACAGATTTCTAATAATTATTTTAATAATTTACTTATATAAATTTAACATATATTATTCTGTCTGTCTCTGACGTAACAATTATTGCGTAAAGTCAATGGATGATGGTATGGTGCATCACAGCATAAAATGCAGAATATGAATTTAAAAGGTTCATAACAATATTATTGTTATTTCTTATATAGAAGAAATATTGTTGGAATGTACAGAAAATAAGGTTTTCTGTGTTTTATTTCAGGACTCTCCTTCATTAAGAGGCTAAAGGCTCATTATTTAGACAAGTTAATAAGAATTCCTAAGTCGTATTTATGTCAAGGGAGGACTTGAGCGGTCTTATTACGCACTGGGCTTACAAAAAAGAGATTAGACGTGAAACTACTAGTTAGTTATATGTGTGTAATTTGTAGCATTTATTTATGATCAAACGATATTTACTTAGCTTTTATTAGCTACAAGAGTCCGATATTTTAATTTTATGCTACTTGTAACAATTTCAAAGAGGTTTTTGGGGAGTTGTGCTTTAGTTGTGTTTACATTTTAATCAAAACTATGTTTGTCATATGAGTGAGAAAAATAAGAAAATGTGTATCTTTCTTTCTTCTTTATTAACCTGATATAATCCTTTCCACGAATGCGTCAATGAAAGTTACGAAGTGCGTATACTCACTGCGCTGGGCAGGTGCGTTGTTCAGTGCAGTGCCGGCACTTTCACACTACAGATGTTAAATGTTCCTATCAGAAAGTTCGGGATACTATTGACATTAAAAATTAAAAACTCACACTCAGGGTACTGTAGGGAGTAGACAGAGCTGCCAATGCTATTAACTGTCAACAGGCAGAGTCCAAACCTATGCATACATAAATGATTAAAACCTCACCGTTCGAAATCAAATCTCAATATAATAACGGCAGGCGACGTTAATATAAATTCTATAACAAAGTAGCATTAAATCCATCAGATGCATAGCTCCTTATCAGAGCATCCAGTAATAATACAATCACAACCTACTGGTTATGGTTATGGACATGAGTGTAAAATAGAAACTTTTCAATTCCCTTAATGTAATACACCTACACGTTGAAGGAACAATACACACAATTACCTTACCACCTACTGTATATCGATTGTTTTAACGCTGATTGGCGGGTGGTGCCTTAAGCGAGTGTTCTTTTTTCTTTTGGGTTCTGTCAACAATTTCACAGTTTATATTATTATGAGTTTAATTCTGTAAATGTTTACTAATGTATATAATATGTAAATAATTACTAATGTATATCAAAACTTTAACTTTTGTGATTATAATTTGGATAATTGATTTTCGTTTCGAATTTATTACTTTATATAAATTTGGATTACTATTCTACTCAAAGGGCGGATGTTGATCTGCAGAAATAAGATAACACACATAACTTAATTACAAATCTTACCTTCTTCTTCATTTTATCTTCTCATTGTAACGCATTTCCATAAAGAACCATTGGATTCTGTTTAAATACCCAAAGGTTAAGGTTCATCTAAAAAAGTTTTCGTAATTTTTGGTAATAAAAATGAAGAGACAGATTCAATGTAAAACAAAGATTTATATCCCAAATTTAGATAAAGTTTGAAAGTCGATGTCTAAGTTACAAGACTTTAAAAGCGCATAGAGTGTGTTAAAAAAACCAACAACATAAAATCAAGGATCACATTACAGAAATCCATTAGGGCGATCAATAAAAATAGATCCCTACCCGCGCCCAGTACAACCGGCCCTAAATTCAGTCATACGAAATAAAATGTCGATAAAAAGATTGTAGTGATAACGAAACACAAGAAGGAAAAGACAAAAAGATTTAAAAAATAAGTGATTTTCAACAAAAACATGCGGTGCTGCATGGAGATTATATTATTACCCTTTGAAGTATTTTTTTAGGTTGATTTTAAAGTAATTCACGCCACGGTACGGCTTTTACTTATGATGTATCATAACAAATATAATAATAATGGGTGTAAAGGTATAATAAGAGGTCACCCTTATCGATGTTAACCCATGTAGAGGTTTCGTTCCTCTTTAAGAGGGACCTTAAGGTTGCCGCAACCCTACTCTATTTTGCCGGATGTCTCTTTTGTTACCATGGATCAGAGCACAGCACAACAGCACCCAGTGTCGCGACGCTGAGAGTCGAGTCAACACGGCAGTGTCGTACATCTTCTTTGCTTTTTCGATTCTCTTCCGCCGAAGTTGTCGACAGGGGTTTTAGTCGGTCCAGAGCTAATTGCTGACAAATCCTGTCAAAACTTATCAAACCTGCATGTCTTCAATGACAGGTAGCTGGCACACACACTTCCCAAACGCGAAACCAAAAGAAAAAGTTTCACCTAGTGTCAACCTCACCTGGAGGTGGTGCACCGTGCTACCTAACAAACGATGCTCTACTGGCCGAATGAATGAATACAAATCACACATGATTACATCATAAGAAGCAAATCCACGAATAAAATTTCACGAGAATTGAAAAGAAATAAAAATAAAGACTGTCGTAATTTGTTCATTCCTGCGTTAGTTAATATTTGAAATTTTTGTTAAACATCATATGAATGGAGAGTTATGAAGTTTTATAAAAACTTTAAAAAACCGATTGCATTCAACGTTAACGACTTCACACACATATTCGAATTGACTTTTTTTACATTTTAGGCGCGCACACGTGTCTACGTCATTTGGGCGGCTTATAACGATGATGCCGCCGAGTGTAAAAAGTGGTTAGATATAAAATAAATCAGAAGCTACAATAAGCGATAAAACGCCCATAAAATGGATAAAATATTCATGATAGCTATGAGAGTAAATATTTAGAATCAATTATGATTGTGAAACCTTCAAAAATTCTGTACGATTGCTTACCGTTATTATAGCGCTTTTATAATTATTTCTTCGTTATTTAAATATGATTTAATTTTTTTCAGTAGCTTCTCTATTCATTAGCCTTTAATTACTTTTCGGTGTCTTATTTAAAGTATGTAGGATTAAGGTTAATTATATGATTCTGTACCTAAAAATGGATTAAAGTTATTCACAATTTAAAGTGTAAACATTAGTTTCACTATGACTACAAACTTAGTGATAATTTTCATGTTAGGTAACTATACACAATAAGACAACGTTGATTATAAGGATAAGTCAAGCCATTTATAAGGCATGGGCCTTAAACTATGCAAGTGAACTTAGAAACGCCCACAATTGCAATGATGTCCCGAACAAGATTCAAAAGGGGTACTAAATTAGACGAGAAGACTTATCCGGACAGTCATTCGTGAACTTTAGCAGTTAACATTGTCGTTTAAAAGGAACACGACAGCAGATACACGTCGGACATTCAATAGATGTGATTAGTGATACAGCAATAATGTCTGCGGGTGCCCAATGTTAATACAAAAAGTTTTTTTTTTAAATATTTGATCCATGTTTGGTCGCATTACGTCTTGACCAAAATAAATGTTAAACACACAAACACAAATCGTGGAAGCACCTAAGTTAAGAAACGATTCTTGTTAACATGCTTTTAAATAAGTTTCATAATCTGTAACACTAAATATATTGTTATAGTACCCTGCAGGATTACAAATAGTATTAAGTAATTAGTTTTGGTCTAATTAACTTTATTCGTGGTTGAGCCAAGAGGCGGCTTTTACTGCTGCTCGAATGGTACGTTAGGTAACCGTAGGCCCACTCCCTCTCCCCATCCCCTTTCTCATCCTCCCTCTCATCTCACAAAAACCCTTAAAGGTCGGCAACGCACCTTCAGCACCTCTGGTGTTGCAGTTGTACGTACGTCGTGGGGGCAAGGACAGGTTGTGCATCGACAAATACCCGATGGTGTTCCGCCGCATGAAGGAATGGTCGTGGGAACGCTTTTACATACATCCGCGACTCATCCAGCAACAGTCGCCCAGGTCATCTCTGGAAAGGACACTTCCTTTCCGCGATGATGAGAGATGATGTGGCAAAACGCCCTGGAATACGGACATGACTTCCTACTCGGCCTCCAAGTCCTGGTGCGCAATGTACCCTCCAAGTCCAACACGCGGAGGACACGCGGAGTATATTACGTCGCGACTAACATACACCGCGGCCGAGGAACGCAAAAAGAACGGTGCAAAACAACTCCGCGAAGTAGGATAAGTTATAAGCTGCTAAGCTACGCCGGTCATATACTCGTAGATTCCTCTTAGTTCACCGTGGGCTACTAGACCCCCCAGCCAAGACAAGGCAAGAACCTTTTCGTGGAGGGTCATCATCCTAGCTTGTGACAACTCCATTGCAAAACATCGGTACTGAGCGTCCTGCATCCATAGACTTCGCGCAACGCTGTGCAGGTCGCTTGTTATCTTGTGTGACGTGCTAAAATACTTTTGTAAAAAAAATACTGTAATACAACTAAAGAAATATGTGTCTATTTATACAAAAACATCAGATAGTGATATCGGCGTAAGAATCGGTCATCCCTTTTCTTCCTACGCGTGGCGTCAGAGGCGGCTGTGGGAAAAAACAAAAAAACGTTTCCTCGCGAGTGAAGTCACAGGTGAAAAATTAAATTATTATTAAACACTACTTGGTAGGAATAATATTTAATACTAAATGAACGACGCTTTGAATGGTTTATTTTTGGAGATATTTAGATATATGCTCATTAGAATAGTTATTACGCTAATTTTATTCTGTGAGAAATATAACTTGTTTGAATAATACAAGAATTGATGATCAGAATCAGGTCAACTGTTAAATTTCACGACGTTGATTGCCTCGAATAACAACAACAAATAATCGAAAATAACGATGTCTTTCCGTAATCGTTTGATGTAGACGCTTTCAAGCGTTAAAGTTAAAGGGCCAAATTGATAGAAAAATGTTTTATGAGACAACACAACGGATTTCTTTAGACCGATCTCATTGTTCAAATTGTTGCTTTAATTTGAAATGACAAATGTTTATTCGTCGAGAGCGCTATCTTAAATAAATTATCTACATAAATTACTTTAAAAGATTATATTATTTGATATTTTTATTAATTTGTGACAAACGCACTATGCTTTTAAACAGCGTATTATAACATTAGAGAGACGATGACTAGATACATTGAAATAGCATTATTTTTTACATTAATAAGCCAATTAATATGCGCCAGCGCATAAGAACGTAACATGGCTGCGGTGGGTGTGGTATCCGTAATAACAGCAGCCGATTGGCTCACATACTTCGTTGTCAATTATAATTTAAAAGATCGACGATGAAGATAGTTTGATTAGTACAATAGCCGTTTAAACGTTCACAGCTCTTCTAATTCCTATAACTGTATCTCATTAAATTCTCCATGCCGAAATAACAACTAGTTATGCTATTAAAATGAATATGAAAAATACTTTTTTAATATCAAAAAATTCATAATTAATCTGAAAACATTTTTTATAATGATGGTTGTGTCAAGGGTTCATACGTTGCAAAACATTTGTCGCATTAAATATGAGCTCAAATAGTCTTAGAAAAACTCATGAAGTTGATGAAAGAAAAATTAAAAAAAGATCGATTTTATTTTCAATTACTACACTAAAATAATATATGAATAATAAGCTCTTACGACTATTTACCTTATACCGGGGTTGGTCAAAGATCTAGATATTTTATTCCTTTCAACAGAGCTTATTTAGGACAACGTGGCAAGTGGTTAGCCTGCCGTCTTTATTGCGCAAGCCATTGATACAAATTGTAAATAAGCCTATATATTAATATACATAAAGGATCGAACTTCTTGTGATTTCGAGGCAGATCTCATCTCTATCCATCAGAGGCCCACTCCCCTTTCACCTCCTCCCTCCCCACTCATCATTTTCCTCCCCAAATATCCTTAAAGGACACCATCGCACTGTAGCTCCTCTGGTGTTGGAGATGTATATGGGCGTCGGTAATCATGTACCATCAGATGAGCCTCATTTTCGTTTCAAAATTCGTTCCCCATAAAAAAACAGAATTTTCATGAGATTTTCAAGACTTTTTCCATAGTCACTTCTTACGACACACCCGCAGGAGGAAAGGGGTGGCAGATTCCGCCGCCGCTACTACCGCTTTGTCTCTTTTTCTTTTTTAAACATTACCTTCCACTGCAGTACTCTTGTTTTGTGTCGCGGAGACAGTTAACATACCGAACTTTGTTAGTCTGTTTCTTCTCAGTCTTAGGCACCTTATTGCGAAACGGTGGTAGATTGTAAAAATAAAAATAAGATTTGACATTTGACAATCGAAATTATCTTTCTTACGTCGAAGAATAGAGGACATGGACAAATTCCCAAGACCCGGAACAGTACAAATACTTTTCCCGTGCGGAAACGAATCCGCGACCCACAGAGCCGCAGCTGAACCCTTAACCACTACGGCACCTAGCCGCCCAACCGCCGCATCACACAACCGGCTCTTTGTTGAAAAAGGAATAAGTTAAAATTAAATAAACCGTTGTGAAATATAGTAGCCAATTAATATCCCATTGCTGGACAAAGGCCTCGTATTTTGAGAGACTTAGGAGCTGGAACACGTTTACTAAGTTGCAACGGTGCGATTTAGCCGATTTCACACGGCATTGATTTTTTATAACTTTTTCTCTGTTAACCTGCATCATAATACTTACGATATTTTAGTGGGGCATGCACCAGTGATCGAACCTAGGTCACTCGCTAACAATTAAACTTAAAGCAAGCACCTGCAGTACTATTGTACGTGTATATTTTACGATTTCTTTATAAGAAGGAATTACATACATTTACAACACGATAAGAACTCACTACGCAATTGTTGTAAAATTTGTTGCACAATACTTAGCCAATTTGAGAACGACACGGCTGGGAAAGTTAGTTCCTTACATGCAAATATTTATGCAGTTCTCAGAATACACTTCGCGATAGCTTTGACAAACTAACACGCAACAACTACTAACTAGAATTTACAGGTTTTTTTTCTTCGCGTTTACCCTTATTAACTTTTTATGCTTGTATCTAAAAAATATATTTGATAGCACAGCTCCGTGTACAATAAAGATAAATTTGGTAGCCATTTGGCTTAACCGTTGACGTTAGGATAAATTCCCTACAAAATTCGTTCAGTTTTTTTGTTTGAATTTTCGTTATGAAAAAATTGTTATATAGTTTGTGGTGTTTTTTGCCTTTTGATATAACAGCAATATTCGGATGTGACTATTACTCATTTCATTAGCCAAGACCAAAATATTTGTAATGTATAGATATCTCTACTAAAGTTATAGGACATAGGCTTCACCCAACGACATAACTTTCCTTAATCGGTACTTCAGAATTGGCGCTGGTTGGCAATTGCAGTACAGGATGCTCCGCACCTTAGGCGCTGCTGCCTCTCATCGTTATATGTACCCGTGGGAAAAAAGGGACATCTGTCAGTTCTTCTTTACTCCACCACCACACGGCAGTCACCACCACCTTGCTGCCTCGCTCGCTATGACTAATAACAAAATAATATAACTAACATTAATAAACTTTATATTCAAGAATATGGGTTGGATAATTATATAATATAATAAAATATAATGTTTACGTTTTAGATTATATTACATACTCTGCCATAATAACATGAAAATGGTCGGCTTTGCACGTACGGATCTGTAATTATATAAAGTGAATGTAAATGTGTTAAATATGCTACGTAATCCTACGTTTCCTCATGAAATGTTCTAAATTATGGTGAAAACCACCTTGATATCCGGTAAGTTATCAGCGAATATACAAACAACCAAGCCATTTGCATTGTTTGAATACGCATTGGGTTACTGTAATTAAAATTACGTTTTATATTATTAGTCGTCTTGTACACACCTAGTAAGAGAATCTGCCTTTCTATATCATCTTATCGCAAAAGTTGACTACAGAAAATTCCAAAAACTTCTGATAACCTCTGGTCGATAGTTGAATAACCAAGTCAAATAGTCTGCATAAAATAAAGAATCAATACATTATCCCTTCACGGGTCAAAAATAGAATTTCTAATGTTCCAACATACTCGTGTTTTAATTAATTACCACATCATTTTAAACAAAATAATATAGGATTAGAAGAATACTTAATAACTATTTTAGTATTCCCAAAACCGGTTTATTAGTAAATATATAACGTATTAAAATAATTACCTTACGTTACAATAAAATATTGTATTTAATTGTATACAATATTACTTTTTTACATCACGAGAGTAATCAATAAGCTTTAAATAGCTATATATAGTCCACCTGATGGTAAGTAACTACTGCAGTTTAAGGAAATCTGAAAAAAACGTTATGGAAGGAAGGTTAACACATGCTGTAATTATAGTGGCTCTCTATACACTCAAAACCGAAACATAGCAGTTGTATCACTGCTAATTAGCGGTAAGAATGGGTAAGAGGCTAGTATGTACTCGGACGGATCCTGGACAGAGAAGAAGTGCTGCACTAGTATTCTTTTTCTGTTTATACTTATATCTATTGATAAATTCTTGAAAGTCGTGTGGTTATCTAAGTTAAGCATGTTTGTGTATAGCATTCACAAACTACAAAAACAAATATTTTCGTTAAACAACGTTTTCTTTAACAGTGAACTAACATTTTGATTATTTGCCATCGTGAAGCGAACTTGATCCTAATGGTTACAGGTCATTAGGGTCATAACAGTGCATCAAATGGTGATGACTCTAAGGCGGTAGACGGTCGGCTCGTTACAGCTTTCCAAAAAACAAGACCCGTTCCCTCCGGGCGAAATTGATAATTTACTCGTTCGAAGGGCTATCATTAAGTACGTTGTGGAGAATGATTGCCAGTTACTTCGTGTGTTTATCGTTCGGCTCCATTGCAGCAGGTATGGTAGAAGAACAAACAATATCTCGGGTCGTTAACAACAAAAATTATGCTCCGACGTATTATTATGACATAACTTGATCCGGTCCAAGCGATCGATGCTCTTTTGCAGGTCAAATTGGACTCGATACAAAAAATGGTTCAAGAGATTTCAAATATCGTATATCGTACATATTTCCACGTTCCGTTGTCTGCCAAATTCTTTATTGATAATTTTTTCTTGACTACTGCGAGACTTAGTGGATAGTCTATCTGACTGTTGAGCTGTTAATCCCGAATTCCAATCCTATACGGAGTCAATGTTTGTATAACACACAGATTATTGTACTTTTTTGAAATGATTTTGTTTTGTTGCATCGCGGACTCAGCATCCCACTTATTCCTCCAATCTCATCGTTGTATACTGCACAGATAACTCCCAATAGTATTTGAAAGTAGTCACTATACTTAAAATCAGCCAGTAGAATATAAGTTATTAAAAAAAGAACAGAAAAAAAATTAACGAGATTACCAAAATCGAATATGGAAAGACGCGCTGTTATTTAATAATTACTATAGTCTCAATCTATTCGAATTATTTTTGTAAAGGATTAGCCACTTCTACTTTTTTTTTTCACTACGACACCATTACTTCTTCTCTAGGAACCTCTAATAGACCACAGCTGGGCATAAGCCTCCCCTAATACCGATTGATTTGCCGAAATTGCCATGGTAGGCGACCGGGATGGCGATTACGACATATGTCCTTAGACGCTTCTGCCCGTAAACGATCAGATTAATTTAGGTCTGGCATTTTATAAATGATAATCTTAGTTTTTCCTGTCATTTACTCGCCCTAATTGTTTTTTTTTAATTATCAAAAACTAATAATGTAAATCAGATCAGGCAAGCTCTATTATTTAAATAGGTAATTAGATAGTTCAAAGTAGAGTACCGATAACCGTAGAGACTAACTATACATTTAAAAAGCAATTTGCAACTAAAATCATAAATTTGAATGACCCATTTAACTACAAACCCTTGTTTTTTTACTTCCTTAATTCCTGATTATAGCTGCCAGTCTAACAGTTGTCATTATATGTAATTTAAAAAAAATTGCACGTTCCTCGTATAGTTTTTGCTGCTTATTTCATAATTTGTAGAGTGCGTTGTTAATGCGCAAAACGGCACGATGTTATGAATTTTGTGTAACAATAAAATAAATTACACTCGAGTACCTTTGAGCTTGTGATAATTAATGGAATTACTTTTGTTAATTAGATATTTAGGTGGTAGGGTTTATAAAACTGATGTTAAAAAAATTGCTATCTCTTCGAAAATATGTAACGCTATAACTGCTGTACTTATTAAGTTAGTTATTGTCAAGTAATTTGTTCTACTGAATACTGAGCTTGAATCAAATTAATATTTGTTTCATTGATGATGATGATGATGTTATCCCCCTGAACGATTTCGACAACGGTGACAACTTTCCATTGATGTCATCAGTTGAACAAACTGAACTAGATAAACTATAGAACCACATTTGTAGGCGGAAACACAGAATTACTCCAACATCTTTCCCGCATACGATCTTAAGCATAATTCTTGAAGTATTGAAAGAATAAAAATTCTATAGTTATGACACGTGAAGGCTTATGCGATAATGTCTGAGGAAGAGTCAGATAGTCAGACCGTGCTAGAGACACAGGACGTAAGACAACACAATCTGACCCGAAAAGTAATAACTTGTGTTGTATAAATATTGGTACCAATTTGGATTCTTAACAAGGACCCGTAATCCAGTAGTTAGCTAATCTAATGAGTAAGCCGCACGGTCAAAAAAGGGTCTAAAATTAAATTGCAGGTATAGTTTGTTCATGAGCGTAATGTAGTTTCGCTTACATTAGGATTAGGCTATATACAAGTACAGATTAAAGTACTTAATAATTCTATATAGATTAATACTTATTTCAAATATTATTAATAATCCTTAACTATTATTAATAAATAAAGTTACTTTATGAAAACAGCAAACATAACTTTATTTCCTTTTTATTCCACTCACGAAACATTTTTTATAAAGGTGACTACGATTTACGTTTAAATTTAATGCATTACAACAAATAACCATGATACATGAGCTATTACTAAACGCTTATTTAAGTAACATTTTATAATCTTAAGTACAACCATATCTGGTTTGAAAAACCATCTTTTTTACAATATTTCTATCGTTCCGTAGTCTTGCCATTATAATTTCTTCCGGACTTGTACAAGATATCCTGTGCTTAGTTACCTTTGTGTTAAGGATCAATTTAGTATTTTTTTAAATTATTGGATTTGTTTCGTATGCGATGAATGATACAATTGTTGCAACCGCCGTTTCCTGTAAAGTGATACTTAGATCGATTCAGGGTGGCTACAATATATATCGACTTCCTGGTAGACGATAACATTTAACATTTACCAATTATAGAACGTTCTGCAAATTCATGTGCATTTTCATATTACTCCAAAAGATTTCTAAGAAATAAGAATTACTGTATGTTTTATAAAAGTAGCCTATGAATGCCCTCAGCTGGGCGAAGGCCTTCTTCTCAAATATCTGAGAGGGTTTTTGAGCCGAGAAGGGCCACGCTGCTCTAACGTGGATTGGTGTTCTTCACATGTTTTCGAGGACATTTTTATTATTAATTTTTTATTATTTCTTTCTCGATGTTTTCCTTTGACAGATCGATCAAACACAATGTTTTCCGTCACCGACGAGCACGTGGTAAATTCAGCACTTAAAATAGCTATTAACAATTTTAGTGGTGCCGGCATCGGGATCGGACCCAGGTGGTACTCTATGAAACTAAAGCGAGCGCCCTGACTTGATATTGTAATAAAAATTACTTTACGATAAAAATACTTATAATATAAAATATTATTTACTTATAATATCAATTATACTGAATGTTTAGTATATTTAATACCGAATGTAGTATCTTAAAACTGTAAGAACATTCTTGAGATAAACAGTTGTGTAATTATGCATACCATTGACATTAATATATTCAAAATTCTAAACTACGCTTCCTTTAAATATAAATTTACACCTTAAACTATCGAACGTATAACCAAAAGTTTCTTTAGCACAAGCAGTAGCACAAAGGCCAGGCTTGGTCATATAATATTACTCCGTATTGTTCCATTTGACAATTGCAAGAACTTGGCCTGTTAAAGTCGCGTACCACTGTTCGATTTCTAATACATATAGAATAATTATGACAAATTGTCGCAGCAGCCCCGAAAAGCTTACTTAAGGCAGTTTGAACCTTATTAAAAATACATAAGTACTACTTCTCAAACTAGAACTTGCTGTATCAAAGCCATTTTAAAGTTTGTCGTTTAACAGTAGAGCCAACGTCGGACGGAAGTGGTCATTAAATTACGTACTTCGAGAAATTTGCAACAGAGCTTTATAGTCCTCAGTTCTATTGCATTAAAATAATGCAATAAAAGAACAATTAAGATACAACTTTCTTTATTTGAATGAATTAGAAAACAAGGTTTTTTCACGATGGTATTTTCTTTACAATTTGATAGCCTGGTGATTACAGAAAATCGTCTTAATAAAAACCAAACACCAATCATCAGAATCTTACGTCGTATAAGCTTACGTCTAGCTGTGGACGAGACGCACAAGGTTAAATTGATGAGAATGATAATTATCCTATTATGCATAATGATTATTATGCTTTTAATAAGAGAATTAGAATATGAGTCTCCGAAAGAAATTAAACTTTACGGTGTATGTTAAATTGTTATTTTTCAATGGGGGAATAAACCATATTTTAACCTTACCTGCATGCGGTGTACCCAGCTGACTAACGATGGGTAACTCGACTATTTTAATGCGAAAATGAGGTAGTACCTCGCGTGGTACTCACGGAAAAGCTGGACGGCGGCAGATCGGCTCACAAGGCGAGTTGTGAGTTGAGGGGGCGAACCGGGCAGCGTGCAATTTCGTTCGATACCTCACTCACTAAGATATTGCTACATGATCTCGTCGAGTTGTTCGCTCACTCACTCGCGACACAATTCGTTCTTATTGTCATGTAAGTGAGGACATGAACGAGTGAGATGGTTCAGGGTTGAAATTCGACTAAGTCTTTAAATTTGGCGTCAGGAGTACCTCAAACTTATAGGAGCAAAACCTAGATTGCGCGCTTACCAGCCTACCTACTCAGTTTGGACAGAATGGGCAAATCTTTCGAGAAGTTCGAGCCGGTTTTTTTGGCGTCCAACGTGTGCCCGCTGTAGACTTACATGGACTAATAATGAAGAAGAAATGGTTGTTTGAAATATACAGAAATACTAGATCAAGTTTTCTTTCTTGTTACATTTTTTCACAAAATTAGTTGCTTTTTGCTGATTCTTGAGGTTAATAAAATGTAAAATTAATTTAGCGTGAGTTAAATTCGCACCGACAGACAAAACAATTATATTAGCATAATGCTAGTAGGATTTTCGTATGTCTTTAATATTTCGAGTGAGCAATCCTTGGATTTTTAATTATCCCAGACATCTGCCGCAAAATCATAAAAATACGCTTTCAAGAAATTTTTGCCGTTGCATATTATAATAGTAATAGTAATGATTATGATTTGTCTGATCTATATTCCGTTCAAGAACCAAAAATATTATACCCCATCAACATAATAAACATTATGCTATAAGTAAAAAAGTTTTGGACGTGCGTATTCAAAAAAATAAATTGCTATTAATAAAACTGTATCTGTCAATTGTAAGCCTTATCTAATTCAATCGAAGTGCGTCGAATGTACAAGTATCGAGTTTTACAGGAAAGTTTCAATTACAATGACACATTAAAATCAATACTTTAAGCGGTATAGTCGCCTTACGCAACTTATAGCGATGTGCTCGTTAATACCCGTGATACGAAGCTGGAGCGACATGTATTTTATGTGAGAGGCTACAATGACCCTCGTTAAGGGTATTAGCGCCGGAAATTTTCTATAGATTTGATAATCATTGTAATGCTAGTTATATACTTGAAAGCATATTGCATATGATTCTGGTGTTCGCTTTAGAGTAATAAAATGCATGTTTATGAAGTTAAAGATACTTTCGTAGAGATTTAATAACATTTCGTTATCTTCTAAAGCTGACTTTAATTTAACAGATTATGGTTCATTAATATAAAATAAATAAATTCTAAAGGTATAATTATTAATAATTGTGTATAGTACGTGAGGAATAAATTCAATTGCTTTAAAGTATGTAACTGGCATTACAATGATTTTGAAATCCGTAGAAAATTTCCAGCGCTAATATAAAATAAAACCCTTAACAAGTGTCGTTCACATCAGATTATGATTTATTAAAACCATAATCTGTGAATGTTACTAAAACATTTCCTTCTTTTTAACTTTTTAGCTTTTTATCGGTCATATAAACATAGCCATCCTGGAGGATGGTTCGATATCGTTTGATTCTAAGTTTGATTTCTTTCATATAAGAATTGAATCAAAATGGAATGAATAATTTGCCGAACCCAGTGCCAATAGACTAGTGATGGGAAGTAGCATCTCTAGTTTGTGGGTACCGGGACTGCATTGACCAAAACGCTTACCTCCCGTGGTGAATATTGGCAAACCTTGCAAAAAATACATGCCGGCTTTAATTAGTACTTTCTTGGAGTGGGATATGTTTAGCAGTAAATAGGCTAATGAAGAAGAGATAGAAAGGGTCCCCCCCTTGCCAATATTTTTACCTTTGGCGAGCTCTTTCTCGTCGTTTCTCTTAATTTTGATATGGTTAGTCCACAATTTGTCAAGTGCCATAAGAATAAGATCTTCTAGTCTTTGTAGCCGGCGTCGCCACTACACGGCCATTTTAACACATTTTCTAAAAATTTACATTTTTCCATTTTAAAGAAAAGAAATTATAAAATATACTTTATATTTTATAATCTTTATCTTTATATATAAAAATCTTGGTGTGAGTTAGTTAATTATCAAAAATCTATATTCATGGGACAAAATAACTTATATTCACAATTTACGTATGTGTAAAAAAGAAAACATAAAATCACAAAATATTTACCCACTAGGAGGCCCTGAGGTCAAGTTATTAACTAGTACCAGAAAGTGCAGTAAAACATTTGCCAAGCGAGCTAGTATTAAATAAATTCAACTTCTCTACATTAATTAAAACACAGTATGAGGCAAAGTGTAGTAATGGGATATAATTATATAATTTCGGTTAATATCGTGCCTGTTAACAGACACGTAAGGGAAAATTATACAGCTTCCAACTGATGATAGAAGAAGATTCGATTTAAATAAGATTAAAACTACACCACCCGCTGACGGGTAGTGCCTTCGAAGGTCCGATCTGGTGATGGTAGCCAATTCTTTTACCTGTCATAGTGATTATTTACTACATTTTCTTTTTAGGAGCTTCTCTCCAGCATATAATATCTCCATTTATATGCTAATGATGTGGATGTCGAAATAAATCTAGTACAACAAAAGTTATCACAACGTTGATTTGCTTAAACACGTGTAATAATCATGCACGTTACCATACAAAATAGAATATAACGATGTTCTTTATATGATACAATGGCTTTGTAATAATATTTTGAAAGCGCACAGTTAAGAAGTGCATTCAATAGAATAGCACAATGTATGTCATTCAACTTCGCCTAAGCTACGCTTTCTTGTGATGTATGGAAACGGAAGTTGACAATATTGTGTGGCAACATCGCCTTATCTCAGTGCAAGCCTTTGTTCCCTTATGAGTCTGCCCTTATTCTCAAAAAGAGTAAATTTTAAGGTTACGTTTGTAGCTACTTTCATACTTACATTTAGACTCTCAAAACCGAAAAGTGCTATGAAAAATCGTCGCATCGCAATATTGCAAGATCACAAGACGTTCCTTTAGTTTATACACAAAAAATCACCAGAGTAGTGATGTAATAAATATTATTTAATTATACATGATAGTTCAGCAATGAGCGCTCGTTTACATTGGATGGAGTGCCAAGCGAGCTAACAGTCCACCTAATAATACTGAACTCTATGGGCACCACAAACAACTTCAATCGAAGCAGGTTGCCGACGCGATGTCATCCCTGTGGAGATGGAATGCCTCACACCCTGTAATTATAGTGGCTCAGTATATCTGTCTAACCGGAACTCAATAGTATTTTCACTGCTTATAGACAACAGAAATCAGAAAGAGGGTGATACCTACCCAGACAACTAGGTCTACAGTCAATAAGTCAGTGTCTAAGAAAGGCCTTTGCCAAGAAGTGGGCCATTTACATGCATTACTTATTTTATCACAGTTGACTTTTATTTAATTTACTCCCAAATTTATGTTCATAAATCATCAATAACAAGCAAAAATATTCTACGACATGTAACAAATTAAAAATAAGACAGATTTGGTAAATTGAACTAGCTGTCCAGTCCGTGTCAAATTGAGAAACCCCACAGCTCCCAATTCGATACACCTATCGCCCAAAATATCTTCCTGAATATACAAATATATAATAAGTATGTGAACAGTGAAAATTAATTCTTATTTCATTTCAGTAAGAGTCAATTGAATAAATTTTCTTAAATTGTACACAGTCATATACGGGCACGTACATTCAAAAGATCCGTCCGGAGATTGTGACCCATCCATCAAGCCGAATGTCAAAACTAATACGAATTCGGTCCCGTGAGAGACTTCAAATCGTATTCGTAATTATGCGTTTCAATGCAGCGAATATCATCCGATTAAAATTGGCAGCCGATAGGGGAACGTGATCGAAAATTGACACAGTGAAGATAAATCCTACAAATGTATCACTAGACTAATGATCTATTGAATTAACTTAATTCCAATAGGAAAACCTATTTGAACCTGCATAGATCTCTCCAAGAATTTACCAGAAAATTGGGAGGTTTTGCTCATACCGGTACCTTTGCACTGATGATGCTGCTTCTCATCATTAGTCTGCGAGATTTGGGTTCGGGAAATCGGTAGGATTTCCTGCCATCAGTTGGTGACAATTGACAAATGCTTTTGTTTCTTTATAAGTAAACTAGTTCTCCTCTCGTCCTGTAAGACGGCAGTGACTAGAATTCTTGTGAATTTATAACACAAAGCGGCAAATTAATCAAATGTCAAATACCAAATATGCTCACAGTAGGAGCAGCGTCTCGTCTCTTTCGATCTCATAAAACCCGATCAAATTGCGACAAAGCTTTTCAACATACGAATAAAAACATGTACTATTTCTTTGTACTAATAATAAAGGCAATTAATTATATAATATGGTTCAAATTTAGATAAGCCTTTTGGGAATAAACGTTTCAATATCCAAAATAAACACAATTTTTAGGAAACATTATTGTGTTGATGACAACAGAAAATCGTTAAAAACCCTTCTACTGTTAAAACAAACATTACTCATCAACTTAATTCCTTAATAGAGTCCTTATTCTTCGAAACATAAATACTGTAATATTTTATACTTATATATTACTTATAAATTTCTATGCACAATGTTTATACTGCGAACAAACTAAATAGAAAAAAAAACAATAGTATAAGGCAAGAGACCGTTGTTCTCTAAACAAAAAATATATGTCACATTGATTTACACTTACCAAAAGTTCTTGTTAGAGTATTTTAGTAAAAATTTATATTTTAGGGTTCCATAACTCTAAAGGAACCCATTTAATATCACTTTGAGCTTCTCCATCTGCCAACTGAAAAATTCGCTTTTCTTAAATTTGCTAAGAAACCTCATGGTTGGAAGTTGGATAAATATGTATAAATTTAATTTTCCACTGGTTAATCCCAAAAAAAGGAGTTCATAGTACAAAAAGGAGTGTCCTCGAATTAATTAATCGTACGTACAGGTGAAGAATGCCCCAAAACTAATAATGCATCTAAACTATGAAGCACAGGCCCAAAACCGAACGGAACCCCAAACAATTGACTCGAACTCGCACCTGGTCAGTTATATTTATCATTAGTTTGATTGTCACGTATACAAACGTGTAGCTCAAAATATACCATACGTACTTAAAAGTATCAACAATAACTATTTTTTGTTCACACGTTATGACTCAAGTTTTCCAAAATGTATCGAGTTGCAAATGTCTTGAGTAAACAGACAGGCGGCGTTTTCTACTTTCGACCAATTACGCAAAACTAACCAGCATAACCGTGTGGTATCGGCATAAGAATCTGGTACAATTTTTTTTCTGTACGTGTCAGAAAAGGCGACTAAGGGAAATGCTTAGAAAAACGCAATAGTTCCCGATAGATGGCGGGCTAACCATCTCCGAAAATACCAGACCAAAATAAATCCAGACCGATGATGGGCAGCAGCGTCTGGATGGTACTGCATGGTACTGGTACGATATGTCTACTCCTGCGATCGCCAATCCGTTTGCCGAGCGTGGTGATTATGGCAAATTCGCATTATAGGAAAGGCCTGTGTCCTGCAATGGACTATTTTTAGACTGGTTAGGTAACTAGCAGACGCAACAATGATTTGAGCCATTCGAGTTACTATTTACATGCAAGTTACTTCTTCTTCTTTCTTGCTTTAGCAGACTTTCAACCATTAACATCTCGATGAATACGACCACAAAAGCTGGCAAACCATATTTGGAAGATTTGACCTAGGGTCAACTCACAACGTTGGGCAGGGCAGGTTAGTGGAAAACTACCGGTGCCATTTTACTAGAGATGCTGCTCTAGAGATTGTTATTTGCGTACAATTCACTGTCTAATTGTTTTTCTTTAGTTATTAATGATCACACAGAGGAATATTCCTCTACTTTTGAAGGATTATTCGCGAATCCTGTTGACTAATGTTTCTGTTTTCTCTGATTTTCGTCCAAATTACTACAGCCCTATTTAACAATTAGCTCATGCATATTATATTCAAGAATTATTTTGAGAATTTTTTTTTTTTTTTTGATTTCGTTCCTTGTTATAAGCATTATGCTATACGTGTGCCGTGAATAAGTTGTTTTTCTTTCTATCTCTAATTAATCGTAAAGTGATATTGTAGTCATGGTCTTACAGCCTTACTTATTTAGCCCCTTATGACTTTTCGATATTTCAAGTAAAAGAACATAAACGCATAATTATGTCAAGTTTCCAAGCTACACTACACTGCAGAAAAGGGATATTGATAAAACTACACACTACACCAAATTAACTACTCATACTAACTTCACCATGTGATGTTTTTTTACGATTTGGGTTCGCCAAATTAGGATGGATTTTCCGCCATCATTCGGTCGCCGGAACTTCATTTATTAGCTAGCACCCATCAGGTGCAGTTGAGGTTGGCATTTTGAGAAAAACATTGTACATTCCTCCTAACACCACCCTTTTGCTTATTCTATATCAACAATTTAAAAGAAACGAATAGTGTCCACAAGAAATTCAAGCATATTCTAAGACAAATTAAAATAAAAACATAGCATGACGCAGGTGGCAGCCATCGCCCGCCTCAGCCATATTAAAGGGAAGTGGACGAATTGCCACTGATTAACACGACGTGTGTGTTTGTCCATCGATACCTCTTTTCTCAGAAGTGGCTTGACCTATGAAGTAAACATTTATATTAAATACTTAAATAAAGTTTGAGACAAGCTTTTTACTAAAATAAAAACAAAAAATACGGACTCTTAAATGCCTATATTAGTTTGACTCACTTTCTCACAATGACTCAGTTATCAAAACCTATAAGGAAGTTCTTATTTATCTACAGTGAAATTTGCATATAATGGAATGTTTCATAGAATAAGTTTACTCATTTTATTTCGCAGAGTTAAAAAAAAAACTTGCCATTAGCCGTTATCACTCTGATGCCTTATTGGTAGTAGCACCTAATTTTGACTTTAGTTCTTGAGACTTTACGTACGAAACTTAGCAGCGTTAAGTTGCATTATAAATAATGAAGTCCATTATTGGCATTAAGTTGTGTATTTTACCTAGTCTATATAATTTTTATCTAAGTGCTGTGTGACTTTGTTTAAATAAATAATATAAAATAAAAAAGCGTTCTGTTGCTACAATTAAGCATAACTTCAATTTGATTCAATCATTTCAAAATATTCAAGCATCGATTTGAAAAATTAATATGATAATAGCGAAGCTTAGCGAACTATCAAAATAAGATTTCGATTAAGTAAAGCAAATATTAATTCATAATTAATTCAATGTTGACGGGAATCATCGGGTCTTGTTTCTAATAATACAATTATAGTATCAAAACAAAGCCTATTGTTCAAGTTTGTTTTGTCTAGAGCATGGTACGTATTGTCCACGAAGTTTAGAACTAATAAACGAACATGTAACTACTACAATATTAACCTAATGAAAGTATTATGATTAAATGTAAAACGGCTATATTTATATAAAACTTAGTTATTTTATCTTGGCACAAGATTATTTCGATTCGGTTAAGCCATGGCTCCTGAATTAGAGAACTCATATTTCAGAACCTAGTCCCTGCAAAAACTTATTCACTTCCAAAAATAATGAACGTGTGTGTGTTTTAGAGTGCTTATGTGAACGAACATCGGCAGAGCCAAAAAAAGCGTGTAATTAATTTGTAAATATTTAACAAATCTTTGCTACTCGCGTAGTCTAAATGAATAAATGAAATTAGAATTTTCTTTTTTTGTCTGACCGTAATTAAGTTCTCTTATCTTTACTATTTTATTATTTTATTTTGTTATAACAGTATGGTTCCCGAAAAACACAATGATTACGAAAACTACATATGGAGTCATAAAAGATAGACTCCAATAGTGCTCGACTCTCTTCCCTATTTTTGGAACGGTCAGTAACGCTAGGACAATGATTTCGTTTATAGCAGTAACACATACATCTTACGTATACATTAAACTTTTAATAAACTCATTTGTGCAAGTTCCAATTCAATCAAGTGTATCCTGCGTGTTCCTCCCCAAATACAAATACAATAGGAAATCAAACTACGACAAAGTGAATCATAAGTTTGAAATAGTAACCCCTACTTGCAATTGCACGAAGTTTTTTAAAAAGAACAATTCGTTTTTGTTCGTGCTGTTTTGACAACACCTTGAATATGGAATTTCTAACTAGTTTGTAGTAAATATTTTCATAATGTTCATTTGCTAGCACAAACTTTTACAGTTAATAAATCCAAGGCTATAGTTATTACGTGAATAAGTATGAGTTTTTATTTTATGTTCTTGCTGCGGATCACAATTAAACAGTTTTGAAAAACAAATGTATTTAGTTTCTGACATATTTATGGTAATTAAACTATTGTCAAGCCATACTGTTACTGCTGATAGTAATTGAAAATAAATTACAATAAAAATACGTACAAATTGATAAAAACTTCGTTAAGTTCAGTTTGTTAACACGAATTTAAGAAATGATGGCATCACTTAATTTTTATAAAATTTTTAAAAGTTTTATTTACCGAACTTAAGATACTTTTGTCGATTTACATAAAGATTCTCTACCTTTTGGTATTTTAAATAAATGGTAATACCATTATGGGATGTTAATTTATACATATTAGAATCAGAATTTGACCTACTGCTGAAGTGTAACGTCGTTTGACTATTTGATAAATACTCAAACACGTTGAAGTTGAGAAGATTAGTCACCGACTTGTTGCAATTTTTCACTTCGCCCCTATTGTCAACAAGTTTGCTCTTCCACTATCTCAAATGAATATCTAGATATAAGATTTAGTACAGTCATACGTGTGTAGACCTTTACATCGACAAGCTGTTTTTAAAAATGTTCTTTATTTACGTACTTTACTCAAAACTTTGTAAAAATATCTATTACCTGTTAAAAATATGAAAGAAATTCATCGAAAATAAAAACATAATTATCGATCGTAGTACGTACGTACGTACTTACGTCTCATTAACTGAAAAAATTAAGTTTCTGAGTAAGGTATCTGGAGGCCCACTCCCCTGCCCCAACCCCACTCCGCATTCTCACTCCCATCTCCTAAATATCATTAAAGGCCGACAACGCACCTGCAGCACCTCGAGGCTGAATGCTTAGCCGACAGCCTAGAGCTTCAGTGCTCACCGAGCTCTCAGCCGACCGACCCAGTCCACCTTCAGAAGGTGGATGACGAAGTCAGGAGAAAAACCACGCTGCCACCGACAGGTGATCCACTGCCGCCAAGCTCAATAAAAGAGGTCAAGGAAATTATCCGCGACCTTAGACTCCGTAAGGTTCCAGGAGCCGACGGCATTTCAAACCAAATAATAAAAGCTCTTCCTAGCCCGCTACTATACTTAATAGTAGCGATATTCAACGCCCTCCTTGACAGCTGCTCCTTCCCGGACGCCTGGAAGGAGGCCCACGTTATAGGAATTCCCAAAATAGGAAAACCTACAAACCTAGCCTCCAGCTATCGCCCTATCAGTCTCCTCAGCTCTCTGGGGAAAATCTATGAACGCATAGTTCTCAATCGAATTAAGGACAATATTCAGTCCTTAAATCTACTTCCAAACGAGCAGTTTGGCTTTCGAGCCAAACACTCTTGTGTTCAGCAAGTGCACCGCTTCACGGAGCACGTACTCGAGCGCTTTCAAGAAAACCCGAAATTCGGGTAGGAGCTCTATTCTTCGATGTCGCGAAGGCATTCGACAAAGTTTGGCACAACGGCTTGCTATACAAGCTGTACACACTAGAAGTGCCAGACAGGCTTGTGCACATAATTCAAGCCTATTTGTCAAATCGCACTTTTCGCTATCGAGTCGAGGGGACCCTCTCGGACAGCAGGCCCATAAGGGCCGGCGTTCCGCAGGGCTCGGTTCTCTCGCCTACCCTCTACACGCTCTACACGAGCGACATCCCAAAAACCAATAAAGTCGAAACGGCTCTTTTCGCCGACGACACCACCCTATACGCCTCCGATACTAACGTATCGCGGGTTCACATTCGCCTCCAGGCCGCAGCCAACGCACTTAGCGATTGGTTCAGGACATGGAGAATCGATGTCAACCCGGAAAAAAGCAAGGCAGTCCTGTTCGCAAAATACCCTGTTTCCAAACGCAAGGTATCAAGCAAATTCTCTTCCATATCACTATTCGGCAAACCAGTACCATAGGTGTCGGAAGTGAAATATCTAGGTGTCACCCTAGACAACAGACTTAGCTTCACTAAGCACATCCGAAACGTAAGAAATAAGGCGGCCTTTGTGTCCGGTCGCCTATATTACCTTACGAACAAAACCAACAAAATGTCACTAAGACATAAATTACTACTATACAAACCTTGCATACGACCTATAATGTCTTACGCAAGCGTAGTATTTGCCCACGTCCCGAAACAGCGACTGAAACCACTCCAAGTGATTCAGAACCGCTTCATGCGCCGAGCAACCGGCGCACCTTACTACATGCAGAATGCAGACCTGCACCGCGATTTAAATCTGCCCACTCTGGCGGCCCTCTTTAAAAAAATATCCACAAGATATTTCGCAAAGTTGAAGGATCACCCTAATCCGTTAGTAGCAGCGCTAGGAAATTACACTCCTGCGCTTAACGACCCGCCTGTCAAAAGGCGCCCCAAGAACGTCCTCATCGACGAGGACGACCTTATCACAAGACACAACAATGCGTTCGCGGACACAACACCCGTTCACATTACCACACAGACTACACAGACAGCTCACATGTCTCACACACACCGCGCTGTTCCCCGTCGAACGCGCGGTCACAGATTCACGCCATACACGAGGATTACTCGTGTGCAAAGGCGTTCTTAACATCAAAGTTTTGCCCAAATTCGATTGCAACCCAAGCCGAGGTTTTACCTCCCTAAGAGGGGCCCTTGGGTTGTCGTCAGCCCCCCCCTAGTTTTTGTCGAGAGTCTTTCTTTCGTTAACAGGGGTCCGAGCGCGACACAGCATCAGCAGCGTCGTCGTTCCTTTTTTGTTTATTTAACTTGCGGGCCTCCTGCTCGCGAGTCTTATCGATATAGCTGTAAAGGCCACTGGGCCAACAGCAGATCTACCGTGGGAGTTTTAGTCGGTCCGGCATCTTCAATGCTGATCCCGACATAACCAGTCACCGGAAACGGTGACAGGTAGGTGCGAGCACCTTTCCCCCACGTTAAACTAAAAAAAACAAAAAAGAAGCAGCACCTCTAATGTTGCAGATGTACGTGGGTGACGGTGATCACTTATTCATCATCATTTATTCATTTGTCAGGTGAACGGCTTGCTCGTTTGCCGCCTTTCCAAAAAAATAAAATAGAAAGAATAGAAGACACAATTACTGCAATGAAGGTATTTTTTTAAGGGTGATGAAGGGTTTTTCAGGAACCTAAACCTTGAACCTGATTCATACTTATTTACAACAATAATTAAATGTAATTAATAAAAGCTACTTTGCTCTTATATTAGCTAGATGGAATGGTAAACTAAAATACATGAAAACATAAATTTTATTGGCGTCAAAGTATTGTGATTTTCACAAAAGCAAAAAAACACCCTAAAGTAATTTTTTCCTGTAACGTATAAGAAAGTTATTGACACATTACCACTGCACAAAACACTTGTCAAATCTAATTAAGAAACAATTGGAGACTCGGGTGGATTTTCCGACACCATTCTGTCATCACCACCTTATGTGTCACCAGAGCATCGTTTTTTTACCTAACAAGATGCACAAATTGCAGGTACGGTTAGCATTTGGAGATGTCAAATATGGCATATTATCTTATACACCTCATTAATTAAATTGTGGCAATGCATACACACTTAGACTCATACATTAAATATATTAATGTAGTGTGCGATGCTAGAAAAGTAAAATAACTCTGATAATACTTTTGACCACCTCTCTTCTAACCAAACAATATATGTTTTGAGAAAACTTTTATTAAAATGACTTATCTGTTTTGAGTGCAACTTATAAGATCACGTCCAAAAAGATTTTTCTGTAGAGATGTGAAGTCTAATGAGATATGTCTTTGTTCAATTCGGATTGGTAAATTGAAGATTTGCTAATTCCCATTAAAAATGGAAAAGCATTC
Organism: Bhutanitis thaidina; assembly: GCA_029286595.1. Lineage (NCBI taxonomy): Eukaryota > Metazoa > Arthropoda > Insecta > Lepidoptera > Papilionidae > Bhutanitis > Bhutanitis thaidina. The sequence continues at coordinate 10,564,070 of JAGSMS010000006.1, read as the reverse complement.
CAAATTAAATAATAGTAAATTCATTCGATTTGTGACGAAACTTCGCAAGTTTCATTACAAAAATTAATCAACTCGAAAAACAATTAAACGGTTGACTGCTTTAGTAGCATTTATTTTAGTTCCTCTCGCGCTCGTTAAGCAACCTTCAATTGACATCTTATATTATGCGGACTATCTCTTTAACATACTTTTAATTTTGCGTAGTATGCCCTGAAACTGTATCTTTACTAAAATAAACATTACTATCGAAAGCGTTTTTTAATGTTTATGTTTATAATCATATTAATAATAATGGTTTATTGCCTGCAAATTTGTTACTTTTTATCCATTTTTAATCCATGCAAATTTTGACTAATTTTCATGACACGTTTCGATTTACAACTAACTATTCAATAATAATATGTTACAATAGATATGTGAAACAATAATATGTCAGTATTACCGGAAATCAGACGCTTACTGAATCACCCTGTTTTCATGGAAGCAGACTCTGAGACAAACTCTCTATCAGAACAGTAAACTGCATGGTATACAGCGAGCAGTACAGTGAGACCCGAAAAGCAACAACTTGTGTGTTGTACAAAAAACCCATGGCTGGGTAGTTCGTTGTCTTAAAAGTTTAAAAATGTGTATTCCACATCATGGTACATATTCTTTAGTTCTCATTTAAATGTACAAGTTACACTCTTCAGTAGGGCACTTCGCGATGATGTCAAGAAAGCTCCTTATAAGAAAGAACTGTTCTAAGAAATAAGTTACAGAATATTTTCTTACGGTTAATTCCATCTGACAAATTTGATGTTATATCTTTATTTCTATAGATGTATAATTTTTCGTATGTGTTTATGAGTGAAATATTTATGTTTGTGTAATTCTCAATTTAATGAACATCATAAAAAATGATTACTTAATAGAATAAGCAAAAAATCTTTCACTACAGTAAACCCAATACTGGGGTGGTCAGAGGTCTAGTAATTTTTGCTATTTTAACCCACTTTTCACTAGAGCTTATTTAGGACAACGTGACAAGTGGTGAGCCTGTCGCCGCCTTAGTGTTCAAAAAACTAATTAGTACGAAGCCTCCACATATGGGATCTCGAACTTCGGGTTGAACTCGAGTCTCCTACTTCTAAGGCAGATCCCCTAACCACTCGGATATACGAGATTTATTACTTAACTACTTATTTAATTTGAGTTATTTTTCTTAAATCTTTTCGATGCAAACGACCACATATTTTCATTATCAAACAGGGTTAACAGGCACAGATTGCTATAAGGCATTAAGTCCAACTATAGGAACCTATAGATTAAGGTGTCAATAAGGAATAAATAAATAAAATTAAAAGTAAGCGAGGTAACTCAGACTATCGCACATTTATTACATTTTTATTAAGCAAGTGCCTCGATTTTAATTACAGGTACTAGCAGAATTGTGATCTTGGGAGTTAATTAAGAGACGTGCTTATCGCACGACGTTTTAAATTAGACTGTATCTAGTAATTCGTGTGTGGGCTGGGCTACACTACAGAACTATGAAAATAATTCAAATATTTCAAAGATCTCTAATCAGCGCTGACACTGATGCAGAGTGGCTGACTTTCCCGTGATCCATAGCTCTCTCGATGATTGAATAGTCGAGAGAAGAGGGTAGAGAAAGGTAATAAGAACCTGTTGAGAAATAGTTCAGTATAAAACTTATTAAAATATCCGACCATGTTCTGAAACCATAAACATAGTATATACAAATAAGAGAAGTGATAAATAATTTTCGTAGGTTGAAGAGTCAAGCGGCGGCTTTTGCTGCTTACCGGCTCAACCAGGACAGTACCACGACCTCACAGAATACCGGCTTGAAGAAGAGGCATCTTGTGCTTCTGCATTTCTTTCAGTGAGTGAGGTAACCGGAGGCCCTTTCCACCTCCCCATCCCCTTCCTGATCCTCCCTCCCATCTCCCAAATACCCTTAAAGGCCGGCAACGCATCTACATCACCTCTGGTGTTGCAGATGTACGTGGGCGACGGTAATCACTTACAAACCGGTGAGCCGCACGCTCGTTTGCCCCCATTACCTTAAAAAAAATAGTAAAAGAACACTAATGTAATGCCGAAACACTTTTCTTATAAGAAGGATATAATATTATGGATTAAAAGTAAGCGTGGAAGGTAAGATTGACAGGCAGGTAGATAATCATAGTTAATAGCTAGAAATACTAAAGGTAATACTTGTTTAAGTACTGTTGTAATTTTATGGCCGCATCCGTTCCTAGTTAACTAAATGAATCCCATGTACTGCTAATCGCACAGTGCGATATTGCGTACAATCAAAATTAATTACACTTTAGACGTAATTGCATAACAAGTAGCTTGAGCATACTCCGTTCATTTATGATTGTAAGCCTTTCAAAGAGATTAACTATACATTTGTACAAAAAAACCTAAGTTGGGTTCTGCTGATTTTATGAGTACAAAGATTTACATCTTCATATTAATTAAGCAATAAAATTCAGAATTTTATTGCTTAATTAATATATAAATTGAGCAATGGAAAAATGAAATAGCAGGCAATTACATTGTACTTTGGCTTGTTTAAACCAAATTTCCGGTAGTAATTTACTAGCATAAGTATAACAAAACTGTATTTAGTAGTAATCAACTGTTATGATTATGTTAAAAGTCTTTTTTGATACACCGCAAAATTATGTTGAAGGAATAATTGTTGAATATATTTTTAATTTAATTTACTACCAGTGTAAAATGTGTATCATATTACGATAGAAGTCTCCGTAGTTACAAGACCTCTACTAAAATATTGCCTCTAAACCCCGTGATATGTTTAAGGCGTCCCGACGCTTTGTGAATTGTTTCGACTTTGACTGCAACAATAAACCTGTTATTTTTATGTTCCCCTTACCCTCCTACATAATGCGAACGTTAAACGTTTCTTGTGGAAATTTACAATTTGTTTAGAGGCTATAAACGGAACAATGAACGTAAATATATTTAAATAGAAAAGACTAAATTTATAGTATAAAGAAAGAAACGAATTTTTGGTACAAAGAAAGATTTTTGGTTAATTTCAAGTAAATATTTTTTTCTTCAAAGGAAAATTGTAAGTTTCGTTTGTCAAACGTCAGTATGCAAAATACTTATATCCAGAAGTAGTTTTCAGTAGGTTTTGTGGTTCTATTACACATAGCTTGTAAACCTGCAAGGAAATCCTCAAACGGCTACCGAAACACTTCCTAAAATACGAGCTACCTCTGCCGTCTTTGTGTTGGAAATAACCAACGAACCAAACCAACAACGTGTACCAACATTATTTAGTTTCCTCGTGTACAAAATTTGATTGCTATGTGCTGTATTAATTTTAGAATAAACATAAACTTATTTTTAAAAAAAAATGTAATACATCGTATACACATTCTGCAAAAGCACTCTGGATGTCACCAAAAAGGGTAGGCAGAGATTATATATTTCCGTTTGGCACAACTTGCGCACCCGAATCAAACCCGCTTTTCGCATTCACCGAGCTTCCGCAACCTACCTATTAGCCTTTCAGGGAGAACACGAAGGTCGGCGAGTCATGCCACTCTGAAATTTCTACAAAATTTGCTATTTTATATCCATATCTATATTTTGCCAATATATAGAACACAGCATACTACGGGATCGAAATAAGCTAACCAAAACATGTTTGCGTAAGAAATAGACCAGTGCGAAACCGGGACGGATCACTAGTATTCTCGAAAGTCTTTCAGGATTTTTTATTTGACTATTAAATATTAAAAATGTTGCGCATTATTAAATAGTTAAAATAATTTTGTAAAGTTTATTTAAAAAAAAGCTACGAATTGACATACAAATAAATAAAATACTGTAAGGCGTTAATGATTATACCTACATGAAATTAAAATAAGTAGCTACATAAAATTTTGCTCCTATGATATTCAAGCAGATATCAGGAAAAAAAATCTTTGTGTGTGTTGGATGTCTGTCCTTCAATCTCGCCTAAATGACTGAACGGTTCTGTTTCGAAATTCGGCGGAGAGACAGATATTGTCATAGAATAAGATAAAGAACACTATCTCACGTTCGATAAAAGACCGAGTATATTTAGCACTGGGAGTCGCTGTTAATGTATGTAATTAGGTAGTATTATATATTGAATTCTCTTATTTCAATCGCTTGACACGACAATCAAACGATTTCTAATTGGAAATCTCAAGGTTATGGGGGATTCCACTTATAAACGGTAGGGAATAACAAACATATCACTAATGGTATATCCAATACGCGGATACATATCTTCACATTTAGAATTCATTACAAAGAAAGTCCAGAAACTGAGCCCTCGATTTGTATAGAATGGCCTATCATTAAAAGATGAGGCCGACTAGCATCTGTCTCCGGTTGGATTATAACAGCAACATAAAATGTATTCCAGGATTACCATATATGTCGCTGTCCTCTAAGCGCATTGGTTTTATTACTAGTATATTTACTCGGTGCTTGTAATATACTCTTAAAATATTTAAAAACATGCACACATTAAAGGTAAAGATTTGCAAAAAAGTTTTAGGTCTCATGACAGAACACATATATAGAAAGAGATATATTTATTAGTTTTTTATTATACATTTATTAATTGTACAAAACAGAGTAATAAGCATCTCACCGAAACAGGTCTCGTTTATTTTGATGTTTAGATCAAAGGAAGTGCACCGCACTGCACCAGAGACAGAATGCAAGCTTCCTCGCAATGTTTCGCACCGAAATTGCTATTACCATGACAATTGTGTGCCTATGTGCTAGTAGATGTTAAAGTTCCGAAAGCTTACGTGCAAACTAAGAGACACTTACACATATTTATTTTTCCATATTCGATTTAACGCTTATGCGGTAAGAGAGATAGAGCCAAGCGGCGGCTTTTGCTGTCGCAGGAATGGGCCGGCTCGTCCGGATAAGTACCACGGCCTCGCAGAATACCGGCGTGAAGTAGAGGCATCTTGTGCTTCTGCGTTTCGTGCGGTGAGTGAGGTAACCGGAGGCCCTCTCCCCCCTCCCCCCTCCCCAAATATGGTAGTGGTATATAATTTTGAGCTACCCCAGGAGGGTACCAGTACCTACGGTTCTGGAGAATCCCTCACTGAGCATCCACGTTCAGGCTTTCCTACGCTACCTAATCGTGGATGCTCAGTCTGCCCCGCGTATTCTGGGGCAATATTCCGCTCTCTTTCTTTCCTACTCGAGGCAAACGCAGCAAAGAAACTATGGCATCCCCTACCGCGCTCGCCGTGGATTTCTGCAATATCAGGGGACTCCACTCGAACCTTAGCGCCGTTCATTACCATCTTGAAACGGCGAAGCCGGCCTTGCTTTTTCTTACAGAGACTCAGATATCGTCTCCGGCTGATACCTCTTATCTCCATTACCCGGGGTACAAACTGGAACACTCCTTTGTGCCCCGTGCCGGAGTTTGCGTATACGTCAGAGATGATATCTGTTCTCGACGCCTCGGTAGTCTTGAAGGTTTGGACCTTTCTACCTTTGGCTGCGCATCGACAGCGACGACCATCCGCGCGTCTATGCGTGCCTTTACAGGTCCCATAGCGGTAATACCGTAACTGACCGACTCATCGACCACATCCAAATGGCTACAGATTCCGTGCTACAACAGATCCCATCCGCAGAGATCGTGATTCTTGGCGATTTTAATGCCCACCACACCGATTGGCTCGGTTCTCGCATAACCGATCATGCGGGAGATCTGTTCACGACTTTGCATTAGCATATGGCCTGACACAACTGGTAACCTCGCCGACGCGGATCCCAGACGTGGAAGGTCATACACCTTCCTGTTGGACCTTTTGCTGACCTCACACCCGGACGGATATTTGGTCTCAGTCGATGCCCTCTTGGCTCGTCGGACCACTGTCTGATCCGGAGTGTAGTGCCTATCGCGCGCCGATCCCGAACGCGATCTGCGGGGTTCCGCCGTGTGTGGCACTATAGGTCGGCAGATTGGGATGGAATGCGGTCTTTCTTTGCTTCCTACCCATGGGGGCAGGTTTGCTTCTCGCTGGATGATCCCAACGTCGTTGCAGATTCTGTCACCGATGTGGTACTTCAGGAATGGAACTTTTATTCCGTTCTCTGCAGTGCCTGTCGGAGGTAAATCCCAGCCTTGGTTTGGTCGCACCTGCAAAATAGCGTCACGCCGAAAGCGGAAGTGCTACCAGGCCTGGGCCGATGCATCGGCGTCTCGGGATGCAAAACCAGTGCTCTTAAAACGAGTACAACTCTGCCTCCAGGTCCTTCAAAAGAGTTATCGCTGCGGCAAAGTTAAAGCACATTGGGAGAATTGGCGAGAGACTAGTTCGCCTCCCATCGGGATCCCGCGCATTCTGGTCTCTCGCCAAGGCTGTCCAGGGAATTTCTGTCAGCCATCTCTCCCATCTCTACACAAGGAGGATGATTCGCTGGCCCATACTGCAAAAGAGAAAGCCGATCTCTTGGGCTCTCTTTTGCATCCAACTCGACTCTTGATGACCGGGGAAACTCTCCACCTACCATCCCGTGGTGTAAGTGCTCCATGCCGGAAATTCAGTTTCTGCAGAGCTCAGTGCGAAAGGCACTCCGCTCCTGGACATTCATAAGTCGAGTGGGCCGGACGGAATCCTCCAATTGTACTGAGGATGTGTGCCCTGAGTTGGCACCGGTTCTCACGCGTCTTTTCCGGCACTCATACTCTTCAGGCGTCGTCCCGGAATCTTGGAAGACAGCATTTGTGCATCCAATACCGAAAAAAGGCGACCGCTCTGATCCGTCCAACTACAGGCCTATTGCCATCACCCCCTTGTTATCTAAAATAATGGAGTCACTCATCAACACCCAGCTCCTGAGGTACCTGGAGGAACACCAGCTGATCAGTGACCGACAGTACGGTTTCCGTCGCGGACGATCAGCTGGTGATCTTCTAGTTTACCTGACTCACCGATGGGCAGAAGCAGTTGAGTCTAAGGGGGAGGCTTTGGCGGTTAGTCTGGACGTAGCGAAAGCATTTGATAGGGTTTGGCATAAAGCGCTTCTTTCAAAGCTTTCATCTTACGGGGTTCCTGAGAGATTGTGCAACTGGGTCACCAGCTTCCTCACGGATCGGAGCATCAAGGTTGTTGTCGACGGTGCATGCTCGGACCCCAAACCCGTGAATGCTGGTGTTCCACAAGGCTGTGTGCTATCTCCCACTCTGTTCCTTCTGCATATCAACGACATGCTACAAATCAGTAGCATTCATTGCTATGCAGACGACAGCACGGGTGATGCCCTATATACAGGCCGTGCGAATATTTCTCGGGAACACGTCGACGAGTGCCGGAACAAACTTGTGTCTGAAGTCGAGACCTTGTTATTCAAAGTCTCGGATTGGGGTCGACGTAATTTGGTCCTATTCAACCCCAAAAGACACAGGTTTGCGCGTTCACCGCTAAAAGAATCCCTTTGTCGTTTCTCCTCTTTTGAGAACATTCCCTTATTGCCTCAGCCAGTATCAGAATCCTTGGCGTTGACATATCGAGCGACGTTCAGTTCCGTGGTCACTTGGAGGAAAGGCCAAATTGGCCTCAAAAAGCTTGGTGTGCTCTGTAGAGCGGGACAGTATTTCATGCCGGTCCACCGTTTGCAACTTTATAAGGCGCAAGTTCGGCCCCACATGGAATACTGTTCTCATCTCTGGGCAGGGGCACCCCAGTACCAACTCCTTCCATTTGACCGTATCCAACGTCGAGCGGCTCGAATTGTCGGCGACCAAGCTCTCTCTGATCGGCTTGATCCTTTGGCCTTGCGAAGAGATGTTGCTTCTCTTTGCATCTTTTACAAAATTTTCCACGGGGAATGTTCTGAGGAACTGTTCGGATTAATCCCAGCTGCTGAGTTTCACCATCGTACATCGCGACTGAATTCGAAGTTCCATCGATACCACCTAGATGGTTGGCATTCCACCACAGTGCGTTTTAATCGAAGTTTTCTGCCACGCACTTCGACTTTGTGGAATCAGCTGTCGCCAGCAGTATTTCCGAATAGTTACGACTTAGGGACCTTCAAGAAAAGAGCTTATTCCTTCCTTAAAGGCCGGCAGCGCATCTGTAGCTCCTCTGGTGTTGTGGATGTTCGTGGGCGTCGGTGATCACTTACCATCAGGTGAGCCGCACGCTCGTTTGCCCCCTTCTTCTATAAAAAAAAAAAAAAAAAAAAAAAGGAAGGATTGCATGCAGTGTCAGAAAAACAGCACGCAACACAACACAATCAGATTTTTACACATATATTGGTATCAGTTGGAATTCAAACCCTGAAGGGCGAAGGGCCATATATTATACGCAATAACCGCATATCACTTATAAAGCGAAAATATTTTACAATTGGTCTTATTACCTATCGGCTTAGACTAAGAACGGATTGTATTAACTCAGTTGATAACAAGCTACATGACCAGAGCCTGCATTACACAAATTAACTCTTGTCTCTATAAATCACTTGTAACACCATGTATTGACATGTGGCAGACGTTTTATATGGCGTAAATATACGTACATATAGACTATATGTAGTAGTAGTAACTTTATCATTGTCATGTCATACATTCTTAAGATGGCGGTAATTGTGATTGTGGTAATGGCGGTAAATCAGAGTTAAACGTACGCAAATGCATTAAGCCATTTCATGGGTTCAACAACTATGCAGGTATATGTTTTCGGCGTAAGAATCTCCTTGCTTTCTGTAGGTGTCGTAAGAGGAGATTAAGCGAAAAGCCTTGAAAATAGAAATGGCTACCGTCAGGAGGCGACATAACCATCACGAACAGCAGCAAATCTTCCTAATGAGAGAGTCTTGTATCTTGAAGTAGATATATGCAGGCTGATAAGATATTATGGATTAAAGTATAATATTCGCCTATGACAACATCGTCGAGACAAGATGGAGTGATGATGATTTTTTATGGAAAGGAGTTATGAGGGGAGCAGAGTTCATCATCATTCATAATTTTAGCCTGTCACAAGTCCAGCGCTGAAGATATACTTCCCCAAAGATTATCACAAAGCAAGGTCTGGTGCCACCTACATCCTTCGATTTCCCGCAAAACTTTGCATGTCGTCGCTTCATCTCGTGGGGGGTCATTCCACACTGCGTTTGCCTGTACATGCTTGCAACCTTTCTTCCTCGACGGTTGTCAATTCTTCGAGCTATGTGGCCTCTTCCTAACGGGAATGTCGGTTAGCACTGTTCTGCTACGGATATCGTCGTTGCAGATCTCATAGGGCCTGCAGTGAAAAACGTCTCGGTTTCGTAAGTCATCACTGGAAATACGTACAGGTTATATACTTTGCTCTTGAGGTTTGAGGTATACTCGACGAGAAGTAGTGGAACGCAGCCCAGCCGAGTTGGATTCGGCGAATGACCTCTGAGTTGAAGTTGAACGTTAGGTACGTAATTACGTTAGGTATTGGATAATTTGTCCCAGGTAAACGTACTCGGCGATAACTTCTTCGTCTTCTTAAGGTTAATTTTAAGACCACCCTGTTGAGACACTATTGAGTCATTGAGCATAGTGATAAGCCCTTCCGGCGATCGTGCCATAAGAATTATGTCGTCAGAAATTCAAAAGCGAGTGATGTATTCGCCATTGATGTTGATACCGTATCCTTTACAGTTTGGCAGCTTGAAACATCTTCCAATACAGCGGTGAAAAGTTTTGGGGATTTAACATCATCCGCTCTTAGTCTTACGGCTTACTTCAATTGGATTGATTTCATAATAGTATGAACTATTAAAACTATAGGGTTCTGTAGTCAAACATCGTAGCCCCTTTGTACAAACACCTCTTCACTTCGAAATACCGATACACAGGTCTTTCAACCGATGTTAATCGTGACGCCGGTCTATAACCTTAGTTATTTTTTCTAATAATCGTGAATATTAACATATGTATAAGAACAAATGCCGGTCACCCATAGGAGTAGGCATAGATTAAATACGTCCACTTTGTTCATCTCTATGGATATAACTTGACGCACAACGCCTGCCTTATCGCCAGGTAAGCTCCCTGAGATTTCCATACGATTTTTAAGGCTGTTTTCTCAGAAGCCTCTTACGGCAGCCACGGAAAGTGAGGGGTGAGCAATTCATATGCGCTTCCATAGATAACATCGGCAAGCCTTTACCACACAGCTTTCTTAATTGGCATTCCTCTGTCATAGCTATTTTAATATTTTGCCGCAGTGAAATTGTTGATGTCACAAGGTAGTAAAAAAATATAAATTGTTACGACTCAATCATTATTATTTATTTACATTATATTAGACGGCTCGGTAGCGCAGCTCGGGGTAGCGGGTTCAATTACGGGACATGTATTGCAATTTGTGTCTTTGCAATTTATGTTTTTAAACTGCCTCCACAACACACGAGAAACTCCTAGTGTGGAAGGAACCTAGTAGGACATTTATATACTGCTAATTTACTTTTCGATTAAATTCATTTATTAAACGAAAAATTTTATAAAAAAAAAACATAAAAATATCTTTCCATGAAGTTTTATCAGTTTCAAAACGTATACAAAATTTTCATGTTTATACAATCTAAAATAATGTTCAAAGTTTATATAATTGTTCATTATGTATTTGTTTAGCAATCAAATACATTATATTATAAATAATCACATCTTGGACACCTTTTTTTTTTATTAATTTGCATTAATTGAACTATGAGCTAGGTACAAAAAAACCTGTGTGATAGAAATCAGAGCTCTTTTCTTTTCGCGATCTTACATAAAAAAGGGAACATTTTCGGTTAGTCCGATGTTTGTGTGAGTGTATGTATGGGTGTGGGAGCGATTATAATAGCGTAATTTATAACAATTGTAATTTGGTTTTATGATAATGCCCACTAGTCAGTATTTGCTGGGTCCTTTAACTTGTACTTTTATAACGTAAATAAGTAGACAGTAAATAGAAGAGAAATCTTTAAGTAGAATAAAATATTAATAGATATAGATCATAGAAATAGATTTCGAACAAAGAAGAGTATTGTGAAAAAATTGTATTTACCTACTGAACTTTTCTAACACAACTCACATCTATAAATTTTAAATAAGAGAATGTTTAAAATAAGGCGTTTTATGTAGGTAGTTCCTTTGAGTAATTAAACAGGGAATATTAGATCATTAACAATTCTAAGTTTACAGTTAATTCCATAATTATTTAATGAAATGGTATGTTGTATGATAAAAAATTTAAGCTATTTACATTGCAAGGGATTAGTTATTTATGTTAGCAACATAAATGTCCAATGAAAATAAAATGTTTAACTTTCAAACATTTTATTATTTACTTAATGTGTCAACGTCTATTACGTATATTATAAAACAAAATATAAAACAATGACCACATTTTAATTTAGCACCGAAAACCTTATAACAAGCATTTTCCTTCGTAAATTTTAAATGAGACATTATTAAAATTTCTCGAAAAAGATGTAAAAAATAAAACGCTTAATGAGTATCAAAACGTCAGTATAATTTATTACGGCTTCAAGATATCTTTGTACATTTTTATACAAAACAATAATTTTCATTAAGACTAATAATTACAATCCAAAAATTACATTTATTTTCAAATTTATAATTATTACATCTAATATCACGATTTAGCTTAAATGTATTATTAAATAGGTACTCAAGCGACACATCTATGCCAATATAAACGATAACATTGAAAACATCTTTCTTATATACACTTTTATCGTATTTATTTCAAAGCACATTGATAAATGCAGTAGTTATACGTGTTCCGCATACATATATAACATAATAAACAAAATTATATAACAATAAAACATTATATACTTAAAATAAATTGTAAATGCAAAAAATAGACTGTTACACTAGCAAAATAAATTTAAATCAAAATAAGTACAAAATTAAAGGTATAAGAAAACACCAACTTTACTTATTAAACAAGAATGATTAAATGGAAATAACATGATGAATTACAGAAAAGACGAATTAAGGATGTCTTTGTTACAATTAGAGGCCTTATTGAATACTCGGGGTTATGTGATTTTTATACGATCTTACACTATTTGGTGTTGTTTTACAGTTATAATTTTCTGAAGAAAAAAACTTATGTAAATACAATTGATATTAATTTAACATTAATATTAAAAATGTGTTTATAGTCAGACTCAATATTTTCACTGTGACCTTTGTACAAAATATTGTATCATAAAATTTTATACTCGTACTTACCATCGTCTTTCATGGGTCCTTATTACGTATGTAAAAATTGACAAACATTTATTTCGTTAGATGATATTTACAAGTTGACCGACATAGTTATCTTTAATATGGAAATTGTGCAATTTATATATAATAATATGTAACGTTAATCGAAATGCTAGAACATGACACATTTTTTCCTCAAACGAAATACGTGCGTCCTTTAGCCGAACAAGTGCCAGATAGGGAACGCGGTGCGGTTGGGGAAATATCCTCTACCCTAGAATATACGTGACCACTACTAGGGGATAACCGTAGGTCATAATTAAAGCGAGAACATGTCCTGTTGTCGATCGACATGTAACTATTGTTTGAGTTGTTCCCTTCACCGTACGTATTATTATCGGACGATGCAGAACTTTCATTATGTGAAGACTCCCCGTCGTTCCTTTTACAGTATTGCAAAGAGTTACTAAAATTCGGCTTTGAGCAAGAATCGCTTGATACTGGCATTGTTGTGTACCTTAAAGTTGGAGTTTGACGTAATGACTTTTTAAATACGCTTTTCTCCGAACTTCTAACAGTTATAATAGTGTCAGTGGAATTGAGTAGAGCGACGAATCTGTCCCAAAATCGTGGATCATTCCAAAATATATTCTTAAACTTATCTAATAAAAATCCGAGCTCATCGTTTATTTGGTTGTTATCTACAATCTTAATGAATATGACCTTATTCAAGTCGCTACGATTTAATGATTTCAAATAGCTATAAAACATGTTTTTAAAATGAATGTCGCAAAGATCATTGCATATAAAATTTGTTGTTAGGATCACTAATAATCTTTTAGTTAGTTTTGAAGACTTAGAAAAACTATCTAACGTTAGTATGTTTAAAGAGGACTCATTAATCGCAAGTTTTTTGGCAGTCATCTTTCTGAATTCTATCTCTGACATTATATTATGATAAATAAATTGGGTATCTTTGGTATTGCAAATCACGTAATAATCGTACATATGATTCGGATTGCCATCTAACATATGATCGACGTTAGGACATGACTGTTCTTTGAACAAAGGCACGCCGTACTTTGTATACAACCAATCACTTACATCGTATCTGAAAGCGTAAAAAATTGCTCCTATTAGACAGATCAATACAACAATAATTATTACGCTGCAGATAACCGCAAAATAATTATCAGGAAGGAATAAGGACTTGGAAACAATTTCATTTTTGGAAACTGTTAGATCATTTGCTGACCCCATATATTCTTTACAATGGCTTAACACGGAAGCTATAGTAATTTTAGTCGGTTTACCTTCATTGTCCGTACATAACATTTTTTCGGGATCGCCAGGATCACGCCGAAGCCATGAATCTAGCTCAGCAATACTTTTACAATCGCATGAATATTGATTTCCTTCTATTGAAACATGAGCCAAGCTTTTAGAAGAAGAGGCTAGTAATTTCCAAGGGAAAAAATTAACAAGCTTATTATCGTCAATTCTAAGAACGGAGAGCGACTTTAACGATGAAAAAGTGTTGTTAGCCACATGCACAATTGCATTGTGATCTAAATAGAGCTCATTTAAATTATTTAGGTGTAAAAACTCATCTCCCTTTAATTCAACTAATTTATTATTCTCCAAGTGCAAAACCCGCAAGGAATCGACCCCTTTGAAAGTCTGATTATTTACTTCTTTTAAATTCGTGTTGTTGAGGTATAAGACCTGTAATTTCTTTTTTCCTATAAACACGTGATTTCCCAAATAAGTAATGTGATTTCCGTCTAAATATATTTCAGTAGCATCCATGGGAATACGTTCTGGCACCTCTGTGTAGCCCGCGTTAGAGCAGTCAACCACATTCGCGTTCCATGTAATGTCATGATAACATTTACAATTATTGGGACAAATCATTTCACAATCACAAGCAACAAAGTCACAACAATGACAAAGGGCGAAACAATGGCTTTCGTAGGGGCAAAGAAAATCAGAAGGTGACATGTCTATAATCATCTTTTTCTGTTTTGTGCGGGAGTGTACAAGTGAACAATACGCTTTGTCTAAATCTAACACACGGGGGTACTGTCGACTGTGGCTCAAATAATTAATGCGTTGAATCCATTCCATTGAACAGTCACACATAAATGGATTTCCGCTTATAAAAAACTCTGGTAAATCACTATCTTCGTCAATTTGATCTAACCTGAACGCGTTCATGTCAAGTTGAGTAAGTTTATTATTATTTAGAGTCACTATAGACAGTTTTTGTAATTTAGAAAACGTACTGACTTGAATATGTTGTATGTTATTGTCATTTAAAAACAACTTTTCGACGGATTTCGGAATTGATGTTACTGTAAGTTGACTTATGTTATTATGACTTAAATCTAATAATTTGATATTGCCATTAGAGTACAAATCGTCATTAAAGAAACTTTCAATGTTATTCATATGTAAATCTAACCATTCTAAACTATCCGGAAAAGTTCTGAAATCAAACGAAACTATCTTATTTGCAGACATATTAAGCCATACCAAACTGTTTAGTGTCGAAAATATACCATCAAATTTTGTTATATTGTTCCCATCCATACGCAGTAATTTTAAATTTATATTTTTGCGAAAACATCCAGGCGTTACATGACTAATTATATTAGACGCTAAATTAAGCACTTGTAATTGAGGTAAATGTTCAAAGGTGTCTTCATTTAAGTGAGTAACTTTGTTATCTACTAGGCGCAAACCAAATAGTTCAGACAAGCCGCGAAAATAATCTCGGCTTAGGTGGCTTATATTGTTGTTGCCAATGTCAAGTGACCTCAGTGAACGTAATTTTCGTATAGATGAGGGAATCGATGACAATAAATTATCATTCAAACCTAAGTCTTCGATAGTGGTCATATTATCAAAAGCATTTTCATCAATGTGCTTTATTTTGTTATTATCAATGAAGAGTTCATGCAACACGTGCAAATCTGTGAACAAGTGCGTATGAATATGTAAAAGTTGATTGTGTGATAAAGTAAGAGAATGTAAATTCCTTAATTCCGCAAACGCATGCTCCTCAATAGTTACAATATCATTGTGTTCTAAGTTTAACTTTTGTAAACTATATAAATCTTGAAACAGGTAACGGTCTATCTTCGTAAGCCTGTTATATGATAGATTTAAAATAACCATACGTAATAATTCTACAAACGATCCCTTATTAATCCATTGACTAGTTAAGTCGTTATGGGAAAGATCTAACGTTTGAAGTTGATCTAAGCCTTCAAAAAGACCGGGCGGTAGCACATTAATGGTGTTATTGCTAAAAATAATTTCCTTTAACAATTTAGTATCCGAAAACAGATCAGGTGGTATTGTATTAATAAAATTACTCGATAAATTTAAAACATGTAAACTGAATAATCCTCCCAAAGCACCGTCTTCAAGACTCGAAATCGCATTATTTTGAAGCAACAATCGCGATAATGAACGTAGCTTTGATAGGCTATAATCAGTAACAACAATTAAGTCGTTATAAGATAGGTCGAGTGTCTCTAACACTAAATTACAACTTTTAACACTCAAATTTTGTTCTCTTAAAGTGTCAGAAAAACCAACAGTCTTAATATTTTGCAAATGATTTTTGCTTAAGTTCAATGATTTTAAACTAAATAACCAACAAAAAGTTTCAGTTTTAGTACTCCAAATGTTGTTATCACTTAAATCGAGCTCGATAAGTTCATTCAAACCTGAAAACGCGTGTTCATGAAGCTCCATTGTCATTGCCGACCATTCACTATTGTGCGTTGTAACGTGTAAACGCTTTAGATCTTTAAAATTTTCAAATGCGCGCTCTGGTATTAGACGTATCTTGCATTTATCGATGACAAGGTCTCGTAGTTTACTTAAATTATTACTCTTTCCTGAAGTTTTCTCCGCATGGGCAATAAGCGTGCTTTCAAAGAACAAAATTTCACTGCATTGGACATGCAAAGAAATTAAATCATCAAAGTGGGTCCGACTGATGTTCTGCAACAGATGTTCCAGACTGCTTATAGTTCGTATCTTGCAGAAAAGTACTGCATTCTCCGGCGCTTCCGCTTCAAGACTACGGTAGGCGCACTCGTGCGGCATCTCAGCCGCGGTACTCCTTTCAACAGCATGACAGTAGAATAACACATACACAATAATTCGATTGAAATGACGGCGCTCGAGTCTATTCACGAGAGTTTCTTTTATTGGCATTTTACGGTCTTTAATAAGCCACAGTAATACATTGGGGTTGGCTGTGCCATTTATAATGAATCGGAGTAGTTGATCGCGTCATAAATATTCACGCGGGAGTAACGACATCGCGAATCGCGTGACATAGTAGTTGCGCGTTTGTATCGAGCGTCTGGCTCGAATGGCAGTTGCCCACCGACTGAGCGGCGCTTCGAAACTCCGCCCCACGACGCCCGCCGACGCCCCGCAGCCGCCACCCGCCCGGCGTCTAAAGGAAACTTCATCTCATAGGTATTATCAAGGGTGCATAAACCGCTGAATTATTCTCGTGCGGGTGTATCGAGCGTTAATTATAAGCAAAGCTCATTAAAGTGAGCCTCAAAAAAGTGATTCCTAAAACTTTAATATTGTTCACTAGATACCTAATATGTTGGTGCTATTTAATGATTGAATGAAATGTAAGAAAACATTTTCTTACATACCATAATAATTGATTTTTAAATGGGTATTTTATTAATAATGCCTGCTAATTAAATTTCTTAGTTATAGCTTATATATGTCTATGAATGAAGAATAACAGCAGATAGGTTATCGTAGGTACTAAGTTATGTGTCTCTAATAGTTCATTTGTAAATTTAAAAACAAATGGTTGTTAACACAAAATATTGAAGCCGAAATCTTTAATTTAAGCAAGTTTTGCAATGAAAAATGATTGTCCGTTGAGTGCGAAACTGTAGTCTCGAATATGTTTTTTTTTAAAGTAGGTAATAAGTCCACATCAAGAGCACCTGTTGTGTTGCTCAACTTTACAAAACTTTTACTTGGGCACCCGCGAAAACGAGATAAAAGCCTCACATAATAGTTTTCTACGACACCATATGTTTCCAAAGTTTGCGTATTCACTTATATTAAGGCTATAAAAACGTTCAAGGCATTTTTTCCTTTTTTATTTTTTTTACAGAAACAGTGGTGTTTCAACTGATTTGATTTTACTATTAATTATTCAGAAATACGTTTGATTCAGTTGTTTTTTGTAGCATTTAAAAATGTAAATAAGAAGAATGTTTATTGAAACCACAACTAAACTAAACCAGTACATTAATGCTGAGGATCATGATTCTCATCTTTAAGTTCTATATTCTGTATATACCAGGAACGTTGAACTTTGTCACTTAAAATTGTGTAATAAATATCCGAAAATTAATTGTTAAACAGAATATGTTTCATACTATTTATTTAGGTGATCGATGTAGTATTTATAGTTATGCTAAGACTAGATACCTTTTCGGTCGACCAGAACCATTTGCACACCACACTTTCATAGAATACCAGCACAACACTGCTATGCTAATTATAATGAATAAGTAAAAAAAAGTAAAGTAGCAGCCTGTAAGAGCCCACGGCTGGGCAAAGGCCTCCTTCTTAAATATTTGAGAGGATGTAGGAGCCGGGAATGGCCCGCCTCGCTGCTCCATTGCGGATTGGCGGGCTTCAAATATTCTCGAAATAATATTTTGTTATTATTTCTTTGGGGGAGGCCTATGTTTAGCAGTGGACTTCTGATAGGCTGAAATGATGAAATGATGATTTCTTAGATATGCAGGTTTCCTCACGATGTTTTCCTTCACCGCCGAGCACGTGGTAAATACAGCACTTAAAATTGCTATTAACAATTTTATTGGTTCCGGCACCGGGCATCGAACCCGGGTCACTTGCGCTATATGATACTAAAGTGAGCGCCCTCACCACTAGGCTACCACGGCTCTTCACTCTCATCACGGTTATAATGAATGCAGAGACATAATTACAAAGACATTTACAAATTAACCTCCAAGGATTATAACGTGGCAGAAATATTATATTTGTGGTTCGACATAAGAATAGAACAAAAGTTCAAGTTATCCGCTTAACATTTATCATATTCAATCAATATTCAATGCTATTGTACCTACTTAACATACGATAAAAGTAGCCATTTGTTTTAATTATCATAATATCAGGCCGAGTCTGTAAAACAAGTCGAAAGTGAATATAATTTGTATAACGTGATCCAAACTTATTGTTTCGCTTACGAAGCCTATAAATAATTCAATACAATAAAAAGAATAGAACGCTATATACAAGTAAGCACGTAATTACAAAGTGGGGAACCGAGAAAGCCTAGAAACATAGAGTCACCTGGGGGTCGATAGTCCATGAGAACAGTTTGCGCTATAATTGGTCAATAAACATAATTGAGATATGCGGTACCTAGACATTCATAAAGAAAATTGTAGCTCGTCAAATAGAGATCGTTGGACCACCCACTGATGTGTGAATGCTTATGTTCGTCGCTATATTCGTTAAATTATGCTGATATTTAATGTTACATAACTCGAAACTTACGAGATCAATTGATTGCTGTATAATTAAGATATCCGCTTTGATTTCATGTTACGCGAGTGGCCTAGGTTTGAATTCCAGTGCTTGGTACCTCTTAAATTGGAAATAGCAATGTTATGCGCTGAACTTACTAAATGATCGACGGTGAAGGAAAGCATCGTAAGGAAACTTGCATGTATGAGAAATCATTTTAATTTTAATAACATGTGAAGTCCGTCGAATCGCACTGAAGCAGCGTTGTGGAATCTTCTCGATTCTAAATATTGAAAGGAGTTCTTTGCAAAGTGGGACATTTTTAGACTACTACTTTACTTAATGACTGCCGTAACTTTAGCTATTGATGCATTTAGTTTAGTTTACAATGGTAACATATGAACTTTGCCTCCAAACCAACCTCATCTACACACGTTACTACTTGCTGACTATCGCACGAGGTTCTGCAGACCGATTCATGACAGAAAATTCCTGAATGAACGAATCTGGTGTTATGAAGCAAGGTTACCGGTGTAATAGCAATACACATATTAATCAGTTTGACTAAGTCAGTTAGTATGGGCGACTCTTCCATCCATACATAACTTACTATTATCCAATTCTGCTAAAATTAAGCATAACTTCTATGTTTTGGGCATCAATTGAGGATCACATTCAATTGTTATGACGGAAATGAGTTAGGAAACTCATAAAAGGAAACAGTAGACCTCCTCCTTAACCGGTAGAATTAAAAAAATCGAAGTAGATTCGTTGGTCTGTTACTCGTATCATCTGTTTGTTGTTGTAAACTGAGTAAGGAGATTATAACTGCTAAATAAAAAAAAACATGTGTTTGTATACCGAACTTTGAAAATCACCTTGCGACACTAACAACCAATGGTGACCCAATAGTGCCCCACAAAACCCACTAAAATAAACTCATAGTCGTACTTAAGTCTTTTTTTATTAAATATTTTAATTTCAGCTTGATTCATTATAAAATATGGATATTGTAAGTAGTATCATATGCGCATCATTAAGTTATTCATCTGTTACTGAAATAAATATAACTATCGAAATGAATAAACAACAGTAGAAAATGTTCAAATCATGTCAATCAAATTTTCATTAATTAATGTGGTTGTGGTTGGACTTAAAACAAATATTGTGTTTTCTCGGAATTAAAAAAAAAAATTAATTGTATACTGTTTCGCTCTTCAAATGCAACCTTACCAGGACGTCGTGCACCCAGGTAATCAACAAACGAAGCTCTTGCGATTTGCGAATTATTGCGGAATACAAATTTACAGAACTCAAATCCTACAGACTAGAAATTGGGCGCAATATCTCTAGTGCGAGTCCACGAACCTGCATGCACCCAGTGTATTAAGTATGGGCAAACCTTTCAAGAAATATGTGCTGGTTTATGATGGTGTCTTTTTGGAAAGGCCTATGTTCGGCAGTGGACTATATATTCTGATGATATATTAGTAGTATTATGACTAATATTATTACTTACTAGAAAACAATTTAAGGCAAAAAGCATTGGCTAAAACCTTCGTCCTTACATCAAAGGTAAGGCCTTGTAATGTAGTAGGATAGTCTTTTAGTAATTAGTCCTACATATTTTTCGTGTTATTATCTATAAAATAATCATATATAATGCCGTTTGGTACTGATATGTAGAAAGGAATCCACTTGACCACCTGAAAAAAATTGTTTTAATCTCCCAAAACAAGAGTGTTGTCGAAAGGTTTATTTTCCTGTGAGTTGATTTTAACGTAATTGTTAAACCGCTAGACCACTCGTGAGTGATTACCGAGTGGGCTTGTACCGCCTCCAGCAATAATCGCCTTGTTAACTTTAATCAGGTAAGAGACATAGTTTATCGAATAAATTTTATATTTAGCACTTATTTTCAATTATTATGTTTTATAAATGAAATCAAATGAAAATGGATTAAAATTCTTTATTTGAAGTAAGATAGATAATTTCGTTTGTCAAAAGTCAAATGTTATTAACAAACTCGAGCTGTTCAGCGTCCACAAACAGCGCCTGTTCACAAGTATGACGCATGTGGAAGCTATCGCCCTCCTCAACCGAGACCGTTAATTTTCTACGTCTCGACATTTACAAAATATGTACCCAAATAAATATTAATTAAGCCATTAGTAAAATAGCGGCGTCAAGTTACAAGATAGTTCATATTAGACTTTATGATCACGATTACATGCCTTTTTATCATTAACATTAAGGTTGTAGTAAGATTTGGATCACAAACACTTTTTGATGTCATTTTTAAAATTTTTATTTTCTGAATACATTCTAGAATTTTATTATAAACACCTGTACATAGACTCCGAAAATAATTCTTTACTTTATAGTCAAAATTTTTTTTAATTAATCTTTAGAGAATTCGGTTCTCGCCGTATGGTAGTGACCATGAAAATATGCCACCTTACTTCCCGTGAATGTCTATAGAGACGAGGCAAGAAGAAGCCTTCAAAATTTCGCGGCGTACGATCCATAATCAAAATTAAGAAATGCTAAAACCAAAACATGCACAGACTGAATACGTTGTATTGTTTATAGTGCGATACTGCTGCTATGGTGATTACTAATCCATCTACCATGTGTGGTGATTATGGTAAATTGGTTACTCCTACTGATATTGCTGCAGGTTTATAATAAGAAGAAGAATATCCGCAATAAAACTAAAAATTACATTTTTGCACAATTAAGTACAATTTATTGATTTTTCGACATCATAAAAGGTATATCGTGTTACAACACTACGTATAAGAGGCTAAAAGGCATGCATATTAAATTTGATTCGCGTGCTGTTACAGTTTATTTTTTGTTAGCACCAGGAAGTGGGGCGGCTCTGACGCTTGTCGTTATTAACCGTCGCGAACCTAAACTTTTGATGCCACGGTTATGTCACTAAGTTTACGTAAGAACATTAAAGATAAGCTTATATGTTGGACTCTACTTTGAATAAGACACCGTCAAATGATAAAAAAAAATCAGAATTTAGATGGAATTATATTAAGACTTGATACTAATCATGATATTTGTAACAAATTAAACAAACGTTTGGCGAAACGAAACATGACATTTGTAAGAAAGAAAGAAACATTTATTGCACAAATACGTCACTTAACAACAAATAACATTGTAACATATTTAATAAAACAATTATTTAAACAAACAATGTTTAACGTTGCGTCCTCTAGACGCGTTGCGTGGCGCATGGGGCAATCAGACCACACTCAGCTTAATGCAGCAGTAACGATTTACCTTGTAGCAGCGTTTAAAAATATAATCCTCCCCCCATTCTGAGGCTATCGAAAGAACACCTAGTGGATTGAGTATTCATTTGTTTTCTTTTACATCAGCTACTTAATTTTCTATTAAACCTGTTCGCATATATCAACTGACAAAAAATACTTATCTTTTTGTTTATGTCGATTTTTAGCGATCAGTAATATTAAAAATTAAAAAATATGTCTCAGTATGTCCATATATTTCTTACGACATTGTACTACGCAGTCAAGTAACTTCTTAAACAATATGCATTTTTAAATAGAACTCAGAACTTTTTACTTCAGATATGCATGAGACCTTGTCTCTTTAAAACGATATTTTTGTATTTTTTGGGCTTATTTCCAAGTTATGAAAATTCTTACAACAACCAAGTTTCATAATGTATAATAAATGAACTTAGAGAAATTACCATATTTAATTTATGACTTTCTAAAAAAAAATACGATAAATGGTTTAATATTTCTCTTGGCACGTAAATACAAAATGGTGTCTTGCGTTCATTCGCTAAATTAAATATTAATAGTGCGGTGAAAGGTGCAGTTTCTATTTAAGAACTGTCACTCGTGATTTTCTGAAGCAAACCAACCGCTTCTCATATATCACAGTTCCACAACGATTTATATTTTACTAAATCATCGCACTTGGCCGTCACTTAATGCGTGAGATACATAACAGCCATTTTATAACATTTAATTAGATGACATTTCCTTTCTTTTTATCGAGTTTTACTTCATAGTAATTATGCTGTATTTTAAAGCTTGATTAGATGAAATTTAAACAGCTAAATGGAAATTACCAAATTTATTATCCTAAGGTGTAAAATACCAGTTCATTATTTGCTAATAAGCTTTAGGATAATAATGAATTTGTAGTGATCATACACGGCTCGAATTGTACTTACAGGATACTTTTATTATATTGCCATTGACTATTATTTTGTGTTAAAATATTTAAATTATTTAAATTCTTGCATCAAAATTTTAATTTGACTTAGATATTATATGTTATATACATTGATCTGAAATTCTTTACTTTTCAGTGCTAAAAGCAATACTTTTTACAAATACATAACATTTTTAACGGTCCGACCGACAAATATAAGATTTTTGTCAAAACAGTAGTTCAAAATTCGTTTTTATGAGGATTTTATACAATATGAGTATGTTATTTGTTTTATCGTATCCATAGAGATCATTTGATTTATAAATAATGTACGTTAGCATTTAAAATTATGATTATTATCATAAGAAACTCCTAACGTTTCTAGGACCGAACAAAAATAATACAGAGTACCTCTCTATTTCGTTTTTGTTTACTCAGATCTCATCAGAATGAAAAATTAAATCGTCTGTCAGAATCGTATCTGAAATGACAACTTAACGTGTAGAGGATCTTTGTTTGAGTACACTTCGACCGAAGCAATGGTGCTTATACGAATAACACACTGAGTCCTAAAAGTTTGGACATAAGTATCAAATTTCTTTATCTATCCATTTAAAATACGCCAACCTAAATTTGTGTATTATAAAATAAACATAGTGTAAATTAGAGTTGGGAGCAGTCGGTACAATTAACATATAGAAGAGAGGCGAATGGAATCCGACAAGTCATTAGTCATGTTCAGGCGATAATCTTCGAATAACACCGTCTGTTATTCGGGTTATTGTTCGAGACTTGTCACTCTCTAGTGGTTAATTCTGGAATTGTCTTGCCGTACTAATCTAGAACTGGTACATTTATCATCAATTTAAAAAATATAAACGGCTGCTTGAAATACCCTGCGGTAAATCGATTCATGTTCTAAAAGTGCTTTATAAGACCGCACTTACAGACACAGAAATATTGATAGAACTAAACTATATCAGACCTAACCATAGAAACAATGCAATTGGCTATTTAAATTAATGTACAATATACAATACACCCATGTCTGTATAAACTGATAAAATAATAGCAGGGGCATTAAAGCGTGTATGAATGTAAAAAATATGCCAGTCCACAAGCCGATCGCTACATTGTTCATATAAATAAACGCAATTAACATAACGTAGGTAGTAGCTTATGCAAGCGATAAAGTCAAATTGTTACACGACAAGCTTATCCCTAACGAAACAACAATTTACAGTGTTTACTGTATCCATCTGTCATTTAAGTCTGATTACACGACTAAAATAAAATATGTTTATGCCAACCGAGAAATAAATGAGATCTATGACAAGGTCATGAGTCAAACTCAGGGTTCAGACAGGGTTTTGTCATCAACGGCGAAGCTTAGAGGAGGCTCACGAGCCGGTCTGAGGTGTCGGAGCTCCTCAGGATGGCCGCTACATGTGGTCATGAAGATGCGAGTTACTGGACTGCAAGATTCGCCTGGTGGTGTTACGGCATATATCCAAATATATCGTATAGATCGTATTCACCGTCGCACGCCGTCAATGCAGGAGCTTCCAAGTATTCGTTTCGGCGCTAGCCCGACATAACCACGCGAGGGGGAATATGCATTAAGGATTTCCTTACGACTGAGATGCATAGTGATTTTTTAGAAGATTCCCCGATACTACTTATACTCGTAGCTAGACAACAGTACAAAACAGTAGCGTTTTTCAACTACTTTACGCAAGTATTCTTTAACAATATGATTTCACATAAAAGAACGTTTGACGTTTAATTAAATCACGTTGTCCCGTTATACTAAATGAAAGTTGAATATTAAATGTATTTGTATCAAGGTATAAATTTAGAGCATTGAAATCTTACTAATGCTCTAACGCAAGAGTCATGTGCGTCAAAAATGTACAAGAACATATATTTCAACCAATGTACAATATTGACTAACAATGAACAACTATTAATAAATATACTGCTTTATAAAGTC
This sequence comes from Bhutanitis thaidina, assembly GCA_029286595.1. NCBI lineage: Eukaryota > Metazoa > Arthropoda > Insecta > Lepidoptera > Papilionidae > Bhutanitis > Bhutanitis thaidina. The sequence goes on along the minus strand of JAGSMS010000006.1, from coordinate 10,539,030 downwards.
ACTGATATCTCTTGTATTTTATTGTATGCGACTACATTATCTTATCTTCCCTTATAATTTTATTTTTATAGGTACCAATGAAAAAAGTTGTCTACGTTAAAACAATACAGCGTCATAAAAGTAGTTCATTTCGGGAACGTAAACACAATCGGATTATCATGTTATTATGTGACAACATTAAGCTCTTTAATAATGTCATGTCATTCGCCTCGTAATGAAGTTTATAAATCAAATAGTATACATTTAAATATAAGCTCCTTAAATTCCAAGTTGTAGCTATATTTAGTTTTTTGCAAATATTATGTGACTTCATATCCATTAATAATATTAGTAGCAGAATCTAATCGCTTGATAATGCCTTCAGCCAGGAGAAACACGTCGCGTGTTAAATGTTGAGGTATATATGCTTGTGTGGGTGATAGTTGTGGTGAAGGAGGTGGTATTCTTCTTCTCTTCGGATTAGGTAGTATATACCAGTTCATTGTTTTTTTTTTATTAGAAGTTGTGTAATGAAATTTTTCCAATATCTTTATATTTTAATTGTTAACATTTAATATAGCTTTTTCTAAATATAAATGTTGTAAATATAATATAACTTTTTCCTTCCAATAATCATCCAAAAATTACTTGGCAGAATCCAATGCAGTAAAATTTTTTTTTTTAAATTACGACATAGCAAATGTTAAAAGCTATGTTCTTCAATTGGAATTGAAGAATATACCTTTAATAATAATCTTGGAAGATTAAATAATTTAATTAAACTTATACTTAACCATAATTATTGTAATATTTGACTATATCAGGACCATGTTCTCTTAGAATATGTAATAAATAAAATATCAAAGTAGAGTAGCAGCATATATTGCAGATGTGTTAGGACAACCGGAAACCCTATTACTTGCAACACTTTCTAGACGTAGATTATGCCTTAGGTTCATCCTCTTATGACTATGATTATTTACGAAGGATGTGTGTTAATGTGTCATTAGATAATCTATGTGTTAGTTTTTACTTTTGACAAATTACGCGCGAATACTTATTCACTTATGTCATGATATGTCCCGCTGTGGGGTTTAAGGGAGAATATACCGGCTTTTTCTTCAAATGTCTTTCTCACCAAAATCAAAATCAAAACAAGCAGGATCAAATTGAGCAAGTTGTTACAAATAAACCATCTTTCTAACGTGGTGAGCATAAAGGAGTATGGTTTAATCTTCCATTTAGCACGCTAGCTTTTGTTAACGCTTTTAGGGCAAGATCTACGTTCAGCAGTAGACTAATAGAGGTTTATAAAGAAGTAGAAGATATCCTACGTGAAAAATTACACTAATCATAGACGTCATAACACTGAATTTATTTAATTATATTTAGATAGAATACTCCATTTTATATTTACTTATATAAAGAAGTAAATATCGAGAAGGTAATCACAAATTAAAAGAAATGGTAAATCGCATTTAATAGTCTTTATGAAAATACAACAGAAAAATAAATTCGTTACCGGTCCATGGTCTAAAATTAACGATATTAAAACAAGCTTCTCTTATTCAAGATAAGACTTTTGTGAAGAGGGAACAAATTGAACGAGTTTATGCCTGAGTGAAGTATTAATGTGTGAATAACTATGTTTTAATTTACGAAATTTTTTTTTTGGTTGTAGATTATCTTGTACTACTTACTGTATTGTTGGTAATATAGGTTTCTCTGACTGACAAAAAATTGACAAAAACTCCGCCGGTAATTTTTTAAAAATATACATACATTATGAAGTTGAATGCGAAATTACGACATTAAATTTAACCTTTTTTATGCGAAAAGTTGCAAACGTGTCGCTCCATTGCACTTGATGGTAAATGATTACTGACGCCCTCGAACATCTGCAAAACCTAAGGAGTGTTGGGTCATTAACGCCGCTAACTCGCGAAGGCGTTGCCGCCCTTTAAGGATATTTAGGAGGGGGAAGGGGGAAGGTTAGAGGAAGGAGTAGGCCTTCGGTTACCTCACTCACCCAACGAAACTCTCAGGGGACGACGCAAAGGGGGCAGCAACGCCAGAACATCTCTAAGGTCAAACATTGTGGTGATACCCGAAAATACAGCGCCCAAGTAGCCACAAGACGCTGCGTGGGATGAAGTGTGGGTGGGGTTATTGCGCGGTACAAATAGGGCACGCGGAGCCTGAAGGTATATTTAAATTTAACGAACAGTGAAACAGTAAAATACTGGCAACGACGAACTAGGATGTAGCTCTGCTAATACTGTAAGAAGCTGCAATTGATTTGCACAACACAAAAAACACCTTTAGTCTAATTTACGCGCGAAAACTAACCGCGCAAAACCGGCACAAGTGCGGGGGAACCGCGGGGAGAGGGAGGGAGTCTAACGGTGCAATGGTCACTCGACTCCAGGCAAAAGAACTTATCGAAGGGAGAAAACGACTCTACGAAAATAATGCAGGCCATGTGAGAAACTGGAAAAATTTGACTGGAATAGTGTAACGAATGCTCAAGGGAATAGTGGAGCACAAGTGTGCGCAGAACAGCAATTGGGAATGCAATGTGTATGACGCGACTAGGGTTAGTATTTATAGAAGTATGTGACTTTATTTTTCATTTCAACATTATATTTATTTAATTTTTAAAAATTAGTGGATATAAAAATTCTTAAATTCAGCTTGAACCTTTATGATACGGGTTCTATCTATTGGGCCTTTGAATATAATTTTTGAAATATAAATGGAAAAGTAATGTAAATATTGCATATAACAATTTTTTTCTTGTTTGTTAATTAAACTTTTATTAGTAGCAATGTCGCGCCGACGGTTCTCAACAATACCTGATGCACTCGTGAGTTCACAATTTTTAGTTAAGACCGATTTGAATATCGAATCTGTCGTCTGAATTATTCGATATTGAACAGTTATTTGGCAAAAATTTCATGCAAGTTTTGTCAAATTCTACGATTGCAAAATAATTATTTAATATTAGCGATTTTTGAATCATAACGAAATAGTTCATCATAGGTTTTTCCATTTTGAAATCATGTCGTATTCTTTAAACTAAATAAATTTAATTTATCCATCGGTAATTATTTAGTATATTTAAAAACCTCTTCAGTACAAGTTCACTGTTGAACATAGGCCTTTTCCATAAAAGCACTAACAAATGCATGGAAGATTTCATCACGCTGGGCATGCGGTTGGTGAGCGCAGTGCGATATAAGAGAATACATTTACATGTAAACATATCAAGTAATCTTATAAATTTAAATAAGTTACATAGTAACTCATATCAATCAAAATTAATTTCTTCGACAACAGTGCATAACCCCATTCACATTGTTGGTGTATGATATCCTTAAAGTCCTCTGGCAAAATTGCCCTCTAACTTGAGTCACGTTTAGGCTATTAGTCCACGGTACTTATATTAAAGTTTCATCGCGAAGCGATCAATGGACCACTTACCGTTTCGCGTGGAAAATATTTTATGGGCGATGGAAGTGGACCGTGACTTCTGACTGTTCCAAAGCTCGAGACAGCTGGCTTAACGGAGAATCGGCGGTCGCTATTGAAGAGTGTTTGATACTCTACGTTGCAATCAGAGCGGGCAGTCGGTCGTGGGGTATTAAGGGCCTCTCGTGGAGGTCAATAGCTTTTGGTTCAATAATGTGCGCTCAATGTTAGGAATTGTGTAGGATAGAAAATTATTCCTACTCAATATTTCGATACGGATTCTATAAATCTGAGGCCAGCGAACGTTTATGATCATTGTATAAACATAGTTTATTTTAGTTATTTCCACAGCGTAATGGCTTGTGGTATTTTGCTGAGGGGATATGCGACTGATATTGAAACAACATTCGTTATACAAACGAGGGAGTTACTTATAATCTCAATTCTAGAAAATGTGGTGAGGATAAATTTAAAGAAATAAATTTACTCTCAATATATATATGAAAATCTAACGTATGTAAGTATAAACATAAATACATTTAACAATAATAAAATTTTATATGATACTCATAATGTGAATACTACAGACACAAGCTTGGGATGCCAGTTAATAGACTCCATAGAGTTCGTAACTCGTTCATAGGGCAATGTATAACTTACCCTATGAACGAGAAAAAGTTTCTACAACAAAATCCCAGTAAGTGCGCAAAGTCTTCCTACCAATAGGTTAAAACATTTATTAAACAAAGACCTAATAATTAGGATTATAATAATATAAAGGAATACCTGGATGATAATAACCCCTGGGGATGAGTAGATGGCCCCAAGCAGTTTCTAGAAGAAATATTGTAATATTAGAATATTAAAACGTTTTGTATGTTTTGAAATATATTTAAAAAAGAGGATACCTACAAAGTAATGTTGTACGAGGTAGAGCCAAGCGGCGGCTTTAGCTGCTCGAATGGGCTGGATCGATCGGATTGGTAACACGGCCTCGCAGAATAACGGCGTGAAGTAGAGGCATTTTGTGCTTCTGCGTTTTGATCAGTGAGAGAGGTAACCGGAGGCCCACACCCACTCCCTCTCCTCATCCTCACTTCTATCTCTCAATATAGTTAAAGGCTGGCAACGCACGTGCAGCACCTCTGGTGTTGCAGATGTACGTGGGCGACGGGTATCACTTACCATCAGCTGAACCGCTTGTTCGTTTGCCGCCCATCCCATACATAAAAAAAAAATGTTTCGCCGGTTTCTTCTCCATCAGAAATTACGTTCGACAAGTGAAATGTGTCTTTCTTACTTTGAATAAATGATTTGATTTGATTTAATTTGATATACTGTATTATATGATCCTCTGCCATTCTACATCATAAAACTGGACACCGTAATATTTAATACTTGTGAACGATTTGAGGTGTTCTTTGCCGCAGCGAAACAATCTCAAATTTCTTGATTGGAGTTTAGTGGAAGCTTAGAGTATGGCGTCGTGAATTATATATGAAAGTGTTATATCTGAAATTTCCTTAACCTATCTTAATAGCCTGTAGATAATCCACTGCGGGACATAGGCCACTCCTATAAAGGAGGATTTGCATAATTGCCCGTCATCGGTCTACTTAATTTAAGTCTGGAATTTTTCAAAATACAGTAGTTATCTCGACATCTATCGGTAGCTATTGGGAGTTCCAAGGCTTTTCCCTTCGTCGCTTCTTCTTCGTATATTCTTACGCCGATAACATGCGACATCATCATCGTTATCTTCATTAATTGTAATCAAGTATAAACTTGTCAATTAGTCTACTTAAGGATATAAGCCTCTCTCAAATAAAAATAAAGAATATTTTTTATAATAAATAATTTCTGGGACGTGTTCTAACAAATTAATTAGCGTTTAAGGTAATGAATCATAGTATCTAGTATCACACGATACTAGAATACATGTTATTTAACTGTAGAAAAAAGTAACGTTGTTACACCATAACGTATTATTGGTATAAGTTTTGTATCTACTCCTGCAACTATTGTATTCGTTTATTTTGATCATTTGGTTTCAAATCGAACGTATAATCGAAAATTTATTTAAACATCAATTACAGATTCACTGTTTGAATTATTAATATGATATCCAAACAAGAGATAAACTCTTAACTAGTACCTTGTTAAACAGTTCGCAACGAGATCCCTTCAAAGGTCCTTTATCAGACTAAAGTTCATAACAAATCTCCTGCTAATAAAGCATATTCACCCCAATTACGACTGACAGTATTTCGTACTCTAAAATGTAAATTTACTGAATAATCTACTTTAGCCTAAATTATCCGTACTCAAAGGGAAAGAGTTTAGTTACTGTGTAATTTTCTTTATCTGATTTTTCATAAATGGTCAACTTACACGTGGAGCACGGTCCTGGTTGAAAAAACTAAGATTTGATAATTATGGAAAATCCATCCGAATGGAGCATGGGTGTAGAATAACCAGTACGATATTGCTAGCACTGCTCTAATGAAACCACCGGCCCAGCGTACTGAATAGGCAAAATTTCCAATAATACAAGTTTGGTTGGTGCATTTTTGAACAGCGTGTAATAAAAGTTGGCATTTACTGAAGAAGATGTTCGCGAAATATAAATATAATAAGATACTACTGAAATTTTAGCCTAAATAAGTATTTTGTAGAAAATTCTCGAAAAACAATCAAGTGAGATATTACTGGGTTTACGCTACGATAACACCTACGTATTTCGTTTGAATTTGCATGAATTCGTATCGCGTCAAAGTTTTACTGCTTATTACACGCACCTTATTCCACACACCGTGTCAAAGTATTATGACAAAAAATACAACATGTTTTCGGAAAGAAAAACACAAGATATGGAAGTCGAATATTTTTTTTAAATTCTTAATTTTTTAGGCATGAGTGGATAATTATTAAAAAAAATTATATAATACTTAAAATGAAAGTGTATGTGTATATTGAACATAGTATATTTTGATGACAGACCTAAAATAGGTACATACACAGACCGGTTAAGGTCTAAAGCCAAAATGCGATCGCCAATCTTATTTTAAACTAAGCTGGTTGGTACGGCAAGTTCTCCGAACTTGGAAGAAGTGATTTGTGGCCAAATGTTTAATTTGCTCATGATGAAGTCATTAGTCACAGGAACATTAATAGTCTAAGTGTTTCTTGACTATATACTAGTGTTATATATAATATATATTGACAGACAAATTGGATTTACAATAAATGCTCGAATAACTGCCAATATCTAAATCACAATCACTTGTTTCTAATAATTCGGCTACGGCGACTACTTCCAAATACCAAATTGCCGCTAGTGTAGCAGATACTATACAGATGTGCGTGGGAGAGCCAAGCAACAGCTTTTGCTACTGCTGGGATGGGTTGGCTCGACCGGGGTTGTACCACGACCTCACAGAATACCGGCGTGAAGTAGAGGCATCTTGTGCTTCGTTTGGTAAGTGAGCTAACCGGAGGCCCACACTCCCGTCCCACATCTCCCTCTTAATACTCCCTCTCATCCCCCAAATATCCTTAAAGGCCGGCAACGCACCTGCAGCTCCTCAGGTGTTGCAGATATACGGGGGCGACGGTAATCACTTACCATCAAGCGAGCCGCTAGCTCGTTTGCCCCTTTCCCAAAAAAATAAAAATAAATAAGAAACATTGCCATAAGTATACGAGCATACATACGTCTTTACAATCTCATATCCAAAGTAACGGTTATGCGATAAGATCGAAGGAAGAGTTAGATGCAATGTATGACAAGGGACACAACACAATCAGGCCCGATAATCAACAATTTCTGGGTTGCACAATTATTGGCTTCGGCTATAATTCGAACCCATGACTCATGGCTTAGCAGGTTGGTGCCACGTGTCGCCAATGCACTTAACAACTAACTAATGTTCCTTAAGATGCAGACTCTTGCGATAATAATATTTCAAAGCAACAAATGTTTTTTTTACCAAGGATATATTATTTATTATTATTTTTCATTCAGTTTTAAGTTATGCTTAAAGTTTGAGGTCTCTCAAAGCTCATCGAGAAGTTATTTTAAAAAAATTGCAAAATTTGACCCCAACAAACAAACAGACAAGGTCGAGTATTAATAAAAACGTGATAATTAATTAACAAATCGAAATGGTACGGCGTATATAGAATGCATTTAACTCTATTGCGATTTTGTGCGCGTGGAGCTGTCATTTCACATAACAGCTTTTTCACGGTTGTGCAATTTGCAATGCCGGCAGAACAAAAAATAAGCGTGACAACGAACTCTAGGTAATGTTCACTTCAAGGGTGACGGTCTTTTAGTGTTCCAATATTTTTCTACGCAAGTTTTCCCTTCACTACAAATTATTAAACCAATATTTTAGTAATAGTTACATGTGTACAAACCATATTATTTTATTTTCGAAAAAGCTTATTTTATCAGATTTGAGTAAGCTTACACTGAAATGAGGATAAATGTTTTACAATTAAAATACCTTATTATCCTATAGGTAGCTTACATTTAACCATCATAATATATTCACTATTTTCTGTATTATAGGTTAGCTGTAAGAGTACCCCTAAACAATGAAATTATTATCTTTGAACAATTTTATATTTTATAATTCATTTCTAATATTAAAGTAACGAAACAGCCAAAATATCCCACTGTTGGGATAAAGCCTCTCTCATATTTTGAAACGTTTTATTGACAATGAGGTTTCCTCCTGATATTCCCACCACAGAGTACATTAGTTCATTTAGTACTTATATTGCAATAAATATTTTTTTGTGGTGCTAACACCGCAAGAAACGAATCTAAGTCAGTCGCCTTCTATTCAACATAATGCGAGCCCTAGTAAAAAAAAATCGTATGATTAAGAATGTTCAAAGTTTCTGTTTTGAGGTGGACATACTACAACTGAAAGCCCTTGATCAAATGAGTGAGAATTAGTTTAACCACAAAAAATCTCGTCGATGTACAAGAATTAATGATTGTTTCGAATTAAATATTGTATAATAGCATTTTTGAAGAAATTTACTAATCTGTTTGCGTATGTTAGTGATCGATGCCTTAAGCTTATCATGCATACGGTTTGCTTAGCCGGTGGACACGTCATTATGTTGGAAGCTGTCAATACCACAACGCAAGACTCTGATGACGAGACACATATGACATACTGCTATATCGTGGACGAACGAGTTAAAAATTATTTTAATTTTGTATACGAAATTAACCAGTTTTTTCTTTCCATTCCATTAAGCATCAAACAACTCTACTCGAGACACGACCGTTCAGCTCAGTGTTCACCATACTTACCTACTGAGTAGCAGGTAGCGGGTTAAAATCCCAGATGGATTTTTATTAAAGTCGTTCTATTAAATACGGTATCGAGTTTCAAGCGAATGTGTACTTAAACATTCCCTTGAAATTAAAAAAATAACATTTACACATACCGAATATCGAAATGAACTTGAAATCAAAAGGTAAAATAGGAGCCGAAAAAGACCCACAGCTAGACAAAGCCCTCAGAGACAATTTATGAGTTTTGTAAAAGTCCACTACTCTACTCCAGTATAAGTTTAGGTACTGAAACTTTTCTTATCATTAATTATACAGTATTAATTTTTTTGACAACATTTTTAATATTCTGCAAATTCGGCATCTTCTATTGTAATTTAATCAATTAAATTAACATCCTGGTTTAGTAGATTTTTTAAGAACTACGGAGATATAAATGTCCTTATTCTAAATTATATATAACTTGATTAACTTTGAAATTAACTTTGTTACGGATATTCTGTTTTCGTTATCAAAAACAGGTGAATTTGAATGAGAAGATAATGAAAAATTAACAAATAAATTAAACAATAATTAAATAAAACCCTTTATCAACAGCAGATAAGTCTGAAACAGGTCACACAATTAAACTACCTCCCAAGGGAAGCCACTCTTTGGAACTACTTTGTTAATTTATCTAAAACAATTAGAGGAGTGCGCCACAACACTGGGGAAAGGCAATTCTATTATTTTACGCTCAACTGAAACGTAGACGGTAAATAGTGAATTTCGTAATGAATACATTAAAATTAATTGTACTCGTTTACAGTTAGGGTTAGTGGTGCTATCGCGTCATATAAAATTTTATACATAACTATTAAGCTCCTTTTCATGGCATTCGAAAACCATAAAGACGTCTGCGTCAAAATTATTTTATTAATGAATATCTAAAATTTAATACTGAAATGTATTTAAACTTGGCTACATTAAATATCAAACATATTATAGTAAATAATATATCTCTCTAATTAGAAAAATGTAGGGTAAATGTTTCTATTTTTAAAGGTTTGTGTGAATACGTGAGTTAATCTGATATTTGCATGACTATAGACGTACGAGTATGTAATATGTAGATACTTGCATATGTAATATGAATGTATATACTTGAATATACTATCACCATCCAAATAGCAAGATCCAATAGGTCTTGATTTCTGACTAGATGACATATGTGCGTATCTGATATATTTAATGTGGTGATAAGTATCTAATATGGTTGAGGAGGGCGATGCTTGTGTGGACTGGCTCTCAGCTCAGGTCTGTAAAAACTGCATCCGTCTGCAACACCAAAAGTGCTGCAAATGCGTTGCCGGGCTTTAAGGATATTTGGGAGATGGGAGGGAAGATGAAGAGAGGGATGGGGAGGGGTAGTGGGTTACCTCACTCACCGAACGAAATGCAGAAGCACAAGATGCCCCTACTTCACGCCGGTATTCTGCTAGGCTGTGATGCCAACCCGGTCGAGCCCGCCCATTCGAGCAGCAGTAACAGACGTTTGGGTCTACCACGTACAATAAAGAATTGTATTTAAAATATCGTTTCTTTCGCCTGTTTCTTCTCCGTCAGGGGAATATCACTACGAAACGGTGGAATGTTGTAAAAAAATTATAATTGAAAAATATATAATTGATAACTTTGAATTTCTTACGTCAAATGAAGAATTCTCATTCAATCGTATATAAAAAAAGCGAACGAAGATAATATTGAATAATTGGACTATGTGGAATGGTCCGTTACGGTTGTGGTAGAAATTTAACCAATTGTGTTTGTAAAGTAACTAAATTCAACTTGTTTTTCAGGTTATCACATGCTTTCATTTAGTTGTTTAAAACGTTTTGTATGTTAGTATACTTAAATTTACCTGCCTTGGGGACAAGATAAACATATGATTTCTTTTTTGTGCACATTCCTTTTTTAACATATTGCAAATAGGACACTCTTAGCGTTGATAATATTCAGAACCCTCTCGCAACCAGCAAACAATTGCATGGAAAACTGAATAAAGAAATTGCATCTCGGTTTTTCAATTGCATCTTGTGTTTTATGATAGTAGAGCGTCTGGCCATCTTGCGCCAATCTTTGCACTGTTAAAGAGGAAGGACGGCTTCTGGTTTGAGCTGTTTGACATTAATAATACCTAGCAAGGTTACTTCTAAACAACAGCTGGTCCGTATGACATACAGCAGTATAAGCTTTGAAATATTTTTTGCTAATACTTGCATTGCACTTCACCTGATGATAAACGTAACGGTGCGTCGGCGTATCCCAAGCAACGTACCGTAAACTTCGACGTATATTATAAAACATCTAAATTTATTAATGTTACAAATTTTAACTTAATGTTTAATTTAAATAAAAACTAAATGGGTTAAGATTTGATATAAAAAAAGTAAATATTATAAAATAATATACTTATCAATAAAAATAATGCTGTTTAAATACAATGTCCGTGTTTGAATAGATGTTTGAGATGCTCCAAGTACTGTCAACATACTCGTAGACGAACAAAACTAATTTGCGAGTCAGAACTGGAGAACTCATGAAATCCGTTGGAAAGCACAAAACGGACGTCGGTGGGGAATTTTCTAATTACGTTTTCAAAGACACCTCGTTTGTTGAACATGTGACATCCAAGTGAAAAAGGTCACGTACAGAAAATTAGAAATTCGGTCGGGATTCGGTACAGATTTGGTGGCCAAATTTTGTCTTCTGATTTTCCCATTAACGGATCTCATTTGTGTGCCCAGCTCTAAATTGTTACATGCAGATGGCGTACGATGAAATTTTCAAACCGTAGTGAATAAGAAATTTTCACACTTTCTTTGTAAGTTCAGACCATATATAATCCATAACGATGGTCGAAACATTTTGTACTTTTATTATTTTTACAAATAAAAATTAATAAACATGGAAAACAACAGATATATATAACGGGCAACAAAAAGCAAGTAACACAATAATAAGAATCAAAATATATTTATGTTATTTATGTTTTTCAAGAACAATCCCGTAGAATTGTGACAAAAAATGCTAGATCGAATGCACAGAACGTTACCAGATAGCTGCGTCTAAGGCGCTAGGGGTGCAGGGCGTCAGGTTCAGTGATCGTCAACCTCTTGGGGACACCATTTGGATAGATCTATTTTCAAAAAATATTGTCAAAGAAGAAGGAATAAGAAGTAGCAACGTTGTTAGAAATTCTAATCCATGTATAGCACAAGTAATTTAATTTCTAAAGATGTCGCGAAACAAAACTGCTTAATTAACCATTTAACAAACCGTGTCCTTTAAATTTTCTTTAAAGCTTAATTTCGATTCGCCATCTGCGCAACCCGATTGCAAAATAATTACCCTAAAGTAAGTTATGCACCCTTTAAACTGCATCAATTTAAGCAAATAAAGTCTTGTTAAAATATATATTATAGGGAAGGAGCCACGTGGTGAATGTATAAAGACAATTTCCTATGAGTGGATCACGCCTTTATTGCCAAAGGGGAGATGAAAATATGATATTACGCAAAGCTTTTGGACGACGAGTTAATATACAAGTACATAGGAGATGAAACTTTCGTTCAGTTACATAAAAATGTTGGAATATACGGCATATCAATTAATCGTAACTAGTGAACTTTTGTGTGAAACATATTCAGAGCAGATAATCTTATTATCTTCTTTGGGATCATTGCGGATTTCGGGGGTTTCAAGTATACCAGACCTAAATTATTGTGTGCTGTGCATCTACCGTGCGAGGTGTTTGTTTCTGTGATTGTCGATCCAACCCGCTTGCCAAGCATGCCGATCATAATAAATACTCACTGAACTTCAAGGACTACTTTTAGGCTGTTACAGTCTTCCCGCTGTTGGGAGGCTCAAGGAAATAATTTTCATCAGCTATTATTCACATTAATAACATCGAACTTCATCGAGCCACGGCTTCGATTCATTCCAAACACAAGTGGCATAAATTGCATTGCGTTATGTGGTTCAGGAAACCGTCAATGAAAACACTTGAAGCGGCACGCGTCATTGCAATTGTCGAATGGGTACAATTATTCCGCCTGCAGAAACGGCAGGGCCGTGGACGAAAAAGGAATAAAGAAATATTTATTCGCCAAAAGCAATCGTTGCGTGTAAAAACGATTAGACTATTCACAACAATGGATGTGCGGATAAAAGTTATAAAATTTTAGACGAAATTGCGTACAATAAAATTGAAATGTCGCAATATGGTGATTGTTTCCGACATGACATGAATGCAAAAAGCTTATCTAAACTTATTGCTTACCATTCATCAATTATTTTCAATACTAGCTTTTTAGATTTTATAAATTTTCATGTTTTTTTTTAATATTTTTGAATACAGAAAAAACAATGTTATATGTGTATATATACACAAATGACTGCATTATTGCGTAGATATACTATCATGTTATTAAAAAAAAATGTCGATTATGTTATATATATATTATAGAAAAAATGATACTAGATATCCAGTCCCAAACTAGGATTCACTGTGCCTTGGTAACCGGATGGTGATAAGACTGATGTAAATCTATATAGTTATACTATATAGATTTACAATAATTTTAGGCTTTCGGCCCGTCAAATCATAGAAATAGTTAAATATGCAATTAAACGCAGAAGGAACATACAATTTTATATTTTGTAAAAGTATGTTGCTGTACATTAAACTTTATGTTACCTTAACGGAGCCAAATTTTGTAATTAGAGAACAGCCCTTCATGACGGGATAGATGGAGAAAATTTTCGTTGAAATCGAGTAAGATTTCTTGCGATTTCTATCCCTAAGGCTCACACGAGAGCTGAATTCAATCCAAGCAATTACTTTCCTTTTAGGCAAATTAACAAGCTGGCTGTAACAATTGAAATTCAATCTAACCAAATCTGTATGTAAATGTATTGTAATTACGGAGCCGATATTCGTATTACAATTTCTATGTTGATTAGTCATGTAACTGTGAAATTTACGCTCACTAACCGTTGTTTCTGCAGTATAATTTATTTACTTTGTGTGTAATACTATTCGAACTCGAACGAACGAATATTACAGGTTTGCTCAAAGTTTAAAATACTATTGCATTATCAACAATATGGAAAAATTAAAAAAAATAATTAAAAAAGTTTTTGGCTTGACAACGGTCTTGAGATCGCTCGTTCTCTCTGTACCCTCTCCTTCTTTAAATTCCTGCACAATTTCATGGATGCTTGAGTTCTTATTTTGATATAAAATATAGAAGTAAGTGGCAAACAAGTATTTTGAGTCTTCTTTTCGTGCATATTATAGCGTTTTAGTTTCTCTCCGTGTTCTTCCTTTTAACCATACAGTTGTGAAAGGGTATTTTTTTTATTTTCTTAAAATTCTGTTAGTTCACTTAAATGCATATGAATAAAACTACCATAATCGTTATTCTTTGTTGCAAAACCTTTCGAACGTCACACTTAAAATAAATTACAATCCCTCGCGCAATTTCACACCCTTTGCAGGCTCACTAATTGAACCAAAATACACTTAAATTTTCTTTGTATCTAGCGTAATTTTAGCTTTCAGATGGGGTCAGCGGACCACCCAGTGACAATTAATGGGTTAGGATCCTGCTGGTGGTGTCAAATTTAGTTTCTTAATGAGACGAATATTTGGTGTGGTATTCGTGCTCCTTTGAATATTTATTATTCTGCATTATCTAGAACTTATCATTAAAAGTAACTGTAAAATACACGTATAATTTTATTGCATGTAATTTTATATCATAAACGTTTTACTTTTATTATTTATCAGCCTGTATAATTCATTTCTCTCAAAGCTGCTGAACACAGACTTTTCTCACGAAGCGCCAACAAAAGCTGGCATACCATAGCCATATACATGTCATATATGGAAGATTTGTCCATACTCACCACGGTGGGCGGGTGAATTGGAGGGCGCTATGATCTACACACTAGATGATAATAAACAACAGAAACCGCTCCCCATCACTAGTCAGGGGTATTTGAGTTCATAATAATAGGATGGATATTCCGCATGACTTGCTATTTCGTACGTGGTAGGGCCAAGCGGCGGCTTTTGCTGACGTTCTCGCAAAATACCGGCGTGAGTTAGAGACACATTGTGCGTTTTGTTCAGTGAGAGATGTAGCCGGAGGCCCACTCTCCCTCCTCCAGCTCCTTGCTCGTTTGCCCCCTTTCTCAAAAAAAAACTAATTTTCAGTCGGTCACCAGAGCTTCGTCCGTTAAACGGCAGAGAGCCCTTTCTATTACATCATTCGATTTTTTCATATATGTATACCAATACCGATTACAATGAATTAACTAATTTATAAACAACTATGAGAATAACATAAAAACCGTCCAAGTTATGAAGTATTATTTTTATCACAATTCATTAGATTATGTAAGCATCCAGAAGAAACATAAACGATACAAAGAAAGACCTGACGATCTTCTGTAACTTACCTATAAGAAACTGCACAAAAACCTTCACTCTGAAAATTCTATGAGAGAAACATTTTCAGTCACACATTCTAACTCGTGCAGGAGTATTGCATCCACTCGTAATATTCAGTGTGGCGAAAGCAGATGACGCGCTCATAATGCAACACACTGCACATAGCTGGCGTTTATGCGTGGACATAGTTTCTTTATGTATTTAATTTGAACACCGATGGCCGCACGCATAATGGCGGCAGCATGTCGCCGCGGTTTGGCGAATGTGCGCATCCATGAATGACACGAATTTAAATCTATGAATTTTATTCTGGAAGCGTCTACATATAACAAAATTATACACTTTAAATAAAAAAATAAGCTACAATCTAAATAAAAGCGTCTATTACGAAGTATATTACTTTAGCTTTAACTTGTTTTACTTATCAAGTCTTAAACTACTTCAAATGAGAGGCTAAATTTCTGTAAAAATATTATTTAATTAACAAGTATAATATCTGAAAAACGTTAATTTATAATATTCGTTACAAACAAAATTAATTCTTAATCTTTTTAGAATAAGAAAACATAGTATTATAGTAATTAGTATTAATATGAACTATTTACCCTAAACTCGAACTTCGTACTCTTGCTAGAATTTTTTTTAAAAATTAGAACTTTCTGAAAGCCACACAGCGACTCTGCTCTTCTTTCCCGTGTGTGATTATCGACGCCCACGAACATCCGCAACACCCTGGTGTTAAGAAAATAGCTTTTCTCAAAGCAACTTTTCTTGGAGGTCCAATGGTCCATAAATAGTAACAATAATGCATAGAAATGCAAAAAACGTCTCTCCTAAATGGCTATTGAGTTTAGCCAATCAGAAAGAACTTGGTCGCTGACCAAGCCAA
Organism: Bhutanitis thaidina; assembly: GCA_029286595.1. Classification (NCBI taxonomy): domain Eukaryota; kingdom Metazoa; phylum Arthropoda; class Insecta; order Lepidoptera; family Papilionidae; genus Bhutanitis; species Bhutanitis thaidina. The sequence continues at coordinate 10,522,872 of JAGSMS010000006.1, read as the reverse complement.
TTCAGCTCTTCATTGGATGGAAGGAGCTGGTACCCAGCCCAGAAAAGAGAACAGTATTCCATGTGAGGCAAACTTGCTTCTTATAAACTTACAATGGGAGGGCCGCCATGGAATATTGTCCCGCACTGCTGAGTGGTATACTCAGTCTAAAGGCCAAATCAGTCTAACCCTCCAGATGACCATGGAACTAAAAGTCAATATATCAAAGCCAAGGATTCCGATACTGACAGGAGAGGTGACAAGGGATGTGATCTCTAAGCGACAAAAGGGTTATTTTAAGCGGTAAAGGCGACTAGACTTTGTTGGTTCCAATCCAATTCCTATTTATTTATTTATTTGAAGTAGTCTAATGAAGTAATCTATATGAGACATCAGAGTGCCCAAGTATAGTATTGTTAGTGTTAGTTTGTATACTAATACATACCGTACTTTGGTACCAGTAATATTAGAAGTAATAGGTTATACTAGAAGTGTCTAATCTGTGACAAGTGGTGGTTTAATAAAAAAGAATAACCAGCTAATAGCAGTAAGTTAAGAAATAATTGTATCCTGGCACAAGTAATTTGCTTTTAAAATTTATTCCTTAACACAAACTGATGAGGTTACATTTTTATAAACGTATGGTAGCGTAGTGAGTATAGTTACTATAATGGCAGACTAACAGAAAATATATTCTGCCACATGCTAATAGTCGTTGGAAAATGTTACTTATTGCATTGCGCTACACTGGTTGATTAGATAAGTTTAGAACAGTGACCACAACGCCCGAGCCGAGCATGCGACTGACGTAGTGCCAGAAAAAACTTATCTAAAAACAAATTATATAAACAATGCACTTCATCATTATTCATTTATAATAGCATTATTTCTTAGCTTACCACTAGCGACAAGATATTATTTTTTATTAAACGGCCATTGGTGTCACTTCCTAAAATATTCTTCACTTTGTTTAACCGAGTAAACAATTTTTTTTACCTAAACATGATTCAGAGGTAACATCATGAGCACATTCATGATAAGCCATGAATCAGATGCATAACTCTTTCGAGTTAGCTGCCATTAGGTATGCTATTGAGTTGTAGATAGGTTCACAAAATTTTATAAGGTAATTTCACCATCTGTGGCAAGCCATTTTTTTGTCGATGGAATGAGATAATTTTACATTGAAGGTAAACATCTAGTCTGAAGTAATAAATACAATAAATAGTAAAATTAATTTTAATTGGCATTTCCAGAAACTTTATATAGATGAACTATTATATGTTACGGCGATTTCCAGACGCTGAATATCGTGATATTAATTTTATGCAAAGAATTTGCAATGGATAAACTTACATTACACAGTTTAAAGTCCTTACGGCAAAGCTTTCCATTATTTTGTCAATTATACCACAAACACAAAGTTATTTCTTTTTGCGATTCATACAAATCTAAATACAATGATTAATGTATGCATGATTAATTAAGAAATGCACCATTAAATTAAAAATTATTTTAATATTATGGTAAAATTGTACATTTTTAAATAAAACACTAAATTAATATCGATAATTTTCACGAAATCATTAAAATAAAGCAGTAAGCCATAGAAATATTTTGTAGCAAAGCGTGATGAGCAAACTTGCATGCTGGATAATTAGGTTAATGAAAGAAACGTAATGTTATTCCGCATTCCAGCAGCGTCAAGAAAATAATTAATCTTTAATACATTTTTTGTTTCTTCAAATATTTCTATACAAGCGAAGGGATATTTTCTCATTAGAACCTTCTAGTGGAACAGTTAAAGGGTAATATTAATATTTAAAAATTATAATATAACTGTTATTTAATATATGTATTCGGATTTTGATTTCTCTTCCTTTTATATAAATAGTTAGTAATTGACATAAAAGCATACATGTCAAAGAATCGTTTTTAATAATGTCGTTACAAGACCCGGTTTTTCATACGCGCCATATTGAAGCGGATACATCGTTAATATCAATTTTATTAAAAAATTTCGCCTTCGCTGAAACAAATTAAACGGCATTTTCGCTTCCACTTTTGTTGCTTTAACGTCAGGCTCCAACAAATAAAAGTTTTGATTAACAACCACCACTTGCCTCGAATCAATCAATTTAATTGGTTTACACTAGCGGGTGCCTTGATCCACGTAGTTAAGTAATAATTTCACCATTTTTTACCTTTAGTCGCCTCAAACGTTCGGATTTAAGCCAATAAAATATTCAAATCATGTTTAATAACTTACTGTGATTTACTGTTAATCGAACCATCGGTTAGCGCTGAATTTTTTAACTTATACTTATATATATAAAAAAACCATTACACGACATAAAATATTTTTTTATTCATGGTTATTGAAATTCATTATTGATGTCAAATCTCATGCTATTAATACTTATTTAAATTAGTTATTCATCATCATCATCATTTCAGCCTATCAGAAGTCCACTGCTGTACATAGGCCTCCCCCAAAGATTGCCACGAAGCTCGGTCCTGAGCCACCTGCATCCATCGACTTCCCGCAACACTGCGCAGGTCGTCACTCCATCTTGTGGGGGGTCGTCCTTCACTGCGTTTGCCTGTACGTGGCTGCCACTCGAGAACCTTTTTTCCCCAACGGTTGTCAGTTCTGCGAGCTATGTGGCCGGCCCATTGCCACTTCAGCTTGCTGATCTTTACGGCTATGTCGGTTACTTTACTTCTGCTGCGGATATAGTCGTTGCAGACTCTATCACGCAGAGAAACACCGAGCATAGCCCTTTCCATAGCGCGCTGAGCAACTTTGAGCTTCCTCATACGGGCTGCAGTGAAGGACCAAGTCTCGGATCCGTATGTCATCACTGGCAACACGCACTGGTTGTATACTTTTGTCTTGAGGCTTTGCGGTATACTCGACGAGAAGATATGACGTAGTTTCCCGAACGCAGCCCAGCCGAGTTGGATTCGTCGATTGACCTCTGAGTCGAAGTTGGACTTACCTAATCGGACAATTTGTCCCAGGTATACGTACTCGTCTACAACTTCGAGCCTATTGTTCCCAACAACAACCGGTATTGGTGTGACATGGACGTTTGACATGAACTTCGTCTTGTCCATGTTCATCTTAAGACCAACCTGTTGGGAGACGTTATTGAGGTCATTGAGCATTGTACTAAGCTCCTCCAGCGATCCTGCCATAAGAACTATGTCGTCGGCAAATCGAAGGAGAGTGATATATTCGCCATTGATGTTGATACCGTATCCTTTCCAGTTCAGCTGCTTGAAAACATCTTCCAATGCAGCGGTGAAGAGTTTCGGGATATGACATCACCCTGTCTTACACCTTTCTGCAGTTGGATTGGTTTCGTACTCTGATTCTGTACTCGGATAGACATCGTAGCCTCATTTTACAAACACCTCAGCACTTCGATATACCGAGAGTCTATCTGGCACCGCTGGAGAGACTGTAGCACCGCCCAAATTTCGACTGAATCGAAGGCTTTCTCATAGTCCACATACGCCAGACATAATGGCAAATTGTACTCCTCGGCCTTTTGTACAATCTGGCGAAGAGTATGTATGTGGTCTATGGTACTATAGCCTTTTCGGAATCCGGCTTGTTCGGGAGGCTGGAAGTCGTCAAGTCTGTTCACTAGACGATTTGAGATGACTCTCGAAAACAGCACGTAGACGCGGCTTAGAAGCGATATCGGTCTATAATTCTTCAAAAGGCAGTTATCCCTTTCTTGAAGAATAGGACAACCACGCTTCTACTCCACGCTTTCGGCGTAACACCGCCATGAATGACGGAATTAAACGGCTTCTGAAGGACAACAAGTATCGGTTTTCCACCCGCTTTCAGAAGCTCAGCTGTAATTCCGTCCTCACCCGTCGCCTTGCCGTTTTAAGCTGTTTGAGAGGCATCCTAATCTCGCTCAGACTGACGTCCGGGATGTTATCGGAGTAATGTCGGATAAGCTTGGCTCTTGGGTCGTTACTCACATCAGTGTGTGGTTTCAACGACGTTGTGTACAGCTGTCCGTAAAATTTCTCGATCTCACTCAAAATCTCGGCTCCAGCGGAAATGACTGCGCCGCTTTCGGTCTTCAGCTTGGTCAGTTGGCTCTTTCCGATAGACAGATCTCTGGCGAAGACTTTGGAGCCTTGGTTCCGCTCTATCGCTTTTTCAATACAGGCTGTATTGAATTTGCGTAAGTCTTGCCTCATACATTCGGAGATCTGTCTATTCAGTTGCCGATACGCTGACGCATCCGTTGTAGACTGCAGCTTTATCTCACGCCTGGCTTTCATGAGTTTAAGAGTGTGATCGGAGAGCTTTTGGGGCTTGTTCGTGCGGCGGGTCCTGCAAAACTTAGCTCCTACCGCATGGACAGTTTCCACTAGCCTGCTATTCGTATCGTCCACTGTAACGCAATCGTCTAGGCACTGAAAGCGATTATGTAATTCGAGCTGAAAGCTCTCGGGGTTCTGGATAAGGGCAAGTGGTGGGCGGAGCGTAGACTTCACCAGACGAGACCGCTCGAGCCTAATGTTAAGGTTCAGTGTGCCTCTTACCATTCGGTGATCACTGCCGGTTTTACCCTAGTGATCACAGAGACATCACTGAACAGCTGACGCTTGGTCGTCATGATGAAGTCGATCTCATTTTTGTGGTACCGTCCGGGCTCATCCATGTCCACTTCCTGTGGGGCCGCTTCTAGAAATAGGAGTTCATCATAAAGAATCCTCCTTTGCCATGAAGTCAGCCAGCTGTTGCCCTCTTGGGTTCCGTTGCCCTACTCCAAAGTTCCCCACTATCAGCTCATCGCCTTTTTCGTACCTAGTTTTGCGTTAAAGTCTCCCATCAACACCGTGTAGTGAGTCTTAGAGCAATGCATGGCTCTTGAAATATCCTCATACATTGCCTCCACTTCATCATCAGGGTGTGTCGAGGTTGGTGCGTATACCTGTATGACCTTCAGCGAATACCTTTTGGTTATTCTGAGTATAAGGTACGCGACCCTACTCGACATACTTCCGATCTGGATCACGTTGTTGATGAGAGACCTGTGGACGATAAACCCGACACCTCCTTGGGACAGATGGTCACCCTGCCGGTAGTAGAACAAGTTACCGGATTTTAGGATTATAGAGTCCTCTCCCTGTCTTCGGACTTCAGACAACCCTATAATACTCCAGTGTAACTTGCTTACTTCTTCTTCCAGTTCTAGTATCTTCTCCTCGGTCCTCAATGTGCGCGCGTTATATGTTGCCAGGTCCAGTCGTTTGGGTTGGCAGCTAGAAATCAGCCGGTGATTCTTCGCACCCCCTGCCTCGCCGTTACCATGGCTGCCACCATAGCCAGGACTAGCGAGGCCGCCGGGGACTGGGGGCCATTGCTTTCTTTTACCTCTCATCATGGGGGGGGGTTTTGCCTTAGTTGCAATTAGTTATTGATTTGTTTTAATTAACTACATTGCGATTGTATATTGTTGTACGAGGTTGTTACTTGAGAATTATTATGATATATCAATACTAAAATTTCATGGTATAGTTGATACGTCGATCGTTTTCAGACGCTTTTTGTTTGTAGTTAAATATTGCACCTTATAGTGCACTTATGAAATTAGACAATTTAACTTTAGCAATTATTGTATCAAGGTTTCTAACTTCTTCCTCGCTTAACTTCTCCGCTTAACTCTGTCACGAGACACAGTCTTCGCTGACATCGCAGTCTATCATATCTCTTCGCACTAGGTCTATCCATCTCGTTTTACGTCTCCCATGCAGTATAAGGTATTAAATTGGTAAAAGTAGCAACCCGTAAATATACGTGGCCTCTTCGTGACTTCATCGGAACCGCGAATAATACGCCATGCTGCTCCAGTGCGGGTGGGTAAACATATAGGATATTATCAAGAATACTTTATTTTAGAATACTTATTACTGTTACTACTCAATACCACTTCGAACTTGTGGTAGATACTGTGGTGAGAGGGTTGAAAATACCCACTTTTCCTCCAATAGTAAACCGGATTCAAGAACGAGGTTCGACTGATGGCGGTAAATCCTGATATGATTAGATTTGATTCGTATCTGAAGTGCGAGTGCTACCGGTACTGCAACCAGTACTGATGTGGTGAGTCCCGAGTAGGAGTAAGTAGCGACAAATCGTCCATATATGACGTACCTTTATTGCCGCTTTCCTATTGTATAGTAAAGTGCCAGTGCGCTTTTGTCATAAAGTTAATATTTTTTTGTTAATGTCAAATCTGAATCCTTCAGAGTATTGCATTATCACACTGCAGGTGGCTTACAATTTAAAAAGTAATAAAAGCTTTCAGATACTACATTTTGTAGTCGACTAGTTATAGAAAATTCAGAAGCATTGCTTGTATAAACTCAATTTAATTCACATCGAAATGACGCAAACAAACGAAACCATTTCACGTATCGTCATAAAGGCTATTTTTATTGCTTACTGTTAACATAAAGTTTATCCAGACTCCATCCCCTAACGTATAAATGCAGTCCGAACGCAGTAGAACCAGGAATTATACCAGCATTTACTTTCAACGATGCACTCAAGATATTTTCAAGAGCGTGCTGCAAAGTAAGAGTTAAAATGTGGGATTATTTTTATTTAATACTAGCATTTCCAACCCTGGTTTCGATCGGTGCGACCTACTTTTCCCTGAATCGACGCCATTACGTCAAATGAGCCTAATACGTAAAGAAGAAATCGAAGAGAATAAATTTTTAACAGTCCGCTTTACTTAGTTATGCCAATTTAAAGAACGACACTTTTCAATTTAATATCTATAAAACGATTAAAAATATTTTAAGATAATAGATTTAACATTTTAGACCGACTATTTAGTTTGCATTACTTAAATTTTTAGATAATAGCTTCATTTAACTGCTGGTACCATTTGCTAAGCAATACCCTGACAAGCTGCACTTATTCGATATAGACTTTGGTTAGTATTTGCTAAGCTTTAAATTGGCTGAGATCATGTCTTAAAAAATTTGGAATTCAAATCCACAGTGATTTACTCTGAAATTAAGTATATCATATGTAAAAGTTACGATTAAGTACAGAGAGAGAGAGAGAGAGAGAAAGATAATATGTGATACAGGCTTCGGTATAATCGGATGAATTTTCAGCTATCAGTCTGTCGCCAGAGCATCGGTCTTTAGTCAGCAAGGTAACATTAGGACAACAAATTGTGTTATTACCCTTACACCACAAAATTACTGAAGTTCAATCTCCTATGTTGTGGGCACATACCAATTAGTTTCTCGAAACTTATGTACGATTTGTATGGTTGGTCTGAACGCTAAGATAGCGACAGGCTCAACACGTCACGCTGTTCGAAATAAGCTCTGCTGAAAAGTGGGTTGCGACGACAAACATGTCTAGACTACCCCTGTCATATAACCTTTCATCAGATCGTCCAATCGTTCATTAATTAATAAATAATATTTTCCTTATCTACGCTTATAAAATAATAAAGAAGTATTAACTTATAAAGGTATTACAGGCTGTTATGCATTCTATCTTAATCCTTAGTGATGACAAAACAACTGTAACCTTTTTGATAGAAGTTGTTTGCGGGTGTCCATGGGGTCAAAAGGAAAAGACATATATTTCACAATAAGTTTTTAAAATTCACTTCAATAAAGTTAAGCCGATATATTTATTTAATTTACTACAAAACTTTTTTGAATTGAACGCTAGAAAGATGCGACATTTTCAATAACTTCTAGTTCGCTTACATTTGCAATAACTTAGAAGTCAAAAAATTTCATTAATATAAGTTAAATCTAATTCAAGGCATTCCAAGAAATGAAATTGAATTGAGTCTTTTATAGATTGAAATGAAAGATTTCACTTCAATCTCATTTTAAAAACGCACGTGTATTGAGCATAAAAGCTTCAGGAGAGCGACCGGTACAGAATTATTTTCTCTAAATGGATAATTTATATGCTGAACCCGTATCTTTTAGCATCTACTCGTTTCACTTATTTCGATATTGGACCCCACTAATTTTGTTTACTTATTCATTAAAATGGAGAGCGATGGCAGACCGGGGGCGAAATGTTTCCTCTATTCGATTTTTATGGAAAACTGATTCAGATTGTAGAAGAATAACATAAAAATGTTTGTCAAGTGAAACTTCTGTGGGCACAAAGAGAGTAAAATTTCAAGGTCGAATTTTAATGCAACTTTTTTGTGGAACGTTGCGGTTAGCTGTGAGCGTCTTTGAATTAGAAGTGTGTCATATTCGTTTATGCAGTGTACTATTTCAACCATTGAATTTCAAACATTGAATAATATATATTGATAATTAATAATCGTTTATATGCTAAGCTTCATATAGTTTTCAAGTGCGTAGAAGTTTTACTTCTGTCACAGAGATACACTCGCTTTTTGTTTTTGTTTTCAGTACCAAGTTTACCTTCTTCTAGGTGGTTTTTTTCTGAGTAGGTAGGTGGCGTAACTACTCTCTTATCCATTTCTGCCGTCAAACAGTAGTTTCCAGTTTTAAGGTATGGGAGGAGTTGGTATAAATAAGGGTTGTTAGGAATTCTTCGTTTGAAGTTGCATGCATATCTGCATGGGCTGCACTAGCCATTCCTCTTGTGTGGACATTTAGCTTGTCTGTTACGCCAATTCATTAATTTACAAACTTCTTGCTTATATTAGTTTATTTATTTATTATGAAATGAAAGACAACCCATAACATATAACAAAAATTACATCATATAGTGAAATAGTTATATCAATTACGATATGCTCATAATCTAACCATAGCTACTAAAAATGAGTTTACAATAATTGTAATATATTTTTGTAATTTTTCCTTGCATGTAAATTCATGCAATATTATCAAATCCGAATAGGAGAAATATGAAGAATATTGTTCATGAGCACTGAATACTATATTCGGTGATATTACTGCAGATTTACGGACAAAATGCAATGACCTGAGCGCCCCGGCGTGGTTTGACGGACTGCCGATTCGCATCCTGAATTATTCATTCAGTTACCCCGAAAACTTTACCAGCTTCTAACCGAAACGCTCCTACGAATAGCTTTGTTTTACAGTTTATGAAATTTTACTTCCGCCCAATATTTGTAAGTTTTAACATTTGTGTATGTTAAATATGATTTAGTTTACTTTACACGTTTTAAAGGCTTCAGAAAATCCATGCTCAGATCGAATAAAATAACTGTCGTTTTCTTTAAAAAAAAATTTACTGTAATCAGGCTTTTTTATGCTCCTTTACGCTATTATGCCACATGCAGTAAATAAAAAAACCAATCGCAAGTCAGACTCGCACCGAGCGTTGCGATCAAACACATATTTCTGTGTTATGTATTTATCAAAAAAATTGTGCCTTCTTTCATTTATTTCGGGATCCTTAGCACGAGCCCAACTCACTCATGGCCGTATTTATGATTTCTTTTAAACAGAATTTTCACTATAATCACAACTAGCTGATATTTGTACGAATTACCGTTTATAAAACAGAGCAAAAAAATAACTAAAAAAAAACGTAACTGGTAAATAGCACTTTTCTATATCCGACATAATAATACATACTCTTTTAAAATTTCACCCGGCTAACTATTAAAAAGATATAGCGCTTTAAAGATTAAGATTAAGTTAGTAAATTATATAATTAATCTAATCCACTAGTAGACTCCAACGAGCGTTTCATTAAGTCAAGTAACTAATAAGTCAGCCGTCGGACACGTTCTTCAATGCAACATCCGTTACCCATTCGCCGACACAAAAATCGGTTCGTTTGCGAAGACAAATCGCAGCCGTCTGCCCGCCTGCATCTACATTCCATTTTCAAAAATTACTCTAAAAAGAGTTCAAAATCCAACATCGGAAGGCGCTGGCAGCGTTCATGCATGGCGGTGTAATTTTTTTATCGCTTCATCATACACGAATCTGGCTTCCAATTTATGCATTTTAAGGATCATTTTCGTCGTCGCATTTGGTTGGAGCGTGCTAAATGTTTTATGCGGCGCGGATGAAAAGTGATATGTCATCGATATTTGACATTGCATTGTTAGCGTTCTCAAACCGTGTCACCCTATGCTGTGTCAACATTCGCCTTTTTGTTTAATGACAATAGAATTTTATACACCGGGATGTGTGTTATGTCCATTGTTTGATTAGCGATCGGCACCCATGGCGTTTAGGAGGAATCCAGTCTGTGATATTTAACGCCGACGGTGGTATCACAAGGCACTTTGTTAGGCTCCGTTTAGAATCTAAATTACGGTATTAACTTTGTAATTAAGATAAATATCGACGATAAGAGTTCCAAACTACGTGGTAGCACTGTCACCCCGTCGGGAACTTATTAATGATCAAAAAACTGAGAGCGCTGCCTTTGAAGATGTCAAAAGGCGTAGTTTATAATGCCATATTGCTATCCAAGCTTTGTTTTTGTAACATTAATATCCGACTGTGCTTTATGTGTTAAGATTTTAAAAATCTCGTGTTGAATTTTTGATAGTGTTTGATAGAGTTTCTTGTTGATCTTGTCTTGTTAAAATTATTTTTCAAATGTCTGTCAAATTCTAAAAAATATGTGTAAATAAGTATATATATATATATATATATATATATATCTTTCTAGAAGATCTTTTCACTTTTGTACCAACAAGATTTTGAAAATTAAAATAAATAAGTTTATTAAAATAAACATTGTATAGATGCCTGCATTCTACAAGAAAACATTATCTCAAAGCTGTCATCAAAATCCGGCAAGACCCAGTTAATTTATGAACTATATTTTTTTATATATTCTTAGACGTAAGCTACTCGTAAAATATAATTTTCAAGTGTATTTTTTTTCAAAATACTACAGAAACTCTTTTATAATGAGATCCGTATAATTGAAAAGAAACAGGCAAATGAAGCTTCCCTCAGCGTCTTTTGACTTTTCTGTTGGAGTGTTACAACTTCCCGCGGGAAAAGTTACTTGAATTAATTTCAAATAACAGTTATTTCTGTTGTTGAGTAGCTAACACCTCTGCCGGTATCTCAATATAGAGATAAAGTAAGAAAATATTTAAAATATTTGAGTGAAAACGAATTTTGTCAGAATCAGATAGGAAAAGAAACAAAAACAATTCTAAATACAAAATCTAAATACAGTCATGCCTACCTTGATGGCCTTTACGACACCGTAGGATGAGATTGGGTTGGAAGATTCTATTTCATCACCACGCCGCGGCCATTAAATACAATTGTTCGAAAATCTCGTTTCTCATTCGAAAAACATTTCGTAATTAATACGATACAAAAACGTTTTCGAAAACGTAATTAAGTATTAAAAAGATATCATAGTTTTTTCATGCATTCAAATATCTCTGCAGAAAAGCATTGACTATCAAAGGCTGTTAAGCTTTCAGGTAAATTAAATGTAATTCGACATATCTGTCTTAATGTTACAAAGGAATCTAAGCAACTATCAAGAAAAATCTAAATCAAAATGTATACAAGACCGTCGCGTTAATACTACCAACTTCTCAGGCAATATATCTACAGTATTCCCGAATGAGATTGCAATAGAACCTATCTACCCGTGAGCACCTCTTAGGGAGTAGAGAATTTAAATTGAGCATCGCACAGTCATCTCAATAAGCGGCTTGGCTCTCAACGCTCGTTGTAAATTCAACGCCAATTGTTTGTTTTCCACGCAAAATGCTCCCCGTTTTGGGATTAAAAAATACGACGATAGTATAATGGATGAGGTTAAACCTAATAATTTTATATATAATCATAGAAATTGAAAAATTATTGATTACACTATCAACCATATCGTCAAATAAATATACCTCTAACTAATCAAATATTTTTTAAAAAAAAATATTTTTAATGTAAGTTTGGTATTTACAGTTTACCGCCGTGTATTGTGTAGCGTACATGAATCTGCCACCCCATCTCATCTTATGGGTATCATAAGGGATATGACAAATAAAATTTATAATAATCTGGCGCTTGGTTAAAAATTCCAAATTTAAATGTATTTCAAATTTAGGCTTATGTATTTGTGTTTCGAATTTAGTGATTCATTTGTCGCCGCCTTTTCTTTTTTTCTTTGACATCCTTCTGTTAAACATAGTAAACTTGAAATATCGCGTTATTTACGAATATGATTCCACCGTGGCACCAGCGCTGCAGAAACAGCTCGAAGGATTAATGATTTGTGTGGGGCAAATACTGTAAAAGAAAGCATGGTACGTTTCTGGTTCTAATGATTTCGTACTGGAGATTTTGACCTCTAAAACAAGCCCCGCGGCCGGCCGGAGACTCAAGTTGACAATGAAGAATTAAGGGTGATCGTGGAAGCGGAGCTGTCGTAAACCAAGTCAGAGTTAGCAGCATGCTTCGGTGTGAGTGACAAAACAATGTTAATTCTCTTGAAAAAAATTGGAAAAGCGAGAAAGTTCGAGAAATGAGTACCGCATGAATTGAGTGAAGCACAGCAACAATCAAGCATTTAGTGGTGCGTTATATTACTCAACCGTCACAATAACGAGAGAATTTTGAACAGTATCGTTACTTGTGATGAAAAATTGATACTCTACGGCTGTCGGAATTTACTGTGGTTGAACCCAGAAGAACCGACCAAATCCTGTCCCATGCGAAAGTTTTCTCAGAAAAAGGGTACTGGTGAGTGTTTGGTGGACCAATGCTGGTGTCAAACACTGTCTAAGATCTGGCTAGAAGATTACGGCAGATCTGTATTGTCAACACTTGTAAACCTCGATGGAAAAGCTAGCCGTTAAACAACTGAGACTGATCAATTGCTGTAGCCCACTGCTGCTTCATGACAACGGATCTTTTACTACCGTTCATAGACCCCGTACTTCACGACAGACGGTCGCTAAATTAGAGGAGCTGCAATTGGAATGTCTCCGATTCAATTCCAAACCGCTTTCAAAGATTATGTTGATTCAAGCTCCCAAATTTTTTTCAGCAATGGAATCAATGACCTATAAAATGGCGAAACTGCATAGATAATAATGGTACATACTTCGATTGATTAAATAAATAATTTCATAAAAAACCTCTTTTTTTATTTTCATATACTACACTAATTTCATATGTAAGGCCCTAAAATTCTTCCACTGAGATAGGCATATATCTATTATCAACCTGAATGAGAAGATGAAGAATTATGGAATAAGTTTATGGAGTAAATAATAACTCGTATTTGATTTATTTAAAAATAATGATTTATTTAGCAATTATTAGTGCAAATTTTTAAATGAACTAAACTTATGATATGATACCTAAACTATTAGTGCCTGTATGTCAAGTTATTTCTACAATAATTTTGAATGATTAGATTAAGTCGCATCTATACTTTTTCAACGTCACACAAATCTGTACTGGAACGTCGGATACAGTTCGTAAATCTTAACTTGTGTCGAGTATCTTGGTGTATAAAATTGTTTTAGAGTTGAAACACAACATGTAGGCACATCGATACCAATCTGTAGGTATCGGACGTAGTGATTCGCAAAACGCATCGCTCTGATTTATACGTCTGGCTCAACTTGAAAACTTGTTACGCTACTCTTGCGAGAGTATCTTACAGTCGGTTGAGTAGACCATTACTTTTAGAAATATGTCTTCTTTTATAGATATGTGTATCTTAAAAGTCATTGTCTAAGACAAAAAAAACAGTGTGAGCAAAATATAGATTGGATTGATCTTAAGTTTCAGGAAGAACTGAATTATACATAATAATAAATATATATATATATATGTATTCAGTCTGTTTGTAATAACGTCGGGATATAACTTAAATAAATAATGGAGTTATTGCTCTTGCTAAAAAGTATCTTACAAACTTTAGCAAATTAAAACCCTGGTAATTAAAATTTATATCAAATCTTGACATCTCACAAGTTTCTATATTAACTTTGGGTCTCAAATCCTAGTGAATAAAATCACGGAAACAGCAGTAGGTACTTGGGAAATTTCCTAGATCCGGCAATACCATATTTTAGGTAAATATTAAAAAATTAACTGCTTTGGATTATTTAAATTTCAAATAGCCTTTGACGTACGCGCCCGCACAAACAGCACATATATATTATGCGGGCTCGTAGTTATTGACAGCTAATATCTATTTAAGTAACTATTAAACCAGTATAATCCAGCAGTAAATCTTTGTTAACACGCTGCACGCTTAAGGTTTTTCACTGATATTTATTATGCGTGCTGTTTACGGTCTTTAATTCAAAATATGTCAATAAATTTATATCTTACGATTGTTTGCTAATGATTCTGTGCTCTCAAAGAATAAAGTTATACGTATATGTAGTTAAAGGATAATTTCATCATTTCTATATATCATGATCAGATTTTATTTATAATTACACAACATGTTGTGTAATTGAATAAATCATATTATTTTCCAATGATAATAAAAAAATGCTGTCCATGCGGTTAGGCTGTGGAACTCACTACCGCCTACCATATAAGAGATTCCAGAACTATACTTTTATTTAAGAAACGTTTAAATGACTAGAATAGAATAGAGTATATATTGTATTTATATGAAAGTGCATGTATGTATGTAAATATATAAATATTTATTTGAATATATTTATTTTATTTTATTATATGTTATTTATTTTTTATTTATATAAAATACTTTATTGCATACACCCCAATTTGCGGTTACAAAGGGTGGACTAAATGCCTATTGGCATTCTCTGCCAGTGTTATCATATTTATTTAATTGAACTCATAACATATATTAGAAATGTACACACTAAGTTTGCCATTTCAATAAAAATTCCTGTTAGGGTCTGCTGAAAGAAATTTCAATGTATGGAGTAAGTACCCTTGTACAAATACTATGTTTTAACGTTTTTATTCCCTTTTGTGTGCACATAACGGAATTTCATTTGGCACGACTCAGCCTACCCTAACAGGCTTCCGCAACCCACTTTCACTTCAGGCAGACAAAACTCGTGCTAATATTTTAGACATAAAAATCTATGTTATTTATTAATTATTTTTAGATAGACAATATAATAATTTAGTATAAAATACCGGTACATAAAATCAATGAAAAGATAAGAAGTGTAAAGAAAGAAAAAGTTAACGAAGATAATTTGTATGACACGACAGATGTTATTCTAAAATCGCCAGTTTTGTAAAATTTTAAACAATTGAAGAGAAAATATGTACACAATTAAACAGAAAACATCTTTTATTTTGTAAGATAAAAATATGCATTCTCCTAACAATTAATTGTAATGCAACATTAATTTGATTATCGTGTCGTTGTCGTTCCGTGTGCTGCTGCGGTTTGGCAATGCACCAACTAGGGGTGTCGGATATAGTCACTTGGTACTTTTGATATTTATCTACCTTATTTATTTTCGATGTGTATCTGAAAGCTTTAAACTGTTTGCTCGTGTCGCAGTGCTGAAGTTGAAGTTTGTCTAATTTCTAAATACTCTTTAGTTAATCAAATATAAATAAAGATTAATTTACCTTTACTTTATAACTCATGTTGACGTTTTTGGGTACATAATGCACAGTGATAGTAATGTTGTAATAAAATATAATATTGTAATAAAATTGTAAAATTAATTTTTGCCCTTACAAGTGCATTGTCGAACTAAAGTAATCAGCCTTTTGGATCAGCACCTGTAGACAAGTATGACGCTGATAAATGCCGTTTCCCTTCTCTAGTCATATAAAATACAACATATTTGATTATGCACTACATTCTTAGCGTGACATTGAACGCAAAAAATTAAGACATGACATGACAATGCTTGTGTTTTCTGCAACAACAGCACTATATCATGTAATATAATTGTCGTAAGAATCGGCTAAGGAAAAAGTCTTGAAAGAAGAGTAATGAAGGCCAACAAATGTCAGTTTAATTTACTTAAAAAATAAAAGACCTGAATTACACAGACCGATGGGTAGCATCATAATAAGCAATCGTAAATCCCCATGCCAGATGTGGCGATTATGGAAAAACCATTATCCACCATTTGAGAGAGGCCTTTTTACAGCTATGGGCCATAAACAGAACAATGAAGAAAAATAACTAGTACAACTTAATTAATCTGGAAAGTATCTAACTTCTAGTTCCTTCGTTAAGTTATTCTATTAACTATGTTTAACCTATATATTTCGTTTGTGTTTTTATCATTGTCGACTTTAAGAGTGGTAAAGCGACGACCATGGCATTGAGTGCGAACACATTAATTTAATTACAGGGACCCAAACTTAAAAATTAAGTGAGTGTACCTATGTGATTTTAAATAACTGCATTTTTCTTAGTTCCTATTCCTTAACGCATGATTCCAAAACACGAAACCTTTTTGATATCTGTCTATCTGTTTGTCCGAATAATTATAAAACGAACAGAACCGATTTTGTCGGATTGTTCTCGGGAAACTAGGAAGTGATGAATGAGTAAAAATATTTGAGATTCCTGCTAAAATTGATAAAAATGTTAATTGAAATGAGACCAGCATTTTTTTAATCTATTGTAGAAATTCTATGGTACTTCGTAGCATTATTAGGGATCTTTATTATTGTTCATCAGTCTATTTAAGTCCACCGCAGAACATAGGCGTACCTTTCTAGTTTTTAGTCGATCATAACCCACACATTTGGGTTCAATCAATCCAGTGGTTTGCGTGTCAAAGGAGCGAAAAACATTAGTTTTAATATATATCTAATTTTGATCAACTAGTACCATGAAATGTATTTTTATAAACTACAAATCAAGGAGATCTGCCTCTTAAAGAGGAGACGCAAGTTCGAGTTATTTTTTCGAACTTTAAGTGTCGTACACATGATTACGATTTGTATCTTTGTCTTGGATACTATAGCAACGTTGTCCCAAATGGTGAAAAGATTAGGTATCGTGATGAGCTTATTTTCTAATAAATCAATTGACAAATGTATCCAGAACTTATTTTGATTTCTTAGACAATTATTTTTAAACACATTCTTTAAGTCAGTATGTGATTGACATTATTATTGACTGAACAATCTATGATTCATTATCAAAAATGTAATGTTATACTAAAAACTGGAATCGATGTTAAATGTTATAAAATATCTTATTCCCATAGACTCCATAGGCCCGCACCCTATTTCGTGATCGTCCAAAGTGGGTACGATTTGAAACGGATCTGTCACAGTGTCAATACGAATCTTTGTTTCGTTTATGTTAACGGTGAGAGACGTGCATTTGTTTTAACGTGGATGTCGATAAATGAAAATATTATCAAATTCAAAAATGTTGCATCTTTTTTTATTGCTTATTAATAAGCTTGTACTGCCGCAAAAAAATCTGCCACTACGTCTCATCTCGTAAATATGACGAAAATGCCAGTCACGATATACGCATCCCTGTAAAAGGCGTGTGGGACACATACTGCGACTGAAATAGATATAATGCTATTGCCAATCAGCCTATCAAGTATGGCAATCAAAGAAAATCTACCAAATGAGGGAAATGAATTACTAGCAGCATATTATTTTTTTTAAAGAAATGTTAAATAAAATAACGTTCGTAGGATTTAAGGTAAGATTTACGTTTATTTTAGTACGGGAATAAAAAGAAAATAATTGCTTGGTCAAACAGCACGAAACCGCTCAGTTACCGGCTATAGTGGAAACCTTCAAAAGAAATTATTTTGTGGTATCCAGTGACATGTAGTTTCTTTGAAAACGTTCAGAGTCTACTCGGAGAGACCAAACATCAGTTTTATTCACGAGATGTCTATTTTATTTAAAATTAAAAAAAAATCTTTTGAATTTCTGATAAATCATCATCATTCATAATTATAGACTGTCATAAATCCACTACTTAACATAGAATCAAAGAATGTCACAAATACTTTTTGTCGTTGGGGTCGTCCTACTTTACGAGATTGCCATTCGAGAACTTTTCTTACCCAACGGTTACCAGTTTTTCCAGCTATGTGGCCGGCTTATCGCCGTTTCTAATCCAGATTTTGTTGTTTGAGTTTGTTGCAGATTCTTTTACGTAAAGAAACACTGAACATTCCATAGCCCTTTGAGTAACTCTGCGCTACCTCATACGGTCTGCAGTGAAATACCATTTATATCGGTTCGATAAGTCATCACTGGCAACATGCATTGATTGTTTACTTTCCGATTGGAGCCCAACCGTGTTGGATTCTTTAATTCACCTCTTGGTCAAGGCTGGATTACCAATACCGGTTGTCATTAAGAACACTTCTCTCAACGAAAATCGGTATTGGTGTAACATAGACAATAAACATGATCTTTGTCTTATCCATGATCATCTTAAGACGAAGCCGTTGGGAGACACCAATTAGATCATTGAGCATAGATATGGTAAGATGGACCTTAGCAGACAGATGGGAATAGTTGGCATAATATCAATCCGAATTTACCCATTCTAAATATCACAAACTAGTGACGGGGATCGGTGGCACAAGTGTGAAGCCACCGGCAGTGCGCTCACCAACCTGCCTAGCGTGGTGAGTATGGTTAAACTTCCAAGAAGTTTATGCCGGCTTTTGCTAGCGCTTTCTTTGGGAGACTTATGTTTAGCAGTGGACTAAACTAGGCTGATGTAGTATTAGTATTAAGAACTGACTTTATATCTATCAATAGTACTTTGATCTTAGTTTGTTTATGCCACTTAAGGATAAAGGGTTCCAGAGTTTTGGTTTTAACTAAAAATACTGCATTGGGTTAAAATGTGATAAACTATTTATTACTGTTAAATTTTACGGTTTTCGATGTTTTATGTTGTCTGTTGCAGAAAAGACAACTGATGTAGAAAGTTACATTGGAATTCATTATAATTTTTTTTGATGAACCCTAACTTCTATCGGTAGTACATTTACGTTTGAATAAAGTTTACAAATACATTTCCAATTACACTTTTTGTTCTTTAAGTTCTGATAAACTACGCGAAACGATATTAATATGAAATTAAGCATCACAACTTTCTCGATATTTTTTTTAAATAAATAAGAAATGTCGACGGTTGCGTGTTGGTATTTCCACTAACAGTATAGACTCAAGGCAGGAAAATACTAGAATAATGAAAATTCCTACCTGACAACACGCGAACCCTGAAAAAGTTTCAATGTAGCTTATAAATCACTAATACTGATTTCCCATTATGATATTTATGAAAAATTGTTACGAAAAGGAATTCGATTTGATTAAGTAATATTAATAAATAAAACCTAAGCGTTAAATAAAATACAGTAAAACTAAATATAATTGTTTCACTAATCACTAATTCTGTAATCCTTTCTCCGAAATTTTGGTATTTACACTTAATAGATAAAAGTACAAATATCAAAATTATCAAACCCTGTTCGTTTATTCGCTTGCTACCAATAAATTATCAAAGAGACTAGTTCTATAGTTATAGAGTTCTGTTAAAACTACTTGCCTATGATGGTGTTTCCATTCTTGTTCCGGTGAGTTTCAATTTCCGCTTCGTAAGCAACATTTGAACAGCTTGCAGAAGGTTTGACTGTTTGGTTATATGGCTGATGTCAGAAATAGCGTCCGTGCCACAGTTCATCCTGTGGATTAATAAGTCTAAAGTTTTTTATTTTATATAACGAAATTTTAAAAGTTAACAATGTTCTCGCGACCGTGTGCCTTCATAGCCAGCCTTTACCTTCCTATTGTATTGTAGGTCTAACGTCCCGTTTAGAGAGTATCTGGTACTGAGATCGACATTGCTTCTAGCACTGTTTAATAAGTTGTTGAAGATTGTTGACACTAAAATGCTTTATTACGTTTAGTACTTTACGTAAGGCACATAACCTTTGATTGCATTTGCAAGGTGCATGGTGCGCAATCTCCTGAGTTCAAGAACGTCAGGGTGATAGAGACGCAACGCAACGCGTGTTCTATCAAAGATAATCCACGACAGATCACTAAGCAAAATAGTGCAAAAAATCCGCGAACCGACCGGCTTCCTAATAAATGTATTTAATTAATAACAATACTTTGAACTGATAAATTATACGCTAATTCGAAGTGTCGTCATCGTGTTGTCGTGTAACGCAGAGTAACTGGCGGCACTTGGTAAACAAGGCGCAGCTTTATCCCAATTGTCCTACGCAAACGCACCATACACACCAAAAGATACTACAACAGCCACTTCATATTTTTTCTACTTATCGATACCAACAAAGTTCATCTCTGTTAGAATTAAATAAATTTTAACATCAGTTGCCGGCTTTAATTTGATTAGTTAACGTGTGAGCAAGTAGAATGCAATGATCTGTTAGATTGATACTTTAAAAATGTATAATTTACGAGTTTTTAATGCATACATATTAAAGTTTAAAGAAGTCAAAAGTAATTTTACGGGCTTGTATATTAATAAAATGATTATAGTAAAGTTTTAAATGTTTAAAATCTCAAGGAATTTTAGACTATTTAATGATGATTGTTGACTTGTTATAAAATTTTTAGAAGAATGAACATTTTTTTAACTATGTATATCAAATATCTATATTATCTCTTAATTGTCGTCACAAGAAAATTTACAATTTTGCTACACATCATGAGTTATATAATTCGAAACACGTCTATAATATAAATATATCAATGATTGAAAGTATAAATGACCTGCTTCTACATATTATTTATTATACTATAATAATGTAAAGTTAGTAAAATTTATATTTATTATTTTGTACGGCTCTTCCCATTCATCCATCACCCGTGGCAGCTCAGAGATATGCAGCATGGAGCGTTTGTATACTACAAAATGCCACTGGCTGCCACTATAATATGGGTTCGATCCCGATGCCGGCGTCACTAAAATTATATATCGATAAAGGGTTGTACTTTTATCAAGAGGAAATATTAATGTCTGAAAAATATAATAAAATATTTCCAGACCATGTGAAGTTTGCCAACCCGGAGCAGCTTTGTGGAATATTGCCAGTACTACTTTTCAAAAATCATATTAAAAGAGCTGAGGACTTTTAAAAATATTTATATGATGAAACTCTTCTATTAAATTAAAACATTTAATAAAATGATTATAGTAAAGTTTAAAATGTTTAAAATCTCAAGGAATTTTAGACTATTTAATGATGATTGTTGACTTGTTATAAAATTTTTAGAAGAATGAACATTTTTTTAACTATGTATATCAAATATCTATATTATCTCTTAATTGTCGTCACAAGAAAATTTACAATTTTGCTACACATCATGAGTTATATAATTCGAAACACGTCTATAATATAAATATATCAATGATTGAAAGTATAAATGACCTGCTTCTACATATTATTTATTATACTATAATAATGTAAAGTTAGTAAAATTTATATTTATTATTTTGTACGGCTCTTCCCATTCATCCATCACCCGTGGCAGCTCAGAGATATGCAGCATGGAGCGTTTGTATACTACAAAATGCCACTGGCTGCCACTATAATATGGGTTCGATCCCGATGCCGGCGTCACTAAAATTATATATCGATAAAGGGTTGTACTTTTATCAAGAGGAAATATTAATGTCTGAAAAATATAATAAAATATTTCCAGACCATGTGAAGTTTGCCAACCCGGAGCAGCTTTGTGGAATATTGCCAGTACTACTTTTCAAAAATCATATTAAAAAGAGCTGAGGACTTTTAAAAATATTTATATGATGAAACTCTTCTATTAAATTAAAACATTTAATAAACGAATTATGTAGGGTAGTATAAGGTATGAACAAAAGTTAAATAAGTTATTTTTCAATATCACATATTGCGTTGTTTATATGTACCACAAAAAAGAAATTCCATTGTAGGTGCGATAAGCATGAAATAAGGTTACTATATTTTATTCATTGAAATAGGTTATTGTAAATACCAGCCGAAAAGTATCTACTGCGGTATTAAATAAAGAAATAGGAATTAAATCTCCTGCAAATAATACAAAGCAAGAAGAACATTTCAAAACAAAGTAATCCCTTGTAACATACGGCTATCACGTTAATATATTTATGGCGGATGTCAGCCAGGTAATGGCATGAAAACACCACAAAGAATGTTCTTCAAAGTAATAACCCCGAAAGAGAAAACACAAATAAATATAATACAATTGGGGGTTGCTCCCTTGTGCGAGAGGAGGTTCTTGAATAAAGTAAGATGTACAAATACCGTTGCTGCATTCATTAGGTGTGTGTAGTGAAATATTCTGAAATGCATTTTTCTCCTACATTTTTTATTTATATATTATAGTCTACAAAATTTATTTCTCATAAGAATTACAATATACGAGTATAATTCACTTACATGAGAGATTTACAATAACGTCGAGTACAAATTTTATATTTATCATCAAAAGGTTTATTAATCAATTACAAGGATGTAATAACTTTATACTACTTTAAACAATATTTAAACTTTTAAGATGCATTTATCCCGCGTCAACGTTCCTTCGGATAGAGTTTTGAGTTATATTATTATATAAAAGCTTAATTAACCAAAATAACGTAAATGATATTCAGATCTCTGTCTTAGGAAGAAGATGACATGTATCTACTGATCATTATCTTACTTTTGCGAGAATACCGAGTCCAGTACTCCGTTATACACTACAAGTATACGTAGACGTACAAAAATTATGCTCTTGGCACACTTCAAATCTATACTATGATAAAATTGTAAAAATCTTTTAACATTGTCTATTTATCTGTTTAGGCATCTTGCAAAAAGTACTGAACCGAGTTTGATGCAGTTTTCACTTTTTGGAAGCTTATGGCAAGTAAAAGAAAACTAAAGTAGCTGCCTGTAAGTCCCCACTACTGGACAGAGGCCTCCTTCTCAAATATCTGAAAGTTTGAACAATTTTAGTGGTGCCGGCACCGGGGATCGAACCCAGGTCACTGGTCCTTTACGAAACTAATGTGAGTACCCTGACCATTAGGCTACTACGGCTATGGCTAGTGATACAACGAACACGAATATTGGTATTCGTCGAATATCACCCAATTATCGAATATCCGTATTATAGTTATTGCTCAACTTATAAACTGTAACACTCTGAATCCAGAAAATACCAGGATTGGTCATTAGACGATTTTCTCTAGACCAATTGGAAAAGGGTTTACACTGATCGAAAGCTTAAGACTCAAACTGAAAACTTACGATGACTTGACATACCTGTTTATTCAAAAAAAAAAACAACTCAACACATTTTAAATAAAACTACGCCGTGGTCACAGATTGTACGCGTATGGAATTGGAATAAATTAATGAAAATAAATAAACGTGATTCATTATTTCTTTAGCGTTTGCCCAACTATGGATACCAGTTCTAATGATGAAGAAGGCGATAACACATAGGGATTAAGTTTATGAATTTGTCTCTGCAACGCGTCCACACACGTCCAATACCTACATTCTTCATTATTTATCTTCACACGCATCGATACGGAACATTTATTACGCTATGAATTACAATGTTATGTTTACTGTTGCCAAAAATTACCAATTTCTTAGTTATTCGGTTGTTAGAGCAATACAATGCTACTTTTACTTTTTGGACTGCAAACTAAATTTGTTCTGTAGATGTCTAAAGTCATTCTATCACTATGTCAAAACAAGGAGCAGGGTACAATGTATTGCAGTTGGCAATCTTAATGCCCTTTCTGCAATATCTTTAGTGTGACGCCCCTCACTATGAATAATGTGTCACACAATCGCGCCCTTTTATCTACACAGAGGGAAACTTACACAGATTTAGAACAAAACTAGTACCTCGTGACTTTTTGGCTTTATGACAAGAATAGTTTTATTATTTGTGAAAAGTCAGTTAACCATAGCTGTTGAAACTTATTTAGATACTACCCTCATTTTGTTTAGAACTTTTGGTTTACAATGTTAATCTGTGTCTCTAGAATAGTTAATAGTTAATAGGTATCAGCAGCAATAAAAATTAAACTTAGTTAAGAATTTTTTTTACATGTAGTCGATGTGGTTTGGTTGTCTTATTAATGTTTCTCTTTTCTAAATTGATAATTTTTGTTATAGTAAGTGATTTCCTAAACCTTTTTGGATATTCTATTATGCATAGCCTAGCATAGCCACGTAATTAGCTCAAAATGCAAACGCCCTGAGTAGAATTTGAGTTTCATGAAATTCCATATTTCGTGATGAAAATAAGAACTTAATCCTTCCACGAAGTCGCGGGACAGAGTTACTTAGTAATATTTTCAAATAACCGAGGACACGCTTCGCATATTATGGCGTATTTAAATGAGCATTCTCTCCCCAAAGATAAAAAAATACGCGAGTACAAATACTTGTATTATTTTTGTGGGGGTGATTCTTTAGGGTAGGAAGATGCCAATGTTTTGCCTCGATACGCCCGCATAAAAAAATGCATAGGCTCCACGCAATATTTTAATATTAACTGTATTATGGGGTGCAGTACACCGATGCATCCTAGGGATTATTATAAGGAATGTTGATAATAATGTGGATATAGCCGACTGAAAAAAATAATCTATACAAAGAGAAACCTTGAAAGTTCCTATAGGCCAGATTCATAAACACATCTTTATTTATTATCAAGTCATCTTCACAAAGTAATGCTACCAATCTCAAACATTAAATATCTTTTTTTTGTTGTATAGTCGCTTTTTCATATTTGCTTAGTAAAGAAAGGTATTGTATAACGAAGTAAGACAAAGACCGGAATATGGAATATAATTTAGGTTTGAAGTAAAATTTTCATTGAAAGTAAAATCTGAGTACGATCTGAATCTGATCCGGTGATACAAAGCTGAACTAAAGCCTCTCCTAAGTTGTAGGATTTGCAGTGATTGTTACACTTGGTAGGTGCATGGTCAGTACCAAACTCGTCACAAACTCTGAACTTTGTACGTGGTAGAGCCAAGCGGGGGTTCTTGCTGTTGCTCGAATTGGCCGGCACGACCGGTGAAGTACTCTGCCTCGCTGAATGTGAAGTAGAGGCATCTTGTACCTGTGCATTTAGTTAGGTGAGTGAGGTAACCGAAGGCTTACTTCTCTCTCGGTCTTTCCTTGCCACATCCACACTTTCGATATATCTTCGAAGGTCTGCCATACGCTGCCAACTTTTAAATCTGCAGCTCCTCTGGTGTTGCAGATGTACGTGGGCGTCGATAAATACTAAAACAGAATACGATATTGATGATATGATTATTCCGATATCTGTCGAAAGGCACAAAATTTTCAAATAAAATATTAATACAATTTACAATATTAGACAATCTACACTGTTCGAAATATTTGAACCCACGTATTATACAGCATAAAAAACCAACGGTACATCTTTCAACATAGCTGCATACTGTGAGGGTAACATCGGTTTGCACTCGCTGATATTGGACTAATATTCGGCTTACCCCTGCGTTATTAAAAACTAAGCTATTTATATATATTTACATGGAACATGACGTTGTCAACGCGAAAGCTCCCTTTAGACTAATTTCGTTAAAACATTTCTCCTATCAATATATAAAATACTCTTTATAAAAAATGCTGGGGCGGCTGCTTGTAAACTAAAAGGCCGAACATTGAAAATGTTTTTCTTTTATTAGTCCCATACGTAAATGTGCGCATTGAAACGAATTTGTATTGAAGCGACTATACAGAGCTGCAAAAAAGTTGCATTCAGCTGTATACAAATGTAAGCGAATTTCATTTTAAAATCGTTCTACATCCCCTTTAATTTTATTTGAAATTGAGAACCTATTTGTCCTGTCACATTAAAGTAACGCGAAAGATTAACATTTTATATAAATTAGGAACACAAAAGTATTCTCAAAACCTTTGACGTAGATATATATCAGATACTATTAAAAAATATATTATTGTTATAATATTATGTAATAAAACTTTTAATTGGACAGTATTATCGATACAGAAGCCGAAAATAGAATTTTTACAAAGTTGTCTTTCTCTCTGTCTGGACACTCATCACGCAAAAACTAGTAATCTGATTTTGATGGGACTTTCACTGATGATTTTCTTGGAGGAATGAGCAACATCTAATATAAATATTTCAACATAACGTTAAAACATCTTGACAAATTAAAATACAACACAATATTACTAAGGAGTCCAGCCAGTAGTAAATTAATGTCTTCACGGCTTCTTCTAAAATAACTGTGCAGTAGGCATGAATAATCATAACATAAAACCAATAGAATTTAATTAATTCGACTTTCATTACAGCGTTTATAGTTGTTAAGCCTTCATAAAACATATTATATCTTCGAAGGTCTGCCATACGCTGCCAACTTTTAAATCTGCAGCTCCTCTGGTGTTGCAGATGTACGTGGGCGTCGATAAATACTAAAACAGAATACGATATTGATGATATGATTATTCCGATATCTGTCGAAAGGCACAAAATTTTCAAATAAAATATTAATACAATTTACAATATTAGACAATCTACACTGTTCGAAATATTTGAACCCACGTATTATACAGCATAAAAAACCAACGGTACATCTTTCAACATAGCTGCATACTGTGAGGGTAACATCGGTTTGCACTCGCTGATATTGGACTAATATTCGGCTTACCCCTGCGTTATTAAAAACTAAGCTATTTATATATATTTACATGGAACATGACGTTGTCAACGCGAAAGCTCCCTTTAGACTAATTTCGTTAAAACATTTCTCCTATCAATATATAAAATACTCTTTATAAAAAATGCTGGGGCGGCTGCTTGTAAACTAAAAGGCCGAACATTGAAAATGTTTTTCTTTTATTAGTCCCATACGTAAATGTGCGCATTGAAACGAATTTGTATTGAAGCGACTATACAGAGCTGCAAAAAAGTTGCATTCAGCTGTATACAAATGTAAGCGAATTTCATTTTAAAATCGTTCTACATCCCCTTTAATTTTATTTGAAATTGAGAACCTACTTGTCCTGTCACATTAAAGTAACGCGAAAGATTAACATTTTATATAAATTAGGAACACAAAAAGTATTCTCAAAAACCTTTGACGTAGATATATATCAGATACTATTAAAAAAATATATTATTGTTATAATATTATGTAATAAAACTTTTAATTGGACAGTATTATCGATACAGAAGCCGAAAATAGAATTTTTACAAAAGTTGTCTTTCTCTCTGTCTGGACACTCATCACGCAAAAACTAGTAATCTGATTTTAATGGGACTTTCACTGATGATTTTCTTGGAGGAATGAGCAACATCTAATATAAATATGTTATCACGCTATTATTACAGGAGACATTAGGGGTATATTCAACATAACGTTAAAACATCTTGACAAATTAAAATACAACACAATATGACTAAGGAGTCCAGCCAGTAGTAAATTAATGTCTTCACGGCTTCTTCTAAAATAACTGTGCAGTAGGCATGAATAATCATAACATAAAAACCAATAGAATTTAATTAATTCGACTTTCATTACAGCGTTTATAGTTGTTAAGCCTTCATAAAAACATATTATATCTTCGAGTTACACAAGTGCTGGAATGAAACTATTATTTACAGATTTTATCGCGTTATATTTTGGCCGTGGTCACGGGGGCTACCCTCGGCTTTTATTCATTAAGATCGGACCAAAAAATTAAAAAATAAAAGCTGAAGGTACTCCGAGTTAAATATGACATCTGGACGTCTAACAGCTCAGTCCCCCTTGACCACGACTGCTGTAAAGCAATCGAAACGTCGGGAACATAAAAACAAAATTAAACGCGATAAAATCCGTAAATAATAGTTTCATTTCAAATGTGTATTGTTAGCGTAAATACAAGAAATCACTAAGTTTCATTGTCTAAACATACATAACTGCAAAACCTGTCGATAGATTTGGATAGAACCACTGTAAGTATCTAAAGTGGTCGAGTTGTTAATCTGTCAAGCAGCAGAAATACTCCCAGAAAAAGGAATCCTACTATAAAACCGTAAATGAACCAATAGAACAAATGTTTTGTGAAAAAGTTACGTGCTTTTGCAACTATCGTGCTAGAGAAATATTTGTTCTGTCATTTTGATTCCCAACACCACAGTTTTACATTTCAGAATACTAAAACTAGCTATACCCGTGACATCATCCACAACAATTTTATCCACATGAACTATCACCAATTTCCTCGTAATGTTTTAACGGGGAAGACCGTTTAGGTGTTCGTTTGTTTATTGCTCCATCACGACAATTGATGAATTCTGATGAAATTGTACAGGTAGACTGAATATACATTGTATATATATGCCTAGGTACTCCATGCAGGCAAAGCCGTGGGCGGTCGCTAGTTAAGATATAATGATAATGGGTTTGAAAATAAAATGTGACTGCCAACTTTCTCGCATACGTCGTTAAAGCCGAAATACCTTTAATATTAAAAAAAATCTTGGCAGACCCGAGACTATCTTGTCTGCAATCAATCAATTATAAGCAATGAATTAAACTTTTTCCAAAAATATTTCCAATTAACTCTTCGGCGTGTGTCAAAATGATTATTCGAATTGAAAAAAGGATGAGGTCAGTGCGACTGCACTTTGTTAATGTATTTTCACCGAATACTCGGGGTGATTACTCTTCTCATACAAAAGGATGTACTTACAGTGAATTCCTATATAAAGTTGATGATGATCTGAAAACTCACTTTGGAGCTACTGTGCGCAAATCGGTTTTGATAAAATAAATATACTTATAGTATTTAGAGTTTCGAGAAAGATGGTACTCTCTCAGCTAAAGTAACCACAACATTTATTTGGCATGCATGATATATTTCTTATTTTAGATGAACAAGATACAGAACAGATATTTGATCTGAGTACTCGCTAAAAAGGCCTGAAATAGTCATCGGGGATGACAACGCATCTAATATTGATTGCTCATCGAGAGGGAAAATAAAAAAATAATCACTACTTACGAAGGTACTACACATAGTTACTACTTTCATGAAATTAATAGAAAAGAAAGTAAAGTTAAGTTAGCTTTACAATCAACGCTGTTCATAAAAAAGTACTTTTTTAAACAATATAATTAAAGAAGAAATTTTCAAACAACTTTGAGATTGAATCGAAATAAAATGAAAGTCTTATTTAGGGTGTGAGAGCAACAAATTATACGGTCATATCTGTTACACGCACGCTATTATAAACTATTAATATACGTTTTGCAGAAATTCCATGGAGCCAGGAAGTAATTCAGTTTACGTTTTGTCGTAATCGAAGATCAACGCTCTCCTTTTTGTGTCTAAGAAATCTTCAGTAAATGTGAATTATTATTTTACTGTCAATATGTTAACAATATTTCTATTAATCGCAATTGTAGCTTCCACAATAACCGGTACATTGTTTAAATAATTTATACACTTATGGTAAAAGTTATACACTTTTGTAAAAAAAAACTAACTTAATTCTTTTACCGGAATGTTAACGGATTTAATTCTTCTCGATTCTGGTTGGGCTGCGGGTTGTGAGAAGTGAATCCTCCGAATGAGAAAGACCTATATCCGACAGTGAACTATTTGGTAACTGGTTGGTAAGGTAACAGACATGCATTGTGTATTTTACAGAAGGTATCGCCAAAGTGGAAATCGGCCAAATATTACCTGCAGTCAAAATGTGAATCCCTGCAAAATATGACTGAGGTGATCACCGTTTTTTCACTTTTGATCGAAGAAGAAATTATCATTAAAAACTAACCTATAATTTAATGAAGGTTCTGTGGTTGGACCACTGTTCAAACGACTTCAGTCTTAGTTTTTACACGTAAGTTAAAAATATTAGAAAGTAAAATTTGATGTCTTGACGACAGACAGCACCCGCACATGTTTTTGTAATATCGTTATTTACTAAAAGACATTTTCATTGAAATGGATAAAATCTTTTTATTGGTCGGCCATTCAGTAAGTTTTCGTTAAGGTACGAATTTCAAGTATATGTTTTACGTTTAATGAATGATATGAAAAAAAAACAAAAACTTTATAAGTGGAATATATTTTTATAATTGATTCAACCTATAATAACTAAACGCTTTCGGTAGCTTACCTAGGTATATAATTTATAATAATACAATACAACTGTCATATATCCCAAAAGTACAGTTCCTTATTAAGTTATTCAAAACTGCGTGTCTAAGTGAACAAGCGTACCCGATGTACATGCAAGTACATGTAAGTATGCAGCGTATTATATACTTACTATATATATTATTATATTAAATATTTAAGAATCACACCCGTCATTCAGTCCCTAACTAGGATTCCCTGTGTCTTGGTAACTGTATGGTGATAAGATTGATGTACATAGACCTACATAGACAAATAATCACATATATAAATAAACATCCATGACTCGGTTACAAACATTTATATTCATCATACATATCTTTGTCCCCAGCGGGATTCGAACCCGCTCCCACAGCTTCGAAGGTAGGGTCACTACCAACTAGGCTATCAAGTTAAAAAAAATTATGATAAAACCATGAATGAAAAATCATATTATTTATTTAAATGATTTTAAATTAGGGCAATAAGCAGTGGTTCGTTATAGTTCGGTTTTGTTCTTTTCGGAGGATTTGTGGTGTATCAAATCTGATTACATCAGATTTAACAGAGGTTCGATAGTTTGGGTTGGTTTTTTTGTTGTCTGCGATATTAGGTTCTGTCTATTCCTTTTGTTACACATTGATATAAATATCTTTTTTAAAGACACAGTGCATAATAACAAAACTTTATTTACATATTTTGTGTAGTCTTAACGATTCATTTAAAAAAAAATGGTCGCCTTTGGCTTTATTATCGCTATCTACTAATCTACGGATATACGCACTCTCTCCATGAAGAATTCAGCCACTGCTAGACCTAAAAATCTCTTTAGAGACTCAATGTCGGAGTAATGTTTTAAGCAGACCATGTCATCTAGTAATGACCATAATTTGGAGAACATCGGGTTCAGACATTCTGTTAGAGCCAGTTTTGAAGAGTTCGTGTCTTCTGACACCATCTAACAGTCTCTTGATAAACTTCGACCGAAATCTTTACTACTTTTTCACATAACTACTATTTCATCTATACAGAAAACCTTTCTAGTGCCAACCAGCGTATCGTGACAGCGTTTTAATCTATCCACTCTCTAAAGCTGCAGGGACTAATTTAGGTTATTTCCTGTGTATCGACGATGAGGATCTAGCGTCAGGTTTTGTTTAATATTTCTAGACCAGTTCCAAGTGGGAATTTTCATAGCACGCGTTTCGTCGAATTCTGCCTTTGACAGCCCATCTGGTACTGACAGCGCGGGGTCACCCCGGTCTTTTACGGTCTCAAAGGAATGATTGTAGTATTTGTCGATAGTGCGATATACATACATATCGCTAATGCCTAGTTTTTGAAAGGTTGGATTTTTCGCCGTCATTCAATCTCCTCTTTTGCTAGCTAGCAGGGTGCACCCCAAGCTGAGGTTGGCACATGGAGAACATTTGGTATATTCCTTCTCACATAATTTTCCATTCTTAATAAACTCTCTATGTATATTATATCCGTTTCATACTATCTAAATATCTATTATTTGTTGATTAATGTTTTAAGTCGTAATATTAACACCAACAAGCTTAAAACGTCCGTGTGTACACCACAACTATTAATAGCACATGCGGTATTATTTCATATCAAATTGCTCTCGACTAGACAATGAACTTCCAGAACGCAATAACAGATAAAAAAGCACAAAAATATATTACGTGCAGCATAAAATGTCTCTGCTTTTATTGCGATAGCAGTTTGCGGTGTCGTGATGCCGTTATCTGATGTCTATAAATAAATGTTTAAGCAATTTTATGAACATTCAAGTCGTAAATGTTTGAATAGTCGGTTGTTACTGTGAAAAATTATTTTAGGACACCTAATTTTACATTTTACGCATCAAATTTTCTATGTTAACTCGACCGCTACTGGTAGCGACCAATTGCAAAACATCGTCATCGGTAGCATATAAAATAAACTTAGTGATGTACGCTATGTTCGTTTGCCCTATAATGATTCTTCATCAGTCTCATCACTGTCACTAACGGCATTCATTTCTTACAGGATTTTACCATAGTCTCTGAGACTGGCAGCTTTTTATTTTTTATAGAAAAAGAGGCAACGGCTCACTTGATGGTAAATGATTAATGACTCTCACGTACATCTGCAACACCTTAGGAGCTGCATCTGTATTCTGAGAGGCAGCGCACGAGTACTACCCCGGTCGGGCAGACCTATTCGAGCAGCAGTAAAAGCAGCCGCTTGACTCTACCACGTATGAAAAAAATTATAACAATATAACGCATTAGAAATATTCTTTTGATGTTTGCTAAAGATTATATTCTTAACAGAAAATATCGTTGTATGTTTTCCAAGTTCACAAACTGTTTGACACACAAACATCTTTCGCGGCGTAGACTTAATTACGCGTCTGTCGAAAATATCTCATCACGCACAAAATTAGTAGGTGTAACCGAAGCTTGTCGTGTTAACTGCGTCTTGTCAACGAGTCAAAATAAATTTGACGAGAAATAGGTTTAACTAGGTAATATAACAAAATAAATCCACTATTTTGAATTAAATTATAAATAAGTTAATTACAATAGATTAATGTCATTTGATTTCGTTACTGCACAAGATTCTTGTTTATGTGTACCAGTGCTAGATGCTGCCATGTTGTACTATGCAAGAGCTTCTTGTCTTTGTAGTCCATTGTTGGACGAATGAGGCGTGGCAGTAGCAAACACTTTGTACAGGGAAGAACCAAGAGGTGGCTATTTCCGCTGCAGGAATGGGTCGGCTCGGCCTGAGTGCCACGTCCTCGTAGAAAACCAGCAAGAAATAGAGGCATCTTGTGCTTCTGCATTTCGTTAGGTGAGTGAGGTTACCGGAGGTCTTCTTCCTCCCCTCTCCCTCACATCTCCCTAAACATCTTTACTGGTCGGTAACGCAGCTATGGCCTCTCTATTGTTGCAGTTGTACTTGGGCGACAAGTATACTTACATTACTTGCCGCTTGCTCACCTGCCCCATATACCATAAAAAAACACACACACACGATTCTAGCATATGTTAGAGAAATACATTTCATAAATAATATTCATTACGAAATAAATTAATGTGAGAAATTCGAGATGAAAATATTTGGCAGTAAAGCCAGCGCTAGCTAGTCGTAGACGTCGTTTTCATTTTTCACGCGCAAAGTTTAATAAACGCTAAAAGCGAACGGAAACGAAAGGTGTGAAACAATGAAATGTTACTTAGTGAGAATTTAGCAGGTGACAAATTAGCCAATTCTTTCCACCCTACCCGAGATAAAGGTTTTTCATAACACTGTCAGCTTATTACTGTTCGACTCCTATTGACTTTAATTTTCTACGTTGTTGACGTTCCTCATGATATATACCTTCAGTTGAACGGTGGAAATGGGCTTTCGCTTTTTCAAATAACAAACCGGGGGTCCATCAATCCTTACTGTCACTCATTTGCACTGTCCGCCTTGATAAAATATTACAGTTATCCATCGAGGAAAAAATCGACACTGCAAAAACTATTTGGAGGACGGAAAACAATCTTTCTCTTTGATTATTTTTCTATTGTAAATAATAGAGGGAAGTTATGAGATGTTTTTGTTTGAGCCCAAACGTTCGAAGCGTGACGAGCCTGAGGGTTATTGTTTCAAATATCAATTGTCTAATTATTTGTGTTGCTGTTTTTCACATTTATAAAAATGTTTCTATCCTGTATTATCTTTAAATGCAACTAAGCGAAATAAGTTTGCTACGTTGATTGTTACTAATATTTGATAACAATTATTAAAATATATTGTTTAATTTTGAAAGTTGTTTTTAATGATGGTACGTGTACAAAGGGGTAACTAGTATCCGAAGATAACGAACCCAACTAGTGGCGGGAAGCGATATCTCTAGTGCCGGTATTGTGACCCATTATTCACCCAGTGTGATGAGTATGGGCATTAGTCGTACTTTTATATATCGCACTTGTCCATAGAAGATAGGAGCGACCCCGTGCTGTAAGAACCTGGTGCGCAGTGAACGCTGTCAAAGCCAGGATTCGATGAGACCCTAGGAAAATAATAATCGCGTGAAATGATATGATTAACGCTAGGACCCTATCACGAATTGTTAAACCAAACCTAATGTTCCTGCAGCTTAAGAAAGTGAATTTCTTGATGTTTCAAAACTCGATATGCTGGAGGAAAACATACCTTACAAATGTAAAAAATTATGTTTGAACCAATGTATGATGTATGTTTTTGTATGCCTGAAATTCATAAAAAAAAAATATTCTATAGATGTATAAGAAAATAATCTGTACTAGCTGCAATTCTTTTAGCTCTAATAACAAGCCAGAGGATTGAGGCTTTATCTTCTATTAAATATAATAAATAATATTAAGAAAAATCATGACAGCCTGGTTATAACTCCAACAGATAGTCAAGAAACAGTCTATATTGTCACTAATATCCTAAGAATTGTTCAGCCAAGAATAAATTACAATATTTAGAAATAACAAAGGAAAATTAAATTTAATGATAACTTAAATATTTT
Organism: Bhutanitis thaidina; assembly: GCA_029286595.1. Lineage (NCBI taxonomy): Eukaryota > Metazoa > Arthropoda > Insecta > Lepidoptera > Papilionidae > Bhutanitis > Bhutanitis thaidina. The sequence goes on along the minus strand of JAGSMS010000006.1, from coordinate 10,488,237 downwards.
GTTTCTTACAGTTTAAAAAGGACTTAAGGTTGCATCTCAATTATAGCACTCAAATTGGTCATGAAACAATGTGACATTTACATGAAGCAATTTTTTCATAATTTCACGTCACAATATACAAAGAATGACGTACTAATGATAACTTTTTAATATATGTAGGATGGTCCCACAGGTCATCCACTTTTGCAGAATTTTACAATTGACCTGCTTTATTTGACAAAAACCATCAAAAGTCCCTTATTCGAGCAGGGTGCAATTTCCAATATATTTGTTATCTATGGGAACATATTAGGTAGTATTGAGTACAGTTAGTCTCAAATTATGGTTTTATTATTAATTGTATTAGTACAAAGAATAAATTGAGTTCTTCAGATCGAAGATAAAGATATGATTTACTATTTGCTTCAGTAATTCTACTTCAATCCTCAAAACATCTACATAGTTATCTCGGACTAAGTATGAATATAACGATATAATGAAACGAACTTACCTGAAGATAAATTCTAACCTGTTTATATGAAGAATTTAATCCGAGATAGCTTTCCATCTGATCCGAGATTGATAACTTTTAACACTGACATTTTTGTTTTTAATAAGATGCATGCGCCGGTTGTGTTGCCAGGTGCAGATTTTTTGTGGTAACAATGGTGTTTTTTTTAATTTTGCGAATGGAATGCAAGAAAGGACAATACAACATAGTTACCTCGGACTAAGTACTTCATATAATCAGGATGGAACTTCACTTCAGGTAAGTTCGTTTAATCCTATTAATATCCCTTAACTTTAACTTTACTTTAGACGGTAGCTTACTTCTAAACAGGATTTAACAGTGTCGTATTAAAATTCGTAGTACTAGAACTTATAATTGTTTGTCTTGAAGTGAACGCCTTTGAGTCAGAATATCCCCCTATAGATAAGAGGAGACATGCCTGTATAAGTGGTATTGGTGTAAGCTATATATCGGCTTTTACCCTTTAACTAATGTAATAAGATTACAAAGGGCTGCAGTCGGAAAGCCAGACACTACAGGGACGTATTCAGAGGCTACGTTTCTATGAACAATAGTACAAAACTGTTGCACTGGATTAGTTTTTCTGTGTATTCTCGCGACAGTGCTTTATTCAAAGCTTTCAAAACTTAAATTGTTACAATTACGCTAAATAAAAAAGAACAACAGTTTTAAACGAAAATTAGTTTAAATGTAATATAATTTTTGACGTGTTGTAACAATAGATATCAAATTGTTATGACACGTGAAAGTTGAAGGAAATAAAATCTAATCTTTTCAAAGGACGCTTATTGTTCTGTTGTAACTGTAAATAGTAAAATGTAGTACGAAATTTTTATATATTATATTTGTGGACAACTTCTTGGTGGAATTATGGTCATTTTAAATATAGTAATTTACTGAATAATCCTACGTATTGTTATCTAGTCGACGGTCGACGCAATAAAATTCGTTTTATGAGTTTGTACCATTTGTTGTTTACAACACATTGTGTAAAGTAAGTTTAAATTTCGCAATGCTCTAATTCGTATAACACAAATAATTTATAAAATTAAATCCTACATACATCCCTGCGCTACTGTAACGAATCACCACTGACGGTTTCGCGAGGCGTTAACTGGCGACCCCCAGAAGGGGTACGCTATGTTATGGCCATTACGGCTGATCGTTTTAGCCGTCAACAAACAAAACATCCTCTGTCGGTAAAAGCCGATCCGTCATGGATCCGTGCGATGAATGAAGTTTTCTCCCGGGATAGGTTGAAACCAATCTTTTTTTACTTAATTAATGATATTGTCTATGCGTGTAAATAACGTAATAAAAATAAATATTACTATTACTTAATTACAACCTGAATATTTTATTAATATCCTTGCTTTTAAATGTAAACTGCTTCTTTAATTTATGATAATCAATGATCTTTCCATAATATTTTCGCGACATCATAACAGAGACAAGTAATTTAAATGTATTTTTTTTAATACAAGTAAGTGCAAATGTGAAAATCTACGTAAGCTGATTTGTTTTTGTACAAATAATTAATAGTAATAGTAAAAAATACAGCAGTACAAATGTCCACAGATACGCAATTGGAGAGAAAACTCATCTATACATTTTGGAATATCGTGGACTTTTGTACTAAGCCATTATATACAATTGGCAAAACATCTTTAATCAAGGCAGAGAATCGTTTGAAGTTCATCTCAGGCGGAACGGACTGTCGAGATAACAACTGCGCAAAACGTAGAAAAAAATTAAAAAAATGTATAAGAAGATGGCCATTTAGAAAACAAAATTTGCAGAAAAAAAAACTACATGATCGAGCACCCAAAAGCAGCAACTAGTACAATGTTATGGCGAGTTTTTAGACCACTTAGCACCAAGCCGCTATTTTTTGCACAAGGTGGAGTGACGACCTGCACAGTTTTGCGGGAAGTTGATGGATACAGGTGGCTCAGGACCGAGCTTTGCCACAAAGGAGAGGCCTATGCTATGCTCATTGGAGGAGGCCTATATTCAGCAGACAATTTTTTTTATATACATGTTAATTAACCGATCTAAAAATTAATAAGGATCCAAGATTTATCTGGGTTCAAAAGTATTATATTCCTTGATTTAGGTGTAAAGGAATATTCATAGATAATCTAATAAAAATAATTACATAATTTTCAGTATTTTATAGTTTCTCTCCTCTCTATTTCGCTAACTTTTCGACCTCGCAGAATACCAGCGTGAAGTAGCGGTATCTTGTGCTTCTGCGTTTCGTTCGGTGAGTGAGGGAACCAGGGGCCCACTCTCTCTCTCACTGTTTGTCAAATATCCCTAAAGACTGGCAACGCACCTGCAGCTCCTCTGGTGATGCAGATATTCGCGGCCGACGGTAGTCACTTACCATCATGTGAGCTGATTACTCGTTTGCACCGTTTCGCATAAAATAGAGTTAATAATTTATTAATAAAAAGAAAATTAATTATGGTAATAATTAAGGTATGGTAATTAAATCATACTTATCCTGATAGATTTACTATGCAATATCACCTCAGAAGAAAGAAAGAAAGTACTTTATTCCTTACTTATATTTAGTTGTATTACTTTAATAATAAGACAGTATCATTAGTGAAGTACATTTTGTAATAGTACTTTATTAATATTTTTATTGGTTAATTGAGAATAAATAATTCAAATATATAATAAATTATATATAATACTTAAACACGCTTTTTTAGGAACTGTAGTCCGAAACAACGACATCTTTACAAAAATTAAGAAACCTTTACTAAACATGAGTCGTGTAACCGCACAACCACACAACAACACGTGCATTGTAATAAATAGATGGCGGTGTTTACAGTTAGTCAATTTTCTACAGGGAGAATGATTTTCTACTGTGCTTTGCCGTAATTAGTGGTAGTATATTACAGATGGCGTGGTTCTTTATAATGTTATTTTTCTCTTTATTAATTTTATGTTGGGTATAATATTCTATTTCATGTGTGGAACGATCCGTACTGCGTTCAATTATTGATATTTGCTACTTACATGCCGATTTTAAAGCTAAACTCTGATACAGATCATTGACTGAAATCATCTACCTACAATATAAGTCCTAATATGACTCTTCTCATCTCAACAGAATCAAAATTTTCTTTACGTAAAGGATTAACATACAAAGTATTATTAATTATTCTTAGGCTTAAATAGACAGACATAAATAAATGACGCTTCAGTTAGTTCCCAAAATTATCGTTTCAAACTCATGATCTTATAACTGACAATAGATGGCGTTATACATACTAACTTAAAAATTATTGGACAATCTGAAAAATAGTGCTTACATTATGATTTATGGATACTGTGATTGCCAAACTGCCTGCTACGCATGGTGAAGACTTAGGTCGAGCAGTAGAGAGAGTATAAGAGACGCAATAAACCACGTGAATTTAAAACAAAGTTTTAGCAAAGAAACCGACTTCAATCCATATTTTCCCTTGAAATATTTTTTTCGAATTTAAAGGAGGCAATCTGGTGATATACTCTATTCAAGAAAAAATAATAATCAAAATCTGATTGAAATCAGTTGGAAAATAAGCTCTTCTATTATACATACCCAATTCTGGGATAGTCAGAAGTCTAGTCATTGTAGTTGTTTCGGCACACTTTTCACCACGGCTTATTTCCGTCGACGCGATTGATTATCGTCGTGTCTTCATTCATTAAAGTCTTATTACATCATTTTCACGTTAAAGTAAGTTCAGTTTTGGAGTTAAGTAATACAAAGTAAAACTATAAGCCGGAAAATAAAATATCAATATGGCAATGCAACTGTAATACTTCGCAGGAACAGCTGCTTGTTTGAGCGTTTTATGAAGATCACTAAATATGATTAATAGACAATAGAGCCGTATGGTGGCGGCGTGTGAGAGTTGTAAGTTAATCATGTTCTAAAAATATCTTGGCGGACTGGATTAATGATATATCAAACACACAGAACATATAAAAATATAATATTTTAAGCTATGCTAAAAACTACTCAAACTTATGACGGAGACCAGGGGTCGGGGGAACTTCAACTCTGCTGTCTACTGTCTCTGTGGTGCTAGGTGATGAGACCCGCCTGCCGAATATGGCGAACATGGACAAGCCTGCCGCTGGGAGAGTAGAGCAGAGCAGTGCTGTATTAACATTCTGTAGACGAAGAATAAATAAAACAACGTATCATTCGAACGTCATTTCAACGTATCATGATAAAAATATTAAATTTTGACCTTGACCATCTTTGTACCCAATTTCAACCTCACCTGCGATGCGCCCTGCTAACAAACGAACGAGTATAGGCAGAAAATCGATCTGTATTTGCCTTACCCAAATCCCACAAACTAGTGATGGGGAGGAGCATCTCTAGTGAAAGGCTTCCGGCTCTGCGCTCACTAATCCGCCTGCCCAACGTGGTAACAATGCGCAAATTTTCCATGCATTCCGTGCCAGCTTATGTTGGCGCTTTCATAGAAAGGCCATCAGTGGGCTTATACAGGGCTATTGAAGAAAATAATCTTTTTTTTTATTTTATAGACTGCATAAGATAAGGAAAACGCTACATAAAAATAATTGCTTTTAAGATTATTTTATGAAAATTATACTTACTGTAAAAGCGCCATCTATAAAATTTCTCAATAAAATTAAACTTTCTTTCTCTGATTATAACTCCACGATAGGTGATTGTAGTACGCTATAGGCATCATAGATGGCACTCTCTATAGTTTGAAATAACTACGGTATCGAGGCGCGCAAGCTGTCACTCGTTAATATGTATCCCGACAAGGCGAAAAGTGGGTAGGTTATAAATGCAGTTGTAGAATCCCGTTTAACTAGTAGTCTGACCACACTGAAACGTACCAAATGTAACGCACATTATTGAATCAATATAATACTAAATTAATGATTATATTGTATTATTTATGAATACTCTTTCAAATATTGGATGAAAGCCTATCCAACATTTAGATGCTGATTCTTTGGTTAATTATATTTGGTACTAAGATGTATATCAAATACGTATATTTGTATAAAATGTTATATTTAAGCTACGAAATACTGTTAGTAATCCATTTTAAATTAAATCAATGGATACTGATTATAGGTAGTAGCTAGGTAGGCACCTCCAATATTCGGAGATCACTGTTGGTTTTTCCAACCCTAATCGTCGTAGTGAAGTGCACATCAGTTTTAGTGAAACCGTTCGTGCCGATCCACTTTCTATGAAGCCGCTTCTGGGAATAGGAGTTGATCTTATTGAGTTGCCGTAAAGTCTGATCATTATAAATAAAATACACAATAGCGGTATAGTTGCCCTAGGATTAGGATTAAAGATCTGCAGCGCATCTGTAGCTTCTCTGCTGCTGCGGATGTTTGTGGGCGTCAGTGATCACTAACCATCAGGTGAGCCGCATGTTCGTTTGCCTTCTTCTATATAAAAAAAATTGATGTTCGTTAGTTAAAATAAGAATTGCAAACATAACTCGATCGCAGCTATTACTTCCAAGCAAAGGTGGATCTCCCCCGCCGCCGAAGTACGACCGGCAACCGCCTGCATCGAACATGTCGTGTGTAATTAAATACAATTTGATGACCTCACACATGGACAACGCGGTTTACGAAGTCTACTGTTTACTGTTTTAGAAGCGTCTGACTTTAAATTTGATAAAGGGATTTTAAATTTTTTTGGTTTTTGTAAGTGCATGACATGAATATCACTATAATATTAAAAAATATTTTTAAAATACATATATATTAAAGTTTCATTCAATTACCTGGTTAAACGTAGTAAACAAAATAAAATGAAAATAGTAATCTGTTTAAAGGCAAAATGTGGGACTCTATTTTCTTTCCCACTTTCACCCTTTAAGAAAATGTGGTGGTGGCGTACGAAAATCTACTACAATGTCGCATCTCGTGAGCCTAATCAAATAAAAAAAAAAAATCTACGATAATTAATGTTGATTTTATAAAAGCTTTTGACATATGGCGGAATAGGCATCACTAATAACTATTTAATCAAAATACCAACTTCCGGGTATCACCAAATTTAAAAATCTTACACCATACTTACAGTGAGATCATAGGATCTCAGTCGTTACGAATGAAAAAATAATCCTACTCGAGTGACATCGAAACTTGAAAGACACCGTAAATACAGAAAGAACGCTGATGGTCGACAAATCCGCTTCACAAGCGTCATCATTGGGCAGGGCAGACTTCTAAAAACTCCCTAAAAAAAGATAAGCCAATGTGCTGGACATTTACTGACTGATAACTATTATGGTATATGTATTTCCTATTGAAGACCTTACATTACAAATGACAGATATTCATTCGTCTCCCCTTATCCCGTGGATCGTCAGATGGTCCTTTTAGTGATTACCAAGTTTCCGGTCTGCTACCTTTTGCATCGCTCGGTGTATTGGCATTTTTAGATGCTCAAATACCCGATCCTAGTAGAGGAGGTACGTCCATGGACGACTTTACATTTCGACCTCTCAAGTTTCGTCGTACCACGTATACAAAATAGCAGAGGATCATTCGTAAATGTTATGAGAACATCATTCATTGCATTTGATTCCACGACTATTGAGAGAAGGGTGTGTCGGGATGTCTAGCTTTTGCGCACAATGTGGCAAAATAATCCCATCTCTAAGGACTCAATTCCGGGTCAACGGCCTGTAAGGCAGCAATGGCTCCAGATATTTAATCGTGGTAGATGGGCCGGCTCGACCGGATTGGTACCACGGCCTCGCAGAATACCGGCGTGAACTAGAGGCAACTTGTGCTTCTGCATTTCGTTCGGTGAGTGAGGTAACCGGTGGCCCACACCCCCTCCCTATTCCCCTCATCTTCCCTCCCATCTCCCAAATATCCTTAGAGACCGGCAACGCACCTGCAGCATCTATGGTGTTGCAGATGTATGTGAGCGACGGTAATCACTCACCATCAGGTGAAGCGCTAGCTCGTTTGCTGTCTCTTCCATAAAAAAAAATATTCGGAAACTGAGAAACAAAATGGAAATAGGAACCAAGATACCGTACCATTACGAATATACGAATTTAATAATCGCTAAATGTAGAGAAGCGTGGTGTTTTGCATAATTTTATGCCAACAGTGTGCTGAGTTCGCTAATATGGAGCAACCGACATCGCTACCCCATATTTTGCATTCATTGCAAGTTTCTTAGCGAAGTTTGTATTAGAAAATTCAAGGTATCCGAATAGCGCTGCTTAGTATCTAGTTAGCTTTGTTTTTAACTTGAAACTATGTACTACGCAATGACATCTTTTGTTTATAACGTCCGGGGCAGTGTCTGCGCGGGATATATTGCGTACTGCAATTTTGTACGCGCAAACACAGTTACAATTTTTGCTTTTTTGGTTTCTCGTGGAGGAAAAGTGCTAACAACTACTTATCACCGAAGGCGGTGACTGGTTATGTCGGGATCAACATTTAAGATGTTGGACCTTTAGTCGGTACCCCCACGGTACATACGTTGTTGGCCTGGTGGCTTTGACAGCTTCAGCGGTAGAGACTCGAGGGGCAGACGGCCCGCAAGTTAGACATACATACACTCGCTTGTCAACTTCGTACATCCGATGAACAGTCAACATCGTAAGTAGATGATCACTGAACAAAGATTGAAAAGAGTTCTGTTAATATAAACTTTATTTGAACCAAAGGTGCAGTAAAGATTACTTCAACATCAGACAAGGAAAAATGATTAGGACCCATCTCTGAGCGTCTGCTCAGGGATGGGTCCTAATTATTAATCATATTTATTAATCAATCATCATCATTAATCAATAATCGCTCAGTGGCCAGCGTAACTGTCTAGTTACGCTGGCCATTGAGCGATGCGTTGCTCGAGATATCTTCTGTGTCTCCGAAGTCACATACAATTATATTTAACGAAATTGTTTCGTATACTAATGTACAAGAAAACTTACTTATTTAGTTGGCTCTTCACTAATTAAGTCCCTTCTTAATCATAGTTAATTTCTTGCTTCGTGTCACTTGAGGATCGTAGTGTAGTCTAGAACAAGTTGATGCACGGTATTGTGGTTTTAGTTTCTTAACTAATATCAAACTTTTAGTCTTGTTTCATCTCTAAGGATTTGGCAAGCTACCGACTACAGTATTAAGTCTACCAAAACAATAATCCACACTCACGTATGGATGTACGACTATGCTAGGAAGTTTGTAGACAAACTAGTGATGTGAAAGACGTTTAACCGAACATATTTAAGCATTTAATATAATATATTTGCATGTGAGGTGTTAGCGAAAGAAAATCCTTTAGATTTTTTTTACGATAAAGGGGGCAAATGTGGAAGAGGTTAACCTAATGGTAAGTGATTACCGTCGCCCACGTACATCTGCAACACCAAATGAGATGCAGGTGCTCTGCCGAGATAGGAGGGACGATGTGGAAGCGGTTGCATAACAAACTGCAAAACAAAGCACAAGATGCCTTTGCTCCACGCCGGTATTCTGCGAGGTCGTGGTACAACTGCGGTTAAGCCGGCCCATTCAAAGCAGCAAAATCCGCCAATTGGCTTTACCATAAATGTGTTGTGTGTTGGGTGTCGTTGAAATCAGCTTTGGAAAAATATCTTCATCGTGGCCTCCGAATGATTGCAGAATTATAAGACCAGACCTTTCAAAAGACCATGAGGCATATGGCGACCGATGGGTTAGATAAAACAAGTAATTAAAATAACAAGTTACTACGTAGTTGTAACATACACATAATTGTCATACCTTCCTCGTTGATTTCGGCCGACAATAACTTCTGAACACTACCGGCAGTTGTCCACTGTGTAATATATAATAGTGCGGAAAAGTGCACGCACCGGTAGTACGTGTGGTACTGGTGGTGGCCTCCTCCTCATTGGTGTCGTCTGGGTGGGTACCACACTCTTACCCATTTCTGCCGACAAGAAGCACTACAATTATTGTTGAGGTACAGAGAACCAGTATAATTACGGGGTGTGAGGCATTTCATCTTTATCCTCAGGGGTGACAACGCATTTGTAACCTTCTGCGATTGAAGTTTTTTGCAGGTGTCCATGGGCTGTAGTAGACACGCACTACCAGATGGACTGTTAACTCGCTTGTCACTCCAATCCAATAAGAAGCACGCGCATAAACTGAAGCACTCAGCTGTCATTATGTTGCCGTACCTGATTTATCGCTTATGCAATAACATTGAAAGAACAGTCACAGTGTCAAAGACACACAACACAAGGGAACTGAACCATAACCAAAAAGCAATAATTTGTGTGTTGCGTAAATATTGAATTCTGCTGGGATTTTAACCCAAGACACAATCGCATACGATCGTCACTGGACGTGAACACTTACTGTGTCACGAATAATTATATAAATTAACGTGCTTTACATCTAGTGATAGCCTAGTGGTCAGGGTGCTACTTTAGTTTCATAGAGCTCGAGTGACTCGGGTTCGATTCGCGGTGGCCGGCACTACTAAAACTGTTAATAGCAATTGTAAGTGCTCTATTTACCACGTGATCGGCGGTGAAGGAAAAGATCGTGAGGAAACCTGCATGGCCGAGAAATAATAAAATAGCCCTCCAACCGGCACTGGAGCAGCGTGGCGGGGCCTTTCCGGCTCCAATACCCTCTCAGATGCTGAGAAGGAGGTCTTTGGCCTGCGGTTGGCACTTACAGGCTGCTACTTTTACATCTATATCCATTAAAATATTACAGACGATATTAAAAGCAAGGCATCTTATGATAGGTAGATACCCTGAGAGTTAGTTTCTTTTGTTATTACTTTGGAGTTTGCGTTAATTTATTTTTTTATGAAAACGTTAAAGCGCTCTTATAGGATAGTTTTGGGAAACTGTTTTCATTTTCATATAATTAACGTAAACGTAAACTCTGTAGTAATAATAAACGTACTTTGTAGTCTAATATGAACGTTAAACGTCCGTAGGAAGGTACTGGCAAATATTTGTATTAATAAAAGCGCCTGTCTTCATTCTGTTGGTAATGTAACGTTAAATTTTGCCCAAGTGATAAGGTGCTGAGTAATTTTTATGAGTACATTTACCGTAACAATAATAACAACTCGCAACTAATTAAAAGTGGGACGCGGACTCTCGGGAAAGGAGCTTTCTTACCTTGATACTGTACGGTTGAACAAAAAACAATATAATAATATCTATTTTTATAATAAGCAGTTCAACAAAAGCTGGTTAAAATTGGCCAAATGACATCACGATGAACAGGATGACTATCTTTCAGCTATGGCAACAACTTCCGAATACTACTGGCAATCAACTGCGCAATATATATTATAATGCAATCGTACGCGAAAACACAAAGGCACTCACTCTTCCCGTATAAGATTTCCAAATACCCAAAAACCTTGATATATTTAAATCAACGATTGAGCTTCCCGTTGCGGGACACAACCCTACGCCGGCACCTGTAGGGTAACTTGATCAGACTGATTTATTTATTTTATCGCCTCTACTCAGTACAATAATCAGCAACACAATAATGCAATTCTACCTACGATACTGTTATAGTAGTATATAATATATTAATTCTCATACGGCAGAGCACGGATGGGGGTAAGCAGAGATTTTAATTTAGAACGACACCAAGAACGGGGTATCCTTGCGAATGCCATGTCATTTTAAAGACTTTTCTCTTGTCCGCCTCTTACAACACTAACAGTAAGAAAAGAGGTGACAGATTCTTACTACCATAGAAAGAACTGCCACCTCACTCTAGGCTCCAACTCTATATTAAATGTTTTTTAAATTTTTTATAGTGTATTTCTTACGTTCCAGCACTGCAGTTTTGCGAGACGAGAACTTACGAGAAAATGACTTCATATTCGTATTCTAAACGATGATGGCCTCGCGGCTTAGTGGTTCGCGTACTTGACAGCCTTGGGTAGGCTTGGACGGGCCCACCGGGAAGTTTCCCTGTGGGCCGGTTGTATTGTGAGATAGCGGGCCGGAAACGGGAAAGAATTGTTTTTTTTTTCAGAGAAAATGGGCCGTTATTACAAAACTTCCCGTTGCAAATTGGTTAGCCAGTCCAACCCATGGCCTAGGTTAGTATCCCAGCCAAAGTCAATGTGTGCAAAAACAAATTATTGTTTTCGGATCGGGCATTTTTGTGTTCGTCCCTTGTCTCTAACACTGCATCTGACCCTTCCCCCGACCTAAGCGTTACATCTGACATGGGAAGGTAGACGAGTGAGTGCCTCTGTGTTAGTGCGTATTCTTACAACACTATAATATCTATTGCGCAGTTGACCACTGCCATATAATTCGGAAGTTGTTGCCGTGGTCGAAATCGGCCATGATACTCATCATCATCACCATCATTCGTACATTTACATATTTTAATGGTTTAAAAAAGTGTATCACTTAACAGATTTTATTTCGACTATGTAAGTTTTTCGATTTTGTTATAGTTTAGAATTAGTACAAACATTTTTATATGTCGGTAGAGTGAAAAAAAAAACCTTTTATACGCTGACGCTACTAAAATACGACTTCTAATTAGCAAGTTGAGAGCTAAATATTACATTTATGATATGTAAATTTTACCGTGCCAGCTATTGTTATGTTATATGCTTTATAACGATTACTCCACGGTTCAAATTGCATTGTATAATTTGTAAAGCTAGCATCGCTTCCTTGTAAGAAGACGGTCCTATCTTATATTTTGCGTTTGTTTTATTATAGTGTTCTAGTCTCTAGGGGACTACATAGCACTTGGGGGAATTTCGGTACAAAGTATAATGTACAGTACCTATTAACATTTATTTGCACTTGTGTTGCAATCCAAGAAATGTAATGTGTGTAAATTTAAGAATACTTATTGTATTTAACTGTGGGGGTTCGAAGGACAGCAATAGGGCAAAACAACAATTAACTTTTCATGATGATCATGTATTCTCTTACGGGTAGGCAGGTGTGCTAATACTTACATATGTCACCGAGCATAATATAAATAACTATTATTAAACTTTACTACCACTGTAGTGCGAACCATGTAAATTCATTCAATTAACAAATAATTTAATCTGTTAGTGTGGTAAGAGTCGATTATAGGAAAAACCTCAAAAGTTTAATGACGTCCGATATGTGGCGGAATAACCATCTCAAAAATGTCCTACGTGAGAAGCCTAAGCCTTCAGGAATACGCTTCTTCCATGGGGAGTATTCACTATAACTGGCACGTTGATCGCAGACGCCACGCTCCTTCGACGCTTCTACCGTCATGGAATTTCGTGATTTTCTGAACTCGGTATTCTGTAGTAATATACGGAAAAATAAAAACAAAATGGCTGGAGAATATTTTCCTTCGTTGACTCTTGCGACACCTACAAGATGGAAGGGTATGACAAATCTTCTTACCTTACCACTACGAGTACCATCAATAATTATGCTGTGGTGGTAATGATAAGATCTAAATTTTTTTAATAAATTATTAATAATATTTTAAGCGTGGTAGAGCCAAGCGGCGGCCTAAGCTGCTGCTCGAATGGGCCGGCTCGACCGGATTGGTACCACGGACTCGCAGAATACCGGCGTTAAGCAGAGGCATCTTGTGCTTCTGCGTTTCGTTCGGTGAGTGAGGTAATCAGAGGCCCACACCCCTTTCCCTATTCTCTTCCTCTTCCTTCCTATCTCCCAAATATCCTTAAAAGCCGGCAACGCACCTGCAGCATCTATGGTGTTGAAGATGTATGTGGGCGACGGTAATCACTTACCATCAGGTGAACCGCTTGCTCGTTTGCCGTCTCCTTCATAAAATAAACAAAATAAATTAAACATTATTTGTATACCTTAGAAATTTCGAGTATTGTCTCAACATATTAATAAAACACTTTTTAGTTACTCCTAAAATTTAAGAGTGTTGTCTCAAAATGAGTAAGTATAACTTTAGTTCCTTAATTTTATCCACATTTTATGTTACACATCGATTATTTGATTTGCTTGTAAACAAAGGGGAATTAAATAAACGTTCAAAATTTAAATATACGTTCTGAGTAAACTTAATAACGACAATTGTGTTTCATTAAAATACGTTTAAATGTTTGTTTAATTTAAATACGTTTCAGCCTGTGTAAATCTACCTTGGGCATTTCCACGAATATGCCAACAAAAGCAGGCATGCCATGGATCGAAGTTATTCCATGGTATGGGTTAGTAAACGCAATAAACCTTTGGACTAGAGATGCAACTCTTCAACACTATTCTCTGATTCGGGTTTGGCATGTTCAGATCAGATGGATTTTCCACTATTAGTTAGAGGTTCTTCGTCGTCATTTAGTGAAAAGTTGGTATAATGAATGAATGAAACCGAACGAAAATTCTTTATTTGATGTTAGATATTTAAATTTCCTGTCAAATATTTTTCAATCTGCCTACTTCACTAAGTTTATTAAACTCTCCCAATTACAGTAATTAGTGTAATAGTCACCAAAAATAACTAATTGTATAGGTGATTAATTACGACGTTGATATAAATGTAAATTGAGTGATATTTTAAACCATTAATTGCTTTTAGCAAATAATTCACATAACTGCCCACTGCGCTTAATAGGTTTGGACATGCAATACTACACAAGATTATATTGCGCATATCGTTTTGTAAGTACTTACCTATTTAACAAATAACCTAGAAGACAATTAGTTCATAATACATTATGTACACTTATTAATAAATAATAATTACATCTGTCTATATATATAAAAATTCAGTTTCATGTTCAGTTAAATGTATGTTTGTGATCGTGTATCTTTTGAACGGCTTGACCTATTGAGGTTATATTCCTACAATATATTTGTACTATCGTGTCAATGGCTCATAGCTGTGCTAGAATCCGATAGATGGCACTTTGGTTGAGTTATTAACAAACTTTATTTTTATGGATCAAAATTACTGATATCTACAATATGTGTGGATAAAGGACCACAAAAGAAAACTACAAATCTTGGAGCGATAGGTGGCGCTTTGGTCGTGTCATTAATAAGTTTGATTTCTAATACTCGTCGCGCCTTCTACCGGAAAGGGCAGAACAACGTGTTCTATGGCCAGCAAGTATATATAAAAAAATGGATGTTGGCAAATATGAGATGGATAAACTCCAACACCGTTTGACCGATCACCATGAAAGTTGGGACATACAAGTGTTTTTATGTTATCCACTTTGTTGTAGCTCGCCACAAGATGGCGCTACAGCTCATCAACTTTTATACCGTTCAACTGATTCCCATGAAAATTAGTATTCGAGCACGGGAAATATTTTACGCTGTCCACTCTGTTGTAACTTGACACTAGATGGTGCAAAAGCACGTCAACTTCTTAATCGTTCAACCATACACATCGCGCCACCTACCGGAATAGAAGAACAACGTCCGCCGGGCCAGCTAGTATTATGTGAAAAGCAAAGGTTCGTAGTTTCGGACATGCCGGCTTGCACACTATAACGGCAACAGTCTGTATTGGCCCCGTACTATACGGTATCTGTCTATACGGTAGTCAGATATTTTTTAACCTAAAATGCAAATCTAGTATTATATTCCACAACATACATTGTACTCAACGTATGAGTAAGGTCGATAAAATTCAAGAGATTGTCACAATATGTATTACAAACTTTTGTTTATGCTAAAGTGTCACATTATCGATCGATTTTGTTTTCATCGCTATTTTAACGAAGCCCTTTAAAGGATTTTTCTTCCAATTAGCCAGTTACAATCGCTTTTAATCACTCAAATGGTTCCTATTAAATGAGTCATTGTTTGCGGTTGTAGTCCGTTAAATTGTAACTAAGGCCAGTACGCTAATGGAAGATGGCGGGAGCGGAGGCGTGTTTCAATATACTTCTTCTAATTAAAAATTGCTGTTAACTACGAACAATAATAATGGACAATCAATTTGACACTCACGTAGGTAGTCACATTTCCGGGAGCGACGATTTGCCTTTTAAAAACATTATTTAAACTATAATTTAATTAAAACTTAACTACGTTTTGACGGCGCTAATAAACCGAGAGTTATTTTCAGATGGGCTCGGAAACAACGCCCCATCCACCACCCCGGGATGCTGATTTGGCAAAACATGGTTGTGTGGGAATGCTGACCTATCAATATCTCATGGCGTGATCACTTACCTTGAGGGTCTTATAACTAGGATAATTTAAGTAAGAGTGCGTTAAAACAGCTCTTAAATGATCGAAAACTAGACAGACTTATAATGTAATATAATATAATATTTTTAATACTAAAATGTATTGCCAGAAAATATTTTTTCAGATTTTACTCGCTGACTTTGCAATCTGTAGGTATACACATATATATATTTTTCAGAACTAATCCCTGGTACTAAAAAAGTTTCTGATTTCAACACCCTTTCTTCGCTATGGAAATGGCAAACCTTCAGTATGTAGACCCGATACGCACTATGACTCGGACAACAAAGACATTGATCCGATTTCTCGGCTCCCCTTGAATGGGTCAAGGGTGGGAAGTATCTCCAGGAGCAAATCCAGCGACGATACTCGCCAGCCGTCACGTTTTATATCTCAGAAAGGCGAAAAAAGGCTTACGGAAGCCTGTTAGGCTTCACTTCGTGCCAAATTAAAATCATGTAATCTCTGCCATCCCTCTGGGTAACAGGCGTGAGTACTTATGGGATTTATGTATTCAAAAACATTTTACATTCGTCACGGGTCGTTAAAGATTGATATTGATTAAAATAACTGAAGTAGCAAAATGAAACAATGAAGTTGCAGCCTTATGTACCACGGAATTTTAACAATACTTCCGTCATTTATTTGGAAGAATAAAAAATAAAGAATTCAACACATGAAACCCTACGCGGCAACGCATTAACGTCATTTATTTAAAACACTCTCATTAAAATTTTTGGTCTATTACGAGGAATTCCGAAGACTTCTTTTTACGGTGTCTGAGTAAGCTGAAATGGTGTAAGAATGTGAATGCATGGCACTAATTGATTTATTTAATAGTCAATGAACTTGATACGTTAAGGTGCAATGTTACAGTCGACATCTATTCATTATGTTAAATTGTTTTGTGGAGAGGTGTTAAGTTGAAGTAAAGCCAAGTTAATTAGAAGAAAACAATTCACTAGCGGTTTCTATCGTTTGTATGATAATATAATATATGTTTTCAAAATGCAGTCATTTAAGTAGTAAAGAATTTAATATAAATAAAAATATGTAAATAAAAACTACGAGAAAATTAATAATATGTCATAATAATGGCTTTTAAAATAAATACATCGTTGTATTTATACATCAATACAGTAACAGGTCAAGGAAAATATGGTGAGGAAACTTGCATGTCTTAGAAATATTCCTAAGTAATAAAAACATATTATTAGCAATCATGATATGATGACCTTCAACCCGCGCACTGGAACAGTGCACCGGATCCTTTCCGATTCCAGAACCCTCTCGGATAATGAGAGGAGGCCTGTGCCCAGCATTAAGATATTTTCATTTACATTTTTACTGCTAACAGATGTCTATATGGGGCAAAGAGGGGAATGTAATGAAATCCAGCTCCATCTACAAATAGTAACCTGACCTGCACGTTTGTCAGTTAAAAGCACACTCTGCTGAAACGAGGCTCTGGCAATTTTTTTTATGAGATGGGATTGACATTTGAGCCAACAGTCCACCTGATGGTAAGTGGTAACTCCAGCTCATGGACATCTGCAAACAGCACCAAGCGAAGAAGATCACCGATGCGTTGTCTCCCCTGAGGATCCAGATGGATTGCCACACGACCTGTAATTATATTGCTGATTAGCAATAAAATTACATTAGAAAAGGTACGGGGGTGGTACTTACCGCCTGGATAGCTGTCACTCTGGTTAGGTGGTCCCGGGGCAATGAACAAGATCAAAGAGGAAGATTTTTTGGGACAACGTGACAGGTGATTTCCGTCGGATTGTCCAAGCCAACGATACAAATCATACAGAAGTTTCGAAAAACTCATTGGCAAGAGTCCTCCACATAGGGGATCATACACAAGTCTCATAATTCGAAGGCAGATGGCATCACCACTCAGCCATTGTGGCCAAATAAGCAAATAAATCTCTGTGTCTAAAACCAACCCACTATTGGGTATACGGTCATGAGAGCTTATTTTTTTTTAGTATTGTAGATTAGTTGGTAGAATGTGTCCGTATATAATATATGATTTAAAGAATCTGTCATTAACTCTAGAACAAGAGTTTTCTTCAGACAAAATGGAAGATCACGCAGGCGCGGTCTAATAAAATCCATTTTTTATCGGTGATGGTTTTATTCTATTCCTTCTTTAATACACATCAAAACCGCACCCTTAACTAAAATTTCTGTCAGACGAGACATCTGGCTGCCAAATAAAAAACAACAATTCCAAGAATGTTATCTCAACAAAGATCAAACAGAGTACGAAAAGACGAGACATCCGTAACAATTAAACTTATCAACGTATAACATTCATTAATAACGTTTTTGTACGAAAAATGGATATTTTGTTTACGTTTATTAGTTGAGTGGGGAAAGATCATCCATCAAGTCTCCGAAGACGAATTGGGGCGGCAAAGTTTGATACGACGTTTTTACTTGATGTCCTTTGTTTCTAGTATGTATTAAATCATGAGCAAAAGTTAGTTGTATCACAACAATATATCTTAATAATGAACAACTATTTACTTTTTTCTCTTTATTGTTTCCGACATTGTAAGAGTTTTATTAGATCGAATTTAGGTACCTAGTTTTAGGTTAAAAGTCGTCGACCAGTTTAATTAATGGATGTAAGTGACCGGAATTTGGGTATCTTGATAAAAGTCATACATTTTTGTATTATATATGATTGTTACAGCAACAGTATTTAATTGAATCACGAGTTTTTCCACTTAACTAAATAACATTACATTTATGTTCATTGTACATACATGCATATATACGCATCCATGAACATTTTCCTTTATAAAGCGTGTGTTGCACCTAATCTGATGTAAACAGTAGTGATAACTATTGACCTCTGACCTCTATATAACTATTGTCTATCAGCACTTTTTCATGCAAGTATTACGATGCCGTTCAGAGTGATTATGAAATCCCGTTATCATTTTACACTAGGAGAAAAATAAGAAAGATAAGTAAGGGCTTATTGACGATCATTTTGTTTACAGTTTGTAGTACATAGAACATGCAACACAATAGCATTATAAAGATCATAATTCATAATTGGTCGAAAATATTAGGATAACTACATATATATACATATATAAATATAGTCGTACAAGTGTAGGTTATTATATAATAGGAATCCCATTTGCCACTGATATCAAACTCAAACTTAAAACTACAAAAATTATAATGGTTAAACTAATTTAACTTATATCAAAACTAATAAAACTCCCAAAAAGCAGGAAGCTTATGTATCGCTTGATAGCTGGATCTTAATGTATCAAATATATTGAGAAACTTCTTTATGAATTATCGAAGTTTTGTTTCATACTTTGTTTCGGCTTAATATAGCTTAAGTATCATCTGGGTTATCTTTGTTAATACTTTTAGGAATTTTTATTAGTTTTATACTCAAAGAGTAGTATTACCAGACAATCTTTGGGGTAATAAACATTATTTAGATACATACATTACAAATAGAGATCATAAATCGGTACAACTTCCATACATAGATAGAAGATTGCAACATGACTTTATTCATAAGCATTCTTATATGTCATACGCTTCTTCATTATTTTCACTTAGATATGTGGTCCTTAGGCACCCCCTAGTTGTTTTTATTTTCTCTGTTAGGTTGTTACTCGGACATTATGACTATATATACATTGATAATTTTGAAGAATGTCACCTAATTAAAATGTTAAATAATTGGTGGTATGAATTTAAAAGCAAGCGTCGAGATACTGTTTCTCCAGGCTAACCATGCTGGATAGGCAGGTTGGTGAGCGCAGTGCCGTTAGCCTAATGATGCTGTTGATGGAGATCACTAGTCTGTGGTGTTTGAGTTGGACAAATTCGGGTGGACATTCCGTTATCAATCGGTTGTCATGGTTTCGTTTGTTTACTAGCAGGATGGATGTGCATTTGAGGTTGACATTTGGAGAAAGATATGGTATATTTTCCTTTAATATTAGTTATGTGAAACGCGCGCGTTATAAGGTCACGTGACAAATTTATTCCAATTCTTAGTTAACTTTATCAAAAGGGATAAGGAGCCTTGACACATGTTGTTACGACATCATGATCTTCCAGGGCTGACTGACAGAGAACGAGACGAGACAACTAACTGCAGTTAAGTTCGGATTTTTGATAATTCGAAATTTCTAAAGTCACAAATTGTAATAATAATAAAAGAAATAAAAGAAACAATTATATTTCATATTTCGAAGAGTTGTCCAACAATGAGAGGATGCATCTTCCCAGTAGTAGGACACTGTTGCCTTGGTAACAACAAAATAAATAATTACTTCGCGAATACTTCTTTAAATTAATATTGTTCAAAATAACATTTAGGTTTTAGTCTGAAATTACATCGTCCAACTGCTATTGCAGTATGAAGGCGTAATATACCGACATATTTTTTTTTTTGTGCAAAGTAAAATGTATTTCTCTTGAAATTAACAATGCAAGTTTAATTCGAATAGTTATATTCATTATATACTTGTAAAACCAAATATAATAAAAAAGCATATCCTCTCAAAAAAGGACGCAAATATTTCAAGACAAAAAGATAAGTTTGTATCGGAAGACAAGAATCACATTTCTAGCGTAACATACTAATGTATCGTTATTCCAGTGCACATGCTTTTTAGTGGCTTCAGTGCGTAAAAAATGTCTCCTTTTGTATTACAAAAAGTGCCAAATTAACTTTTTTAAAGGAAACGATCTGTTTTGGGCCTGCCACGTGTGACAGCGTGGAGTCGGCGTCGAATTCTATTTTGGAGGTGCCACATGGTGCTTTGTTGATACTTTGTCGTCGAATGCGCCTCATCATTGGGGATGTGTATTTTTAGCGTTACATGGATTGATGACGCCAAGTTCGAGAGCTTAACTTGACTTTAATGCGCCAGTGATATATTGAACGTCGTTACAAACTTGACACGTTGAGATGAATACAGTTTATGAATTATTCTTTCTGCCTCTTGGCGTTGTATGAGGCGTTCATATTTCACATCGTAAAGCTTACAAGGAAAGCGAACAACAAAGGGAATAGTAAAATTTGAAAATGTAATACCTCAATCTGTATTTTATTTCACAAGCAAATTTATTCAATAGTTTGAATAGGAAAAGACAAAACAGTATTATTGTATTTCTTTTGTATAAGAAATTCTCTCGAGGAAATTCGTAGAAACATCATTCGTATAGGAATACAAAAAACTTACGCACGAAGAGAGCATGGTGAGATAAAGGAAAAGGGAACGTACTTAACTGGTTTTGACATTATATTCGCATTTGAGAAGATCAAAGAGCGTGTTGTGACACACAGACATGGAAAAACTTCAGTAGGCCGGTAGAGAGGTGAACACCGCCTGAGGGTTCACGAGTAACACCATCCTTAAGGGAGCTAGGCTTTGAAACAAAATGCGTTTGCATACATTAAACTCTAAGAATGTTAGAGATACGGAGGGTAATACTGACGGGTCCCTTGGGGAGTGTGTTTCGGCGATTACGCGGACGGAATTTCCCGACTGTAACTTGCCTTCTTGCCGAGATAGTTTGCACGTAACACTTGCCTCTTCGTGAATTTTCGCAGTCAAAGGCGCGCTTGAACACGACTCTGTATGTTTCGAAGTATTTGAAAGGCAAATTAGATACATATCTTGGAGGATCCTACGGGTAGCGCTTAGCGAAACTATGTTAATATTTAATGTTAAGATAATTACGAACGTCTTTCTCTATATTGAAACCGCTTAGGTTTCCAGCATTGTTGTAATGAAACTCGAGAGCAAATACAATTAGCGACGCGACAACATTAATCTCGCTAACAAACAAACGAGTGTGGAGATGAGCACACTTCCTTCGTAAGAAATAGGGAATCTGGCATACAATCTCAGAACAAATTTTAAATCCACAGGGACCCGTTTCGAGCGTAATGCCCATGTAGGTACGTAAGAGCAGTGAAAGGCAAGATGAAAATTGGTTTGATTTAGACAAAGCGTGTTTTAAATTTTTTAGACAGCCTTTGGAACAATAAAATTAAAATTTGAATAATGTTATATTAATATGATAACTATGGTCTATGGTTAAGCAAAGGAACTAAAATATAATTAAGCAACGTTTAGTGCTGCAATTAATATAATAATGAAATATTTATATGATTATCTTAATCAGCATTTAAGCTTTCTTACAATCTTCTCTCGAAAATTAGTTGTATCTGACTCCGTGAGTCCCGAGTACGAATCCTATTGGAAGCCAATACTTGTATGAAAAAAGATATATTGACTTTCCGTTCTAGCTAATTGTGTTGTGCACGGAACTAACTATTCAGAGGATTAAGTTATTTTTTTTGCGCTGAAATTATTGCGCTACCTGATAATAAGCGTGGATTGTAATCAACTAGAAGGGCATAATAATAATTAGAACAAAAATATATTGGAGCTGATCCCCGTTTATTATATTATCAATATACACAGAAAGAAGAAAACGAGCGAAAGCCTCTACATTTGTGCGAATAAATAATTCGTCTACGGCGAATGCTTACGGCAGTATAATATGCGCTGATGATAACCTCTACGGAGCCAAATAGATGTATGAATTATATGACATCGCCAACACATGCTAACTCTCGTATGTCACACATGTCACAGATGATATTTAGAATATTTTAAATTACAAATTTCTTTATAACCTGTTGCTACGTAGTTGTTTAGACTTAGACGCCTAGTGAGAAACTCGCAGATTCTACTTGTCTGATGTAATTCAAACCCGAGTATATATCCCGATAAGTCTCTACATTAAAATAATTAATATTTCCAAACCCACATGTATGTAAAATATGCAACGTAACTACATATAAATAAAGAATAAAATCCAATGCCATCAAAACGTGATATTGAATCCCTTGTGTATTACATAAAACTGGGGTCCTATTTTCAGACCATTGGTAAAATAATTAATAACCTAAATTATTATAAGGGAAGACACCTATTGTCTACACAAGGCACGTTTCGAGCATTTAATTTCTTGAACGTCCATTACTACCAAGGGTGACTTTAAGTTGCATTTCATGCGATATATAAAGCAATAACTGTTTATAGTTGCAACGGCGATAAACTTAGCCGACGCTGTCATTGGACAAAGGATTTTTCTAGTCAATGAAGATCTAGGGTTGTTGTTATACTGTTTTGATTTTACTATCCCGAAATTTTATATATAAATCAATGGTACGTTTTCTATTTCTTATTTATAAAGGTAAAATATATATGAACATCCTTTGATCCCTGTATGTTACAAAGAAATTAGTAGTTAAGAGAACCAATTATTGTCACGGTTTGGTTCTGTTCACAAAATCACTACTGAATTTCTGTTCCTATGTGTGTGCTTTATACGTAAGAATAGTAACATTTCGTGATAAATACCTAAGATCTAAACGAGCAATCGGTTTAAAAAAGTTTAGTTTTCAAACGGCGATAAAAAAATTCGTTACCTACTTCAAGTTTTATGTTGTGCGACACGCGAGCGGGCGCGTTTAAAAAGTTTTAACGTCTTGACAGCCCTGCCTGAACCAATTTAATGCTGTAAATCCACCGGGTACACTTACTTCCCTTCAAGCTCATGCGATATTGCGTTTTTTCTAAACCGCAGTCGAGGGGCGAACACGTGGTACAATCGTTACATGTAGTCACGGAAGTATTCCGAGAGAACGAAACGACGTAAGAATAGGTGAAACATATACAGAGTCTAAATTCTTGAATTTTTAATACATTCTGTAACTACATACAGTCGTATCAAATTACGCATTAATTAAAGTAAGAAGATTAAAAAGAAAATGATATCGTGATCGATGAGGACATGGAATTGATTCTACGTATAACATTTCTTTAAACAAATTCTATAGATAAAATTGTGGTCGTGTCCGCTTGTGTTTACAATGTTAATTGCTTGTCATTTTGTCCGAAAGTGATAAAGTTGGTAATATTTCAATAAGGTCTTCAAGAATAATGTGCGTCGTTAACATAGTTGTACTTGTGTAAGACAACTTTGATAATATTATTGTCCTATTATGTTTACTTGTAAGTTTTTTATCTTCATTATTTTGATAGAAAGGCGAAAGGTTACATCGTGACATCGATGATTTCCTGGTAAGAACATTTTTCTTGTCAATTTTTTTCAGATACAAATCAATTGGAAAGAAAAACTTTGATGTAATTTATTGAAATAAAATTATTTTATGTAATAATTTTAGTAAGCTTGTTTGTCACTTTCTTGTTGGTTATTATTATAAAGTTTATCATTTAATTTTTTCACAAGTCTAGTTTGTAACATGTAGTAATTAAACCTTTGTCTAAAAGGCTTTCTTAATAAAATACCACCATGGGATGGATGCCAGTGACAAATTTTCTCATTGCTCCCAAGAGAAATGGTTCGGGTGAATTTATTTTTCTCTTAAAACCATAACAAATTTCCAAATGTCCTCCCCTACGTATTACGCTTTTCTCTATTTATTGCTCTGTACCCTCAGCTAAGTTATCGAAAATATAATCCCTCTTACTCGGAAAAACTTCCACAGCTGATTACTACTTGGCTTTGGTAAGATTCGTTAATATTTCAGTGGACCTTACATTTAAGATTTTTTTTACCATTTTTGTAGAAATTTAAACCAAAGAAATTAAGTATAAGTAACATAAATATTTTATGAGTTGTAGTATCGAAGAGGGTAATTGTAAGATAACAGATCTTTAACATATACTTTTTAACATATGATAACAGATCGATAACAGGTTTGGGCCTTAGTATAGCATAGCATGGCATTCGCTTTCCATTTCATTGCATATTTATCGCGTTGTTGGAGCCACTAAAGTTGTTAAATGGTTTAATACCCTGAATTTTAACGATCTGAACAATGCAGAGGAGACCTGTTACCAGAAGCAGGTTAGTCATTTATTCATAGATAGTTATTTTACTTTACCTATATTTCATCATCATCTCCACACGCCTATCACGTGCCGACTGCTGAACAAAAGCATTTTCTCAGAAATCCCAATCTTTAGCCACCCGCAACCATTTGATTCCCACAACACTAACGTCGTCATCAATGTATGACTTTTGTGAGGTATTTCGAGCGAGGAAGGGTCCAGCATATTGTGTCAAACCGGCGCCAATTCGCGGTCTTTACTACATCAGATTTGTATGTCTCAATATTCTCTGTTGATCAGACTTAGTGTTTGAGAAACTGGGTGTTGACTTAATTGTTCGTACGTTATTTATTTAGGTTTATATGTTATTAATTTACAATTCGAATTCAATAGGAAAAGAATCGTCGAATAAAGTATTATGATTTACGTTGCTAACTGCTTGATGTTTTATTTCATTTTAATTATTTCTTACAATTATATGCCTAAATCCTAAAATTAAATTATATCTGTCACAAATTATCAATTCAATCAGTCACAAAATTTAAAAACTTATTATAGGAACTTTGTTTTAAGAGATATATTATATATCCCTACTATGTTAGGTATCCCTAGTAGTAGTAGAAGTAGCAGTAGGAACGTGTTTTTGTAATAATACTGATCTATATTATAGTAATGCAAAGTTTAGAAATAGCGCGGGAGTGGCCAACTCATACCCAGGGGTTGTATAACCCTTGTTACAAACTCTTGGTTTATTACATTTTTTAAACTTTATTGGAAGACTGCTTCAAAAACCAATGTTGATAATTAAGACGCTAATTTTTTTTTTAATATTTAGCATCGCTTATCAATATTATTCTCTACGTTCACAATAATCTGAGGCTATTTTCGAAGTTCCGACTTGCGGATAGAAGAATAAAATCCAAGCGTAATCCCCGCGAGATTAATATTATTTTATCGCCAACAATAAATAACGAGAGAAATTCAATAGCCGAACAGTAAGCGGAATTATAAGTTTTTTGACACACTAGTGCAAAACTTTTACCAAATTCAATCTTGCGGGGATTTGCTTCAATCGCTTTATATTCCGTCCCTCAGGAGGTCGCCGAGATAAATAAGGTGAGAGTACAGACTCGCGTCCTATCTTTATTGTGCTGAGTAAATCGAAAGGTGAATTTGGGACAAATTACTCATTGTTTCGAAAGATTCAAACTTGCGCAAAGTAGAAGCATTTACTTTTGTAAAAGAATTATGGAAGCAGCTGCAGTAGAAGAAAGTGAGTACGCTTAAATTAATTTGCGTACACAAAAAAGGAAATCTGTATATTGCGTATTGTTAATAATAAAATTTAACAAACTTATTTTTACTTTGTTGGTATTAAGAGTTCGGGATATTCAGAAAAAAGTGACAGACTACGAGAAAAAATAAAAGTAAAAGTTTCACATAAGCTGAATAGATATTCTAAAAGCAGAAAGAGAAACTTGAATGACATTTCGACCATGTTTGAGAAATCACTTAAAATACTACGACTTATAAATATTATAATGCAAATGATACAACTATTTCACTTAGTCCTTAGCCAAAATTAGCACTCATCGTCACTACAGACCATAATTCCATAGTTCTGAGCCACCTTCATCCTTAGATTGCAGGTCTTCGATTCATCACTATGCAAGTCGTCGTTGACTCTTTGTGTCATCATACACTGCGTTTGTTGGTTACGAGCTATCTGGCCGGTGCATTGTTATTTAAGCTTGGTGATCTTAAAGGCTTGGTGATTACCCTAGTTCTGCTGAGAGCGTTAACGTTGCAGAGCAACAAATTAACATCTTCTATGCCAGTAGTATAAAGTAAAGGCTACTAATAACTCGAAATCAATGGTGTAAACTTAAAATATTTGTTCTGTTAAACTTCACAAATACATTTAACAAAAATAATTTATACTTGCAGTTGTTGGACCTTTTGAAACTTCGTCATACTGTCAATTATGAAACTTTTGTGAAACTAGTACAAGAGTTTATAATAATCGCCAATATTTCAGAAAATCTACAAAATCAAATAAAACAATGTTCGCCGGTTACCACTTAAATGTCAGTAAAACGTCTCGCTAGAGTGCAATTTACCTTTTAAATGAGACCGAAAAATTGCAATACTTTTTAACTTTCGAAGCGTAAGCGGTGGTCGTTGATAAATAAAATTAGAGTTCAATAATAACAAAATACTACGGCAAGGGGTTTCGCATCACTGGCCTGTATAAGAAAATTTATTGTTTGTTTGTCCACGCGTTCAAACGGGTCGTATATTAACAATTCGCGAGCTAATGTCACGGAAAATTCAATATGATTAATCATTTTACGTGTTTTAGATTTGAAGATTGATTGTCACGTACTATTGCATTGTTTCATCGATGTTATAATCGTTTTGGTTTGCAAACATTATGTATATCAGGATGTGGATTTATAAACAATAATTTATGATACGGTTTTATTTATAGAAACAATACGGCTTAATTTTCATAGATTCCTTAGAAGTATTTGTATTTATTTTTGCAGTATATTAGTAAATATTTCGTTTATTCGTTTTAAAACAATCATCTTCGGGAACAATTTCTCTCTGGTATAACGAATAATTCACGAAAAAGTATAATGTAAATTATTAACAGTCTAAAAACAATAAAAAAAAAGTCCTATTTTGTTAAAAAAGAAACAATCTTTCCGATATAGAATATACTGAATGAATTAGGAGGAAAAAATATAGCTTCATTTGTAAAATACTTTATTACGAACAATTGGCAATTTTCACGAGTGCGTCGTTGTTAGATGGAGTAATAATTCAAGAGACACGTTTCATTTGTCCTATTAGTATTAAGGCAGAGTACATTATTTGTGATTTCATTAAGTAAAATAAATATTCCACGGTCTTCGGGTTGGCACCTAGATAATAAAATGATTAAAGTTACACTAAAATTATCGTTTTTGTATTTTTAAAAGAAGGAGATACGAAAGAAATGTTTTTTTTTAATAATTTAAATATAGTCCAGTGCCGGGTAAAGTGCCGATGAAACAAACCTACGCCCGCATGTTCAAAGGGTATAAAAATGTAAGGAGAAATATCGGTTACGTCCTTTACTCAAACAAATGACCTTCCATCTAATACCAAAGTACAATGGACCTTAGTCTGGGCGCAATTTTTTTTAATCATTTAGTTATTTTACGTTTGGTATTTTTTCCCTTTGAAATATAAAGACCTAACCTTCGATCAGTACAATTCTACGAGGCTTATCTTATTCGCTTTTTGTCTTTATTTGAACCTCTTAGGAGGCATTATTCAATTATAAAACAACATTCCACAACATTCTAGCTGTCATAATAATAGACGGCTAGAGGATTTTGCAAGCAATTGAACGTTTGGATTTTAACTTTTCTATTTTTCTGTCTAAATCTCAGCCTTGTGTGAAATTGATCTTATGTGTATTGGCTTAGTTTGTATGATAAGACTAGCATTAAAGCCCGAATCACTCAGAATCACACCAAAAGCGCCACTAGATTAGGCTATTAAGTTTATGTCCTAAAAAAAGTTTTTAGGCTCAGCTGGAGTGGTTGACAAGAACATCAGTATGATTAGTATTCTATGTAAAAAAATAACAGTGATTCGACAAACAAGGCCCTGAACTTAGAAATATTGTTACGTCCTTTACTCAAACAAATGACCTTCCATCTAATACCAAAGTACAATGGACCTTAGTCTGGGCGCAATTTTTTAATCATTTAGTTATTTTACGTTTGGTATTTTTTCCCTTTGAAATATAAAGACCTAACCTTCGATCAGTACAATTCTACGAGGCTTATCTTATTCGCTTTTTGTCTTTATTTGAACCTCTTAGGAGGCATTATTCAATTATAAAACAACATTCCACAACATTCTAGCTGTCATAATAATAGACGGCTAGAGGATTTTGCAAGCAATTGAACGTTTGGATTTTAACTTTTCTATTTTTCTGTCTAAATCTCAGCCTTGTGTGAAATTGATCTTATGTGTATTGGCTTAGTTTGTATGATAAGACTAGCATTAAAGCCCGAATCACTCAGAATCACACCAAAAGCGCCACTAGATTAGGCTATTAAGTTTATGTCCTAAAAAAAGTTTTTAGGCTCAGCTGGAGTGGTTGACAAGAACATCAGTATGATTAGTATTCTATGTAAAAAAATAACAGTGATTCGACAAACAAGGCCCTGAACTTAGAAATATTGTTGCGCTACTGGTGATGATACAGCTCTTTACGTCGCCGTCAGCATTGGTGTACAAGAAATATGATAGAAAATGTAAGTTAAAATTACCCGGCAGGACCACTGATAACTTACACAGAGATGTGGAATTGTAAGAAAAAGCAAGTTGTTAATTAGTATCACTGCTTACCCTCGATTACTTGAGCTCTTATTATAACACGTGTATTGTATGTTCGGGGATGAAATCAGTTCATTTAAATCTAAAATATTTATCGTATTTTAAAACGACATAACTCTTATACAATATTCTTCGTTAAACAAATCAACATACAAGTGTTGAGTGAATTGAAATTTCCTATGCACGTTCTCTTCGAAGTACAATGTAGGCTAGCTTTTATAATTCTAGGCAACTTGCAAATTTCCCAAAGGACATCTAAAATATTTGCAAGCGCGTTTCAGAACGTTAAACTGGTATAAATAAATTATTTTTAAATTTAGAAAAAAAAGGTTTAAATTATTTAGTATAAAATTGTTTTGTCATCAAGGTTTTTAATAATAGTTTGCTTAATATAAATAACATTAACAGATATATGAAAAAATTTAGCTTGCAATAATTTAATGAAGAGTTTGTAAAATGTATTCTCAAGAGTAGATATATTTTATTTTGTTAAAGCGCTAATATATGCTAAAGAAATATGGGCCATGGAATGTAGTATTCACTACGAATTTTAATATTAATACGACACTTACCTAAGCCTAATAGGCTTACCTTACCTAAGAAAAGAAGTCGTCTGTCGTGGAACAGACGGACAACAAAGTGACGGTCAAAATTTTGTCTGCAGTGTGTTATTCTAAACTTTTACGACAATTATTTGATAAATTTTATATTCAAATTATTATCGAAACCGTAGGCCATTCACCCCTCATACGCCACTTATAAATATGACATGCACCCTCACGAAGACAAATTATTTCATTTCCCCGTCCAAAGGGACTCCATACGTGACTCTGAGCGCCCATCAATTGTATGAGGCGGGAAATGTAACTTAGTAATTTATTACCACGATGGTAATGGTAACAAGTCATCATTTAACCTGTCTGATACTTAAGAGATAAGTATATTTTAATAATAAGCTAACGTAGACTGAACGTTCGGCTTAGTTTTATTCGATCTAATTTTCGAAACGATGAAATTTGTGCGGGTGATTAGAATTGGGGGAACCGCCAGCATTAATATTAGTAATTTAAAATTTATTTTCTATCAGGTGAAAAAATAAAAGCGACATTAACATTGTTTAGTTTAGCTTTATTTTTAAACAAATCGCGGGTGCAAATTTGTTCACTAAGATTTTACAAGCTAAGCTGAAAAAGTTATCTTTTGAGATGTTACGATTATTCAAAAAATATTCTTATGCAATGGTTTAACTTCTTCTTCATTATTTCAATGCTGGATAAAGGCATTCCCAGGATAGTAAGAACAAAATCTGGAATTTCCACGTTAGGTAGGCCGATTGCTGAGTGGACTACCGGTGGTACCCTCGCACCAAAGAAGACGCTGGTGACTTTGGTATCTGTATAGTTTAATAGATTTTCATGCTTTTGACTACCTAGCTAGATCTAAATTTAAAAGGAAAAGTGAAATTCAAAAGTTAAATCCCACAGATATTTTGAACAAACAGAGAAGTTTTTGGAATTGCCAAAGGGTCGATAAAGATTGATTTACTTATACAATTTATGTTACAAAATTATAGGATGAAGTAGGTAGTATCAGAGATACGGTCGTTACAAGCACAATACTTTCAGATACAAAAATGAAATTTGTGTGTTAAAATATTTAACCTAGACACAACTTTGTTTTATCTGACATAGTATGTGGCGAAAGGAAGGTGGAAATGCGTATGACGATAATGACCATGTCTGATTTTGATAAAATATTTAAGATAATTTATTCGCGAGTCAATCATTTTACCAAAGCACAATAGCAAAAAAAAAAGGTATTTAGTAATAGTTTAATTAACATCATACAATATGTGAATAGAAATAAAAAATAAGTCTATGAATTAACCAAGTTCTTCATCACTACAATTTTTTTACTTGCGGAATTAGTTTATCCCCTAGAGTAGCCTTTCAATGTCAACGAAATTTATGTTTCTTTCAGTTGCCTAATAAGCCCACGTCCACGCAAAATTGTTTCCTCTTTCTCCACTTTGTCATAGTCAACGTGAAAATGTCCAGGAAAATTGGCCTCGAGTTCAAGCGCCCATAATTAGGACTGGTTAATGTCCCGGAAAAACAATTTTCATAAAACATCTCATTTCTTGCGGGTCCGCATAAAAAGAAATAAGACACTAAATAAACGTCTACTTACGCGGATGGCTTCACTTTTATTTGAGCGACGCGACGAAAAATGCACAGTTATCCCTTTGTCACAGTGACGGAGACGGGTGGGGTATACCGTTTTGCGTGATAGAACGATTTGCTTAAAGCGTGGACGTGAATTAAAATTACTGGTGGGCGTCAACCCGCGATATTGCAATTCGGGTGCGCAATGCAAATTCTTGTTCGTTCGACTCATATCTTATTACTAGGTAATAAAGTCTATAGTGAAGAAACTGAATTAGTTGGGTAAATTTGCTCCCATAGCGGAGAGCACATTTCGAATCAAATAAATCCTTTTGTGGTGAGAATCGTTTGAAGAGTGTTTGGTAGTAAAATGTTCTGGAATTTTTTTAATCTTTTCGTTCTATATTAAGTAAAACACGTCAAACACATAATCTGTGTCTGTATTGAGTAAGTGTAATGTGTAAAGTTTTGACACATGCCCTTTGTCAAAAGTGTTGCCCTTTTTAACATGACCAAGTACTATGTCTGTACAAAACTAATAAAAGTAAAAAAAAACAAAGTATCTTATACTTTTAATCAGCATGATAATTAGCATAGGTTTTAGTGTTTCACTCCTGGATGTAGGTCCAGAAATAGGCGAGAGGTCTCTCTCCCTCTCTCACCTCACACCTCTCACCAGGGTTGACGACCAGAAAACAAGACTAGCGCACTTTATACATTACTGAGTATGAAATGCGAAGCGTCTGAATCTGTAGTTCATCTGCTGATGAGATTGGCATTCGTGTAATGATATATTTCCCCAAACCCCGATAGTTAATAAGACGATTTTAAATCAGGAATGTAGACACGTCTCATTCGGATTTTCGACACGTTTAAGGTGTTTGATATGTAAATCGGCAAGTTTAACGCGAACGAAACGTTTATCACGAGTTTTACCTACTATTTTTTTGGTGTAAAATTAAACAGCTGATAACAATTATTGTTAATAATATTCGCAATATTGTTTTATTATTTTCATTGGGGTTTTTGACACCACGGTCCCCCCGTGACCACAGAAGCACTCGAAAAGTCGGATACATAAAAATTAAAATTAAGCGCGATGTTATCCGTAAATAGCAGTTTCATTTTAAATGTGTAGTATTCGCGTAAACAAAAGCAATCTTTTAAAAATTATCAGTAAATAGAAACATTACTGTTAATACGAGAGCCACATATTTGGTACCAGGTGAAACTGAGACTGCATGTCATATGAGGAAGTTGCTTGTTGTGTAAAATAAAATCCAAAACGAGAATAATAGTTGTAAACAATATTAACTCATGGGAGCGCA
Source organism: Bhutanitis thaidina (assembly GCA_029286595.1). Taxonomy (NCBI): domain Eukaryota; kingdom Metazoa; phylum Arthropoda; class Insecta; order Lepidoptera; family Papilionidae; genus Bhutanitis; species Bhutanitis thaidina. Next base: position 10,455,666 of record JAGSMS010000006.1, on the reverse strand, counting down.
CCCTTAATTTAACGGTACATGAGTGACCTGAGTTCGAATTCAGGTGACGGCACTACTAAAATCGTAAATTGCAATTCTGCGTAAAACCTCCCATCCGTGTCTGAAAAATAATTACACTTCGAGGTCGAGTGAGGTCCGCTAGACCTAAAAGGAACAGCGGGGCGGGCGCGTCCTAACAAGAAATGGCTTCTACTAAACTTTTTTAACAAATGTCTATCGGTTGGTAAATGTCTAATACAACACACGAATACTAACAATAATTCTAGCGTACGTCCGTTACGCCGATACGAAAAGCGTACGTTATCTACCGAAAGTTATTAAGATAAGCCGCCGTGGATAAAGGTCGTTTGTCTTATTGAGCGGAACGGATAAAATGGAAAAATTAGGTACTCGAGCCTATTATCAGTACAGCTGATGGACAGCTCTAGATTAAAAATAATCCCATAAGTGAAATTAACCGTTGCCTCCCTATCTCGTGGAAGCCTATATATTTTATCACGTGTTCATTATGTCTAGTAATGTAGTTACATAAGGAAATAATATAATTCTCGCTATCGTTTATGAAACGAAGTAGAATATGAGAATCTTTCACACAATTTTATTATTTTATTTTTTTACATATTAATTTTACAACTTTTAGTTAATTTTAAGTTAATCTTGGTAAAACATGTTTTTAAGTCAAAAGCAATAATGTTGATAGCTGACCTAATTCCACACAATTTTAATTCTTAAAATTTGACACCTGACCGGTTTCTTTTAATAACTTTTGGGTAATTTTTTTTTCTATCTATTAAACTCAAATGGCATGCATAGATTTTTTCATAAATGAGAGAACAAAAGCCGGTATGTATTTCTTTTGAATTTTACCCTTAATGACGAAGCTGAGTAGCAGGGTTGGTGACCGCATAGCTAATGGCTAGACGCAAAGAGAGAGAGCATATGGGAGTGGATATAAGAGTCGTTAATAGAAAAAAATCCTTGAAAATCTTATAGCGTCCTTCACATGGGTTTTTTCAGCGTGATAGGGCCAAGCGGCGGCTTTTGCTGCTGCTCGAATGGGCCGGCTCGACCAGGTTGGTACCACAGCCTCGTAGAATACCCCCGTTTCATTCGTTGAGTGAGGTAACCAGAGGCCCTCTTCCCCTCCCCATACCCCGCCTCTTCCTCTCTCCCATCTTTAATCTGTAAATAATGTCACATAAAGCTTAAAAAAGCTTTTTATATTATCGTAACATTCATTATTGAAACTCGTCATGTGTGTGTCGTTATTCCAAATATATCCGACCATGATATCATACCTATGATATACGCCCCAGGGGTTAATGAGGCTAGTGCTTCCAAGTATCTCGCTTTTCGGAACCCTAAGGCCTTCGGGTAAGGGTGCAAGGAAAGGTCGGTTGCCGACGTAGTAGACGTAGTCTTGTTAGGATGAGGAAGACGATTTTTCACCCGAGAAGTGCCGTTGTTGCTAGTGGACTGCAGATATGCAATAAAGATGGAACGCTGTGGGGTTTTATTGAGTGCAAGCCCAACATTGCCCGTTTTTGTTATCGCAAGGGGAGGGATGAATTACGCTTATTCCAGCGTATAAAAAAGGCTCCACTAAAATATTAGCTATCAAACAGTGATAGTTTCAGTTTCAAAGATTATCCCTTTTATTTAAAAGGTGTTTTTTTTTCTCAGGAACTCAAATTTCATGTCAAAAATGTTCGCTTAAAATTGATTCAGCTGTTAAAATTAGTTCGAAGAACGAAATAAAAATAAAACGGACAGACAGACAAAAAAGTTTAAAAACTGGTTATTCAGTATTCTATCGTGCAAATTATCATAAAAGGAATATTACTAATGTTACTTAATAAATAGCATTGCTAGCATTATTATAAAAAAATAAATCCGAATACAAATTTGGAATGCGTTTATTATGTAAGAAGCTTCAATCGACTAGCGTCTATTTCAAATATTATTATTATTATTATTCACCATTTATATTAATTCGTTCGACCTGGTATTTGAATGGTACGATGTACTCGTATAACCTAATATAATTATCTACATTGTCTTCTTTATTATAAACCGGTATACAGTGCATTGCTGATAAGCCTCGGAGAAGAGAATTCATTAATGTTTTATTGTAAGTAATTCATTTTGACGATGGTAATATTACGATATTTATACGATATTTCTTAAACGATAAACTTGTTAATAGCACTATCATAATGTAATACTCATTTTCACTTTATCAGCCTGCAGAAGCATACAGCCGGATACAAGAAAGCCAAAAAAAGCCAGTATGCCGTGCGCGGAATATTTACCCCTACTCACAACGCTTGGTGGGTTCACTACCTAGCGCAGTGGCGGTGACTTTGCACCAATGAGACAGCTTCTTTCGTTAATCAACAAGGTGCACCGCGTGTGAGGTTGCCATTTGGAGGTAAAGTTAGTACATTCCCCCTTACATCCCAATACATTGTTACAGTTTTATATAATCAGTCCTTACCCTGGTTACTCTGTACAATTTAAAACATCAAAACGAGTGCGCGCGTGACTAACACTGAAATATTCAACTGTCACGATTGAGCACGCTGCATGTGATGGCAGTCCAAATTGCAGGCGACGTTTAGTCATGCCCGGTACCCTCGGCTTGTGTACATTTAACTGTAACTGCTGTCACTGTTCTCACTGGGGTATGAGAGAGCATTTTTCTAAAAAAATTATCACGAATTGCTTTTCTGATTTCAATGCTAGATTTTTTTTAATACACTGTTTAATTTGACTTTTTTATGTTAAAGAAGGCAAACGTGCAATCGCCTCATCTAATGGTAAGTGATTACCGTCGCTCACGTACATCTACCAGAACAAAGGGGCTGCAGGTTCGTTGCCCACCTATGGATATAAAATGGAATGGCGACGATTGAAATTATGTTGGGGAAGAAACGTCGAATCACAAGATGTCTATTCGAGGAGCAGCTGCTTGGCTCTTCCATGTTACTTGTTTTAATAATATGAGAGTGCTGTATTACTATATATATATATATATACACAACATACATCACGCGATTTCCTACAAAAGAATCACACAAAGATAAACTTGATTTTCAGTCACATTATTATATATTAAATTAGTACATAATGCTTTACCAATCTCCACGTTTACATTAAGGCATTACTAAAGTAAAAAAAAATATATTCGCCAAACGAAATGAGCCTTTTTAGCAATAGTGAAAGAGAGGACAAAAAAAGAACATGTTTAAGACAATAAAAGTTTAAAACGAGGTCTTCGAATATAAATAAAGTCGATTGTAGGTAACCAATTAGTAAAGGTAAAAATACAATTGCACATAATGTTAAATTGTCTTATCTAAGGTCCACCTGTTTGAACAGAACCCATATCCAGCATTTGCAAAATAAATTACGCAAACAATTAAATATCGGCAATAATGTGAACATGGGGTGCGACAATTTGTCTGGACCGGTCCTGGGGGGTAGCGCTTCTAATATACAGAGTGTTACAAATTCCAACAATGCTAAAATATAGAACCGAATTTACATAGCAAAACCTATAATTAATTAACCTTAAAACTGTGTAGAGAGAAGTATCGATTTCCAGCTTTTAAATTGATTATATTAAAGTTTTACATGCCAATGCATTTTATGAATGAAATGGGTTATGTAAGCGCTAATAGAGTTAAACTTAAAACTTTTGTTTTTTAAGTTTGTGTTAATTGAATTTATTACTCATGTCATGAAGCAAGACGGTTCAACGGCGCGAATTTAATTAAATATTTAAGTAAATAAGCCTGTCACTAATAAGGTAGGCAACGGTTATGGATTTCCATTAGAAGCGACTTGGCCACGTCGCAAAGCTTGTTCCCGGAGCATACCAAAAGATTTCAAGGCTTTTTCCTTAGTCACCTCTTACGTCTCCTACGGGGAAGAAGGCAGCCTTCATTATTCAGCAAGCCATAATTTTTTGGTAAAGAAATACTCTTTCCTTTCTTGCAGTCTTCACGTATTAATTCTTATTCTTTTTTAACAGTTCTAACAGTTTCTAGTAGTCCACTACTGAATAAAAGCCTTTCTTGTAGGAAGAATTATCTGTTATTGTCATACTGGTACACACTACTCCCGGTCACATGTCTGGACACTTTAAGATTAGTATATATGAGATGGTTAACTCACTATCGGAAGTTATAAGATTTTTCCAGGTATTTTTCTTTCTAAGTCGACTTATTACACAGGTTGGCAGATTCTGGCGTCTATTAATGTGTTTGGTAATTATCTAAAGAATATATATTGCATCTGCAAAGTAAAGTACATTAGCAGTTTTATTTGAAATGTATTTAATTATGCAATTTAGTGTTAAATATTTTTAAAGGTGGCATTATTAAAAAATATATATATTATACAACGACAGCATGTATAGTGCAGTCCTTCAGTAAACGCAATGCGTAGTTAATGTAATTATGAGGCCGAAACGTAAACGCTCCTGACTTGTTGCGATTACGGAATTGTCTCTGACCCAGAGGTTGGTAACAATTTAAAAGAGTGCTTTGCCATGAAATTTATCTGTGGGTTTATTTAATTACTCAGGTGAATTAGTCGCTCACAAAAAAAAATATTGTTATTGTACAGTAAGTACACATTTCACACTTTTGTTTGTAATTACAACGAATTAAAGTTATTTATATGTGATTTATTGCATAAATAGTTAAAATTTGAAAAAAATCGAAACTAACCTATTATGACGTGCCAAATGTTGACAACCAAAGAATTAAATTGGAAGCAAATGCCTACATTAATTGGAAAAGTTAATGAAACTCGCCCCAAGTCAATGGATGCAACCCCACTTCAATCTTCAAACGTTAACTACTCTGTAGCTTACATAAATATAATGTATATCAGTACACTGAACATTATAGCTATACATAATGACTTATTCGTGCCTTAGCCGTGTCATTCTTAAAAAGATTTTTGGATAAACATCTGGTAATTTTATGAAATGCATTAAAAGAGTAAAGTAACTAAAACCTTACTACCTTTTATTGTTAGGCATTGGTCTTCATTTTTGAGACATCTTTAAAATCATGCCCTAATCCCTAAATAAAGCCTAAATAAATTATTACCATAAGCACTGGAAATGAAAAATAATGCTATGTTATTGGTATCATTCGTACAATTTCGTTAATTATTGCCAATAAAATTTTTGCATACTATTATTTTATATTGTGCTCTGTGCGTTGAAATAAAAATATTTAAAAAAAGATAAAAGTAATTTTCTAAATAATCCACTGCATCATCTATTCTAAATTGATTATTGTAATTACAACGCTTATAACACGTATTCACGATCATGGTGGGATAGAAATGTGAACGAAATTAAATCAGCAGAATACAATACAAAAATAATCGAAGCACTTCACAGGATATGCTGAAGAAAACAGCAGTAATTGAATATGAAAAGGACAACGAAATTTAACTTTAAAAAAGAAATACGAAGTTTTATTTTGGCGTTAAAGTGTCTTATGTCATGAAACATTCGCAACTATTTATTTTTAAACACACCTAAATCTATTGCATTCAATTTATGAAAGCGGCAAGGTGCATAAATATTATAAGCAATTATCAAAGTTACGATTGCAATAGCATAAGGTGCATTTAAGCACTGTTATGTGTTCACATTAATGGTTTCCCTGCAGTGGGCAATTACTTACAGCAATAGACCAATTAATAACTACAGGGTCTTAACCGCCGACTATGCTCTGCGAATGCGATAGTGCCGGTTTGAGTTACTAAATTACGAGGTAATAGTTTGCTTAACTACTGCCGCAAAGCGAAAACACATTATTATGAATATTTGGATTATTTGAATACTTGTTTGAATTTATGATAATCACGTGTTATTTATTGATATATTACATTTGAAATTAAGGATTAGGTCCTTCTTCTTAAACATCCATAAGAGTCTCACGTTTTTCTTCTTACAGTCCGGTGATATTATCGTTTCAGATACGGCAAGATTCGTAACAAAAACATAGATCTATGTTTTTGGGGATCCTGAAAATTATGTAGGTTGTTTAAAAATACGGCGACGATAATCACTTACCATCAGGTGAACCGCTTGCTCGCTTATCACTAATTGTGATTTGTGATAACAAGGACAAAGGCATGACTACAAATATAATTTTTCCCGTACCGAAGCTAAAGGAAAATTTCCTGATATTTCCTAATGCAGGAATGCAGGTGTGTATTTCAAAAGAGGGAGACGCAATCGACACCTAGACGAAAGTGAAGATTATTTTAACCATTGAACCAAGTTGAAACCAATACCACAGTATTGAAGTTAAAATTAAAAAGGCTTTTTGACGATACCGGATTTTATAGCATAATTGGAATATTTCGCATTCATATATCAATTAGTCGTGAAAATTGTGACGTTCTGTCTCAGTATGTGACTGTTATGGAAACACGTCACAGGTTTACATAATACAGGTTTCAAGATAAACGACGAATCAAGAATAGCACTAGCACCACTGCACATTCGACTTGACGACGGGAAGACGTTCCCTCATGAGCTTGCCTGACTATTAAATAGCCATTACACCCCGTAAAACCACCATACAAGTCCGCCCACTCGCATACAAAGTTGTCCGCTTTGATGGCGGAGTGAAGAAAAGGGAAGATAGACAGGAATCCCCATTCTCGACTACCCGAACAAACATCCCAAGCTTGTAAAAGTTCCCCAATGACCTGATGATGGCAGCCAGCCCGTCCATATGGACAACCAGACAACATGAGACTACTGGAAGGGGAATCCCTGGTACAGTTTCCCGGCGCCCTTTGAAAGAACAAGAGAAGTCTAAGTAGTCTCCAAAATAGAACTTAGAAAAAGTAAAGAAAAAGTGTTTCTCTTGACCATCCTCCACAGTAGCCATTGTGGTACATTTTTACTTTAACATATAAAGAAATATAAGTAGTATTTATACAGTATTGAAATACTAAGTCCACGTTTACACCAACAATAAAAATCCTACGACCGTGCATAGATTTCGAAAAACTCATTATAACGAACGCCCCGGGATCGACCCCGGATCTACTGATTCGGTAGTCGATCCCTTAACTACACGGCTATTGTGGCCATTAAAAACATCAAAGACTTTCTTACACACTTTTTCTTACAAAATATTTATTTCGTTTAACTTCATGGAACGACTAATGACAACATGATTAATATTAATTTTAAACAAGTAGGTACTTATAACAAAATCTGTACAAGTTTGCGTAAATCTTCCTTAACGACTAGGCGCTAATTATGAACAAACACATTGGTAGCTACATGTAGGATACATGTTTTAGAGGTTGGTGTAAGAGACATTTCCGTAATTAATCAACGTTGCACACGTTCAAAACATTCGGAAATTAATTTAATTGACGCTTCAAATTCAGCTGTACTGTATTCACCTCCGCAGTCGCCATAACGCCCCGAGCCATATAAAGCACGTGACATTTGTACGTCGGATTTTGTCCCACCCTTTGCCGTCTCCTTATTACGTTAGTTTAGTTATTGAACGTTCGACGTCGAATTTGAAAAAAGAATTGGGTGGTAAAATTGCATTTCGTGATCGTTTTCAAACTTATCTTGTTTCAAATGATCAGCAAAAATGTAAAAATACGTTGTATTGATTTTTTGTTTTTATAAGATACTTATTATTATTGCTATAAGTATGAGTACTCGTACGAAAATGAACTTATTATTAAAAATATTTAGGACCATTAATACAGAACCTAAACACATACAGAATTAGTAAACTTCATTTATTGAAAGTTTTTTCTATTGACACCAAGCAAAGCAGAAGAGGCAAATGATTTACAGTCTATCGAACTAATATTGAACGGCATAGGAATTGTACTCGTATGTCACGGTACTGCTAATATACGACTTTCGTTCCAAACATGGCCAATTTTTGGCACTTTATTTAAGTTTATATTTTTGTAGTTTATTTTTTGAAAAGTTTATTTATATTATTACTTGTGATACGCAGTGAATAAGCCACAAATTCAATCTCTTAAAAACCGTCTATCTAATATACTTAGCAACAGTTTTCAAATGAACAAAAAACGATTCAGAATTCTAGAGATCTTGGCTTCCAAATCAAACTTTTTGTACAAGATTATTGCGAGAGAAAGATTCGGCACAATAAGAGGTCAACGGAATTAGATGCGTAGTTCTCACCCCGGCAGGCATCTGTCACATTCGAGAAAAATATGATAATTTTATGCAATCCTGATCACAGATAAAACCCAGAGAGGGTGCTAAAGCCTAGATAGGCGCTTTATTTTAATACAAACCGACAACAAATAACGAATAAATATTCCCTTTTTTATTGTTGATTTTTGACACTGCGAACGTTTTGATTTAGGGTAAGACGCGAGGGGATGTGCGCGACGAATTGTGGTCGAGATTGGTTGGGATAGGACAACGATTTATATTATACTGTCAGAAATTCAAGTAATGTCAGGTTTCACCAATATTTGTTTCATATTTAGCGTTTGGATAATTTTTAATCGCTTTGATTTATTTTTATTTATTTATTAAATTAGTTTGAATATATGTTTTACTACTATTATAATTATTAGTTATTCATAAAATAATACATTATGTTTATATATATTTATATATTAACTTAAACTTGCGTATCAAAAGTTACAGCAATTCTTTATGCAAGGAACAAAGATCCTTCGTAGTTAGAAGAAAAGGTTCATATTTCGATAATTAGATTAATTAGCATAGATTTACCAAATTTGTTGCTACTATGGATTAAGTGTAAGACTGCTTGTAAGGTGAGTTTCCACAATGGTTTTCTCATCTTAAATTGACCTTGTTCCTGGTTGGACTGCGTACTTGATTTGTACCTATATTTTCTGACATTCAATCATACTGGATATATCAAAGACCTTAGGCCTATAAGCTTTCTACATTGTTTATCAAACATACTTCAGGAAGCGGTATGTCAACAAATAACATCTTATCTGGAAGACTACTATGTTGTGATCTTCAAATTCAGTAATGGCCGAAGAACGCTGTCTGATGTAGTAGGTACTTGTCTTACTAATTAGACTATTCCAGAGCGTTTGATACAATCAATACTTTTTACTTCTGTACAAAATGGTTTTTACTGATGTAACACTAACATAATTAAATGGTTTCGCAGCTACCTTTTTTTTTTTTTTTATAGAAGAAGGGGGCAAACGAGCGTGCGGCTCACCTGATGGTAAGTGATCACCGACGCCCACGAACATCCACAACACCAGAGGAGCTACAGATGCGCTGCCGGCCTTTAAGGAAGGAATAAGCTCTTTTCTTGAAGGTCCCTAAGTCGTAACTATTCGGAAATACTGCTGGCGACAGCTGATTCCACAAAGTCGAAGTGCGTGGCAGAAAACTTCGATTAAAACGCACTGTGGTGGAATGCCAACCATCTAGGTGGTATCGATGGAACTTCGAATTCAGTCGCGATGTACGATGGTGAAACTCAGCAGCTGGGATCAATCCGAACAGTTCCTCAGAACATTCCCCGTGGAAAATTTTGTAAAAATGCAAAGAGAAGCAACATCTCTTCGCAAGGCCAAAGGATCAAGCCGATCAGAGAGAGCTTGGTCGCCGACAATTCGAGCCGCTCGACGTTGGATGCGGTCAAATGGAAGGAGTTGGTACTGGGGTGCCCCTGCCCAGAGATGAGAACAGTATTCCATGTGGGGCCGAACTTGCGCCTTATAAAGTTGCAAACGGTGGACCGGCATGAAATACTGTCCCGCTCTACAGAGCACACCAAGCTTTTGGAGGCCAATTTGGCCTTTCCTCCAAGTGACCACGGAACTGAACGTCGCTCGATATGTCAACGCCAAGGATTCTGATACTGGCTGAGGCAATAAGGGAATGTTCTCAAAAGAGGAGAAACGACAAAGGGATTCTTTTAGCGGTGAACGCGCAAACCTGTGTCTTTTGGGGTTGAATAGGACCAAATTACGTCGACCCCAATCCGAGACTTTGAATAACAAGGTCTCGACTTCAGACACAAGTTTGTTCCGGCATTCTTCGACGTATTCCCGAGAAATATTCGCACGGTCTGTATATAAGGCATCACCCGTACGGTCGTCTGCATAGCAATGCATGCTACTAATTTGTAGCATGTCGTTGATATACAGAAATAACAGAGTGGGAGATAGCAGACAGCGTTGCGGAACACCAGCATTCACGGGTTTGGGATCCGAGCATGCACCGTCGACAACAATCTTGATGCTCCGATCCGTGAGGAAGCTGGTGACCCAGTTGCACAATCTCTCGGGAACCCCGTAAGATGAAAGCTTTGAAAGAAGCGCTTTATGCCAAACCCTATCAAATGCTTTCGCTACGCCCAGACTAACCGCCAAAGCCTCCCCCTTAGACTCAACTGCTTCTGCCCATCGGTGAGTCATGTAAACTAGAAGATCACCAGCTGATTGTCCGCGACCAAAACCGTACTGTCGGTCACTGATCAGCTGATTTTCCTCCAAGTACCTCAGGAGATGGGTGTTGATGAGTGACTCCATTATTTTAGATAACAAGGGGTGATGGCAATAGGCCTGTAGTTGGACGGATCAGAGCGGTCGCCTTTTTGGGTATTGGATGCACAAATGCTGTCTTCCAAGATTCCGGGACGACGCCTGAAGAGTAGGAGTGCCGGAAAATACGCGTGAGAACCGGCGCCAACTCAGGGGCACACATCCTCAGCACAATTGAGGGATTCCGTCCGGCCCACTCGACTTATGAATGTCCAGGAGCGGAGTGCCTTTCGCACTGAGCTCTGCAGAAACTGAATTTCCGGCATGGAGCACTTACACCACGGGATGGTAGGTGGAGAGTTTCCCCGGTCATCAAGAGTCGAGTTGATGCAAAAAGAGAGCCCAAGAGATCGGCTTTCTCTTTTGCAGTATGGGCCAGCGAATCATCCTCCTTGTGTAGAGATGGGAGAGATGGCTGACAGAAATTCCCTGGACAGCCTTGGCGAGAGACCAGAATGCGCGGGATCCCGATGGGAGGCGAACTAGTCTCTCGCCAATTCTGCCAATGTGCTTTAACTTTGCCGCAGACATAACTCTTTTGAAGGACCTGGAGGCAGAGTTGTACTCGTTTTTAAGAGCACTGGTTTTTGCATCCCGAGACGCCGATGCATCGGCCCCGGCCTGGTAGCACTTCCGCTTTCGGCGTGACGCTATTTTGCAGGTGCGACCAAACCAAGGCTGGGATTTACCTCCGACAGGCACTGCAGAGAACAGAATAAAAGTTCCATTCCTGAAGTACCACATCGGTGACAGAATCTGCAACGACGTTGGGATAATCCAGCGAGAAGCAAACCTGCCCCCATGGGTAGGAAGCAAAGAAAGACCGCATTCCATCCCAATCTGCCGACCTATAGTGCCACACACGGCGGAAGTCCGCAGATCGCGTTCGGGATCGGCGCGCGATAGGCACTACACTCCGGATCAGACAGTGGTCCGACGAGCCAAGAGGGCATCGACTGACCAAATATCCGTCCGGGTGTGAGTGTCAGCAAAAGGTCCAACAGGGAAGGTGTATGACCTTCCATGTTGGACCACTGTCTGATCCGGGATCCGCGTCGGCGAGGTTACCAGTTGTGTCAGGCCATATGCTAATGCAAAGTCGTGAACAGATCTCCCGCATGATCGGTTTTGCGAGAACCGAGCCAATCGGTGTGGTGGGCATTAAAATCGCCGAGAATCACGATCTCTGCGGATGGGATCTATTGTAGCACGGAATCTGTAGCCATTTGGATGTGGTCGATGAGTCGGTCAGTTACGGTATTACCGCTATGGGACCTGTAAAGGCACGCGCGGATGGTCGTCGCTGTCGATGCGCAGCCAAAGGGTAGATAGGTCCAAACCTTCAAGACTACCGAGGCGTCGAGAACAGATATCATCTCTGACGTATACGCAAACTCCGGCACGGGGCACAAAGAAGTGTTCCAGTTTGTACCCCGGGTAATGGAGATAAGAGGTATCAGCCGGAGACGATATCTGAGTCTCTGTAAGAAAAAGCAAGGCCGGCTTTGCCGTTTCAAGATGGTAATGAACGGCGCTAAGGTTCGAGTGGAGTCCCCTGATATTGCAGAAATCCGAGCGCGGTAGGGGATGCCATAGTTTCTTTGCTGCGTTTGCCTCGAGTAGGAAAGAAAGAGAGCGGAATATTGCCCCCAGAATACGCGGGGCAGACTGAGCATCCACGATTAGGTAGCGTAGGAAAGCCTGAACGTGGATGCTCAGTGAGGATTCTCCAGAACTGTAGGTACTGGTACCCTCCTGGGGTAGCTCAAAATTATATACCGCTACCATATTTGGGGAGGGGGGAGAGGGCCTCCGGTTACCTCACTCACCGCACGAAACGCAGAAGCACAAGATGCCTCTACTTCACGCCGGTATTCTGCGAGGCCGTGGTACTTATCCGGACGAGCCGGCCCATTCCTGCGACAGCAAAAGCCGCCGCTTGGCTCTACCACGTTAAAACCTACCTCACAAGACGATCCCAACAAACGTATACAAATATTATATGTATCATCATAACATATATTATGTGTGTAGATGTAAGCGGAATAAATGTTTTTAAGTCTTTATCTTGTATAAAAGGTGGAGCAAAAAAGAGTTGTCTGCACTGATTCCTGAAAATCTTTGAAATATGACGATATCTATTATGACGTGAAATCATCAATTACATCTCTAATGTCTCTAAAATCCCTCAGAATTTCTCAATTTGTGGCACACAAGTGACAATCCATTATGAATACGACGTACACTTCTCCATTTCACTCGAATAAAATGTCCTTATCATCAAAATATGCCATATTCTGGGTATTCAGAAGATGGAGAGCATAATCATTCATTATTAAGGTTACTGCAATGGGACAATAATTGTTCTTTTCAGGCACAGTCAGCAAATTTAATATATTTAATAATTTAGTAACAAATTCGGTCACGAAAGGCAATATAAACATGTCTGAGAACAACTTAGATGAATAGTATCTAAGCATAGTCGCCGGTATACGATCTGCACCGCTGGCTTTAATCACATCTAGTATACAAAAACTTTTTTTTAGATGTAGGTGATGGTCAGTGTACGATGCAAACCAGTACATTAGTTTTGTAACCATTTTACGCTACCGTAGCACTCAGTTAATATGAAATTAGTGAAATAAATCAAAAACAGGGCCTGACCAAACGCCGAGCGCAATGCAAGTTTATCATGTCGCATTATTAGCAATGACTTTCCTTAAATTAAATACCATTTAACATATAGTAATACTTAGCATTTTAATTATATGTACATATATGTGGTAGAGTCAAGCGGTGGCTTTTGCTGCTGCTTGAATGGTCCGGCTCGACCTTGAGTGATGTAACCGAAGGCCTCCTCCCTGCTTCCCCAAACCCCTCTTCCGACATCCTTTCCATCCTCCAAAGGTCGGCAACGCACCTGCAGCTCAATGGTTCTGTTGCGGATATCATAATTGTAGAGTCGAGAATACGACACATAATTTTACTCATAATGAGGTTATATTTTTATTGAACAGAGTTTATGAACACAATCACTGAGTTACAATAAAATGATAGAGTAGAGAACATACATTTTATTTAAATTTTCATATTTTGAATGTATCCTATATTGCAAGGGTGAGCTTCCTTATATATGCTCGATGAAATTACTGACACGTGTTTCAGATAGATTCAAAGTTTAAGACTTTTACTCCCTAAAACGGGTGGCAATAAAAACAATCAGCTCCGATTCTTGCCCGCGGAATAAGGAAATAAGAAACAGACGCTCGACCCCAGTATGCAGTGAGGGATCCCAGAAAGTTAACTTTTTATAGGGGACCAGAAATTATGTTCGGGTGATATATGGCGACACTTCTGCTCGTGGAATTTAAACGTCCCGTTTTCGTAACGGTTACTTACAGTGCGGAGGTAGGGCGTGAGTACGACCCTTAATAAATTTAGCATGAAAGATAGGATTGCTGAAAAATTACTCTACCCGGCGTTTTGTTTGTTTTAGCTCATGTTTTCTATTTTGTATTAATTTTCTCGTTCCCTCTTACGTACATTGCTCTTTGTTCTGCATTATACTTTTATGTTACTCAGTCGTTTAACTTAGAACTTAAATATATTTAAATTTTATTCCATATGACGAAAACAGTCTCAGTAACTAATCATGTGTATTATAACAATAAGTCCTACATAATTTTCTAACAATATACAAAATGTATATTTTTATACATACTCTGAGCTTTTTAAATAATAACTATTATAGTAAATGGAACCTGTAAACTAATACGTATTTTTGACATTTGAACATGAATTGAAATTTATACAATACTTTTATAATAATATATTTTTGGATTTCATAAATGTCTTTGTAATAGAGGTACACAACTTTTATTTACATGGGACTCGATTTGTGATATTAAACAATAATGGCAAAGTTTATCGCGTCGTCGGCCATATTGTTCCAAGTTGATAGTAGATGTGGTGATAAGGGTTGCACGACAGATTCCATTCGCTCATTGCAATGACCTCAACCTTTTTGAAGACATCGGAACTAGAGCATTTGATATTTTGATATATGCAATGAAAATATTAAAAAGTAGTACAAGCATGGAAGTGGTTTCTAAACTTACAGTCAATACTTTTTAACATTTGAACTGGCAGATATGTTTAGACACATACTCATTACTCTTGCTCTACTCCCTTTTTTTTATAAATTTCCTTACGATTATGTTACCAAAATATAAACTATCCATGTTTCAGAATTTAAAAAAAGGAGGCATGTGTCCAGTAGTGAACATTTTTTTATCGTTACTTTACATAAAGCAATGGCAATTTCTTTTAATGTAAGTTATTTTATCTTCAGTCTTAAAGCATGTTTAGAATACTACTCTAGTAGAAAAATTAAGCAGACTTTATTTAAAGTGCATAAAATATTAATTAAAGTTGTAGCTCTCTGTACCTATCTGTAAATGTATCGGAAGTGCCCTAATATTGTACAAGTTTACTTGTACATCTAAAACAACCTTAACTATCAACATATAATTTTCTCATCGATGTTACATTAAATTCTTTAAATCAAATTAAAGAGATTATTTTTTTTTATTATTTCTTTATAATTTCAGGGATAGTAGATAGAATAGTACTTCTCATTTTAATTTATTTTCCATAAAGAAACTAAACAAAAATATGAATACAAAATGTGTAACTCAGTACTTAACCTTTTTTTCTTATATATATTGGAAATTTTTCTTTTCTAGAAGTTGCCTCAAATTATTTTTTTTTCTCTCGGTCACGTCCCACATGATAATTTTCTTCTGACTGGCTAAGTTCATAGGTCTGAGTCACATAGTGCAAGGTTACGCGTACGGCTGGTTACGCGTGCAGATGTTGTATGTGTAAGGTTATAGTTGTAACCCTGGTTTCAAGACTCTGTCGACAATAATTTTGATTGACTTGTAGCTCTTGGCCATCAGTATCTACATAAATAGGGCATTAAGTACCAGTATTCATGGAACATTCTATTTTTTTTTAATAATTTATTGTACATATTACGAAGCAGTACCATTAAACTAATGATAGATTCTAAATGTTAAAGTTACTTTATATTTTTTGCTCGCAGTGATTAGATTAGAAACAGAAAACAAGACGTTTAATCAAATTTTATTCTAACGTATTAATTAGGTATCGATTACTGAGCTGCTGATATTAAGAAGTGTGATTGTTTTAGTTATCGACCACTTAATATTTACAATTAATTAACTATAATAACTAAAACTACAGGACGATGATTATTTTAGATAATAATCCTCATGGCGTTTTGCCAAGAATGCCGGCAGCATGTCCTCGTTGAATCTGTACGCTTAATCTCTGAGTAAGAATACAGCCAGCTCTTTTGCCACAAGCAGCAACGACTAGGTTAGCATAAATTTCCTGCAGTAACTTCACCTCGCAAGCCTCGAATAACACACTGCAAATATTGCTACACAAGTTTTCATTGGGCAAACAAAATGACTAAACAATCTACTGTAAAATTCCGTAATAATGGCAATACAAAAATTATATATTATACGAGTAATTGACACTTTATAACAAATTTATAACAGTTGATCTCATTCTGGAAAACTTTAATGTTGTATAAAGTCTAGGACAGAAATACGACCGTCTGCTGTAAATACTTTGAAGGAAAAGGATAATGAAAAAATATTATATTTTAACCAAATCACTCTTATCGGCTCATTTAAGTCTTAGGTTTTAATTCTAGAAGCCACCATAAGTTAAATATACAAATTTTTTGTTTTGTGTATGTTTGATTTTGCTGTGACTTTCACACTTTTTTGTGTGTTTTCATTTCTGTGTCTTACACAGCATAATAAACGGTGATATATGACAACATAAAATTTCGCGTGTTGAATATGGTTAGTAATACATTATTATCATTATCAAAGAAACATTGTACCTACGTGGTATTAAATTAACAGGCTTGTTAGATGTCTTGATATATTTAATTCATTTAGATTAAACCATAAATGAAATTAAAAAAAAACTACTTTACAGTACTTTATTTTTTTATACCGTCTCTTAACTGCACAACATTTCTAATCCTGCTTTGTGCTCCATTCTTTCTGCCAACGGCACGCGTGGCACAGCCGCAGGCGACCTTCTGTGAAAGCCCAGCTAATGCAAAACTCAGTCTGTCCATTTGTCGAACGTCCCGACTAATAAAGAAATTCAATTTGAAACTTAGTTCGGAGAGAGGGCTGGATTTTGGAGACATTTACTTTTATAATGCTATTTCAAATTTTATGGCCGCAACAGAGTCGTTCTATTTGGTTTGTTGAAAGCTTAGAATAAATGCGATCGTTGAAAATTGCAATTTGAGAGTACATCTGTAACTTCTGAAATACTTGTTTGAAGTATGTTTATTATGTATCGAGGCGTTCCTTACGTATTATCAAAATAAATGTGTACTGGAAGAACTTAAGCATTGATATTAGGTACAATCTGCATCTTTATTTAATTACGAAAATGTGTCCCATGTTACTTTTTGTAATGTTTTACGTTATAGGGTCTTTCCAAGTACCACCTAAGTTTGTCTGGAAAATTTTTCTGCAACTTTCCGGGAAAAATGTAATGTTCTTCTCTACAGTTCAAGGTATCTCCATTGTAAATTTCATCAAAATTGGTTAAGGTGTTTATTGACAGACATTGACAGACAGACACAGATACTTTTGGATTTATGATATTATTAATAGTTTACATAGGACATGTTCGGAAAAGACTCACGATTTAATTCCATGAATGGCCTCAAAAATAATTTTCGAGTAATTCGATTAAAATTTTATTGAAAAATTTAGAAAAAAATTAGAAATTTATTAACCTTAACACTATAATCAGTAATCCTATGACCTATCCGTTTCTTGCAATTCTCATGGATCAGACGTAGATCATAATGTCTAATCACATATCTTATTAAAGAACATAATATCCATCGCATCCTTAAAAAATTTACTGTGATATGTGGCAGTGTCTTTATAGATTTTAGCTTAAATGGCTGACTATCCGACAGAGGCGCAATTCCAGAAATCTGCTTGTCCTTTTCTCTATTCTAATTGACATTTTTTTAGTACTTTGTTGCGCCTATCATAGAATTTCACCACACTGTAGGTTGACTGGTAGAGAATGCCTATAGGCATTAAGTTCGACTTTTGGACACAAAATAATTCTGTAGAAAAAAATTGCAATAAATATAAAATAAGTAAATAAATAAATTTGTAGAGGTATAATACTCGTTAATGGTTTTGTCGATAACCTGTTAATGAAATTTTATATTCATTAAAGTAATAAAAATATTTAAGCAAGCTTTAATTAAACGTAGCACAGAGACATGATGGCGTTGCATCATTATTTTTGCCAGGTAATTTTATTATAACCGAGCTTTCTTAACTTTGGTTTAGTAACATTTTTCATGACAAAACGCGAATTGCCAAATAAAGAGTAAACTGCTTAATAGTAGGTTTATTTTGACGGCGTCACGGCTTAGTGGTTAGCGTACTTGACCATTGGGACATTAGGCCAGGGTTCGAATCCCAGAAAAAGCCAAAAAACACCAATGATTGATTTTCGGGTCTTGTCTTGTTGTGTTTAGTCCCGTGTCTCTGACACTGCATCTGATCCTTCTTCAGATCTTATCGTATATGTGTTACATCGGACACAGGAAGGTAAAGACGAGACGCGAACACTTGCGACACTATACTCCTGCGCAGTTGACAACAGCCGATAGAATCCTCAGTATCCTCGACTGATCGTTACCGCTGGTGACAACAGGGCTTGTTATCTTCTCGCACACAAGTTAAATTTAATTAGTGTGCAGATGCCGATTAAAAGGGTTTATTTAATATTCCGATTTTTTTGTAAATTTTTTTTTTTTATTTATTTAATAATTTATGTACACCCAAGTAAAACCTAATAAAAGAAATATGATAGGAAGAAATGGTCTGTACAAAGGTAAAGGTAAATTATTATATTAGCAAAATTTTAAAGAGTGAACTATTTTAACTAATTTAATTTCGCTTCGTGCGTTACCATTTCGTTCCCTTGCACTCCTCTTAGCGTTATAATAAAGTTTATCTTCAGAAACGTAACATCCTCACAAAATATATGTAAATTGGTAAATGTAATAAATTGCATATATTTAGCTGGTAATGGGGCTCCAAAATGTAGGGTGGGGCTGGGTAATGAAGGGGACTGAGTGGATGAATTTGTCCCATAATCTTCAACGACGCGTGTTTCTTTTATCTTTTCCTTATGGAACTTACAGTTTATGATTAAAAATTAAAATGTATACATATTTATGGACGAATTGTTAACTTACTTTCATTCAGGTTTGCATTCTGGATTCAAATCCTAGCTGAGTGCTAGGCTGGTATTCGCCAGCATCACTTACCTTTTAAATATAAATTTAAAAAAAAATTCAAGAAATGATGAATAATTAGTAATTGAATAAAGGAATCTACATTTGTTATTAAATTTCCTGTTTCTCTTTGCCATTGACTTGTATTTAAAGTGTCACAAAATATGTCTTACTACTTGTCATGTCACCAACGATGTTTACTGTAGTTACGCTAGTGTAAACTTCTTTATTAATTAAGTTATGATTATTTTTGTAACTTCTTTATTATTGAGTTATATATCTATAAAAAATGTGTACGTAAATAATGTAGTATTTTCAAAACTTAGTACAAAAGTATATCATTAACAAATTATATAAATATGTAAACGTTCACGCCCGTCATCCACATTTAGCATGACTCAGCTTTACTAGGTGGTAAAACTAATTCTGCCTTAGGGGCCGACTACGGTTTGTGGTTTGTATATGACATACTGGGTTTTAAGAAAAAAGCTCATTGTCCAAGATATGATAACTTTTTTTTTACCTCTATGGAACAAGGTAGCGAAGGAAGGTTCGATGTCGGAGTTGCTCCTAGAGATTGGCAAGATATTTGCACCGCTTTTCCCTTACTCGCGGTTTAAGGTACCTAAGGAAAAATAGGGACAGATTATTCTTAGAATAAATTCAAAACTATTAGAAGAACCACATGAATATATAAAAAAAAACATGCAATATGAATATGATTCATCACATTAAAGTAATAACAACAAAATTACTCAACACAACAAAGGAACTATCGGAACATTTAATCTCCCAAACTCTCGTCCTCGTAATACACAAAATTAACCGGCTTTGCGACATGCGGGTGCACTCAAACGTATCTGCAGTTATTATCGAACATTCAGTAGGGGACACAGATTCGATAAAATATCTAGATGGAAATCGAAACAGCGATACACGACAGCAGTTTACAATCGCTGTACCTAAACATAATGCAACAACTCGGCATATTTAGTTATTTGTATTGTTTTTTTTGTAAGTGGTAGAGCCAGGCAGCGGCTTTTGCTACTGCTCGAATGTGCTGGCTCGACGAGGGTGGTACCATATCCTCGCAAAATATAGGCGTGAAGTAGGGGACCCGTCTTCTCTCACCAAATATCCTAAAAGGTCAGCAACACACCTGCAGCTCCTCTGGTGTTAAGGATATACATGGGTGTCGGTGGTCACTTACCGTCAGGTGAGCCGCTTGCCTCGGGGCTTGCGAGTCATAAAAAATCTACTTTAGCATAAAAAATAAAACTTAAAGTAGCTGCTGGTGAAGGTCCTACTACTGGACCTCATCTTGATTATTTCTGAGATATGCAGATGTCCTTAAGAAGTTCTTCTTCACTACCGAGCACATGGTAATTATATCCCTTAAAAATTGTAATTAACAATTTCTAACCATGATTATTCGTAGGTACTAAATTAAAGTGAGTGCCAGCGCACTCACAAGAATCCACATTCCTGAGCTACCCCAGACTACATTTTTTTTACAATTGAACATTATCTTCCTCATAATAATTAATCTTATATCATTAGATAAAACGCGTCTGCTGGTAGACGCTCCATTCAGGGCTGTAGGAGGGTAGGAGGAAAATAAAGTAGTCAGCGCCTTAATCAGAATGCACATAAAAGATGGCAGCGGAAGAAACTACAGAGAAGAACCTATATTGACAGACAGATGACAGTTGTCAAACTGGATATAAAACTCACTTCTGCTATAAACTTAAAATAAAATATTGTGTAAGAGAAATTACATTTCTATGTGATATTCACAAATATTCCTTATTAAAATGAAAGTAATAAGCTGAAAGAACAGCTGGGTAAAGATTGTCCCAATAATTACTTATTTGTGTTTGTAGTCTATGTATGTTCCGGACGGGAATTTTTTGTACATAAACGTTAGTACCGGAACACAGTGTACATAAGCGAGTTCTTATTGAAGGTTAATTATGGTCATGTACACGTATGTCGCTTGCTTTATCATATTTAATTAATAGTTATTTCTCGCAATGATTTATATATCATTTGTATCTTTTGTGTCCCATTTTTTTAATAAACAATTTTGGAAATTAGATATAATTTTTTCAATAGATTATGGATAATTCCTTTGACGTTACATGTACATTTTTTGTAACATTGGAATGACAAACGAGCTAATAGTCGACGTCGATACGTGGCTATTGCAGCCTATGGACGAAGATGTGTTGTCTCTCATGTATGACCTCTGAGGACTAAGATGGAATACCGTACAGCCTGTAATTGTACTTACTCTTAATACCCATTGGTGTGTCCGTGAGGGAAATCACACGGTGGAGGCAATTAA
Source organism: Bhutanitis thaidina (assembly GCA_029286595.1). NCBI lineage: Eukaryota > Metazoa > Arthropoda > Insecta > Lepidoptera > Papilionidae > Bhutanitis > Bhutanitis thaidina. The sequence goes on along the minus strand of JAGSMS010000006.1, from coordinate 10,434,322 downwards.
TTATTACGGATACGATACTGCTCGATACGAGGCCCAGAGACGGCAGAGGCAGGTTCATATGGAGAGGTGGGCGTTTAATGACGAAAGACCAGCGGGCATTGAGTGCAAAATAACTCACCACCGCCTTTTGCCTGTCACTCTTAGAACGAAAGTCGGATCAGCTCTAACAGTTGCGTTCATCTGTGGTTCCCCGGTGATATCACCAGGGGATTGCGATGATTAATGTGCGAGCAGTGTCATATGCTCGTTTCACCAGAATATTTTTCTCATCCCCCTCGCATGCCAAGCAAAGTGCAGTGCAGTGCAGGTTTACTACACATAATTCTCGCTGCGTGATAAATTATTCGACACATGATACCGACAGAGTAGCGGAGGGAACTTCATTCGACTTCAAAGCCTTTGGAAAGCAAAGGCATGAATGGTGGTGATAAATCCAAAATATTAATTTTCTTTTGTTATTAAATTTGCATATTAATTATGCCTCTGAATATCTCTCACTTATCGACATACCTGAATAAGTCAGCTAAATGCCTAATGTGTCAAATAATACTGGATTTCCTCCCCTTGTGGAGAACCAATTTAGTTGTAGCGAGACTAAAATATAAAAAGGGGGTCTTGATCTTTGTTCCCGCTTTTGATGGTTTGTCAAACTTGATTCGATTGAGAATTCAGTGAGGGGGTGATGAAAAGTTGCTCGTCCTATTTAAAAGTTTACTGTCGGCTCTTTCTATTGAAACTGAGGTAGATTAAATATAATGGCACATTCATCTTATCCGAAGACCGATAATCTGTATGAATGAATGAAGTAATGTATTCATCAAATATTATCAACCAATAAAAAGCACAGCTGGACTAACTTCCTTTCAAGTATGGACGTTTTTCCCTAACTACCACTTAGCAGACGGAGCATATCGCAGTACCAGATCATCACTCGCATCTCTACAAAGCTTTAGCACTGTTGTTTATCATTTGAGATGGATATTACGCTTGCTAATTACTTGAATATTTTTTTAAGTAGAATAATAAAGTAAAAAAAAGTGGTAAATATTAAATTGGTTACTGTAGAAATGAATTTCAAATTAATTAAAAAAACTCTGTGGTGTTTACATGACCCTAAGATGTCTCCTATTCAAGGCTATGCCGTTTGCATTCGCGAAACATACGTCATGCCTTTGATAGCAGCGTTAATTGCACTGTTAGTGGTATTTGGCGGGTTGAGCTTTGAGTTTTTAGTGTACGGTTTATGGACTCGATTTGTACACTTCTGCGAGGTAGAAGTAGAAATGTACATAAAGGGAAATAATTTATAGACAATTTTCATTTTTATTTATTTAAAATGGTAGACAATCGACATTTTCTTAAATATAACGGTCTTCATGTTTTAAAACTTTTATTACCAAATTTAGTGACTTTTTAATTTTCTTATTTGTGCTTTTACTATGTCCTGTATTAAATAAATAATTTAGTGAGATTCTTATGAATGTTCCCAAATATGGCAGATAGTTCACATCTAAAATTATTAAAACTATTTTAATTACATTTCTATATATTGTTGTATGTACATAAATAAATAATCTTTGTACATAAATAAATGATTATAAATTCAAAAATCTAGGTTTAAAAGGTTTAAAAAATTGATTTAAATATTAATTTCTGTTCAAACACGTATTCATCGTTAAAGCACATAATACTAAAAATATCAATAGCGTTAAGAAAAAAATTTAAAATAATGCGCAGTGTTGAACACAATCAAACAATTTATTGATTCCCGGATATGGTTGTATTGTGATAGGTTTCGTGTCTTCTGACACTGCATCTAAAATCCTATAATATATAAAACAGAAAGGTAAAGTAAATTTTTAGTAACAAGTAAGTTTACGCAGCACTTCCTAAAATCCTGCCTAATCGAAAACTGCCGATAGAATTAAGAATATGGAGATTAAGATGAAAGGTGGTGGCAAATTGTCTTACGCTCTTACCGCACTGAATCCTCTATATTATTTACAATATCGCAGAAAGGAATTTCTAAGTTCCAAAAACGAGAGTTACTTTTCATTGATTATTTCTTAACTTTTGTAAGCGTTTTCCTTAAGACCGTTTTCAATTAAGTAATAATTTATTCAATGACAAATAAACGGGAGGGGTGACCGTCGAAACAAAATAACAGCTTTTATAAAGCCATCACTCCGCGGAAAAGGAAACGTAGAACACGGAAGCAAGTCGACACGCTTTCATTTAGACTGTGGACAGTAATAATAATGATCAGTCTTCCTGTCGCCGTTTCGCACCATCGGAAGCTTTTCGCCATTGATTTTTCCGCAAATAATACACTGTATCTCCCAATTCATTTTATTTGGTCCCATTGTTTCGTTTCTCGCACCCTATTCGCCCCACGTTCAAATGTCGCTTGGTTTTGAGTGCATTAGATTCGCTCAAATACATACGTTGATGTCGGTTTCCTGGACGTTGGTCGACACGTGACTCCAAATATAAAAGGCTTCACGCCTGATCGACGCAATAGTATAGATGCGAATGGAATTGGCCTGTACTTTATAATATGAGGGTGACGCAATATTACACATATTTCTTTTTATTTAATGTCATATGACATTATTTTTTCTTTTTAATTTACGGCAGTGATTTACAAACAATACAACTAACGTAATTCTATACTTTTGTTTTCATTGATAATTTTAATTTACCTGTATAACAATGAATACCATTGAAATGACATGTCTGGAAATTTATAATCAATATTCATGTCATATTTCGAGTACTTGTGCAATTCACCACCCCGCACTGTAACAGAGTGGCGGAGTCGGTTCCAAAACACGCTCAAATATGAATAGGAGCCTAAGCCCAGCAGTGAGATATGTAGGAGCTTTACTAATTTATTTTACGTAATGCTTATAATCACGGCTGTACCATGAAGCGTTATAATATTAAAAAAGAATATTAACAATATTATTATCTATTAATTTATTAGGTATTAAATATTATGAACACGCTATTGCTTTCAATAGTTCCAGAAATGTTAATATCAAGTAAATAATTCTGCTTGACGAAGAAGGACAACGCTTTCGCATAATGAATACGATGAAGTCAGAGGATAACGTTGTTGGATTTTGTATGGTAAGTGATGATAAACAGAGACCTAACTACTGGTCATAAGGTATCCATAATCTTCATCAAGAGCGAAAACGCCACTACCCTTATACTTCACCGACGATGAATTAAAATATAAATAAGTTTTTATTCGTTATTCTTTACTTATTTCTATTTACCAGGTTGTGTGATCGTTTGTCATGATCTTTTGATAATAAATGAAGATCATAAATCCACCTAGTATTATCATGTATTATACTTACCTAGATATCTAGTATTCTTATGTCCTGCTATACATTGAATGCATATATTTTAAAAAAGAATCGGTGGAATAATCATAAAGCTTGTGAGCTGGTCATGTCTTCTAATACTGATCACAATTTGGAGTTCAACGGAGTTGACGAGGGCCAGGCTTCGGCTCTTTTGACTTCAACTTTTTTTAGATTGTAAAATTATTTATGGCTAAGCTAGTTAGTAGTAGCTGTGTGGTGGCTTAAAATAATCTGTCATTATATCTGACGTAAAAGTCGATTAAAGGATTTTTTTCGACAAATTGCGGAATTACAATCACAAAATGTTAGAACTCTTTTTTATATCCAAGGAAATACCTAATGCATACCTGCCCTAACGGAGAAAAGACGGATTATGTCGAGCTTGTACCGAATAAAGCAACACCCCTGCTCTGCCTGCGGCTACCAACTGCAACGACAGGCAAGCACTCGGATGCACCAGGCATTTTAGCCACCAGCGACTAATCTGTTTTTGTGGTTCCACCGCCGACCACATTCGGCAGCAGTGGTACCGATACTGTGTTCCACACGGTAACCACGTAACCACGGCCCCATTGGCTTGTCCCGCATGTACGTTGTAACCATTTATTCTTCATCTCTTATCAGAGTGCATAAGTCTGCTAATAAGATAGACCTTTTCATAAAAGCGTTAAAGAAAGGTTTGCCATGGCTGTATGATTTGCCCATATTAACAACGCTGGGCAGAAGACTTAATGAACGTAGTGCCCCTGCACTAGAGACGCTGGCTGCGCATCACTAGTTGGCGGAATTTAGGTTTGGCATATTTGGATAGATTTCCTGCTATCAGTCGGTGGCTAAAGCTTCGTTTGTCACTAGATGCAACAGGTGCAGGTGAGGTTTACATTTGATGAAAAAGTTGGTGTATTCCGTCTTACAGCCCAATTTATCTTAATCATCTTTAGGGTTGGATTGTATTGACATAATATAGCTGTTGCATTGGTTGAACTGCAGTGGTTCAATATTTTGAATAGAAGGAAAATATATGTTTGTTTATAAATATATTTTATTTATTTATTATGAATGACTAAAGTGTAGTCATGCGCATATGAACTCGTAATAAAATTTTGTAAAATCCCACAATAGTACTTCTGCTGTTTATCGTAAGAGACAATGATAATAAAATAACATTTGTAATAATTTCATATAACTAATGTATAATACATTTATCGGGATACTTCAGTCCCAGAACACTTAATCAACTTTGACGTTTCATGCAAATCTGTTTCGTCCTTTTTTATCGTGAGCTCTTTCGTACTACGTAATGTGATTAGGCGAGACCTCGATCGGAGTACCCTCTTCGGGGAGGGTGCTAAATAAGATGCGACGTTTTCCGCCTTAGGCACCTTTGATAGTACCTTTTAAAGCTGTGTCACGAATTCCGAACCTCTCTTTTATTGGTCGCCATTATGATAATTACATTAAGGACCGTCCGTTGCCGATACTCCGTCTTTCGAATTTGTTCTGTTGTTACGAAAAGACGTTTGCCTCTTGAATATTGAGCAGCTCATTTGCGAAAATCGCACCTATTGTCTACGTGACACTTTTTCTTTTACAAATTCCTTCACCTCTAGTCAGACCCTTGAGCTGAAATTAAATTATATTAAATTAAAAAAAATTCGGGAATGTTTCCAATGTAATTTAATTAATCAGCCGCGATTTGTCGTTATTTAACAGCTACAATTGTTTCATTTGAAATAGATTACCTTGAGTTAGAGATTTTAGATATTTATGTAATACTGTATGTATTGTAGTAAAACATCAACAGTTAAATGTAACAATAGTAGTACATTTAAACTAAACAATTACATTTGAAGACAATTTGTAAATAAAGTATGTAATACCAATTACGTATATAGTTTTATGTATTGTAGCTTCAAATATCTCAATTTCTATTTAATTGAAAATTTTTAACTATTTTGAGGTCCTAACTTTTTTATCCATAAGAGAAAAACTTGAAACGAAATTGTTATTGAGCAGGTACACCACAGCCGTTAGAGCTATGAAAACGAAGTTGTTCAAATTAAATTCCGTTAGGTTGTTCGCAATAGCTCAAACGTTTTTCGTTCGTGGAATAAACAGATTTTATTTATTTTAAACGAAAAAGCTTTGTCGTTTCGTCGATTGTATTCATACATCAGTTGTTTCATGCTTTAGAATATTCAGCATATAGTTTATTGCACGTTGGAAATATTTTTTAAAAAAAGTATTAGAGGACATTATTAAAAAAAATCTGTATAATTATTACTTTTTCTTTTTTTCTAAATTAATAGGGACACTTCTTGGATTCTTTACTAGAATACTTTGTGCTCTTACTAAATATAATGAATTAACATAATGGTCTAGAAAGTTTAGTCTTCATGAGTTTATAATTTTAGACCCCTTCTCATATATAAAAATATTTTGGAACTGGGAAGTATCCCCCTCCTGTTTCAGTACAAGTAAGTGAACTTCATATGTCATGCTATTATATTTTCTTTTATTGAGTAAGTTACGCGTATAAGTCAGCATTTAGAATTGGAATAAACTTCAGTTATGCTGGTCGGTTTTAATATCGGTCGATTCGCTTAGGTGGTCTTAGAATATAAATGACAACCTTTTTTACTCGTAGGGTGGCCGTACATGATGGGTGTGTCACGTGTCATCGGTCTGTTTTTCGGTCTGGCATTTTTAAGATTGTTAACCCGCTATCTATCGGACGCCATGATATTCTAAGTTTTTTCATTTAGACGGTCCTTACACGGCCCTAAAGGCGTTGCCACACTGCCACCACACGGTGCAGTCTGGTTAAACCAACTAACATTGTGACCTTGAACTCTTGTGTATTATTGTTGCTCCCCATGATAATGCTATACAGGGCAGGTGTAGGAGAGTGAGTGTTCTTATATACTTCGTGTGACCGGCGGGAAGGTGCATTGTAGATTTTAACCAAACTTTCTGATTTGCGTTGAGGTTGATAATGACGGTAATGATATCATTTTGCACAATATATTTTTTTGAATATTTTTGGTATTACTAATAAAAAATCAAATAATCAATAAATAAAGTGTAATTATTGTATTTAAAATCTTTTTCGAGAATAAGTTGTTGTGATATCGTTTTCTCCAAACGTCAACTTCACTAGAATGCAATGCATTCTGCTACATTACAAATAAGGCGCAGAAGTGAATTCGACAAGCTTCATTCGGAGCGGTCATCTAGGGCAAGCCCGCTTCTCTAAGTCATGTCTTACTATGTAGGTTCCTCTTCGGTTCATCGTGGGTAACCAAGCCACGGCTACTTTTTGTTTTTTTTTTACAAAGGTATAATAGAAGTTCAGTTAGTACTCCTGACCGATTTCGAAAATATAGTCATCGACAGGAATTCAATTTAGGAGCCATGTCTCAGCAGACAGGTAAGCTAACCACTAAGTCACGTGCTCGAGGGGTCGCACATATTTATAAATTACGAGGTAATACGTCACATGGGAATCTCGAAAAGCGAACCTGGCAAAGAGGCTCGCCAACCATTACGTTATATCTCCCCGAGAAGCGAAAAGTGTGTTGTGGAGGCCCATTTGGCTACGCTCATACTTGAAACAAAGAAATACTTATTAAATAATAAAAAAAAAATCAACTTATTTATATTCTTAAAGTTCGTCATTACATTTAATTCGTCTTTGTGCTCTTAATTATTTAGTAATAATTTACTTTCTAATGTAATCTTAAAAATCTATACCGTACCTGGCTTTTTTTTTATTTGGTTTTCTCCTTTCACTAATAGTTAATTTAATGTTTGCAGAAACATGCACGGTAGCCAACCAACGTCGTCTCAAAATTGGACACAAACGCTAAAAGGGCTCCTCAATTCCTTTAAAAGCTCTATTTTCTTTTTATATCCAATGAACCGAAAAAAGTGGGCGAGTGTAGGCCCGGATTGAGTTAGCGCCATATTGGAGCTAAGCTGTGAAACATTTTCAATGAGAGAGAACAAAAAAAGGAAAAAATAGAATGTGTATGACTGATTAAATTGTGTAAAAGTATTAGTAAAAGCTATTTTTATACGTGTAGTATTAACTTCGTTTTGTTTTAGTTTAAATAAAGTACATTACTTCACTAGATTTAGGAACATACGACATCAATTAAAATTTATTTAAATCCACAGGTACGACAGAGTAGGTACATAGCCTGTATTTTATTATAATATTAGTACACACCATATTAGTACTACAATAGTAGTACTCTGTTTTTTCACATGTGTCGTAGAAGCGTTTTATCTAAATTCTTAAAGCGTGCAATTTATTTATGTAAGCAATTCATGCAGTTCATTGTATATAAGTAATTGGTTTCTCGAAAACGGCTGTAACAACTTTCCATGTTTATCAAGATAGGTGTCATCCCTGCTGGAATTTGAATTGACACAAATAATTAAAATACGTTTTATCTAACACCACCTCATGGAATATTGAGGTTGAGCTTACAAAAGTTTCTCAACAACAGATGGCACTGCGCTCTGTCGCTACTATTGCTACGTACTACGTAATATAACTAATGTTGACATGGACAAACACTTGACAAACTCAGCCCGCAACTTATTTGAAGCTTATATATAATACTTATACTATGAAGGAATCAGCCAAATGTTTAGCCACTGCCTCACCGTGCTGAAAATTATTGCTATTTTGTTAATTCATATTTTTATTTAATATTTTTTTTATGGAAAAGACGGCCAACGAGCAAGCGGTTCACCTGATGGTAAGTGATTACCGTCGGCCACATACATCTGCAACACCATAGATGCTGCAGGTGCATTGCCGGTCTTTAAGGATATTTGGGAGACGGGAGGGAAGAGGAGGGGAATAGGGAGGGGGAGTGGGTCTCCGGTTACCCCACTCACCGAACGAAACGCAGAAGCACAAGATGCCTCTACTTCACGCCGGTATTCTGTGAGGCCGTGGTACTAGACCGGTCGAGCCAGCCCATTCGAGCAGCAGCAAAAGCCGCCGCTTGGCTCTACCACGCTTAAAAAATTCTACTCTGTAACCTTCCACATAAAGACCGGAAACCTTGCTCTAGGATATCTTGTCAAATTAGAAGGTACACTACCTACATTTCAAATTTGTTTGCGTGCAGCTTTCTGATGGAAATATTTTTCCTTTTAACTGACTCAAAGAACTTTTAATTTTGGAGATGAGTTAGATAACACGCCTTAACTCTTACCTTTGATCTGCTTTGACTTTAATATTTTTCTTTTAATATTGTTATTTTATATTGAAATTTTAAAATAAAAATGTGAAAATAAAAGTTTCGAAAGGCGTTTTAACAGTTGATTTGGTTTTGTGTTGAACCAATTTTTTGTGCATTTCAATGCACAGTAAACGAATTAAATTCCTTTTGTTCCAAACAAGTTCGGCTTAACTTGTAATATTGTAGCGGTAAGATTATAGTCCAGGATAAGCTATTTTTTAAGAACGTTAACGACTATAATTTAAATCTGTACCAATGAAAGCGATTCAAGCTGGTTCCCGACTGGCAATTCCCCTGTAGAAAATTAAAAAAATAAAAGATTATTACATAGTTTTCGCACGCGGCGGAGTAATTTTTATCTTAATAAATATAAAGATAAAGCTTTCACGGCATTATACCTAACAATGGGGTGGTCAGCGGTATAAACATTAATATAAGATGATTTTTAAAATCAAAATGTCATCTTTAAATGGTATTATTTTTGGTTTGAAATACGTAGACAATCATTAAAATAGTGTGTACCTAATACATTTAGAGTAACGGACCTAATAGACTTCCGGATGCAAAAGTTCAACTCGTTTCTCAAGCCCCGTATTCTAAGTTTGAAACAAAAAGGTACGCAATTATATGTACTGCAATGTTACCTGTGTTAATACTGTTTTTTGATCGTAGCGGAAAGTTTAAGAAAATGTTCTACGAATGTCTATAGGAAGAATATATTATGTTAATAGTTTTGGCCCCGAAAAGACAAATAAAATAAAATGAATTATGTAATACTTGTGTACAAATTAAAGCGTTAAATAATAAGAAGCTGGAGGGAAAACTTAATAACCAAGTTTTATTAACAGAAATAAGATCCTAATAAGCAAGGCAATGCTATTTTCTCAGTTAGGGCGAGCCACTAAGAATCGTTGTATAAAAGAACCGACTTCCAATTTAAGAGGCGACGCGAACTTATTATTCCTTCCTATTTTCCTCAACAAGAGAAACTAATCTAAAGAAAATTTTCGAGTCCCTGTAAAGAAAATAAGCTTACAGGGAAGTGCAGTTTGCTCGTACGAATACTGCCTAGGAATACCGGCTGGCAACAAACTTTAAATTAAAGTTTTTCAAGAAAAATAAGAAATTTTCGTATTCCTGTTAAGGCCCCCAAGGTGGCAGAAATAATGAAATGAATATAAATGGACAACAACATTTATTTATATACATGAAATAGGTTGGAGTATGTCAAAATGTTGCTGCATTAAAAATAAAATAAGATTTAGTTAAAACACGCATTAATTTTTAACTAATCCACATAAAAATGAGGCCAAACTCTATGGCTTTACTAGCGTTACGTACCCAACTTTCAGCAGCATTGTTCCTTGCCCTGTTATTACCTTGATCCTTTTGTTATCCTTTACATCAGGACAAGGGGACACTGGAAGAGTTATTAATTATTAATGTATTTTTATTGGAATTACATACATTTGCAAAGTTGCAATTTAATACGACCACTACCGGTAAAAGAGCCGTGGTAGCCACGTGGTGGTCAGGACGCTCACTTTTGTTTTATAGAGCGCGAGTGACCTAGGTTCGATCACCGGTGCCTGCACCGCTAAAATTGTTAATAGCAATTGTTAATAGGATTTAATTAAGCAAAGTAATTACAAAATTAATATTTTAATAAGTATTATGCTTACATTAATTAAATTAAAACGAAATATGTGAATCTGTGACTATTATTAATTTAAAAAATATATAACATTGGTATATTAAAGTTTAAACTGAAAGATTCTGTTTAGACTTTAATATGGCGTGGCTATATCATGTAAAAGAGTACCAAAAATCCATAATCCCCTAGAGTGGTATTAGATTTATCTTTTTGTTATTATTATCTACACACAGTGTAGATGTAAGTGTAGGAATAAATGTCTTTGTCTTTAATTAGTGAGTTGAAACCTTTTGGATTCTTTTTGACACTACGCTAGAATTAGGATCATCCAAAATCACCTTAGTAAAATATTTTTAAGAGATCTAAAAGGAATTTCTGTTTCAGAATATTAGATTGAAAAAATAAAAATTGCTTATTAAAATGAAATTTTGTCAGATTATAGCTAAATGATCTTGAGAAAAATTAATTGTGTATTAATGGACTCTAGGAGTCCATTGATACACAATTAATTTTTACATGATTTCTTATACATATTAAAACGATGAAAAGAATAAGAACACAGGTTTTTGTAACTTAATTTTTCAAAGAGGTTTTTTTTGAAAAAACTTCCCTTTGTCTAATGAACTGAATCTACACGAAAGTTTTCCAGTATGAACAGAGTTGTGACGTTACAGTTTAAACTTTACACATTTACTCATTTTCTACATCTGAAGTGTTAATTTTATAAAAAAATATTATCTTTTTCTACGGTGAGTTTAATTACATACACTAAAATATATAATGATGATATTCTAAATCAGAAGCAGCGTCGCACGGTTTAAAAAACTTCTTCGGATTTTATTCATCTCTATTTTATTATTCAAAAGTAGGTTAATTGGAAATAATAACACCGTGTGCTAATATAAATTCCCCTTGTTAAAACAATTTTTAAATAGCCTGCGGGATCGCGAGAAAATTAGTTTCTTTGTTTTGTTGATATTTTCAAATTACAATAAAAAAGAGATATCAAATTTGTATTAGTAATAATTTCTATTTATTTGTGTCTATGACAAACGAACAGGGGTCTTTTGATAAAGAAAGGTATATAATTTCAGTTACCGAACCATATCTTCTTCCTTCTCAGCTTAATTAGGTCTTAGGTTAATGCTGAAAATAGGTGTCTCTAAAAAAGGCCTGTTAAAACCGGATAAAAACCGTTAAAATTTCTCGTAAGGACCATTTGCCCATACTCACCATGGTGGCAAGTGGATTGATTAGAGCTTTGCCAGTACTCTTACACTAGTAATGTCGTTCTCCATTACTAGTCTGAAGGATCTTTTATTTTACAGATTCTTCATTTGGAGATCTCATAGTTACCCTTCCACTCCATATCCATACCATTTAAAACTTATTATAATACAAAGAGTTCGCTTATTATATTATGGTTATTTAGATATAACATATATAAGTGTGAGTTTAATATTTTTTTCATAATTAACCTATTTTTATAATTAGAAACTTTAATATGCATTCATGTTAACCTCGTACCAGCAAGCCCGCAGGCTAATTGTAGGATAATCCCTCCGCTAAATAGAGGTATGACTTTTACAAATGTATAGAAAACCAATGGATGTGATGTTGGGTAAAAACTAGGTTTTGCCCTCTACAGTTGAGCGGGTGCTTGCTGTACTAGCATAAGCCACGAGGCAGTACGGACAAGATTGGCTATGTCTTGAAGCGGGCTTCCGTAAAAATATTTTTTTAAGTCGGCGAAGGCGATGAATAATTTTTTACCAACTGGCAAGTGCTCTCTATAATGTATCGCAGTGTAGAAAAAGCTTGATGAGAGTTATGTTGGCGGCAACGTTGTCCTGATATTCCGGTTAGGTACGGCTCCGTACTTTCGAATTATGAAGAACTTAAAAGAATAAATCATCTGTGCAATACTAATTATGTAATAATTGCTATGTTTAATAGTTTGTATGTTGTATATTTAATTACAGCCGAAGCAGCTCAGGTAGTAGAGTTCATTTTAAAGCAAGGCAATATTTATCAATAACTAGTTAGAATAATTATGCACTCAAATTTTAAACTATGTTATTAAAGCGACGTATGTGACAATATTATAATTTTACAACAAACAAATTAACTCTCATCTTCTCGGTAGTTTTAGTCCAACAAGCACGGTCGTCTTTTCATACAAACCCGTCCTCGTCTAATGAACTGTACCCTGCAAGTTTGACTGTGTGCGCTGAAAAGCGAAACTTTCCTTTAATATTTTGCACCGTTATCAAAGTATTTAATAACAACAAGAATTCTCTTTGGAATAATCATATTTTTCTACATGGACAAGTATTGTTATTGTATTAAGTATTGTATCCTATATTTTATGTTTTAAACTCTCACGACCGTATTCCCATAACTGGGGTTTCTATTATATTTATTTTAATCGTTCCAACCCACGTTAACCTTAGCTTATTTGGGACAACGTAACAGGTGATGTGCCTATCGTCATATTAGTGTCCTACAAATCGTACCCAAGTTTCGAAAAACTCGTCGGCACGCGTCCTCCGCATAGCGGGTCGAACCTCAGTAAATTTTTTTGGAGGCAGAACTCATAATTACTCGGCTATCGTGGCCTGCATGGCTTTTTGTTGACTAATTAAAAAATTGGAAAAATGGAATTGATTTTAGCCTAGAATTTTATTGAAAGGAAAATCCAAGCCATGAAATCGTAATTAAAATGTACAAATAAATTAGAATGTTAGTCATTAGACGGTTAGTGGATACAAAGCTTAACATAGAAACATCTAAAAAAATTTAAGCGCCTAATGGGTGCGGGTGATTTATACACAAGAAAAATGTGATTAGATTAATTGCTTCTTATTATTAACCAAAAATAATCAAAATTAGGCAAGAGGGTGTTATCAGATGGACCAAAAAAAAACCGATCCCCAAGTAAAATAAAGTCTTATTATCTGTAACCGGTAAACAGACTGTACATAGTCCACTGCAGAACATAAACCGCTCCCATACAGAGGATTTTCTAAAATAGCCGGGCTCAGCAACTGGATTGGCAATCGAAGTATCAGACGCTGCTGATTGTGGTCTGGTATCTATTTTGGTTATGGTTATGGTTATTTTGATTTGGCTATCCCACCATCTGTCGACAGCCTTTACCATTTTTAAGGTTTTCCATTAGTCGCCACTTGCAAGACCCACGGGAAGAAAGGGGATGGCAGATTCTTACGCCGCTGCCACACGATCATACTAGAATTTGCCTAATTAGCATTAGAGAATACAACAATTATGAATTAGCATTAAAGATTATTTACAAAGGTAGACAGTGCTTCTGCATACATGCGTTAGCAGTAAAACGTGGAGCGCCCGCAGTACAGCGCAGTGAGCTAAATGGCCCGCGGTTACAATTTAGTGTTAGGACGTGCTCCTAAGCCAACGATGTGATAAAATGAAGACTGCTTCGTTCGATTTCGCCAAATACTGTTTCGTGTAGTGTCCCGGTTTTTGTTAAATATTCGGAAATAAAGCAGGTCTTTTTAAATAGATAAAGTAAACTATATGCATTTGCGTAGATGTGGGCTTCGGCTTTCTGCTTTTGCGGTGAGTGAGGTAACCAGAGGTAATTCTCCACCTCCTCCCCAATTATCCTTGAAGGTCGGCAACGCACCTGCAGCTTCTCTGATGTTGCAGATGAGTGGGTGTCGGTAATTAGTTAACATCAGGTGAACCGCTTGTTCGTTTGCCCACTCTACCATAAAATAAAACCTACAGGTTGACATGATGTGGCAGTGTTACTAACGCCACCTCCACTTAACAATAGGTGTGCACACCGAAGCACACGTTTGATATGACATAATATGTAATGAGTTGTTATTATAATTATGACATAATAAAATAAAATAATAAATAATTATTGAGTCACAATAAAACAATTTAATATATTTTTGTTATCGTCTTGAGAATGTGTATGTAATGATAAAAGTATGAATACGGGCCATTATAATACTTTCGTATCTCACTAAATTTCCCGCGAGGCAATAACAATATTGCATAAGACTCATATCGATAAATTAGGTTTATATTTACTTTTGTTTTCGTTTTTCTTTTTTGTTGTAAAATAGCGTTTGTTTTGTAGCGCTCTTCTTTATAGCTTATCTTTGTGAAAATGGCGAGAAAAATAAAACTCTACATACATTTGATTAACGCGTTGTTTGTTCCCTTCATTTTATTAAACTTGTATTTTTGTTGCTAATATTACCGTGAAATTAGAAGTCATAATAATCTATATGAATTTTAATTTTGCCGTGAATATTACTAGAATAAAAAAAAGGATAGAAAATTGTGGGTAAGTTAAAACTTGATTTCAATAACATATGAAAATATGTCGGACTTTGGATAAGTTAGGCTTTTTTCGACAATTCATCATTAAAATTTCGTTTTTCTCAGCTCTATTCTACAATACGGGCTATTATTATAGAACGGTACCGTAGCGTATACAATTACCTACACCACTTTCAGTAAAGCGAAGTCTAAATGGACAGATTATAGCGCTTTCAAATCGCAACACTTGCCTACAGAAGAGAAATTATGCTTTATATACATTTTTAAGCTCCTAAGAAATAACGTGGATTTGATACAGATTTCATAATTTGTGGCTCTAGTAGATTTCCCGTAGTAAAGAATGTCGTTAGAGATAATTTTCTGCAAGGCTTTTTTTTAAGGTTGAGTTTTGAAGGAAATAGAGTTATTACAAAACTGCAGTCCTTTGTCAGTAGGTATAAAATATATCACAAAAATAATTATTTTAACGTTCATGCTTGGAGTAAAAATGTTTTCAGCCGAAATATGTGTTAGATTGTTTATAACTTGAATATTAATTAATATTTTTAAGCTTTAGGATTAATTTTAATTACTTAAGTCAAAAGCTATAATCAAAGCGCGTTACACAAAAGTGCAATATTATAATAGCCAATCCATTCATGCTAATGCTGAATATCAAACATACCGATTGGGGGAATGCATTACTGGATAGCATTCAACGGTGCATGAAGAGTTGCGCGATTTATGCATTTGGTATATTACTCGGAACTTTTATACGTCTGAAAAGAGATATTAAATATATATGTGAAATTAAATACTTTTTGCAAGATAAAATCTTCTGCATATTTATATCTTTCATTTTATTTGTTTTCAATGTTTATGATTTTTATTTAAGATTGTGTAAAAAGTTATTAATTTCAATGATTACAGTTAATGGGAAAATTGGTATCTTCGTCGTAATTTATAAAAAAAGCATGTGATCGTGCAATAATTATGCCTTTAACGAGTGTTTCGGTTCAAACTCGAACCAAGTTATAATTTTAATCTTTTGCAAAATAATTTTTAGAAATAAAATTATCCACTTCAATATTCGTAAAAATATAATTTTAATAACTGTTCACTTGATTTACATCAAGGCAACAGTTATTAAAAACTTAGATGACATTGAAAAAAGCTGTCTCATTTTCAGTCCTTCCAACCTACTAGAGTATATTTGACCCAAAGTGACAGGTGATGAACCTGTCGCTATCTTTGTGTCTGCCTACCAACGATGAAAATCACACATAAGTTTTGAAAAACATTCTGATAAGGGCACTTCCAATTAGTGGTTTAAACTCGGCTCTCCTTGTTCGGAGATGTCCTTTAACCGTTCAGCTACGGCGGCTTTCAAAAGTTTTCTTTATAGGATTGGATGACAAATGAGCTAACAGTTCACTTGATAGTAAGTGGCTAATGCAGTCCGTGATGTCAATAGAACAGGGGTGAAGGTAAGATGTATCGTACAGAGTCGTTATTACCCCAGAGAACTAAGAGAGAATGCCTCAAATCCTGTAATGATACTGGGTCTCTATACTCTTCGAACCGAAAGACAACATTGGTTGCTGTGCTGATTGGCAAATATTTAAGAGAGTGTACCTAACCGGGCGGTTCCTAAGCATAAAAGTAACTACCACCTAGATTATTTATACTTGAATATTGTGTTCAATCGAAGTATTTTTAACAGTTTTGTGGGATGAAATTAATTAAACATCTACATCTACAATGATAATATTCCAACAGTGGAAAAGTTAATATAATAGAGACCTTTCAATTGCACAAGTCTAGACATCGATAAATATGTCCAAGCCAATATATAAAATGTATGTTGATATAATTCAACTAAAAGTTGTTACATCATAGCGTGGTAAAAAATATCTACAATTGTAAATTACATTGTAACAAAACTATGACTGAAATATACTTTGAATTGTGGATTAAGATTCATCGAAGCTTAAGCGGACGGCGATAGCTATGAAAGAGAAAAAATCTTTCTGTTAGTAGTCATCGCATGGAACGATATACTAATGAATAACATTGTAAACTGTTAAAAAAGCTTGTCTTGTGTTACTTTATGTTTTCTGGCATAATGAGGTTTAAATGAAACGAGTTGTTCAGAGTTATGAAGATTATTATTTAACGATAAAAAGAAATTACTACTTTCTATGTCCTCCATTTAAAATTTGATATATTCACTGGTAGTTTTTTTATTTTACGGTTAGTTTCCAAGGCTTTAAAAAAAAATATTTTACACAGATTTCTAGTCGCAAATTGCATAATACTAAAACTTATTTTTTTCTTTTTCTTTTTAGAATAACAGATAGGCGGAACTTTTCCAATCAGAAACAGAGGAGAATTTAAATATAAATTGGAACTCGGAAGCGCCGGGCCAACAAAAAGTGGTCAGTTGTTAATGAAAATTGACGTACACACAGATTAGAGTTGCCATCGCCGAATGCTTTTGGTTACGATAAAAGCTATAAGCGATAATCCTTTTCACCTGTGGTAAGTATGTAACGAAGTATTAAAGTGACATTAAGAGTGTTGTGATTTTGATTGATTCAACCAGTTTGCAAAACAAAAGAGGCTCTGGCGACCGATGCCCGAATGACCGAATATCCGACCGATCCATAGACGGGTAAAAACTCCACAGACTAGTAGATGAAGAGCTGCATCAACAGTGGGAGGTTACCGCCACTCCGCTCACCGACCCGCTTGCCTAGCGTAGTGAATATGGGTACACCTTCTAAGAAGAGAATGCTGCCTTTTACAGACGCTTTCTTACAGAAGACTGTATTCAGCAGTGGACTTAAAATGACTGATATAGTAGTATGTAGTATTGTATTGTATACTTTCTCATTAGGTAATCAGCGCGCATTACAAATTTATCTATATGTTTTAGACCATAGCATAGTTATTATGTTAAAGTATCCCATCGCCTTGTTAGACAATATACAGAACTTTAGATAGCAAAGTTTTTGACATTGCTTTAGACTTAAAGTAGTGATATCATTTGCTCGCTTTGTAGGTTATAGGTACTCGTATGACTTATAGCACATACGGACACCGGACAGTTCGACAGGCTTAATGGGAAATTATTTCTAGATCGAACTACAAGGTCTGTGCGAATATAGCTCCAGAATTATAACTCGATACGTAAATCGATAATATTATTGCAGGGAGCACTTAACTATGAATAGCTTTATACAATAATATGAGAAAATTTTACTCAAAACATGTGAAAATTTTATTAGAGATTCTCGGAGTATTGGAAACCTTTTTCGAATCCCTATTACACTTTTTTCAATTACACTACAATACCCTGTGTATTAACTAACTAAAAACTTCAAAATATAAAAAAATCCTAAAATAATGTGGTAATTAATTTGATGTTAGTAGGATAACTGTTTCATGTCATAATTAAATAATCATATTACGATTAATAAACATTCATTGAGCCGTGGCCGCATTGGAGCTACTCGTATGAGAGAAATATAATAATACTGGTAAATAAATCGTCAATTGAGGAAGCCTCATCTGATCTTGTTGCTCCAGTGAGCATAACTCCAATGCTGATCAGTATTAGCATTGAAGTTTTGAAAGGCTGATGAATAATTTTACGAACGATTTTTAAAAACATATTGTTTTAAGTAACTAGGTGACTGGCTGGAGTCCTGCGGGACGCAGGTTCGTTACTGAACGGTACAAGTATTTGTTTGGAATCCAAATATTTGTATCAGGTTTGGTTGTTAGTCCATGTACAGATTATGTATGTAAACTGCCTACATGACGGCACTTAAATTCCTATACAACGTATTTCTTTTTTTTTAATAAGAAATTGTAATATGAGAAACGTCGCGATGGTAATCCCTAATATTTTTAAATAAAATTACGAAATTAACTTATTACGCAGCCACACTTTTGGCGTACATGTCAAAATGAGAGATGAGATTACATATGACAGGATATAATATTAATATTTGAGTACGTCTATTTTAATTCCGCCTAGACGTGTATTATACGAGTTCCTAAAAATAAATATCTATTTATAATAATTTTAATACTGATATGAACACGTATTGTGTGGCCGTGTATTGAAAATGTGATACGACTATGAATTATAACTTTCTCACATAATTATTAAGTTCGGATTTTTTATATATGTATGAATGTATAAACCACGTTTATCATCAAATTAAATTGCCGTTAACTTGTAGGTAACTTGCTGGTCACAGAACGAAGCTCTGAATTGGTCTCACGATTTTTATTATGCATTGGTCATACCAAGTTATCTTTGATCAACACTTAAAACGCAGACGTCATTATATTTTTAATATTTATATATACTAAATATTATGTTCGGCCAAGGGGTTAGCAGATCTGGCTGTTGAGATATGGGTTCGAATCCCAGCTAGAGTTATACTTATGTAAAACATTCAAAGTGTTAATTAACGTAAACCATTTTTCCGCCTCTCACAAAGAAAAGACGTAACAGCTACCGATTCTCATCAACATAAGCTATATTATTTAATATTGTAATTATACACCATAATTAAACTTAAAACATATGGTTGTTTTATAATCAGCGACAGTTTTGTTTATTTACTGTATGTTTGTTTGTTTACTAGTTGGTGGATTCCGTCTCTGCCTAAGAGTCGTCTGAATATGTACAATCCTCATACTGATTTCTGCCGCCGAATACCAATGTAATAACTTTTGTCGTCCGGGTTGAAAGGTGCAGATAGTCAGTTTAATTACGGGGTGTGTGGGATTCGAGTAGTCCTCGGCGGTGACAAACGCATCAGTAACCTTCTTCGGTTGAAGTTGTTTGCAGATGTCCATTGGCTGTAGTGGTTTTTTTTAATAATAATAGTTACACTAAGAATATTAATTAAATAAGAAAAAAAAGAAGTGCTTTATAGTTCCATTGGAAACCAAAGCATGCTCTACGATAAATAAAAAGATCATAATAAAATAAAGTAAACACCTAAACAACCTATGTTCTTGCAGGCAGCAGTATTACGCATGTTTTAAATGTTTTATTACATATTATTTTTGTATAAACAGGTTTTATTTATGCACAAGTAAATTAATTAAAATTCAAATACCTTAATAAGTGAAAGCAAACAAACCAAAGTAATTTACTGAATTGTTAATTTTATGCATATAATATTATGCATTTTGTTTTGCCTATTTAGACTTAATATCGGGTTTCAGAAAGATTGAAAGAGGATGTCTTAAAATGATGGCAATTGGTGAAAAAAATTAACTACGTATACATTATTTATTTTTACTAAATTTAGTTATGGTATGGTATTATATATACATTAATCAATTATGCAAAATAATTCCATATTGTGTAAAGTATTTGAACGTCGGATTTTATCTAATAAAATCCTATCGCAGCGCCTATTTGCAGAGATTGCTCTGAGTTTCTTTTATATTTTATTAAATCCACATAAAATGAGGTAGCTCACGAAAAATTTCATAAGGCGGCAATAAGACGGAGCGAACAATTATTTCCCAGGAGCCTCTGTACACATGTGCTGACTCCGTTTCCAGACATGCCCTATTTGTCGAGCTGATGTACCCCTGAGCTAACATATGAAGTAAGTTTCTGAACATTTTGCGCTGATAGCAGCCGAGTTTCATTGAGGTTTGCAATTGCCACGACTTAGGGCTTAATTAAAAAATTGAGATTTTTAATATTTACATAGGTGAGCACTTATTTTTACTAATTCTGTTTGATTTTTTTTTTATTGTATGCATGGTTATAAACATATACACGTATGTGTTACTGGGTAATGCAAAACACGTGTGTATACTTTTTCACAAAAACTTTTCGTTATATTGCGTTTGTGAGATTACACCGTCTTTTTTTTCAATAACTGACCTGACCTGCATGTGATGCACCATGTTAGCTAACAAACGAGGTTCTGACGACCGACTGATGACGTAATGCATCCGAATTTGCCAAATCCAAGCCTCACAGTGATGGGAGCAGCATGACAAAATTTTCTTTGACATGATGATTACTTGTACGCGAATACTAAACATTTAAAATGAAACTATTATTTACGGATTTTAACGCGTTTAATTTTGTTTACATACAAACTAAAAGATCTGTAAGGACCCGTGTAAAAGAATACATGAACGTGTTACGCCGACGCTCTTGGAAGTCTGTAGTCTGTGATCATATCCTTGATCGCCTTGACCATTACATCAGATTTGATAGACCACATATGCTCGCAAAAGGACACCGATTCCTGCCAAGGATAATTCGCGAGGCTATTGAAATCAAAAAACATCCTAATTTGAATAGAGAAGATGGCTGGGTGCTACCCACCGGCTTGGGGTCCAGTAATAAACAAAATAAATCTAAAACCTAGCATACCACTGCACGACCCAGCCACGACACGTTGTAATCGATCAACGATCGTTGTAAAGCGATCGAAACGTCGGGAATATAAAAATAAAATTAATCGCGATAAAATCCGTAAATAATAGTACAATTTCAAAAATTTTGTTTGATTTTTTGAAAAAATACAAAATAAGAGGATACGGAATTTCTTTTGCCTGTTTCTTCTCGGTCAGAGAAGGCTCATTACTAAACAGTATAAAAAATACGTTTTACGAGTGAAATTTAAGTTTCCTATGTCGAAGCATATATTATTTCATTCGATTTGATTTAACTGACGAAGAAGAAGATATTATATATATCTATATCCGGATCGAAAAGTGCGGGTATTATTGCGTTAAAGGCTTTGAAGGTAATCTAAGAAGAAATGTGCCGTGTATATATTATACTATATATTATATATATATATAACACACGTTTGGAGAACAAAATTGTATACAATCTGCTAACCTATTGACGAGCTTCTGGCGATTGGTTGTAGAATAATAATGATAAAATCAATTAAGCCGTAGTAGTACGGCGAGTATGGTTAGTTAAGATGTTACACGCTTACTTATTGTTGGCAATTTTTTTAAACATCGATGGAACAGAAACATCGTTCTCGCCTTAAATGGCTCACTATCCAGCAGAGGCGTGACTCTAGAATTCTTTTTGCTCTCTTTTCCATCTGGTATACTTGTACTACCCCTTCTTATCTTAAAAATAAATTTCAGTATCTCTCTTCTACCCATGATAGGGTCCTTCGTTTATCTGCTAATCATATGATAAGTATCCCGCAACATTTTACCCATTTTGTTGGTGGTTCCTTCACCGTTCAGGCTACACTTCTCTGGAACTCCTTGCCCGAAGACATTAGAAAAGCCCCATATAAAACTGCTTTCAAACGATTTGTACGCGAACACTTTTCAAAACGATCTGTTACTTGTTAGTATTTATTCTGATTTATTATATATTTATGTATTAATGTGTTTGTATGTATGTATATATTAAGGTATGTATTTGTATATCTATGTGTATGTGTAGATATGTATGCTTATACATTTATATAAGTTTTAATTATGTAGTATATTTCTCAATTAGCCTTTTCATATTTATATTATTTTAAATTAGTTGCACCTATCACCACATTTCTTTACGCCCTGGGTTGACTGTTAGAGAATGCCAAAAGGCATTAAGTCCACCATTTGTAATCCTTTTGGTGGAGACAATAAAGTATAAATAAATAAATAAATAAATAAATGGAGAAAAAAAAATTTCTCAGTCAGCTTATGCTCAGTCATGTTACTATTTCTATTACATACTGCATTGTACTTACATTAAAAAAAATAGCCCATTTCTTGGTAGACTTCTAAAATTCAAATCATTTTTTTTTATGTCGTAAAAGGACACCGATTCTGCTAAGGGAGTGACGTAAAGTTATTGAACTAAAACACGGTTTTAATTTCAATATGGAAAATGGCTGACAAATTTAGTTTGTGTTTAAATATTCGTAACTTCGAGGGTATTTCCACATCTATACTGATACATAAAATGATAAGTGTATAGTTTAGTATGTATGGAAATCTTTTGGGGAAGTCTCTATGTTCAGCAGGGGACTAATGACAGGCTAAAATGCTGAACGAAATGATGTATAGATGCATATTTAAACGGGTTTAACTTAAATGCTATTTGACGGCTTTGATGTTTCTTTTTTTTAAATTATCGTTTTGATTGAGATATAAATTTAAAAGTACTGTAGGTTGTTTGAATGTGAAAGTGTGAAACATACAAAATGTTGGTCGTTCTATCATGCATATAGGACTGAAACAGGTATAAATGTAATTTTGCAGTGGTGTATATTATGTCATCGCATAGAATATGGGATACTGTTATCTCACTATAGATATATATCCCACATAACTTTGGAACAAAATTTCTGAACCCGGGCAGTCGGTACTTTTAAAATAAAAAACAAAATTTTAATAAAATATTTTGTAAAAAATCTCCTATCAGAGCATTCCTTCAACAGATAGTCTGCGAACTGCAATTATTGGGATTGAATTTTGACGATAAAATTCGTGTATTATGGAATGCAATACGTGAAAGCCCCGTACATTGATCCAATTGAAGAATGCACCCCAATATCAAAAAGGGAGCATATTGAATAATTTATTGCATCGTATCTACGGAAACCTGGGCACTCGCGTACCTGAGCTCCTTCTTAAAGTTGCAGGAAGACACTTTAATTTCCCCAGGGTTGTCGGAGAGAGGAGCTCATAATTCATGCCGAGTTACCATTTTGTCAGTTCGCATTTGTTGCTTAACACGGACGCATGCTCTCCTTTGAACTTTAATTCCGCCTTAAACAGAAACATTTTCGTGTTTCCATAATTAAGTGGCGTCTTCTTATAGAGCTTGAATTTTGATCAAGTTATCCACAATTGCTCTTGTGAAGATGTTACGAAGTCGTTTAGTCAAAGTCTCGTGATGTAGGTATTCAAAAGTCTATTGCAAAGGTTTACGTTTCGTTTATTTTTTTAACTATTTCATAAATACATCCACAACATTTTTGCTACTTTATATTTTAATATAATAGTTATAATATCTGAAAATTTATAGGCATAATGCTCATTCTTAAAGGTATAAAGTTTACTGCTGTTAATATAAACACATTTAGTAATTATGACCTTAAACAAGAGCTTCTCTTCAATGAAACTATATTAAATTTTGTAAATAAGCGTCGAGTTGCGTCAAACATCGCACTTCTAACGTTGGTGTGCCACAAATTATCTCTACAATAATATTACACTTACAGTGTTAGCACAGGACTTTATTTAATATGAGTAATAAACTAACAGCGAGTATTTGCAAATATTTATTCAGGTTAATTAGTGTGCTCAGGGGCTT
Source organism: Bhutanitis thaidina (assembly GCA_029286595.1). NCBI lineage: Eukaryota > Metazoa > Arthropoda > Insecta > Lepidoptera > Papilionidae > Bhutanitis > Bhutanitis thaidina. The sequence continues at coordinate 10,410,370 of JAGSMS010000006.1, read as the reverse complement.
GCATTGCAGACTCGCAATTCTATTTGTGTTTCGCCCCTAAATTTTAATGAATCAATGATTTGCTTTGACCCCCTATACGTTAGCTCGTTATTTATTGATGTTGCTAATCAGACAAATGGCTAATCCATTAGGTACACAGTCTACTAAAGCTGAACGATATGATGAATTAACAGAAATAGAAACCAAATGGAAGTGTTAAAGTTTGAATAAACTACGGTATGTAATAGTGGTAACATAGAGTACGCAATTGCCAAATATTTACATATCAACAAATAAAGTACAACAAACCTAAAGTTATGTCTCTTTATGTAGATATAAAACGGAAGGCAAAGTCCTACAGATTTTATGTCTATACATATGAAGGGATAGACTAATATTTTTATTAATTTTGACTGCCAGAAAATTATTTAAGAAACAAAATTTTAATTGTCTTACTTTGTTCGATGGTTCTATGCCCTACCATTATTCATAGAATTATGAAACAAAATTATGGTAACGCAAATATTTATGGTATATATTTGCTTTTAAGACTCTCCCAAGCAAGCAAGCAAAAGCACGCAATATTAATGACTATACTATTTTATATTGATCTTTGCAACAGAAAAGATGTTGCTACACCTTTACTATAACTTTGGCATGAAAAAGTTACCCGCACTGTAGTTGTTTATTCTGTATCGAAGATACAGTTTACATGCATAAATTTCACATGGGCAAACCTGTGCACATGAACCGAAACAATTATTTTGAAGCACATACAAATACTTCTAAAAAAATACGACTCACGTCCGTTTACCCAATATTGGGGTAGTCTGTCTACACATTGTAATCGTTACAACAAAAATAAAGCTCTCTCGACCGTAGATCCTATATGTGGTCTACACATTTATAACAGTTTCAGCCCATTTTTTTATTTGGGACAACGTTACCGCTGGTGGGCCTGTCGCCGTTTTAATGCCCAGGCCAATTGTACAAATCATATGTGCGAGTTCGTTTCGCCGAAATCATTGTTACGAGCCCTCCATATCAGTGATCGAACTCTAGTCTTCTGTTTCGGTGGCAGAACTCCTAACCACTCGGCTATCGAGGCTTAAAATTATGTGATATCATTTCGGTGTAAGTATTAGTCAAAATTATACACGACGTGATTATGAATATTTTATTGTATATATTTAGAATGTATAAACACTCATGTCAGCTACTCACAGTGGTAGGCAGGGATTCCGGATATCTATTTGTCTTATCTCAGCGTAGTCTAGCCAGCTTCCGCAGTCAGCTTTTCACCTCACCGATAGATAGAAAGTAACGGATGCCGTGTCTAGTCGCCGGGTCAGCTCTCGTGCCGTGAAATTTTCAAGTTTTTTCTCCTTAGACTCCTTTTAAGACACAAACTGGTCATTTAGAAAACTTCAAATACTAACTTTTATGTACTTTAAAAAAAAACAGGTACTGAAACTAGCATAATAGATATAATACATTTTCGATTAAAAAGTACTTTGAGATTGGACTAATAAATAGTATTATCCATAACTACCTCTTAGTTCTATACTTTCTTTTATTGCGAGCCGTCATTCGATATTCTGTTTGAAAATTTGTACACATCAACATACTGTAAAGGTGTGTATACAACAAAAATAAGTAGTCAAAAGTATATTGGACTTTAAAATGGATAACATTCTATTATTTCAATATATGTGTATACATATATTGATATAATAGAATGTTATAGAAATACATTTTGCTAAGCTTTCGTTGCAAATAGTGCAAAATTTGTTCAAATGTTAGAAATTATTTCAACATATTTCTGTCACTGACCCAAAGACTGAAGCTTCACCAACAAATTAACAGACTGTTAATATATAATCATTTAACCATACGAAACTAAGTAGTAAACAGCTGTTGACATTAAAGTTGTTTATTGGCATGTACTATGTATCATACATATTCAAGCACGTGTAGCTCTAATAGTGAATACGGGTTAAAAGATAATATCTTTTGTCTCACGACAGAGCAGTTGGACTGAGGCATGCTATCGTATTCAAACATTAACGATGTACGGATTAATAGAGTAATTTTGTCAGCAGACTTGAAATTAAGGCATTTCCAAATGCATCTGTCAGCGAAAATTTCATTAGAATATACTACTAGATATTGGTTCAGTGAATTTTGCCTCCCCTGTTAATAATATTATTATTGTTCTTGTCTTGCTGGGTATGTGTCTCTTCCAGAAAATGCCAACAATAACAAGTATGCATTCCATTGAAGCTTTACATAATCACTCTGGACGAATAGACACTAGTCGTAGTTTGTGGATATCCGGTTCGGAATTTTGAGATAGATTTTTCTCCATCAGAATTAGCCTGATCCTCGTTTATTTGCAAGTACGCGCTCGTGAGCTTAGAATTTGTTGAAAAACCTTTAAATATATTAATAAGCTTATTAACATGTATTTAATATGTGAATATTTCATTGCATCAATTCAATAGGCGAGACAGTTAAAATATTCCATTTTCGAACGCCTGCTCTCGAATTATTGAAATCGTAGACAAAGGGTCATATTGCCGAACGCGCTAATTAATAAATCAAGACCCGTCTGGGCAAACAGGGGCCCAATCGCCAACATTGCTATTTGAGTTTCAGATTATGAAAGCCATTATCTGTAATTACTCAAGCTGCGTAGTTGATGCTTTTGACTGAGTTACGGTTTTAATTGCGGCGTTTAACAATTATAACGAGGGCTATATTCATATTATGCATGTACTCGTATGTAAGTAAATATTAAAATTACGTTAAGAAGAGAATACACTTCTCTTTTACTGATATCAACCTTACCAGCACGCTATGCATCCTCCTATTGAATATTTAACTAACCAATGATAACTAACTAATATATAATTACGTAAATCGCATAGCATTTTAAATAAAATTTGCTGACAATAGATTTTTTCGTGTATCAAGAATATCATATGATGCGAAGGAGTAAACGAAGAAAATGAGGACGACGTTGAAGCCTAACCATCGAAGAAGCCTAGTATTGTCAGAAGTACAGATAGTCTCATAGAAAAATATATCCATCGGTCTTTTAGTACTGTTGCATTGATATAGACTTGGGTAATTCTTTCGGCGAAAAGGAGCTTCTCAGCTCCAGTATTCTCGGTATGAGGCTGCCATTTATAACAGCTAGATTAATAACTCGACTAAAATGTCTCGGTCGAGATTTTGTAATTTTTTTTTTGGATTTAAACCAACATTTTATATTTAATTTTTATTACTCGGGTTCTGGCATAGCTGTGAGCCATCGTCGCAACAATACAAATACATTCTAGGAATATGACCTCAATCCGTCGGTTGAAAAGACAAAGACACGGTGTGTAATAGACGCACACATGATTTTTTATATATTATTAAAGATTTTTGAAGAAATAAAAACCTGTGTATACCAATTTTCATCTAATAATACAACAAAAATGACAAACATCGCAACGATATGTATATTTTTATTAACGTCACGGTTGGAAGTCATCTCCCAAATTAACGTCCTCCAACTCGGTCCGGGAGGTCCTTTTAAATATCAATTATGTCACCGGGATTGTCCCACTAGAGGTGATTAATTAATTAGGGGTTGTCTACAATTATGTCTTCTTCGGAGTCGCTTTAGGATACTATCGTTGAGGGAAATAATTTGAGTTTCTTCAAACATCGGTCGAGATGGTAGAAATTAATAATTTTGCTCATTACTATGAGTGTGAAAGTTTTAAATTTGTGGCATATGGATATAAAATGATATGTTACGATTAAGTATACTGTAATTTATAATCGTAATGTGCATAATTTTAATATGTACATCCATGTTGTTCTTTAACCCTAAAATTTTACATTATATTCGTTCCAAAACCCGCCAGCTCCCTGTAGCCCAAAGCCCTCAATAATTAAACCCGGTTTACAACAAAGCGCTGTTCCGAAGTATCCACTGTGGCGATTCAATGCAAAACTATGTGATTAAAATTACATTTTATTTTATATTTTTTTAGAGAAAAAAGGTGGAAAGGGTGTCGAATTTATATGAAAAGATATATTGAAGGGAAAGAAGTACGTTAAAAGTATCGTCAGCCACTAAGGACAGCATTTATGTGTGTAAATTATACAGAGTGCTTAAATATTGACACGTGTTGAGTTTAACTGGGTCAACCTAATTATTTGCAATTTGCAACTATTTTATTTTCAAGACTGTTATCTAAAACTGTGTGAACTAAAATATTACAACATGGAAAGTTGATAAAATATTAACAAACACTCCTAAACAGACATAAATTATAAATTTCAAAGAGTTCTTTGGGTTCGGTGACGTCGCTACAGGAACCCTAATTCTTGTAATATCTTTACACGCATCGCCAGCAGTATAATGTAGTAATTCAATTTCAGATTCCATATCTGATCATTTTCCTGTTTTTTCAAAATGTACACAAAATACAAAAACTTTAAAGTGTGGTACTTACTCAATGTGCGATTTGATACTTTGAAAACTCCGACCTTATTTATCATCTACGTATCCGTTTTCTATCTATCTAATAATCGGAGAAATCTGCACCAATCGGTAAACCGATTTGCTTACTATTAGGTTTGTTTAATTAGTATCATCAAAAGCAAATTTATATTCATTAAAGACATAATGCTATCACACCAATATCAAAAGAATTCTTCTGATATCGTGTCTAAGTTTCTAATGTTACTATTATAAACTTTTCAAACTATTTAACTATTAAAAAAAATATTGGAAAATAAAGACAGGTGAGACTTCTTATACTTCTATAATATTTTCATTTAAATAACTTCATTGTGAATAACTTACAAATAATGCTTTAACTTGAAGAGGATCTGGTTTTTCTATTTTTGAGAATCATTATTGAAACTAAATATGGATCATTATCCATAACAAATGTGGTTAAATAATCCATTACAAAATTACAAATATGGATCATCATCATCATCATAATTTCAGCCTATCATAAGTCCACTGCTGAATATAGGCCTGCTCTAAATATGGATATTGATCCATATATATATATATATATATATATGGATAATGATGCATGGTTTCGAGGATAAGCCATTTTGCTTTATGTTTTCCTGTGCATGCGAATTTGTTCTAATTTCAAATCTACGAATTATTCTTTGGCTACGATATTCGTTATTATATGTTTATCAAGATACTAGCCGTACCTAATACAACCTCTGAACTTATTAATTATATTTATTTACGAACGAATTATATTTATATATCACACGGTCAGCACATGTGCACAATGCAGATTAAGTATATTAATCTAAAAGACAATTGCAGATGCTGTATAATTCAGAGGTGACTGTAAAACGCTGTAATGTCTTCGGCTATTTTAACGGAGTGATCGGATCCTCTTTAACACATTTAGTTACTCTTGCTGGGCTGTCCGAATATCTCCACATTATTTTCAAAGTTTTGTGCAATTTAGTATAGTTAAATTTTCATTATGGAATTTCCTTAATATTTTCGTATATCACTCGGCTGCCTCTTTCCATCATCGTTGTATTTTTCGTTATTTGCCCTAAATAATTGTCATGTTCCTTTAATTATTATAGTCGTTTGATTAACAACACCGGCGTTTAAGTGCATGCTAACTGCTTTGGTTTTATTACCGTGCATTGTGCACGGAACCCCGTAATCCTCTGCTTATTTTTCGACCCTTACCAATCCCCGATCCAGGACGAAAACTTTGTCGAGATTCGAAAAATAATCTAGCCTCTAAATTTATTGGAATACTGATTTTATTGTTACCAATTCTTTTATATACAATATTTTTTGGTACACAATTTTTACATCATTAAACAGCGTTCTGCAATCTCTCAGGGTCAAGTCCCTTACTCTCTGCCTGGCTTTGAATGCGTTCAGAATTATCTATGCTTACTTTATGTTTTACAAAATAAAATGTGATCAAAAGTATAAACTTATTAAATAATGTGCTATCAGCAATCCTACATGTATTTACTGACTATTAGGTTTTATATTGAAAAATAATTTCTTATACACGTATGCTCATTTTTCCAGAAGTAATTTATTCATGTTCAATTAAATTTAATTAAAAACTTCAGTCTAACAGATGGTAGGTCTTTAACTTATACTACTAATGCTGTTATTTTAATATTCAATATAACTAAAGGGGCAACTTAAGCATTAATTAAAGTTGTAACTGGAATATTAAGTAAAATTCGAAAGTGAATTAACAAAATTCCAATCTTGGTTTTATTTATAGTAATTTATTAATTTACTCGTTGAAATGTATATATATATTTACGTTATATTTAAAACTTTACACGGTAATAACAATTTATAAACGACTTGTGAACTGTGAGATTTGTTTCATTTTGTTTCTTCAATTTTAAATTATATCTAATAGAATTTTAGAGATATATTAATTGGCTTTTGTCTCTGTTGCTGCAAATAAACAAGCAAAATGTTTAATTGAAATAAGTCAGAAAAAATAATTGTGGCTATTGAAGTCTACTGTACTGGGACACCATGACGAAATACTCTCAAACGTTTAGAACAGACAGAAGATAGTATTAAGAGCAAGAAGTTATGTTTTAAAAATGTCGATAACGGTTATGTAGAATATAGAGACTAGAACATTGACCTCATTGACGTCACTACACAACAGTATACAATTTTATGTATAATAAATAAGGATATGGGATTGTTCGGTTAATATCACAAATACGGAGCTAGAATCATAATAGTAGTCGACAAGAAAGTCGACGGAAGACGGTAAACAAAAACAAATATCACAAAGGTAGAGGCATCCTTATACCATTAGTGCTAAAGAAAATAATAAAATATCTCGGTATATTTAGTACAGTATAGTAAGTAAGCGTTATTTTGAATTAATCACGTAATACGTTTTGATTTAAAATCAATAATCGTGAATCTTTATTCGAAATCGTTTTTTTCAACTATCTCTAATTAACCAGCAATTACATAATTTACTCCACAACTGTCAGATTTCGTTGGCACGTTCTAAGAAACAATAATAAAATAGTAGAAAGAATAATAAAATCGTTCGTGGTGTTGTTGTATTAACACGAGGTTATTTTTTATTGGACTGGGGTAAAAAATGAACTAACAGGGCCTGCTCCTGATTCTCTTTCGGAAAAGCTGTCAAGGAAGCTCACCGGACCAACAGCGTATTTGAACCGTGTGGGTTTTAGTTACCAACTACAACTTATTTGTTAATCCCGACATAACTAGCCACTGCCCTCGGTGACAGGTAGGTGTTAGCACCTTTACCCCACGTAAAGCTAAAGAAATAAAGTGTACACCTGCAAACAAGTTCAAAGAAGAAGGTTACAGATGCAGTGTAACCCCTGTGAACTAAGATTGAATGCCTCAATGTTCGTAAATATACTAGCTAACTATACTTATAAAAAATGGTGTGTTCCGGTTTGAAAGGTATAGACACCTTTCAAACCGGAACACACCATTTTTTTATAAGAGGGCACGCGAGCAAATAATTCACTTGATGGTAAGTGATTACTGCCACACACGTACATCTCCAACAACAGAAGAGGCGCGTTGGAGGATACTGCAGGTGCGTTGTGGGTCTTTAAGGATATTTCAAGTAGCAGCAAAAGCCGTCGCTTGACTTTGCCGTATATGAAAAATTAAGTCTGGCGGAAAATTCATCCTATTATGATAAACTCAAATTAAACTGACTACGTCACAGTCTGACGCTGTCTGACATTACTGACGCATCGCGCTGGGACACTATGGACTGATCGTCTTGCTTAGATATTTAGTTTTACCCCACTTATCCAATTGCCGATCCACAGATTTGATTCCACCCCGCATTTGATTGAATTCCATGGAGTTGAAAGGTTTAGATAAAATGAGTGTATTTCAAACACAACAAATAGAAATTTAAACATTCTATGGAAATTGTATGCTCGTCGTGTGATTACAGATACATTGTGACATATAAATTGCACATTAGATCCATTCAGCCCAAAATAAACTAATTCTTTTCATTGAACACTATCCTCTGCCAGGGACGTATCGAGTGTATATGACAGGATAATAAGCTCACACCCTCGCTGCACCGAAATTGTTATTATAACTGTTATATCCCCCAAATAGCATATTATCCATACAGATTTATATGGATATAAGAGAAACCGTTCCACGCTAAGTACGAAACGAAATATGATTTTGTGGTTATTATTTCACTCTTAGAATTGGTTGTCGTCACGTTATGGATTATTTTATGGAATTATCTGGATTATAGATTATGTTTACTCAAAATTTATTTTTGGTGATCGCCAACTTTCAACTTAAGTTTGCCAAAATTTTGTTGCTTTAGGTCTAGTACCATTCCGAAAAACCGCAAAATGTATTACTAGTATATTGCGGGTTTAAGAGAAGTGTTTGTGAAATCAGCTTATGTGTAACCGTGGGCTGATTCGATTAGTGGTTTTTATAACTGAATGTCTGCTTCATAGATGTGAAAATTGCACACATGAAAATGTTTAAATTTCACCCTTATCTACTCTTTTAGGTGTTTAGATACGACTACTATTATTTTTAATATTCTAAAGTCTAAATATCTTTAAATTACTTAGTGAAATCGATATGAATTGAAATTAATATAAATTATTTATAATTTTGCAGGAATAAAAATTATTTATAATTATTGTTATATAATTAAATATATCTTTTCTTTCATGATCGAGTAAAATATTTATATAAATGAAAAATCAATCGTGCTATAAATTATTTACCTTTCGATGTTATATTGAGCAACAGAAATGACTTCTGTCAGAGTTCCTTAAATAGATATGAAAAGAAATGTTGATAGTATCTAGAAGCCGCTTTAATAAAATGCTCTACGATCGCTTTTTTCTAGAGAATATTCCGATAAGTTTCGATAAAGGCTGCGAAGGCGTGGGTCCTGATTTCCTTTCATTTCCTTTTAGGAAACTTAAATAGAACTGAGACTTCCCTGACGACGGGGCACCGAATCAATTATTTGTGTTACGAAACTTTCCTTCGATTTGCTCCGTATAATAGAAGGATCTAGTTTTTCTTATCTCTCATAATGTAATGCAGGCCTGTGACATTACGCGCTTAAACATCCTTAAAGTTAACAAACGTTTATCGTGCATTGAAATTGTAGGAGCATTAGCTATGTAAAAAAGAAGATCGCAAATTTTTGTACCTCAAAAGAGTATTATAAGAATGTACATAAGTTGCTTTAATTTTTACCATTTAGTAGCCAAATGGTACGAGATAAAGTAATTATTAATTCCATATTAAAAATCAGAATGTTTTTCTCATCGCTTACCTTGGTACAAAAGCAAAGCCGTTGCGAATATATATAGACAGCCCCTCATGTCAGGAATACATTACCCAGAGCCGAGGTAGTATCAAAGGAAAATGAATTGGGTATGATGCTTAAACCACTCCCTTCCTTCACACACACATATATATGTAAATATAAATTGTTTTAAAATATAGATATAGAGATAAATATTTTTTTAATAAAATTAAATAATTGTTATTAATCCTTATTATATAGTTTTGTATAAATTAAGTCTGACTGTCATTATAAATAAATAAAGCATTGATTTCCATCAAGCAGTGAAACATAGAGCATAGCACTTTCAACTTTGAGCTTCCTCATACGGGCTGCAGTCAGATACCTCGTTTCGGTTCTGTAAGTGATTAATAGCAAGTTAAAACTATTTTTCTTGCATACATTTTATCAAGATCTTCAACAATATTTCTTAAAACTTAAAATGCCTTATTTAAAGACTCAAAAACAATTTTAAACCGATTGTTTTTCTGATACGAACATGAATAGCGCAGACAAACATAAATAAAGATTGCAAACAATTTAGTGTTTGAGGTTCGTGCTCCACGATGCTTCAGTTTAAACTCGATGCGTGCGATACTAACTCTGCTGGAGATTACACAGAATTAAATACAATAAGCTTTTAGTATTTATTTTTTTAAAACGTTTCAATTATAACGAAACATATTTGTCCAACTTTTTACCGAATGTCAACCTTAGTCACACGATTTGAAATACGAGACTCTAGCAGTCGAATGATGTTGGAAAATTCACAGAACGTACTGAACCCAAAGCCCACTATTAAAAAATGACACACTAAAAATTTCACATTGTCAATATCAGATCATCATCATAGTAATAAGGATATTATTATTTGATTAGCCATCGACCGTATAAGAAAAAGATATGATATTAACATAGAAGCGTAAGCCAAGTGAATCTACGTCCCAACTCTTCCCAGGAGTGAAAGAGTATTCAATGCCGTGTATACCGGCAATAGGCGACTAAGTGAAAAGCCTTGTAAATCGCATAGCAATCGCGGGATTAATTACTTACACAATTAGGTATTAATTACAAATTCGATATGTAAATTAACATAACAAATAAATAGGTAAGGAGAGGGAAGGATTATTTAAATATTTCTGTATCCATGTTCTATCAACAAACGTTCGACTACAATCGGATAGGCAAATTTCATTTTTTTTATTTATTGCAAAAATATTTTATGAAATCATTTATTTTTTAAGATTTTTACGATTTTCAATTCGATATGATTAAAAAAAAAACAAAGTGCTTAAATATACCAATAATTTAACGAAGAAAAAGCACTGAATTGCGTTCAAGATGTTGCTATGAAAGTTTGCAAGTGCTCGTCAGCAAATTATAGTCTAACTTGAGAATTGCCGCAGGGAGAGAACTTCCCGACGTGAAGCTAAACTTCGCGCGATACAAACTTATGATTTCCATTAAATTTTGTCACAGTAATGGCACTCTTGATTAAAAATTATTGACCAGTTCAAGTATTCAGGTACTGGGTGATTGAGTTTAAATGGGGCATTAGAAGAAACACACGAATTTGTATTTGATACTTGTTTTCAAGTATTTTTATAGAATTGGCACAATATAAAATAAAATAAAGTTTCATCAATTCAGACAAAATATAGCTTTAACACATTAAGAACCGAACAATGTGTACTATTTGCAATAAATTGTTACTTTTATTATTGGAAACTAAGTGTTAACGTAAACTTAACTAAAGTGGTAACGTAAAGTAAACTTAATAAATAAGTTTAACAAAACACTTAGCAATGGAAAAGACAATATCCTAATTTCTTGTATCTCTACTCTGCTATAACTAATTTTCACAATTAAAGTTTAGCACTGTTAATTAATCGTACAATATTGTTAATTATAGTGCATAGTAAAACGCGATACTGAGTGCATTTTATATTGCATATATGTAAAATTAAGATGAAGATGCCATAAGACGAAACCGGTCGATAAAAATATGTTGGGAAACTAGTACAAGAAGTAATAATAATTAAATAGATTTATTTTACGAGAGCGGTATGTCATTTGCGTCGCGGGATTTTATTCTATTTAACGCGAAGCGTGGCGCCGGCGCACATTTTCTTCGATAGAATGGCCCTTCAGGTTTACCGAACAAAACGCAGAAGCTCAAGATGTCTCTACTTCCCGCCGGTATTCTGCGAGGTCGAGGCACTTTCCCAGTAGACACGGCCCGTTCGAGCAGCAGCACCAATACTGTGGTGAGTATGTGGAACTAGCAATTAATGCGGGTATTATAAATTTAATCACATTAAATGTGAACCGAGACAACGGATGCTGTGATATATGCATTTCTTAGTCCACTTTGCAACACCCTCGGGACATTTCAAGAGACAAATTACTTTTGCCAATATGCCAAGCCATTAAATAAAAAATGAACGTAAATCATATAAGATTAGCGTATATGTTTTACGTTGATAAACAAAGTTTTATGAGGTAAGGTTAGAAAATATAAATTCCGTCAACTTCCGAATTAGGGCGACGTTACTCGTAAAGATCGCGATGTATGTTATATGAACAAATTTATTTAGCTTGTTAACAACAACCATGTACAAGGCTGAACAGACTCGTGGAAGCATTGACTTTGACGCCAACCCAAATAAGCTTTATTTATTAGAAAAGTTTCTACTATGGGCAACAGTAAATCACTAATATGTCGGATAGAAGACAGACAAATGAAAAAGTGAACGTTATTTAATACGTAACCACTGCTACGTAAAATGTTAATAAATAGAAGTAAGAGACAATATAAAATGCATATTTTATGTTGAGGAATAGAATACAAATGGTGGACAATATTGCAGCCTCTATTATTTTCAGAGTATGTTACGACTTTGTGGCTTAGTTTATGTCGTAACCCCCTACCGAGACTAAGGGTTACATCCAAAAATATATGCCAAAAGCTATTTTTTCGTGTATAGAATAGCATGTAAAGTAAATTAGGAGTAATGTAAAGTAAATTAGGAGCCTGTAAATACAGTAGTGAATGTGCAGTCAGTGCACCTCTCAAATGTTTGAGAGAGTTTTGCAGACGAGAAGTGTCCGCCACAATGCGCCAGTATGGTTAGACTTCACACGTCCTCGAAATTATATTATTTATTATTTCTCAGAGAGGTTTTCTTACAATATTCTCCATCACCGCCAATCCAATTCAGATCTTAATATTATTATTTAGACAATTTTCTAGATGCACTATACAGTACAAACGTTTTCGCATATTATACATTTAAGATAGCCCAGACGATTTCAAAATGTAATAATAAAGGATTTTATTACATAGACTAATAATTGTTATTATTAATAATATTTTAGTTTTAAATTGTTTAAATTAAACTTGCACATTATGTAATGAGAATTGTATAGATATTTGATAATTTGTAAATTATCATAGAGAAAAATATATTTTAAGACGTAGGTATGATTGTTATTATTTTTTAGATAGGTTAGTTTCATATTTTATGAAGCGTGTTCTATCGTAGCATGCGTGTTATATCTTGGCGGTTCCACTCTTGTATAATGAAATAAAAGCAAAACATTTAAATCATATACATATGAAATGAAAATAAGCAATGCACGTTTCTGGCGTAGTCTGCAAATGTACGTTGATAAAACATACACTAAGTTTTGAATTGGCACAGGAACATTAGTTGTCGGAGCAAAGTTGTGTTTGACGGCATACAGACTTATAACGTTTGTTATATTTTCTTTTTTCTTAAAATTATTTGACTATTAAAATGTATTAGAAAAAACATGCTTTCATTTCCTCATCGCTATATTGAGTTTTGAAGAGATATCGCCTCCATCATGTAGAGCACCTCTGTGATACCACATAGGTGTTCCACTTTTGCCACATATTGGCAGTGGACACGCATACGGGAACGATTTTAGTACACATCCGCAACCTTGCCAGCGCTGGCCACTCTAAGAGGTCCATTTTTAGGAGAGAACGCATCTTCTGCCTCTTCCTCCTGGCTAGACGCGCTGGAACACTGAAGCGCCTAGCTTATAGACCTCCAATCCCAAGTAGGCAACGGACTGCCCCGAAATTGCCCTCCCGGCTCAATTCCCCCGTGACTCCACCTCGGGTGCAGAGGACAACAAGAGCCGTGCAGACTCCTCGAGCCAGGCACACGCTAAGTCAGGCCGGTGATGTAGATATAGATGTAGACAGGGGGTGCCAAAACGACAGCTACTAACCCCCCACCACGACAGAGCGGGAACCCATTCGGAGAGTGAGGAGTGAATGGCATTTGTAGTAACAAAAATCATACTAGTGACTAAACATCTAACAATAATTAAATTTTTCAGTCTCTGTTTAATAGGTACTATCTTTTCTTGTTCTTTAGACTTCTTCAGTACACTGCTAGATGAAGGGTTTACTAGAAATATACTTACAATGACATGTTTGCCTTCCATGAACATTTATTATCATCAGTACCCTGTAAACAGTAACTGCTGGTCGAGGATATTCATATATTTGGTGTAGTTTATGGTATAATACCATGCCGTTTAATCTATCAACAGAGGCATAAATCTCTTAGGTTTCATATAAAATATAGATTTACTAGGAAGTTAGCTCCTGCTAACAAAGTTTTGCAGACGAGAAGGGTCCGCCACGCTGCTCCAGTGTGGTTAAGCGGACTTCACACGTCCTCGAATTTACATTTTTTATTATTTCTCAGACAGGTTTCTTTACGACATTTTCATTACCGCCGAGCACCTGCAAAATTCAGCTCTCAATATTCTTAAAACAAAATAAGGTGATTAAATTTAAACAAAATTTAAAGAAAAATCGATGACTTGAATTTATTAAAACTTATGTAAAGATTTCAATGTATTAATCGCCGGAATTATAACCTGTGTTTATATTGTACATCTACATTATAATCTTTTAGTCGTATATAAGTGTAAATTAAAATTTAATTAAGAATAATATAAGGTATTACAAATTAATTAAATTGTACGTTGACTCTATTTAAAATTACATTCATCTTCGTAATATTCCCTCTATGAATACTCATAAGAGAGAATATTCTCAAAAACATTACATCGAGCATTCGATTCATACTGTCACTTTTTTTTATATAAATATTTATGTAGGTTACTGTAATATACTGTCGATCACGTGGCTTAGTGGATAGCGCAGGTACGCTACTACTGTACTGGGCCATGGATCCTAGATTTGAATCCCAACTGAAACCAAAAACAACTAAATGTTATTGGGACTTGGTCGTGTTGTGTTGCGTCACGTGTCAGAGGACTCTACATCCGATCCTTCCCTGTCTTATGGCATCGGTTAAAGGAAGATAAAGACAAGTAAGTGCTTCTGTGTTTAAACGTATACATATTTGAGGCATTATAATATACAGATGGGAAGCGATGTTACGACATTAAATTAAAAGTTTTCTATAGGCCATTTCTAGTTCATACACCAAAATACCAATTATGTAGAGTCTCTAACTTAGCCACAGGACATTTTTTTAGTTTTTTTAATAATTTTATTAAAGATATATTTGCGCTAATAGATAATTAGACTAACGAGACCCAGATCAAAGACCTTATCGACCGTTGGGCTGACGCGACGACTAAGGTCGTCTCTCTAGCCGAGGTGAGTAAACTGTTATTTTTTGTTTACTTTATCAGCCTATTAATTGTACACTGCAGGACAATAGACATAGAGATGATCTTCCATAAGGATGATTTGATAATCGTCAAGCTTGGCAATCGGATTGGCAATCACAGTACCAGACACGTCGCACTTTGGGCGCTGCTACCCGACATCGGTCCGCTTAATTTTGCTTTGTCATTTTTAGAGACGGTTATCCCACCATCCGTCAGTAGCCCTTGCATTTTATTTGCACCACTAATAATTACCAAGTTTTCATTAAATTTATATAAGTAAAAAACGGCAGATAGTATTAAGAAATTGACGCCGCCTTCGAAATCGTTTGAATCGTAGGAGGATATAACACCATATGTCTTATTGTATTACAAGCACAGAGACTTTAAAAAAAATCATGCAACAAACGGCACTATTTCCACTAGCAATAGTGCCGTTAGTTGGATGATAGGTTTCTCCCGCGATTTTTCACCAATATCCAAAGCTACATTGTCGGTTTATCACAGGCCATTTTAAGGATATTTTACTCAAATCTTTTTAGTTTGACTTACCTATAAAGCTATAAAGAGTCCAGTCTATAAGCTAACCTCATCTGGGACCATTACGACATATGCAAATTATTATTTATCACAAGTGCTTATTTCACATTTATTGATTACCAACCGGTTTCGCCTTATGTCTTTAAGGTATACGACCACATAATTTAACGGATCTACCTAGGTTATCTGTTACCTACAACAAATGAATGAAATCTATTATAAGTTTAGACGGTAGGTAGAATTTTAAGATTGACATATTATACAGCCTTTTCACTAAGATCGAGAGAGAGGTTAACGATTAATCAAAGTAATAAACCAACGAGTACTCTAAACCAAAGAGTATGCATGCGAAGATTGATGAAAGTGGGAGAAGCGAAAACCGTAGCAAGTGGAAGAAGATTGTCTCTGCCTACCCCTTTTGGAACAAGGCGTGAATATATACATTCATACAATAAACCAACACATGTTCATTAAATAAATACATATTTCACTAAAAAGTCATATCATTTGTAGGTGATCGGGTGATGGTACTTATTTTATTATCCTTTCACGTGTCATAATTTTGAAACAATCTAAGTTGTGTCATTATGAGTTATATCAGTACTAACGATACTTGAGGGGATTAATAAAAATGCCGTTGATTTGTATTTATACCTTACTTATATTTAAAACTTCGTAATGAGTTACTTTTGTTAATAAGTTAGGGATAGCCGCTCGGTTTAATTTCATGTTACGCGAAAGACCTGAGTTCAATCCTGGTGCCGACTCCACTAAAATTGTCGAATTTAATTTTAGGCGCTGAATTTGCCACTTCTTCGGCGGTGAATGAAAACATCATGAACATGCGTCAACCCACATTAAAGTAGTATGACACAATTTTAAATAAATTTGTAAAGACAGAATGAGACTTTCTGACTTTAAAAATATTTAAAAAATTAGACCTTTCTTTAGCAGTGAGGCAAAGAGTGCTATTATACTATAGATGTTAATTTTCCATGCAACTGTTTGGCGCTTAGTTTTTAAGAGTTAATCCTGTAACGAGATTAAGTCAGCGAATCCTATTTGCCGAGTTTAAACTTGTATATCGCCCTGGCACATACCTGAAAGCTTAACTAACTGAATAAGGAGCGTCGCCCGAAACTCTACGATACAAACTTTAGACTTGCAAGATTTGCGAAAACGCTTTCTGCTACCTGCGTTAGGCTCAATGCAAACGAACGACTGTAACTTATGCTTACTAATACTGTAACTTATGCTTACATGAAACTGGAAATTTCTAATACACTTTAATGGATACGATTATCTGTTTTATCACGTGATTCATAGTTACAACAATTAATATGTTTTAATTATTGTGTTGTTGTCATTGGGATGTAAGGGACAATGTACCAAAATTTTCTCCAAATGTCAACGTCAAATGCAAATGACAACGCTCTGATGACCGACTGATGGTGTAAAGTATTTTACAATATGCTGAAGTCTCATAAAGTAGTGGTGGAAATTAGCATCTCTGGTGCGAGGTTACCGCCGCTGCACGCGCTAACTCGGAGCGAGAGCGCTCAGTGTGGAGAGTATGAACAAATATTTCATTCATGGTATTTGAACTTTCATTGGCGTTTTTATGAAAAGGTGTACGATTGGTGATAAGGAAGATAAAGAAAAAATCCTATCAAATTACTAGTTGACCATGTTGCTATAATTACTATAATTGGTTTTAAAATACTTCATAAATAATATAATATTTATCGTTTTAAACTGACTTTTCAAGATTTTCGGGAGACGTTAATACGAGACCGTGATGTTTTCTCTTACAACTTCGGCATCAAAAAAAATCCTGTTTCTTTAATAAATATAGAAATAATATTTACTTGTATCTCTTTGTATCTTATAAGAGCATTGTCCTACCCTTCAAATGTTCTTTATTTATGCAAAATTGGTCTAGAGAAGGTATCATTCCAAATGAATACCTAATATTCTCGTAGCTTATTAAATCTGGTATTTTCTTATTTCACCCATCCTAATGGGTACTACACAAGTGTGGCTTTCCCCCATCAGTTGTTTGTGGAATGTGGTTTCGAGGATTCGGTCAAATTTTTGCCATCAAATAAAATAGAAGATATTTGGATATATATATATTAGAATTACAAGACGAAATAGCTGACATATTTTTCATTTTTATTAAAATTGGATAAAACGTATCAAAAATAAGAATTTTGTTCGTTTCAGCCTAAACGGGACACCTAAGCATTTGAAAAGCTTCAAAAGTGGATTTAGAAACACGTCGCACTCGTTTCAAGTTATCCTGAATGCGCTTAAAAATTATTTAGAGCAAAGTTTGAATGTTCTCTTCTAATAGATGATAACTTTAGTTTCCTATATTGCCTTCTACTTCCTCAGTAATTTATATGAAAAAGTTTTGCTTTAAAACATACTTATTAAGAGAATATTAAATAATACTAAAACTTATTTAATTCAATTTATTTAAGCTGTATTAACTATTTAGTAAAGTAAAATAGCAGCTTTTAAATGCCCCCACTGCTGGACTCAATAATTATGAGAATTTTGGCCGGAAAGGTTTTGTCACAATGAACCACAAATAACCTCAACCATTTTGAGCAGCAGCTCAAATGCGGCTTGGTATAGTTCACATATACAAACATTTTTTTTTTCTTATTACTGAGACTTCTTCACAATGTTTTGATTAATCACTTTAAAATGCCTAGACTCAAACCCGTCACTATCGTACTGTGAAATTAAAGCGAGTGTCGTGACCACTAGACTGTGGCAGTTATTAAGGACTTAATTATTTTTATTAGCATTGCAAATTCTATCGATTTGTATATTTATCATAAATCGATTAAAAAAATCGAATTAATGAATGAAAAAAACTGATATGTATTTTGGCAAATAAATAAACTGACCAGCAATCAATTCGAACTTTGATATTAAATATCTTTATAAATAAAACATTGATGGATGTTCTTACGACGCTACCTAAAACTAATAAAATTGTAGCTAGTTATTTTGAATTTGGTAGCGGCGTCGACTAAAGTAAGGTAAGGTAGAATAAGATTAAGAGAAATGCCTTGATAATCTAAAAGCCTTCGAGAGATGCAGATGAAAAATGGCAGGTCCAAAATACACAGACCGATGTCTGGCAACTGTTATCGCCTACCTGGGTCTCCAGTGTGACGATTACAGAACATATTCCTTGTGGGATAGAGCCTCGTTCATCAGTGTAGTGTTTAAAGGCTATTTAAGAAGAAAGTCTTCAAAAACAGTTCAAATATTTTTTGAACTCTAGTACACGAGTTATGTGTGAGACAGTTAACATTTGGCAACGATGAAGCATTTTCTTCTCCTTTACAAAATAAATATGCAGTATTAAGCGGAAGTTATTTCCATGGTCGTTGATAATATACAAAATTTATTAGTCAATAGAACCATACGAATTTAAATTCTTATCTGGATTGGTTCCAAAATGTATTACGTAAACTACACATTTACACAGAATATTTATTGGTTATTTATCAGTAGCTTTCAGAAGGTTATAAAGGTTGATTGGTCAGCGCAGTAGCAGCACCCTGTCACTACTGTTGGTTCACATAACTTAATGTGGGATTTGAATTCATAATTCTGCTCTCGAGTCTCTTCCGCCAAAGCTGTCATAGCCACCAGTTCAACAGTGTATATCTAATTCTGTGGAGGTTTTAATCGCTTCTGCGCATATTCCGACATAACCTGTCACAGACTCCGGTGACAGGGTAGGTGCTTACACCTTTAACTCACGTGACAAAAAAAACAGAATTTTCGAAGAAAGGCCTGTCTAAGTGTCACCAGTGGGACTGGTGAAACTTAAAAGTGCTGTAGCTGGTGTTTGACCTAATTTGTTAAGATTTATCTTCACAACAGAATCAAATAAAATCTTTACACATACGAATATAATCGTTGGTGCGTGTTGTTAGTGTTCGTGTAACTTCTGAACGACTTGAGCAATTGAGGTCATATTCACACAATATATTTATTTCGTCGAGACGATGGTTTTTAGCTAGGATCATATACATGACGCTGTAATCAAATTATCCACAATATAAGTCGGTTTTTAGTGCCAAAAATAATATCACAAAGTTAGGACCCGACGGTAGACGCTGTGGTAGAGTAATTAATAAATTTTATATCACATTCTCATGGTACCACCTACCGGAAATGGCAGAACAATGTCTGCCAAGCCATATATTTCTTATCCTTATTTTAGTACAAAAAATAACAAAAACTTTTCGATTCAAAGTCAAAGATTATATTTAGATAAAAATATTTAAGAATCTTAATAATTACTAACTTGCAAACGATACAAATATTCGATATAATGTTAGACTAACTTCTGAGTTCTATTTATTTGTCTACTATGCCATGCGGTTCGCAAATATCTATTAATAATATATAATAATCTTATTGAATTTCTTGACAAAAATGCTCTCTTTCAAACGGATTTGGTACCGAGAAAAAAACTACACTGCGCAAATCAACATGTTTTTAAATATTTTTTTTATTACTTCTACACTTTCGTGTTTTTGCGATAATCTCCCTTCTACGCCAATGACGCGGTAAATAATTATTTTACGGTGTAACGATTCGACTCCAAATCACAAGCATAGCTGCGAAAAAAAAATAATGGTGTGGCACCGCATATTGGCAAACCACGATCACGAGACGACTTCTATGTAGGAAAATTAGCACGAGGCTTTTTTATTATGGGCAATCCTAACATTGACAATGACGATCAATAACATGTAGTGGCAACAACCTGTTCTGTTCGCGTTTAGTATACCATATACATATGAGGGAATTATGGAAATAAACGTGTTGCGGTACTAAGAGAACAAATCTGGATGACCCTACTCATAAAGGTCCCGAAATATATTGTAAGCGGGGGGAAGGGGCAAATTTATGTAGCTTGTACACAAAAAGCGACGGTCATGTTCAACGCTGGAGATACTTGTGGAAGCATGGACTTTGACGGCGGCTAGGATAAGGTTAATTTATTAGGAAAGTTTCTAACTGTAGGGACAACAGTAAATCAGCAACGTATCTGGAGAAGGACAACTCGTGTGTACGTAAATGGAAAATGTTTGTGTAACGAACAAAAAGAAAGCTGTCATTGAACGGTTTCTTATTGTATTGTAAAATGTCTCAAATGGTAAGATGGAAAAGAAACATTTACAGATTTAAGCGCATTTAAAATTAGAAAGTACGGTACGTTATTTTCAGTTTGATGAAATATTTATACATTCAGAGTTTGTTTCAACTGATTTTTCTCCGGCAGAGGAACCTCATTACGAAACGGTGGTGGTGGATAGTAAAAGAATTATAATAAGATTTTACATTTGGCAAACAGAATTATCTTTCTTACGACGAACAATAAAGAATTTTAATTTTATTCAGCCATAATCAGAGTGTAATAAATAGCTAACGTCAAACAATGTTCAAATATTACGTGCACAATGCACAAATGTTATATCATTGTAATTAAATATGACATAATGATGAAGATCAACCTCAACGTCGACATCTCGATGACGTCATTGTACAAACACCTCAGCACTTCTATTAAAGTGAATCGGTATATTTATCGAGAGTCTATCTGGCTCCGCTGGAGAGATTGGAGCACCGCCCAAATTTCGAATGAATAGAAGGCTTTCTCATAATCCATATACCCCAGACATAATGGTAAATTGTACTCCTTGGTTTTTTGTACAATCTGGCGAAGAGTATGTATGTGGTCTATAGTAAGATAGCCTTTTCGGAATACGGCTTGTTCGGGAGGCTGGAAGTCGTCAAGTCTGTTTACTAGACGATTTGAGATGACTCTCGAAAACAGCACGTAGAGGCGGCTTAGAATCGATATCGGTCTATAATTCTTCAAAAGGCAGTTATCCTCTTTCTTGAAGAATAGGACAACCACGCTTCTACTCTACGCTTTCGGCGTAACACCGCCATGAATTACGGAATTAAACAGCTTCTGAAGGAGAACAAGTATCGGTTTTCCTCCCGCTTTCAGAAGCTCAGCTATAATTCTATCCTCACCCGGCTACTTGCCATTTTAAGCTGTTTGAGAGCCATCCTAATCTTGCACAGACTGACGTCCGGTATCAACATTAATGGCGAATACATCACTCACCTTCAATTTGCCGACGACATAGTTATGGCAGAAAAAAGACTCTGGAGTGGCAGCCACGTACAGGCAAACGCAGTGTAGGACGACCCCTCACAAGATGGAGTAACGACCTGTGCAGTGTTGCGGGAAGTCGATGGTCCAGGTGACTCAGGACCGAGCTTCGTGACAATCTTTGGGGGACGCCTATGTTCAGCAGTGGACTTGTGATAGGCTGAAATGATGGTGATGATGATGATGAAGATCACTACATCACTTAGTGAATCTTTACCATTATCGTAAATTACTATATCTGCATCTTTAGGGCCTGACTGACTAGAAGATACAATAGCAATGGAAAAACCAATTGATTGTGTGTATACGAGTACAACAACGTGGATTTCTACCAAGCCGGGAGAACGTATCGTGATCGTCATAACGATTAGTTTTTTATTCGTATACCAACCAATTCAATCATCGAAGTCTATTTCGTTTGATAATGGAACGTTTAAGGAGGTGGTTGAGTGTAGAAATACTCGTGAGTTCTGATGAAAATCGAAATTGATTTATTGCAGGAGTATAAATAGCGAAGTTACAGATTGCTCTAAAAATTCATTATTTTGAATGATTGTTGTAATATTCAAGTCAATACTTTATGATCTTTGGTTCGACGGTTATGACAATAATGAAACAACAACCCACGGGATTCACTACCCCAGGTGGTTGTTTAGTTATTTTTATATCCCAACTCCCATTGTGAATAAAATTTTCTGAGTTATAGTACTAGTAGTAGTTAGAATAGAACATTTAGACGATCCCGTGGACGAGCGATGATTTGGACGCGCCATTGATCCCGGGTTTGAACCCAAATTGCTGGTCAATTGTGTTGCGTCTCTTGTCTCTGATCCGATATTTCCTTTGATATATAATGTATAAGCGTTACGTCGGCTACGGGCAGGTGAAGACGAGTATGTGCATTTGTATTTGGTTGTAAACTTACGGCACTATTACGTAACTCGCACTTATTTAAACTTCTGTTGGTTAACCAGAAAGTAAGCTACAGTTATTTTATTGTACCAGCTCTAGGTCAGAACAGATGTTAACTATTAGCACATTTCCGAGAATATATAATAAACAAATAATAATATCGATAAAAGTGATTAGATGAAATTCATATACCTATGGTACCTGTAGTGACTTGATATGACCGTTTACTACAAGTATCAGTACAAGTAGCAAATTAACATATTTTAGAAGGTACATTATGCATCATCTGTCTAATTTAAATTTTTATTTTTTTTGAACTCGCATGTGTTCTTTTCGAAATTCGATTAAATAGGATTAGGTTAGAAAACTTGACAATAGGGACTTATGAATGGCATCCCTATCTACACTACTATTTTAACTCTTCCTATATTATTTTCAAGACTGGAATGTATATCTAAATTAAGGTTACGGTTATTGTTGCCTAATGTATAAACTATTTTATTGAAAATGTTTGAACTGACGGGTGCGTTAAATAATTTATGCAAAGTATCAAATGCCAAGTGACACAGTAGGAGGGCCTTTTCCGTATTTATATTGGATGCTCATGTGTTCAATTCTCAATTTAAAGTCTTAAAAAGCAATTGAGACTTCAAAAACAGTGTTTTGACTCTATACGATGGTGTTACGGAATCGGCTTTTTATTATCTTTTTATGAAGACATGATGAACATTAATTGTTCATAAAATTTGACGACTCGAATTTTCGAGCATTATTTGCATTTCTGTTTTAAATAACAATGTTGAAAGACAACTAGATTTTAAATAGGTGTACTCAACCCATTGATAAGAAATGTTTTTTCAACATAATAGTCATTTACACCTTTAATAAAACCCGTTCGAGTTTTATTATTTGTCGTATTTTTATGGCTTCCTCGACTCCACCAAAGTTTGTATATAAACCAGTAGTATTTTTTTTATATATCGTGAAGCTTGAGACTTTTATATTTAATTGTATCTTAGGATGCGGTGGCGGCGTAAGAGTATCTTCTTCTTCTTCATCAGCCTTCCTAGTTTTCTACAAGAAAACGCCAGCCAGCCACTACATATTTCTTAGAGGGATTCTGTTCGGGCACTATAATCTATTTCGAATTATCTCTGGACATTGCACTAGCCACATTTCGTAAACGGAATACAACGAGTTGCCTTGTCCCTGGGCGGCTGTAACAATTACGATCGAGAGATCCGATTCTCATAAATTAAATGAATAAAGTTACATTTTGGTCGATCTTGTCCTACTAGAAAGGACATTCAGTTCAATTTCGGGGCGATTATTGTGCCTGTAAACTGCCAAGCTAGGAAATGCTCCCCCATTAGCTGTCGAAGGCTCGCAATAGCATGAACATTATTTGTGGTCTTTTGAGCCAAATAATATCAGCAAGTGCCGGAGAGTTCGAGGTGGTATAGGACTGTCTGGACTATGAGTTGTTACTAGCACTTAGCACCAAGTATTCTGAACTCAACTGGGTAAACCCACCCGAGTGGGTCGTTCAAATAAACTACCAATCATAAGATGCTTCACTGAGTAATCTTGTCTTTTGAAGATGAATTAAACGTGTAAGTAAAATTACCTAGACCTGGAAGACCTAAAACTCTAATAAGACCCCCCATAATATTAATAGTTAATCTGCCGATGAGTTACTTAATAATCCTAAGGATAATCCCATAAATCACGTTTTTTAACTCATAACCTGTCGACTTCATAAGCGAGATCAATTCGTTTCTTAGGTCCCGTGCTTCTAGGCAAGTTATTATCTCCACTGATCAGATGATCTACTTAACTTTTTTAGATCAGTTTCTTTTATAAGAATCCTAGTAGGACGTGGCATATTTTCGTGGCATGTTTTGCGAACATTTTAAAGATTATATATATAAACATTACTATATAGTCGAAATAGTCTTGATCGACGCATCGTATGCTACCTTAATAAAACCCGTTCGAGTTTTATTATTTGTCGTATTTTTATGGCTTCCTCGACTCCACCAAAGTTTGTATATAAACCAGTAGTATTTTTTTTATATATCGTGAAGCTTGAGACTTTTATATTTAATTGTATCTTAGGATGCGGTGGCGGCGTAAGAGTATCTTCTTCTTCTTCATCAGCCTTCCTAGTTTTCTACAAGAAAACGCCAGCCAGCCACTACATATTTCTTAGAGGGATTCTGTTCGGGCACTATAATCTATTTCGAATTATCTCTGGACATTGCACTAGCCACATTTCGTAAACGGAATACAACGAGTTGCCTTGTCCCTGGGCGGCTGTAACAATTACGATCGAGAGATCCGATTCTCATAAATTAAATGAATAAAGTTACATTTTGGTCGATCTTGTCCTACTAGAAAGGACATTCAGTTCAATTTCGGGGCGATTATTGTGCCTGTAAACTGCCAAGCTAGGAAATGCTCCCCCATTAGCTGTCGAAGGCTCGCAATAGCATGAACATTATTTGTGGTCTTTTGAGCCAAATAATATCAGCAAGTGCCGGAGAGTTCGAGGTGGTATAGGACTGTCTGGACTATGAGTTGTTACTAGCACTTAGCACCAAGTATTCTGAACTCAACTGGGTAAACCCACCCGAGTGGGTCGTTCAAATAAACTACCAATCATAAGATGCTTCACTGAGTAATCTTGTCTTTTGAAGATGAATTAAACGTGTAAGTAAAATTACCTAGACCTGGAAGACCTAAAACTCTAATAAGACCCCCCATAATATTAATAGTTAATCTGCCGATGAGTTACTTAATAATCCTAAGGATAATCCCATAAATCACGTTTTTTAACTCATAACCTGTCGACTTCATAAGCGAGATCAATTCGTTTCTTAGGTCCCGTGCTTCTAGGCAAGTTATTATCTCCACTGATCAGATGATCTACTTAACTTTTTTAGATCAGTTTCTTTTATAAGAATCCTAGTAGGACGTGGCATATTTTCGTGGCATGTTTTGCGAACATTTTAAAGATTATATATATAAACATTACTATATAGTCGAAATAGTCTTGATCGACGCATCGTATGCTACCTAATAAAACAATCATACCTTAAACCACACTAAATATTGAAGCCAAAAGAAAAACAATGCCTGTTTAATTGTTTGATTAGTTACGCATTAGCGAACTGTTTTACAAAATTGATCATATATGTCATTTTGTGAAGTTATAATTCTACGGAATCTTGCATAAGGAGTGTTTGCTCCTTAAATCGTTCTTCTTAAGAGTGAGCAAAGCGAAGCAAAAGTTGTTTGTTTGCCCTCTTTTCCATAAAAAAAAAAACGATATGGAAATGGAACACGAAAATTGAAGAAACCTATCAAATGAAGACAGACAATTTTGTTGTTAAATTTTTTACGTACAAACATTGCGACGTTGAAAATTCTACACATTTCCAGTAAGCTATTTTAAAATGTTGCAATCCAATTCTGTATGAATTTAGGGGCTTTGCTTTGCCCGCAGAAAATGCTAGGTGCCATAGAAAAAGTTTTTGCATACTTTCAAGTCGTAATGTATCGGTGGAATAATGTAGCTTTATAATAATAATATTCTATGGTGCTTCGGATACGTCTTGTACTGTAATATTTTTTTATTGCATTGAAATACAAAAATACAATTCTTAATAACGAACACAAGCAATAGTAATGCTTTCCAAGCTAGGTTTTTTTTATAGTAAAGCGAGGAAGCGGTTCACCTGATGGTAAATTACCTTTGCCCTCCTACATGTGCAACACAAAAGGAACTGCAGATGTTGTGTTATATGTATTCGATGAAGTTATTGCTGTTAGCCGCTTTGGCTTTTACAGCTTCATAGGTTTGCGCCTGCGGCCTTGAGGCCGCGGGCGTTTATGTTTTAAATAGATGTACAGGAGTACATCTACTGCTTACCTCTTTATGGTAAGCAATCTAAGGACCGTCCGAGGGAGGTTCGGGCCTCGTCTCGGACGGTCGTGGTGTTTCGGTAGTAATGGGCGGTAAGGACCGCCCTGAATCCCGGGTGCAAGGTGTGTACGCGGGTGTTTGATTTGCACGATACGCTCTTACGCGTCGGCGGGGGATTGTGTATGTGACTCTACTCCTAACTGTATGTACAGTGTGTACAGGTTGAGTAGTGTTAACCGAACCTGGTTCAGTTTGTCGGTCTGTCGGTGCTGTTACGTCTTCCGGGTCGTCTAATACGTTACGCGGGCGACGGTGACGCACCGTTGCGTTTAATATCGGGGAATATTTGTTGGCGTTTACCACCAGCGGGTTAGGGTGTACGGCGGCCGATTCGAAGTAGCGCCGTGACGTTTCCCTGAAGAATGCTTTGATCGTCGGTATTTTACAGTCCTTGTGTAAGTCGTCGTTACGCTGGTACCAGCTTGCACCGGTGGCGCTACGCAGAAACTTATTTTGGACGGTCTGTAGCGAGGCGATGTGTGTTTTCGCCGCGTGAGCGAAGGCTACCGAGGCATAGGCCATGATAGGTCTTATGCAAGCCTTGTATAGGAGTAATTTGTGTCTAAGTGACATCTTGCTTGAGGAGCAGATCATTGAATGTAGGCGGCCTGCGACGAAGGCGGCCCTGTTCCTGACTGTCCTAATATGGGGGGCGAATGTCATCGCCGCGTCTAAGGTTACCCCTAAGTATTTCGCCTTCCTTTCCCAGGGATCGGTCGATCGAATAGGGTGATAGTGCCTAATTTACGAGATTCGTAATTATGATTGGCCGTGCTCGTTCCCCTTGTGAAGAGAACTCCTACGCTTTTTCGGGATTAACCTCAATTCTCCATTTCCGGAACCATTCGCCTAGACGATTGGCAGCGGCTTGGAGTCTTAGGGTGATGCGACCTTTGTGGCGGTCGGAGAAGTATAGGGCCGTGTCGTCCGCGAATAGTGCGAGGTTGACCTGGGGTTCCTTTGGAATGTCACTCGTGTACAGTGAGAAGAGGATCGGGGAGAGGCAGGAGCCTTGAGGGACTCCGGCTTTCAGAGGGCGGATTGAGGATCGCGTGCCCTCTACTCGATAGCGAAAGGTGCGGTTGGACAAGTAGGCTCGTAGGATGTGCACGAGCCTGTCTGGGATATTGAAGTTATACAGTTTATAGATTAAACCGTTGTGCCAGACTTTGTCGAATGCCTTTGCGACATCGAAGAATAGTGCTCCCGTCCTATTGGGCTTGGGGAGAGGTTTAGGTTTTTAATATGTGCTCCGTTAAGCGGTGCACTTGTTGGACGCACGAGTGTTCGGAACGGAAGCCGAATTGCTCGTCTGGAATTATGTTGTTCTCAAACACAAATTGTCTGAGTCTTTTCAGGATTATTCTTTCATAGATTTTCCCATAGAGTTGAGGAGACTTATAGGGCGATAGCTGGAGGCGAGGTTACGGGCTTGCCTGGTTTCGAATGCCTATGACGTCTGCCTCTTTCCAGGCATCCGGGAAGGAGCAGCTGGCGAGGAGTACGTTGAAGATGTTTGCCAGTAGGCATATTAGTGGGGCTGGGAGAGTTTTAAATACCCTGTTGCTTATACCATCCATTCCGGTGCTGACCGGTTTTTCAGGTTGCTTACTATCTCAGAGACTTCTTTGGGTGTCACTGGCTCTAGTGGATCGTCCACTGGTGGTAACGCGTCCCTACGTGTTACTTCCTCGTCCACCTGCCGCAGGTGGGCCGGATCCGTTGGTTCACGCGAGGGGGTGCATTGGCTCTCTAGACTGTCCGCGAGGCATTCGGCCTTTTCGCTGTCGTCGAAGGCTAGCGTGTCTAAATCGGGGCGTAATAGCGGGGGCATTGTTGCCACGTTCTCTACTTTGAGAGATCGGGCCAGCTGCCAGTAGGCAGTATGCGATGGCTCGATGTCTCCAAGGAGAGAATCCCACCTAGAGTTCCTAAATTCAGTGATGCGCTCTTTTACTTGCCTCTGTAGGCGTCGCATGGTTACGCGGTTTTGTTCCGTTCTATAACGGTCATGTGCTCTAATAGCTGCGTTTTTTCTCCTAATTAGGCGTCTAAGACCTGCCGGGAGCTCCATGTGCCGAGCGTTCGACTCAGGGACCGTCCTTTTGGATTCTTCGACGGCTGACTTGAGATGGTCTGTTAGTGAGTTTATTGCCCTACATGCTATTTCAGGCGAGTCTATCTTGTCCGGTATTTTGTCTAGGTGCTGTGATGTCGTAGCTTCGAGTTTGACTTCGAGGGTACGCCAGTCCACGATGGTTTTGGTCTGAGGACCTCACCATGCGGCTGGCCCAGCTTGAGTAAGACCGGTCTGTGGTCTGAGTCGAGTTCGTGAAGCGTATCTATCGAGTTAATAGCTAGGCTTACGTCTTTAAGAATCGCGATATCGAGTACGTCCGCCGCGTGAGTGTGATACGTCGGATATCTCGTAGGCGAGTCGGGTGCGATTACGTCTAACAAGTAGCGGTCCCGTATGTCGGCGAGCACGTTGCCGTTTGTATTATTGACGCGCGAGTTCCAGCTGATGTGTTTGCTGTTTGGGTCGCCGCCTATGATGACGGAGGGGCCTAGCTCTGTTAGCGTCCTAATGTCTGACGAATGGAGGGTTTTGTTTGGCGGCAGATAGGCTGATACTAGAACAAGCGGCCTGTGGCCGGTTAGCGCTATTCTACACGCGGAAACTTCGATTGTTATTAGGTCGGGAGGGTCGAGCGGTATGCAATGCAAGGACTTTTTGAAGTAAATCAGGGTGCCGCCTTTGGCGGACGTTAACCTGTCATTACGGATGATATTGTAATTTGCTATTTTAGGATCGCAATTGCTAGGCTTCAAGAAGGTTTCTTGCACTAGCATAATGTCGACGTTGTGATCGCGAAGAAACGTAGCGATTTCGTCTTTCTGCGTTTTGAGGCCGTTTGCGTTGAATGCAGCGACAGTCAGAGAGCGCGGTTTTAATCTTCCTATTGCGTTAGCCATTGGAATAATTAGTGTGTATTAAATTTGGGCATGACGCGGGTTTAGGCGCATTGGAACGACCAGATCGCGTCGATAGTGGGCATGTGCTCAATGGTGGCCATGAGTTTGTCCTGGGGTGTCGTTGCCTCGCGTAGTTTGCGGGCTAGGATTGATAGATCAGCAACGTTGATGTTGTTGATGAACCCGCATACTAATGAAAAGTCGGCGGCGAAGTTTGAGGCGCCTTGGGGCGCGGGAGTGGAGGCCGCAGGTCGTGAAGCGACCGCGCTCTTTTGGGTATAACCTAGGGGTTTAGCCCAGGCATTGGCTTTCTGCGCGAGTTCAGCAGTGGGATTGGCAGGCGCTGGCTTGGCAGGCGCTGGTTTGGCAGGTGCTGGTTTGGCAGATGCCGTTTTGGCAGGCGCTGGCTTGGCAGGCGCTGGCTTGGCAGGCGCAGGGGGTTGGGACCGTGGAGCCCCGGGGCCCTTCCTACGACCGTTCTTTTGGGTGCCGCCACGCTGACTCTTTCGCGGCGCTCTGTTGCAGCCGCGATAATTCGCGGGATGCCCCTGTTCGCCGCACAAGACGCAGCTTGGCGGTTCGGTTGCGTCGCGCGTGCGCTCGCACTCCGGAGTGCCGTGGTCTCCGAGGCATTTGACGCAGCGGGGACGCGCGAAACAATTTCTGGCCGAGTGGCCGTATAGTTGGCAGCGGTGGCACTGATTTATGATGCCTTTGTTCCGCGGTGCCTCGATGGATAGATTCGTAAGCTTACAAATCGCTTGGATGTTAAATATAGCCTTGCCTTCCGGGGACAGGTCGAGAATGGCTAGGACCAAGTCGTATGGTGACTTTTTCTGTGGGTGGTACATTCGGTGTACCTCCTGCACAGGAATATTTTTTTCGATTAGGTCGTTTTTAATATTTTCGAGGAGGAGCTCCTTAGGGAGTCCGCGAATTACTACGCGGAGACGTCTGTCCTCCTCTAGCGAGTAGGTGTGGAAACTAATGTTTTTGCTTTTTAGGTGTCTAGTCACCGTGCGAAAGTCATCTATATTTGTAAGGAATACGCGGATTCCTTGAGCTGTGGTTTGTGCTTTTGGGCACAGAATTTTGTTTTTAGTCAGCCATACTGACAGGTCGTTCCAGTGCCCTTTGTCCTGGAGTATGATCGGCGGCGGGGGTTTGGGCGCGCGGGCCCCTGCGGTCGCGGCGGCGTTGGGTTTTGACGCGAGTCGGGTTGTTTGAACGGACTTTGCCGGTTTAGATGTTGTGTTGCCGACCTTGAAACATATTTAAAAGATGGGAGGCAGTATGCGGAGGGGGGATGGGGAGAGGGAGAGAGCTTCCGGTTACCTCACTCGCCGAATGAAACGCAGAAAAACAAGATGCTTCTACTTACGGCGATATTCAGCGAGGTCGTGGTTCTCCCCACTCGAGGCAGCCCAATCGAGTAGTAAAAGCCGCTGTTTGGCTCTACCATGTCGCCGTAAAAAATACAAAGGTCAATACTTATATTTTATTATTAATGTTTAAGGGAATATAACGTTAAGTCTTAACGGTAAAATAATTAGTTATATACCTATCTTGGGCATGATGCGCTCGCTCCACGCTTCAGTTTCAATTATATTTAACTAGAAATAACCATTTATATCAATTACGGTCGGCGTTTAATTTGGGTAAATACCAATTTTATGGGTATAGTGGATTATTGTGGCGACGATACAGTAAAGTGACCCTAAAGGGTTTTGAAATTTAATAGATCGGTGTTACATGAATGATGGTTACAACGGTTTGGGTGCGACCTTTTGATGAAAATTTATTGATTTTTTATTACATAGTTTAAAATAGTTTTAGGTCGAGTTGAAAGTAATAAGCGTAAAATTTATAAGTATTTCAGTTTTAATTTTTAGAAAAGGCACCCGGGAATTATTGTTTTTAAATAACTTTTTTTAACGTAAGATTTGAGTAAGTTGCTCATGTGGTGATTCATGGGCTATGCTATTTATAATAGAACGCATTTTTTTTTAAATTTACATTTGCGTTAATATTTCCAAAAAATGACACGTCCAAGTAACTTCAAAATGAAATCGCTTCAGAAACAAAATGTCAGTGACTTTGCATTATCTAATATCCCATCGAGAGACGGAATAAAATACATTTTAAAAACCGGGTTCACTTATAATATTGACAATCAGTTTGAATGTATATCAATGGGGGTTTCGCCCACCTCATCAACATAATGTGAATTTACAAAGGTAAGGAATGCATCGACCAGTACATTACCATTTCGATGTGTAGAGGATTGGATAGCATTGTCGCGACGAGTGTGTCTGATATCGATCTCTAAGAAAAAAGTCGAGTCCGCTTGATCTAAAGAAAAGATAGAGAGCATTATGTTTTTTCTGTGCTGGTTTGGTTATTCCCTTCAATACTGAATTTAATTTTGAACGCTGTTAGATCAACAAATAATCATTTGAACGCAATATAGAATATGGTAAAGTAGGGCATGATTAAATTTCATATAACTGATTCATTTCGTCTAGTTAATAAATGACTCAGTGGAAAAATGTGTTATATTATAGTATTAACAATTACAATTAAAATTCACTAAGATGCATGTAGTTAATGTAGTACAGTTAATGTAGAACATATGTAATTTACTTGAGTCAATAAGTCCATTTAATTGAATTACACACCAATTTGATTAGATTGGAGATAATTTATTTGACGCTAACGAATACAATAGGAATTTATCTAATATAAATTTGAGTGACTAACAAGCTAATAGTCCACTTGCAAACAAATTCAAAGGAGGTTACAGATGCATTGTCTCTTCTGAGGACTGACATGGAATGTTTAACAGTCTGAAACTATACTGACTCAGTATATCTTCAAACTGAAACACAAGAGTGTTTGCACAGGTTCTTGGCAGCTGAAATAGGTAAGAGGGGCTGGCACAGACGGCTCATAGTCGAAAGTAAGCCTACCACCTAGTAAAAAACAAATTCATAAATAATCAGAAAAAATTTAGAATTTACACTTATTGTAAACATATATATCATATTTGATATTTTGTATACTAATACTCGTATTATATGTTAAGTTGCGTATTCTTATAAATAAACTGGAACCCAGAACAAAAGAATTATAGCCATGTGGGCCTACACCCACACACGCTCACAATCACCCACAGGACAAATGTGCGTCAAAGTTTGTTTAACAATCGTAGTGGACAGAGAAAACAAATGAATGAGTTAGTGCTGGTATTAGGGTATAATAACCATAAATTATTCGTGAGATTTGACCAGGATAACGATACTGCTCGAAGACTTAAATTTGAACTCCATAATAATATCTTTAAGGTTTATGAAGTTTTTATCCTTTGCTATGTTGTATGAACGAGTCTTATTAGCCTGGCCTGAGTTTTATTCGAAAGTAATGAGACACCTCCAACACAATATCGAACCACAAAACCTTTACTAATTGGAATACTTTTACCTTTTACAGAGGTTTAAATTACTGGAGCCTATAAAGACTTTTTTATTCTTAAAAGAATGCTAGTAATATTACACACATTACCAATATACCAGAGCCACGACAAATGTTGGGTAGTGGGCTAGGCCAGAACGCAGCATGCAAAGTCAGCATGCATTTTTAGAATGTATTGCCCATACTCATCAGACTCAACAAGCCAGTTGGCGAGCATAGTTCTCACGTCTCCCTCCCACTGGAGATGCTGCTCTCTAACATTGGTTTAAAAAAATTGGATTCGACAAATTCGACGGATTCATATACTGTCTTCATACTGCCGCCAGAGCCTCGTTAGCTAGCAGGCTGCATCATGTCCAGTCGAGAAAGGTTGCGAAAATGATGGAACATTCCTATGTTACAATCACTCGAATATTTATTCACCTTGAAACCAATCTGGAGATCCGGATACGATCCTTCATGTGGCGGTGTTTTACCGATGAGTGTTTCAAAACGAAAGTGTGATGTTCATCGTTGACCTGAACTAAGATGGCTACAGGCTCATCAACTTTCACGTTTGTCTAAATAATCTCTGATGTAAAAATGGGTTGAAACGACTAAAATAAATAACAAATTATTATGCCCACGGTTGTAAGACTAAATATTTATATACTATATAATATGGATACATCCGTCCATTTTCTAAAATTTAGGAAAACTTAGTTTACAAAACAAAACTTTATTTATGTTTTATGTCATCAGTTCAATTCAAAACGAATTTGTTTAAAAATCTTATAATAATCACACCACATTAAAATTGTATAGCTAGCTATGTCATCTGCCCTTGTTGGCAGGTCGCGGGCCTCGAGGTTGCCCTCTTTGTATCAAATTGTATATATTCGTATAATAAGGCCTTCTCGGCCTCGGCGAAACCTTAAAGAACTAAAGACCTGCACAGAAATTTCTTGTAGTGTTTTGCAATGACTTGTAGGGCAGTATTTATTTCATTCTATGCGAAATTGAGTACCTACTAATACCGTATTTTACCATACGAATAAAAATAATAATATGCTGGAAAGAATGACACTTTATTTAAGTAGCTTTCTAAAGTTAAAACATTCAAACCTTTATCAGAAGGAAATATCCTTTTCATTTAGTATTCTACCAACCTGAAGCAAGACAATTTAAGTAAACACACTAGCAACAGAAGCTAATGTCTGCCAATAATCGTTATCGTCGAGATAAGTACCGTAACAGAGTACCTCGCCAATTGCTTCAAGATACGTAGCGGTTAATTGCTCTGTAGATACATTTATACGATATTCCAATCTCAAGCATGTCCGTTTAAAAGTCGAATTCAGTAACAATTTTCTCTTAAAATATAATCAGAATAAGATTACAAGAAAAAGATGGAGATAAGATTTAACAAAAAACTAGCACTAAAGTGCTAATGAAGTATCGTCGTCGTAAAAATAGATATAAAATTACCAGATTGTATTCCTTCTGACATCCTTCCGGATGTGTAGTAAAATGTAATCAAATTAGAGATTTACATAATCTTAAAAGAAAAATCAAAGCGCAAAGGAAACATCTGGTGTGTCACGTGTTTCGTTAGCAAGCATGTCGTCGCTTCACAAAAACATACGCGACCAGTTTGGCCGAACAGAATTTTCACATATCTTTAATGCTTCCGTTAAAAAAAAAAGCGGGACGCACGAAATTAAATTCAAACCAGTGACTATCTTACCTCACATCGCATTATATCGTTACGCTTTTGAATAATTTATGTATGAGAATAAATAAAGGTGTGGTATGGGCCCCACCCTGTGAATACGTTGCGACCTCAGTTGATACGCCCATTACAGATATAATCGTTAATGGTTGATTTTTTTGAGTTTATGTTGTAGTGTCAAACTCAAAGAATTTTATTTAATACAGTTGCGTTGAAGTAGCGGCGATATCTCTATGGATCCTTTCACTATTGGTGTCGTGGCTGTCTTATAGGTAGTCTAACGGATTATGTGATCCTGGGAATGGGCATCAGCTTTTGCCCACCCGTCTGTCTACTATGGCAATTAATTATTAGCGGAACAATAAAGCAGTCTTTGGTATGAAGCAGAGGCATATGTCCAGTGTAATTATTTTTAATGGTAGTTTTATTTTAGAGCTTTAGTGAATAGAATAATTTAGTATTGGTTTTAAAAATAAAATATATAAAGCCTATGATTTCAGTAAAATAAAAAAATAAATAAAAATAACAGCCTATATTTATCTTACTTCTGGGCCACTGCTCTAAAAATAATCGTAGTAGGTTACAGAGCCGGTAAAACCCCCCTTACTACCGTTACTGGTTGACTGAGTTCACATATTATGAAAATACATTTTGTTTATCGTTCGATTTTGTTGACTCTTCTCTTTGTCGTTCAGAACTTGGTGTTGATTATGCCATCTTCAGTGTTACTGATGCCGAATCAAGGCAAATTTTGTGAATAAAGACTCAAAGTATTCATCATAGTACATGGGATCTTAAAAAAATAAACAGGATCCGAATAATATGAACATTATCCACGTAATCCACAGTTTTCAACCGAACACGGTATTAGGCGCCTAGCGTTTTAGATTTTGTTCCCATTACCAGTATTTATTTTTATATTGGATTTACTAGGCTGCCATCTATTTAAGAACACAAAATATTTACTCCTACGCGATATATGTAGAGCTAGCTATATGCACTCATTATATAAACTCAAAAGAATCAGTTGTTGTACGTTACCTTGTATGGTTTCGGCATTAATACCCAAACGACACATCGATACTGTCGTACTCGAATATCCTAAATTGACACTTCTCTACACTTTTAGGTGAAAAAAATATCGATTACGACGGAAGTAAAGTTAAGTGACGTGGAAACTGTCTCATGGCGAGAAATCGAAATCCATTAAGGTGTAAAGTGACTTGGTGTGACGTAATGACATTCTGCTTTGACGTTGAAAATATGAGCGCATTATTTTTACAAGGAATATATATAAGTAAATTTTGCAATAGGTATTTTATCTTAAAATGAATAAATAAAATCGAGTAAAATTATAGATTACGTTATTAGATAGGTTGTGTTATGTACCGTTTTAATTAGATATTAATTAATGCATCTTAAGAATACGAAACCTCTTACTACGTATCTCATGTTTATGAATATACCTTTATAAATGTTGGGGTATGTTGGATTCCTACTGAGTAATACCTAATTTGCCCTATTCGTCATAACTACCTGGACGTTCACCATCGCACCTCACATCATGAAGGCATTTAGAGGCCCGCTTCAGATTTAAAATATAACTCCTTCATCTTTACATACTGAAATACACCTGGACCTCGTTTTGAAGAAGACCATAAAGCTTTCCTCTACATCTGTCTCCATCTCTTCCCCACAGAAATAACCTATAGCCTTTTTGAATTATAAAATAATAGCTAACGCCCTATTGCACAAATATCTGTATATATCTATGTAATATGTAATCTAAATGTTATGCACATTTACCTTCCTTATATAATATTCTAAATTAATATAATTCCTTCCTTATTAATTTTCTAAATGATTAAAACCGCAATGAAATGCATTTATAAGTTATAGGTAAATACACAGAAGAGCCCGGATTGCGACTTATTGCACGCTATTAAAAGTGTATTAATTAATAGAAGAATCATGATTATTCTATTTTACCCCTCTATTATATTTGATTAGGAGGCCTTTTCCCAACAGTGGTCACTTACAGGCTGCTACTTTACTTTACTTTTAACATGATTAGTGAGGTACATAATTGTAGATATTAATTTCTTTATAAAAATAGTTACATTTTAGGTTCATTGATATTAAACTGTGATAATCCAAATAACTTCCTGCCATAAAGATACCTTCGGTAGGTGCCGTTTATTACACTGTAAATATTATGTGTTTATGTATTAACTATCTTAGAAAATTATAACAGGGGTGAATAATAATGTGGGTAAATAACATGGGTTTTTATACGATAATATTATGCTGTAGTACTAAAACACCAGCAGTATATCAGTTTATGACAAGGGGTGGGTTTATTCTCTATAGACCTTGTCAGTAGTATTAACGTTTTAATTTAAGTATTATTTTTAAATTAAATTATGAACTGGAAAAAATTTATTATCAAAACATTAGATTTCGTATTCTAAGTATCGCAAATAAGTACTATTAGTCATTATATTATAAGATAAAATTGAGACCAGGGGATTTAAATATTCAAACCAGATATTTCACAATCGTAGCCCTATGACAATAGTAATTCGTAAGTGATTACACTTGGGCTTGATAAAGGCTTTAGGATATTTCCGGGTGTACTCCTGTCATTGCCTTGATTCTTGACAGCAGAAATTTTATTTAATATCAGTTTCCAAATAGAAGGCAATTGTTCTACTATTCAGACTTGTTTTGACGAGGCGTGGTAAAGAGAGTCGTGATTGTGATTTTTCGTAACTATTAGGGGCAAATCGTATTATTCTACGGAAATAAATTTCAATGATAAATATGATTATTTGTATATGTAGTACTACTACGTGTAATATTTACACGTAGTTGAGCCAAGCAGAGATATTTGCTGCAGCTCGACCGGAGTGAAGTAGAGGCATCTTGTGCTTCTGCGTTTCGTTAGGTGAGAAAGGTAATCCTTTGGTTACCTCGCAACCTACTCCTCCTGCATCTCCTTCTTCCCTTCTCCTTCCCAAATACCCTTAAAGGGCGCCAACGCACTTGTAGCTCTTCGGGTGTTGCAAACGTACATGGGTGTCGGTAATCACTTAGACCAGGTTAGCCGCTTGCTCCTTTGCCCCCTTTCCCATGAAAATTAAAACGTATTGTACATACTTATGGGTGTTTTTATATATATTATACGCATTTAATATGTTTTATCAAGGGCAAATTAATATAATTATCGTATCCAACAAGGTACAAAAAACCATTCATTGTGACCAAGCAGACATGCATGAGTGATTTGAGTGGCATGTTTTAGTGTTATTCACTATCTTTGCATATTAAAAGTATGCACTACACTCTTGGGACACTAGAAGAGTGGTGATACTACCACGTTTTGAAAGTGTATACAATTTTTGGAACATTGGGGGTTGTCCACCTGCCAAGTGATATAACTTTTCATTGACAGTTGGAAGTAGCAGTAACTTACCGAGTGATTCATTTTAGGCATGTGTTGTTTCGGTGTTATGTTTTGCAAGAAATCTATTTTCCTGAGGCTGTGGTAAGATTCGTCTCAAAGAGAAGCCTTGAAAATCTTATGGAGTTCGGTGCATGCCTAATAAACCCTCAAAGAAAATGCCGGACTGAGAATAAATAGACCGCCAAGCGAATGTCAAGCGTAGCGATTATGTCAAATTATTCCATTTGGGGAGGTCCAACTCTGGCAGTGAACTACTGATGCGACACTGGAATAATAAAAAGTTCAGTCGTGCTTTTATGACTATACCAGAAATCTATTCTAAAGTAAAGCACCCAAATCAAAGGATTTTGAGAGAAGCTAACTTAGCAAGCTATCCCACCACACCCTACTTAAAATCTCTTGGCTCGTATATCTAGCTGAAGAGCCATTACTATGTCGATATTACCAGGGACGAAATTTCTGAGAAAATTTTTCGGTATTATGGTTTTAATAATAATTAAAAAGGAAGTACATTTTACATAAGAGCTTATGCTATAATATTACTAAGATATGACTTTCGCTAGGCACCAAAACACTTATAATCTGAAAGTTTTGGCTCATATGCGAGTATGAAAAACCATTATTATATTTACAACTTTAGTATCAATAACAAATGACGAGATATTGTAACAACCAAAAGTAACATATCTGTCTGTACATTATACTTGTAAGTTACGACTATCCAATCGTTAATTAATCCAATTATTCCTCGTTTTTCATTTCATAACGTGTTAAGTCGGATAAGTAAGCGACATATTGGGCTCACGATAAAGTATCCTAAGCAATCCAAACATCGACTAATATCGTTGCCGTAAATTAACAAAGAAGACACCAACATAATTTAAATTTAACAGACATTTGTTAAAATTTAGTAGACCGCAATCAATTTGTCAAAAGTTATGTATTTAAATGAATAACACATTATGTAGTCGTAAGTTAATTGATAATAATAACTGTCATGTTTTCGGTTTGCGTACTTTAAAAGAAAGTCCTTATTTAGTGCAGTATCTTATGTTAAAATGTAATATGTGACTAGCAGACGAGACGTTAAATGGAGCGTGTTATACGATTCTTTACGATGTCCCTTCTTAATAAAGAAAGTTATACCAGTTTTGCATAAATCTGAGAGAATGATGAGAGCAATTTTTATGGGAATTTATGAAAGACATCTTATAGGAATGTATATGAATCTGAATACTTGAGCGATTTAATAATTCTCAAACAGTTTGATATTTCAATACTAAATTCAATTTGTTTATATGTCAATACTACAAAAATTCAGATTGTCTTCAGTGTAAATATTGTCTATATATGATTTTAATTGTAATAAGAGTACATATTAAAAGTAATAAAAGCTGTCTTAGTTTATTAGAGTAATGTACGATAAGGCAATTTACGTACAACTATTTATGACCCAAGTTGTGTCTCGGAGATCAATTTATAGAATTTCGCGTCTGATTAATTATATGTACATTTATATGAAAACATTACGTTTGTACACATAATGTAATTACCTTTATTAAAAAAAAGTGATGCGCGTAGTTTAAATATCAATTTTTAAACATAAGATAAGGAATATTTGACGCCAATATATGATGCCAGTTAAGCAGTATGTGATAATAACACCCAGGAAAGAAGTAATTTCTGCCAAAGTGTTTCTGTATTTATGTAATTGTGCATTTGTAAATGAGTAAGTAGCGGGATGATTTTTATATAATATTGAAATTAAAAAAATAACGTCAAAAATTAGCTAACCCGTAGAGTATCATTCGCCTTTTTCTTGTTATATCTTATTAGAGGAAATTCATTATTATCCAGTATTCTATATGTAGTAGCCGATATAAAAATAAGAAAACAAAAAAGGAATCCTAT
This sequence comes from Bhutanitis thaidina, assembly GCA_029286595.1. Classification (NCBI taxonomy): domain Eukaryota; kingdom Metazoa; phylum Arthropoda; class Insecta; order Lepidoptera; family Papilionidae; genus Bhutanitis; species Bhutanitis thaidina. The sequence continues at coordinate 10,370,107 of JAGSMS010000006.1, read as the reverse complement.
ATTTCCTAGGAGTTTCTTTTATAAAATACAACGTGACAGGTGGTGAGCCTGTCGTCGTCTTAGTGACTAATTTAAAGTCAGGTAATTAATCCTAACCTCACGACTATCGGCACTCACGGCAATTTTTTTGAATTTTTTTAAGTAAATCTTAACTTATTTTTTTAATCTAACAACACTTTATAACAATCTAAATTTTTTAAGTCTTAAATAAAGTTAAAAATGCTTCATGAGGAAGCGTTATGTAGAGAACTTGATCATTATCTTCGCCAGTTACTTTGTTCATTACGTTGTTCTCAATTTATTCGTTGGAATCATTTCATCGTGTTGATATGGAATATTGGCAACTTTAAACACCTGCATGTAGGAGGAGTAGCAGGCGCGTTGCTGTTTTATAAGGTAATAGTCTGACAATGTAAAACGTCTATTAAACGCCTAGCTTAAATTGCTTCCAATTTAAGCAAATGGTTGGTCGTAACTGAAGGAGTAAAACAAGCATAGAGTTGTAAAAAAGCTAATAAGCAATAATTTATTTGTGTTATCTCATTAAAAAAAAACGCATACGCCATTATGTCTGGCGTATGTGGACTATGAGAAAGCCTTCGATTCAGTCGAAATTTGGGCGGTGCTCCAGTCTCTCCAGCGGTGCCAGATAGACTCTCGGTATATCGAAGTGCTGAGGTGTTTGTACAATGAGGCTACGATGATTATCCGAGTACAGAATCAGAGTACGAAACCAATCCAACTGCAGAAAGGTGTAAGACAGGGTGATGTCATATCCCCGAAACTCTTCACCGCTGCATTGGAAGATATTTTCAAGCAGCTGAACTGGAAGGATACGGTATCAACATCAATGGCGAATACATCACTCACCTTCGATTTGCCGACGACATAGTTCTTATGGCAAGATCGCTGGAGGAGCTTAGTACAATGCTCAATGATCTCAATAACGTCTCCCAACAGGTTGGTCTTAAGATGAACATGGACAAGACGAAGTTCATATCAAACGTCCATGTCTCACCAATACCGGATGTTGTTGGGAACAATAGGCTCGAAGTTGTAGACGAGTACGTATACCTGGGACAAATTGTCCGATTAGGTAAGTCCAACTTCGACCCAGAGGTCAATCGACGAATCCAACTCGGCTGGGCTGCGTTCGGGAAACTACGTCATATCTTCTCGTCGAGTATACCGCAAAGCCTCAAGACCAAAGTATACAACCAGTGCGTGTTGCTAGTGATGACATACGGATCCGAGACTTGGTCCGTCACTGCAGCCCGTATGAGGAAGCTCAAAGTTGGTCAGCGCGCTATGGAAAGGGCTATGATCGGTGTTTCTCTGCGTGATAGAGTCTGCAACGATGATATCCGCAGCAGAACTGAGGTAACCGATATAGCCGTAAAGATCAGCAAGCTGAAGTGGCAATGGGCCGGCCACATAGCTCGCAGAACTGACAACCGTTGGGGAAAAAAGGTTCTCGAGTGGCAGCCACGTACAGGCAAACGCAGTATAGGACGACCCCCATTAGATGGAGTGACGACCTGCGCAGTGTTGCGGGAAGTCGATGGATGCAGGTGGCTCAGGACCGAGCTTCGTGGCAATCTTTGGGGGAGGCCTATGTTCAGCAGTAGACTTCTGATAGGCTGAAATGATGACGATGATTAAAAAAAATGTTTGCACAGAATACGTTGTCAAATGATACAAAATTTACATATATAACTAATTCATATAGCAATAAAAATATTTGTTGAAGCGAAGTAGTGATAAACTTTTCTGTAATTTATAGCAGCCTGCAGAAGTTTCCAGTTTGTTATGATATAAACAATATTTTATTTGCACGTGTCATCTTGTCATCAGGGACTGCTTTTACGATGTTTGTTTCTAGTTTCAGCAGTTATGTTGTAGCTTGATTAAATCAAAGGAAATATTACAGATTTACATCTTCCTTGGCAAAATGATTTGTGTCACTTTGGATTATGTAAGGATGAAGTATTAAGGAAATATCGGCAAGTACTCTTTTCATAGAATTAAATATAAAAAAAAATGAAATTATTTTTTTATAATAACAGTTATATATTAAACAAGCTGTGTAGTAATTCTTAACAGGTTACTGACGTGATAAGTTAGAGTAATTAAAACCTAGAGCTAACATAAGTCTTTTTGCACCTTTTTGATAAAATACTAAGCATTAAAAATGTTCGTGTAAGAAAATTTCTTCCATATCAAACCATATCAACTTTTTGAAATGAAACTACTATTTACGGATTTTATCGCATTTAATTTAATTATTATTATTTTTAGGGGACTAAAGTCTAGATGTCGTAGTAAGCTCGGCTACCGTCAGCTTTTTAATCATCGGGATTAATATTCCTATGTAAAGTATTCGCGTAAATACATCAGTATGAAATCAAGTAATTTTCTTATCGACATATGCAATGGAAATTTCATTTGTGAAATGTATGTTCCTCTAACGGTCACCTCCTCAGGTATCCTCTGTTTTGTCGTTTTGGAGAATTAAGGTATTGATCAAATAACCCCGTATAGCACAGCAATTAGTTGCTCTAATTACTACTACTGGACATAGATCTCACATTATAGAAGAATTAAGTTGCATTGAAGTCCTTTGTGTAGCTCTCTTGTGCGTTGATGGACTAAGCATGACTTTGACTATTCTACATCATACCGATTTCCCCCTGACGTAAGCAACTGTCGACGTGATTATATTTTAAATGAAGCAAGTATAATATAATATACATCGGTATACTTGTGCCCATATACACAAAACGCGTACAAAACGTGTACAAAACTATTTAAGGGTAACGGTCAGAAATTCCACACAGTGGTAAGTGGTTACTGTGTTTAGAATATTTGGCGGCACGGTTCACGCTGTGGCATGTTACATGAAGGCAATTGTTTTTCACAACAAGATTACACACCATTTGTTATACCTCTGAGATTCACCCACTGTACAAAGAAAAGTTTTAAAGTTTCTTCGTAGCAGATTTAATATAAATACTGCTTATAGTTTAAGAAGCAGGAGCCAATCCTGCTCCGTACTCCGCACAACGCTCCAGGACTACGTTTTAATCTCCATATTTACGTGCTACGTACGATCAATAACTAGCTGCAACATGCTCCAATCGGTCATTGTTAAAAAATAAACAATTCAATTTTAGTAAATAAGCCCAGTAGCTGAGAGCTGGGCTATGACTTTAAACTTCTTTGTACGCGAGTGACCCGGGTTTAATTTCAAGAACCGACACCACGAAAAATGTTAACTGCAATTTTAGGTTCTGAATTTATCACGTGCTTGATGCACTTGCTTTAACATGGAAAAGAAAATATCAGTGAATTTTTTTTGAGAAAATATAAAGTCTGCTGATTCGCACTAGAGTAGCACTCCAAAACTGTCTCAAAAATGAGAGACCTTAGCCCAGCTGTGAGATATTCAAAAGCAGTTTACATTTTGAAAATTCTCAGCTTACTACCTTAACTAAGTACGCCGATTCATTACAACGCATCCGTTTCGACGGATAACAGACATACGCAAGGAACAAATTAATAGATGTCCGATAAATGGGTATCATAAAAAGCTATCACCTGTTCATTCTTCAGTCGGCGTATTCAGTCACATGCATCGTAATTAATAAAAATAAAAACTTGCCAGTGAAGGCCTAAAACGCATTTAATTCTTGATAAGGGTAACAAATTGGATAAAGATAGCACGACGCATAGAGACAGCGAGATCGTAAGTGCATTGCCGTGATAACTCCAATAAGATCGTAAGTGTTAGATGGATATACAGATAGGATTTTAAATATTTAGAAATAATTTTAACTTTTTTGAATTTTTTTATTTTTTATGGTTTTGTGAAGCAAATTCCAGTTTATAATAATATAAGAAATTTTAAATACATTTAAATATTATTACTATAAACAAAATCAATATTATATATGAAACATGTACAAAATCAATATTAGAAATATAGCATTCACTGCTCTACAAAGACTGCTAATAAGTGTAAAAGATTTTCGAAATCACTATATTTTTTTAGCAATTCTAGTAACGAAAGCATTTTCAATTTTTTAAACATGCTCTTGTTCTAATATATGAATAGATATTGGAAGTTGAGGTGGTTATAGAAACATCAGACGACGCACAGTTCTGATGACGACGGACCTGCTGGCTATTATTGTTTTGAGTGTTTAAGGCTAGACAAATTAGAGAATCCACAAAAGCCACGAAATCGTTTTGCAGTTTCTCTTAGATGACTTTTACAACACGGATTTGACTACTATACTATAAATAACCTAGATGATACTATAAAGGCGTGTCCTTATTAGTATATTGTTTGTCCTTCAGTCGGCGTATTCAGTCACATGCATCGTAATTAATAAAAATAAAAACTTGCCAGTGAAGGCCTAAAACGCATTTAATTCTTGATAAGGGTAACAAATTGGATAAAGATAGCACGACGCATAGAGACAGCGAGATCGTAAGTGCATTGCCGTGATAACTCCAATAAGATCGTAAGTGTTAGATGGATATACAGATAGGATTTTAAATATTTAGAAATAATTTTAACTTTTTGAATTTTTTTTTGAGAAAATATAAAGTCTGCTGATTCGCACTAGAGTAGCACTCCAAAACTGTCTCAAAAATGAGAGACCTTAGCCCAGCTGTGAGATATTCAAAAGCAGTTTACATTTTGAAAATTCTCAGCTTACTACCTTAACTAAGTACGCCGATTCATTACAACGCATCCGTTTCGACGGATAACAGACATACGCAAGGAACAAATTAATAGATGTCCGATAAATGGGTATCATAAAAAGCTATCACCTGTTCATTCTTCAGTCGGCGTATTCAGTCACATGCATCGTAATTAATAAAAATAAAAACTTGCCAGTGAAGGCCTAAAACGCATTTAATTCTTGATAAGGGTAACAAATTGGATAAAGATAGCACGACGCATAGAGACAGCGAGATCGTAAGTGCATTGCCGTGATAACTCCAATAAGATCGTAAGTGTTAGATGGATATACAGATAGGATTTTAAATATTTAGAAATAATTTTAACTTTTTTGAATTTTTTTATTTTTTATGGTTTTGTGAAGCAAATTCCAGTTTATAATAATATAAGAAATTTTAAATACATTTAAATATTATTACTATAAACAAAATCAATATTATATATGAAACATGTACAAAATCAATATTAGAAATATAGCATTCACTGCTCTACAAAGACTGCTAATAAGTGTAAAAGATTTTCGAAATCACTATATTTTTTTAGCAATTCTAGTAACGAAAGCATTTTCAATTTTTAAACATGCTCTTGTTCTAATATATGAATAGATATTGGAAGTTGAGGTGGTTATAGAAACATCAGACGACGCACAGTTCTGATGACGACGGACCTGCTGGCTATTATTGTTTTGAGTGTTTAAGGCTAGACAAATTAGAGAATCCACAAAAGCCACGAAATCGTTTTGCAGTTTCTCTTAGATGACTTTTACAACACGGATTTGACTACTATACTATAAATAACCTAGATGATACTATAAAGGCGTGTCCTTATTAGTATATTGTTTGTCCTTAAGTCTGCGTCTTAGCACTGCGGCATCGGTGATGTTTGTAATCTGAAAATGTCAAAGGTATTCAATTTGAATATCAACTCTTATCTAACTTCCATACTTAATTTTATCGATGAAATATCTATCGAAAGGATTCAGTGTATCGCGATAAAATACAAACGGAATAAAACATTTCACGTTTATCTCTTAATATTAACTCATGCTGACATATGACATTGACATTGTGTAACAACAAAATACGATTTCGCATTTTATTAGTTATCGAGCAATAAATATTAACGACACGTACCATTATTGTGTTTGCCATTGAAAAGCTTCTCTATTTGTGAATAAACTTGCTGAGAAACAGAGAAGCCAGAAAGAATTTCATGTAATTTCTTACATAATATGAAATATATAACATCATGACGCTAAGAAGTTCAATACAAATGGGATATTAGTCGCGCAAGATCCATCTCGTCACTAATACTAATGCCCCTTTGTGTAAGCCTGGGAGTGTCGAGATTACTATCAGTAGTCTGACCATCGCTTATAATCGTTCAATCATTCCTCGTAAGCGCTGCTATTAATACCATTCCTTATACAACATCTTTTATACACAATATTATTTTGTACGTGGCAAATAAATAAAATAACACAAAGATTTTTGAACGTTTAAATATTAACGTTTAAATTCATTTTGATGAAACGGAAGAGAAATTTAGTTTAATTACAATTGTAACAAATATTTAATATTTAATTTCTGTCAGTCAGTTTCTTTTTTCATAAATGATCTGCCGTTATTGGTGCAAGCTTTCACAAATACAGCATTCAATGACATTGAAAGTCAGTCGAAGTGAGTATCTTAGTGAAGTAAATGGAAGTATTTTTCACAAAAATACTATTTATTAGATTATGAGCTTTAATGTGGAAACGTAGTCAACTGACCGATATACCCACTGATAAGATTGGTTTCTTTTAGTTATGTTTACAGCATTATTTCTTATGGTATTACTACATGGGGAAATGTAGCAGAAGTCATAACTATTTTTATATTGCATAAATGATTAGTGTAGTGATTCCCTACTAATTTGAGAACGTAATGTATTTTACGAAAATATTATGTACTTAAAAAACGTTCGTCACTATTCCTGAGCAATAGTGACCGACATGATTTTGAATTGAGAAGTAAAAAAAAGCAAGAAAATCAAAATTGTTCCATTACGGATATTTAATCTTCCAGAAACCAAAATTAAAAACATACATCAAAAAGTTTTTGTGTTCAAAGTTTACGAAGCTATTTTGCAATTGGCTAGTACGTCATTGCTTGCACTGCATGCTTTCAGTTGCCTATAGTTATAGCTCAAAATAATATATATCATATGTTCTAGTTGCACATACATATATAGATTCAAAATATATAGGACAAATTCAGAGGTAATTTTTTAATAACTAATGGAACATAACAGACATTTAGTCCTTAAGAAAAAAATATTATATATTTTAGCATCAAATACTTATCAACTAAACTTCGAACGAACTTTGAATTTTATGGTTATTTTTTTTATGGTGGAATGACTCGTATATTATCAATTAATAAATGTAATATATAATAATATTTATGATTTTTAATATTTCTCCGGAAATTTTCATTCACAGCCGTGGTAAATGCAGTACTTGAAACTGCAATAAACTATATTGAATATAACACTTACGAGTAAATATCTACGTACAGAGATTTTAAAATGCAGCATTTACAACTAATTCCCATTAAGAAATAAATCAAAATATATATAATTTATCTTGAATATTCGAGAAAATTATGTGTAGTAAGATTGTTTTGATATACGCTAAAGAAGCTTTTATACTTAAGCTAATGGTTATTTACTAAATACCATTAAATTAATGAACGTAATAAAGTTGGGACAAATAAATGTTATAGCATATATGCATGTAGCATATTTATTACATAAACAAAATATCGAACTTTACAGATAACGTTGTTCCTGAATTCCGGGCCATTTTATTGTTATGTGTCACGAAATGAGGCAGTAAAGATCCGTTAATAGTATAAATTTTCGAAATTTAGTACATAATGATTTGCATACGACTGTTGTCGCCTTTTATAGAATGTCGCGTGTGAACTAGCCATCATCGCTGAAGGTTTTTAAATGGTTATTGATGGCTCAGTTTGCTCGTATCTCTTAATCAAATTCGTGATGTTATTTTCTCTTTGAAAGAAATAGCAAAGTATTCAAAGTTATACTTGGTTTTATAGAGATTCCATGAGTTTATTGCATTTAGGAACGCAAGTAATATCGCTCTTAGATTAGGTTCACAATAAAGTTCTTAATTTAAAATTTAAAGAAATTTCTTTCTTGATTACCAATTACAATTATTGCATGGATGTATACGATGACCCCCTGCCAAATAAATCGGAACTCTGAGTGAGCATGTTCAAATCAAATTAAATCATTTATTCATCGACATAGGAAGTATAAATTTTGTTACTTAGGTAACTAGTGTATACCAACGAGGATGCTAAAGATCGAGCAAATTATTATTGGAAAGCACAAGACATTTGTTTTGCTGCGAGTAAAGGGAATACAAATATCTCGCTGGACTATATCACGTATTAATTAACACCAGCAAGTAATGTAGTAGTTAAGGCCTAATAAATAAATTTACATAAAAATAAATAAAAATTAGAGGGAACCAGTAAAAAAGCAATGCGTATATACTCGTACGTAAGCGTAACCCGGAGGTAACATGAAACCATAATTTCCCTTCATGTGTGAATTTTAAAACGTGAAAGCAAACGATGGAGCTGGCTTTTTCAGTTTGCGTTGGGGTCGCTGTAACGGACCCCATATGTTTGAACTTAATGAGCATAACCTGTCCACAGTTGTATGGTTGTAAATGTGATTTTTGAGTAATTAGAACGTTTGCGTATGATTTATACGGTTAAGCCGTCCCTTTTTAATTTGTAAAGGACACGCCGACTGCTCGCTGACTGTATTTTTAATGTGTTTAGAAGTCGTACCGCTTTCAATCGTGTTTTATTCACATGAAGTGCGCAACCCTCGAAGGGAAAAAGATTCTATTATATTTCACATTCAGTAGTCATAATTAACTTACGTTGTTTAAAGTACAAAATTAATTAAGTTTCTAGTCTAGTTTTACTTTTCTAATATCCGTTAAATAGCGGCGTGAGAATCTGCCAGACCCTTTCTTAGACTAAGTGAGAGGGAACAAAGGTAAAAGCTTAAGGAATTCATAGCAATCTCGAGGAGCAAACCGGGCTTGCTACACATCACATTCTATCTCCCGGAGAGGTTGATTGTGGGAGCCCTAAGCTGCGCTGAGCATAATGGAGATCAGTATAATCTCTACCTCTCTGTCTACCTCTATGGGTGACAGAAGTGAGTGTTTTAAATTATTTGTAGGAAAAAAAAAAGTTTTTTTGGACACAGACAACAGCTTAATATTTTTAATAAGTATATATTGTATATGATTCTTTTTACTAAATGTTAACCTCAACTACAAGTGACAAATGCTACTGGAGCAACTAGAGAGTCAAGATAGACTATTATACATATGTATATATGTATATATCAATTCCAAATTCCACATCCGATTGATAGAAATGGGTATCACCAGTGCAAAGGTCTTTACTTACAATGTATATTGTAAGGTTTCTATTTTGACTACTAGTTCTAGTTATTTTTAGGTCTTAAACTATAATTTCACCAAAGTTTATATAGAACAACATAACAGGTGGCGAGCCTGTTGCCACTTTAACGTTTGGGTTTCGACATAAATCGTACATTATACATAAATAAAAACTCATCGAAACGAGCTCCTTACATAGTGGACCAAACTTGAGTTTATTGATTTTGATTTTACTTGAGTCTCCTTTTATTTTTTGTAAAAATTACATATCCCAGTGATTTCTGAATCGATTTTTATATCTTTTTTTTTATTGGATTGCAATCAACTTTATTCAGAGAAGTTTACAGCAGTGGTGACGCTGATTAAGATCAAATACCTCACAGCCTGTTATTATACTGGCTCAGAACTAGAAATGAGCCTTGACATCTAGAGTTGGAGCGTACTACCTGGCTCCAACTCTAGATGCCGTCAAGTAAAATAATTCAGAGAAATGCTCTTTTGGGATTTGTAAGTTTGGTGACAATCAAATGATGCGCCAATAGTACTAGACACCACTAATCCTTTAATTAATTCTAATGTATTATTATTATTATTTACAGTTACATTTACTTATGCCAAATTAAAGCAATGTTCATTAACTAGTATTTAACAAGATGAAATTTATTACGAGCCAACTTTATATTTCACGCTGCAATATCGCAGCACTATTTGAGTTCAACCCACACTTTATATTTGCAACGCGAACCACGCAGGAAACATAAATCACAAATCAACGTTCAGACAATCACTAACGAACGTTGTACAAATAGCGAAATCAAGTTATACGAACAAAAATGAATGAAACAATGGTAAAGGCCTCTATCACACTTCAATTTGTCAAAAATGTGTCGTTATAAAGTGCACCCCACACTAGGCGGATATTATTTTGTAAATGTATAAAATAAATGTATTATGTATAATATATTGCTCCAATATTTAGTTTCTAAGCTAGTTATGGCGAATAATGCTTGTTGTTTCATTACATTACATAATATGAAACGATATGTTCTCACTAGAACAAGAGTCAGTAAGTATCAGCGTTAAATCAGCGACAGAGTTTCCAGAATCACTAATTGTAGTGAAAAAGTTGTTATCAACAACAACGCTGTAACAAAATTTGGAGAACGCATGTGGCTCATGCATGATGTTAATGCATGACCGTTACGGGCAAACTGTTGATACTGTTTTCAACTTGTACATAGTCTTAAGCGATAAAACTCTTTATTCCATTCTACTAACATGATATTGTCAATTGGATAGTCACAGTTTTATTCTAGTTATTATCCTACTTACATAACACAACCCAGATGACACGCTCTATTTTCCACGGAAGCAAACAGCTAAGTATTTTACAGCGCATTCAAATAAATAAAAAAAATATTGTTGGCTCGATGACGTAGTGTCTAAGCTTTTAGCCACGCCGCCGGGGTTGATTCCCGCACGTGACTAGTATTTCTAAGGATTACAAATAACTGTTCCGGGTCTGGGTGGATGTCCATGTGCAATTTATGTACGTTAACGGCCTCCATGACACAGGAGCATGGGGAATCCTAGTGTGTGTAACGTTTAAGTTAAGATAATACTAATAATAGACAAGGACCTAAAATGGCCATTGTCGTCGTTGTGTGTTGTAAAAATATGGCTTCCGAGTCGTGTTGCGTTGCATCCCAATGAAATGCGGAAGAGTCTCTCTTCATCCGATCTTATCGTATATGTGTAATCTCGGATACGGGAGTTAAAGACAGATTTTCTATATTTCCGCGTACACTTGCGGCACTATGTAATCCCCTGGACAATTGACAACTGTCGATAGTATAAGAAAGTTGTCGCAGCGGTTGAAATCGGCCAGGAGGACATCATCATCATATTTAAAAGTAAACATAATTTAAAATTAAACTGTCGTTTACTGGTTTTATAAAGCAAAATTTAACTCGAAACTAATTTACAGGTTAAATTAGTTTCATTTCAAATGTGCTTGTAATTCGCGTAAATACATATTTTTATAGATATTATGGATTTTAAACTGATCTTAATAATTCAGAAATTCAGTATTAAAATACATAAATTACAGATCTTTTCATCTATTACACAGTTACAAGTCAATCCTTTTTTTAAGTTTTGTAGATGAAAAGTAATTGCCATATTACCTATAATTATAATAGATTTTCAGCATTTATTTTTGTTGAATTTTACAACAAGGGAAGGGCACGCCACGCTGCTCCAGTGCGGGCTTCACATACTTCCGAAATAATATTATTTTATTACTTCTTAGACATGAGGGTTTCCTCACGATGTTTTCCTTCACCGCCGAGCACGTGGTATATATAGCACGCAAAATTGCTATTAACAATTTCTGTGTTTCCGGCATTGGAGTTCGAACCCAGGTCACTAGCGCTCTATGAAACTTAAGCGATCGCCCTGACCACTAGGCTACCACAGCTTGGTTGGTGTACCGAGATGTTAGTCTGTGCCACCACCACACTGCTGTAGATGTATTTTTTATAGGATTTAGGTGACAAACGAGCTAACCGTCCACCTGGTGGTAAGTGCTAAAGCACCATGGAGAGACGTTATAGATACTTTGTCACCCCTGAGGACAAATATGGAATTTCACACAGTCTGCAATTATACAGGCTCTTTATACTCTTCTAACTGAAAGACAAAAATGGTTGCACTGCTGATTGCCGGTGGGAGTAAGTAAGAGGCTAATACCTACCCAGATGGCTTCTAGGCAAGAAAAACAGTCCTTTGTCTAATAATATTAATTAGACTAACCTAGTACAAGCCTAGGTATAGAAGGAAATACCCGAAAATTCAAACAGACGGTTTCTAGGCAGAAAAAGAGTTTTCTTACCTATAAAAGTCTTTAGAGACTGGAAATTATAGAAAAATTATTTAGAAGTAGCTTCAATACTTGTTTTTTTTGCTTTTTTTTTTTGATTATCCACTCAGTAGGATTTGCTCCTTAGTCGTAGAGGCGTTTTAGAAACATAAATCACAAATGGGAAACCTCCCAGACATTGCATCTATTTGCAGGTTAAACATATACTAGTCTTTGTTGAATTGGAACCTGCGGCGTTTAGCGTTGCAGGCATTGCCAATGCGCCAACTAAGACGTCGTAAGTCGTAAAGTATTCCTTTATATTGGCCGTAAGGTGAAAGTTTTACGAAAGCATGTATTATACGGTACGTCTGTAGTATACTTTATAATATTTGCGTTTTCACGTTTCGTTGCGGAGTTTTCCCTTCTCGGTATCCACACTCAGACATGGTCCGAATGAATATTGTTTTACGTGAAACGGCAAAACGTAAAAAAGCAAGTTAAAATAGCCGGGGCCTTTTTGAAAAGAGCATTGCCTTTAGGCGATCATTGCAGACACGCAACGTAGTTTTGCCGAACGGTTATGTTTTTTAGTATTTGTTTATTTCAGTTTTTAATTCTATGTATCGGGCGTGCATGTGCTTGCTTATTGGCTTGGAATGACATGTCGAGAATAAATATACTGTTTGAAAACCATATAATAACTTAAAGCAAACACTTTGTGTCACGAAAATGCCTGTTGGCGTGAAATACGAGTACAAAACCATGAAAGGATATTTTGTTTTACATTTGTTTCCAATGGCCTGTACAAGATGTTTTAAGTATTCTAATAACGGTACAATAAATAATAATTAAGCCTTTTGGTTACCGAGTAAGCAAGCTATCTCCGTGTCTCACTCCATTTGAGAAGATCATATCATAAAATTCAATTAAGAGAAATAATGGCAGAAAAACCTTTTGGTCTTCGGCAGATTGCATGGTAGTTAGCTTGAATATACTGGACGACAATTATCTAAAATGGAGTTAGGCAGCGTATAGATTTTGTACTCTGATCGCTGATATTTGAGCATACGTGTGCATTGCCATGACTTTCACATTCATATTGGTTAGAGGCGCTCGTTATCCTAACTTTGAATCCAATATTTACTTTTATCTAAACTACGTAAAATATTAATTGAACTTCTGACAACTTACCTTACCTTAACTTAACAACCTACAAATAATTTACTGTAGGACACAGGCCAGGCGTGCCTATTGTGTTAAATCCTAATTAAGGGTGTTAATTAGGATTTGCCAGAATTAGCACGCTCGATCAACGGATTGGCGATTGCAGTATCGAGCACCGAGCAACTCAGAGGCTGTTGTTCGTCATCGTACTGCTAATATTCGTTTTTTTTGTCATTTTTCGAGATGGTTACACCGCCATTTGTCAGTAGGCTTTTCAAGGCTTTTTACTTAGTTGCCTCTTACGACACCCACGGGAAGAAAGGGGGAGGTAGATTCCATACGGCACTCGCCTCATACCCGTAACTCAAGCGTCAAGCGTAATAGTTTGCAAATGGAAATACATAAAGCCATATCGCGTGTTTCTTTATCCATTGGGTGTCTAAAACGAAAACGGTGATGAAAATCGTTTGACATTCCGATTCGAAAGATTACAAAGTAACCCTGACCTCAATGACCACACCGGGACCGGTAGCGCCACCAACCCTCAAATTCTGACATGCCATTGCCCTGTACATACGTGGTTATTATGTGTATATATCAGATATACAGCTTGTGACGAATAGATTTTCTATTTTAATAATGTTATTTATTTATTTCTCTTCAGAATAGGTGTAATGCTCGGTTTAACAAAAAAGCCAGGCTAGGACCTATGTATTTACGAAAGAAGGATTTGATTTAAAAGTACCTGGTAAACATACAGGTTTACGTAAAAAAACCTGCGTAACAGGTAATTATCCACACAAATTTTTTAATATATTCATTGTTAACTAAATTTAAACCATGATAGAACATAGACTTTGTAGTAATGTATGTTAGTGTATCAGAGACTTTATCAAGGTGTGAGATTGTGTTTCTATTTTTTTAATGATATTACCTGGAACTCACTAGGTAGTGCGACCAAGGTTGAGCTCCATTTCCTGACTAGTATGTGTCCAGATAGATATCACCGTATTATCTATTCCTGCCGCCAACCACTAATACTGCCATTATACTCGTAATTACGAGCTGTGTGGCTTTCTGTCTTAGGTTTCAGAGACCATGCACCTGTAAACTCTTTTTTTTAAGATAGTTGCAGATGTCTATGAACTTACCACCAGGTGGAGTTAAAGGTCCAGAACTAACGTTAATTTGTACCTCTCACATAATAAAAAAAAATGTTATAAAAGAGATCGTACAAGAATAATAACTTTAAAGTTTATGCACGGTTTATTTTAAAACTTTTTTCATACGAGCATACTATGTAAACTTCTTAACTATAAATATAAATTCTGTAAATGTATCTATAAAATAATAGTATTTTCTTAAGTTCATATAAATATTCACATCGTACATACCAAAAATGTTTTGTACGGTAGCCCGTACATAAAACATTGCGCCTTAAAAACGCCTAAACCGATTTTTACAGAACTTTCACTAGACGGTAGAGGACGTAGTAGGCAGTAAGTTAAACTAATTTGCCAAAAAGAAATATTTAGGAGTTTTCCACGAAAATTATTAACTTTTAAAAATCCTTAAACGCTTTTCTCTCATTGATGTCTCTTTTTGAAGTCGTGTTTAATTACTAATAAAACTTGTTCTTGAAAATGAGTGTTGTGTGACAAAGTTTAGTTTCGTATGATAATTCATGATTGTCAGTGAGTACTAAGAGATGAAAATTTTGGCTCCAATTTTTAGTAAAGGATTTTTTAAACATTTAAAAATTCTGAATGTTTTCTTTGCATTAATATGTACGAGGTCTGTCACAATTTTAAAATTCACCCCAATATTTTCACAATACAAAATCAAAACAATTAAATACACGATATGAGGGTTAGGCGCATGGCAGTATTGAGGGGGATATCGCTTCAGTACTGTACATTTTTAAAATTGTAGAGCGCCCACTTTAAGGAAAACCAACATTATTTTCATAAACATAGAGCCTATATTATGAAACAGGGATGAGTACTTTCCTGCAATTTCGCTAAGGTATGATCTGACAATTTTCAAGCAGACAGCGCCAGTGTTGGTCGAAAATGTACCTTTTCTTCTTTGAATAGCAGTTAAGTTTCTGCAAAGAATTTATGAGTTTTCCTTTTTGAAGTTAATCGTTACTTTGGCTTGCATCTGCATGGAGCGTGTTGATAATTCGGAGTTTAATGAAGCGAGCTCGAGATTCGTCTCCGGAGGAAGATTGTTGAAAAAATTCTAGCAGAGAATGCAAATTTTCCCCATAATTGTGCATTCCATTGTCTCGTTTATGAAACGAAGGAAAATACACTTCATCTTTACACTTTAGGTTTTATTTCAGCGCCGATGAATGGTTAACGCGTGCAGCCGCTCATTTTCCTGGTTGCAAACAAAAGGGATTTTTTTTGGGAGGAGATTTATTATAAGGGGAGGGTTTGTGTTTTTATTGTTTTGAGAGCTTATTAAAGTTTAATATTAAAAGGCGACTTTCTTTTATCAAAAAAGTACTTCGCGTATTTTCTTATTGTGCTATTCAGTTATTTAATAAAATAACTCAATACCATAAAGTAGGGCAAAATACTGTTAATATGATTAAAACATTTTTACATCATCCCTGCAGTTTTATTATCAAAGATATCATACATAGAATCGTGAGATTTTTAGGTAAATAGAACAGAAAAGAAAAGAAAAAGAGCTGAACTAAACATTAGACGTAAAAGTTCTAGGATCAGCCGTCCGTATAATATCCAATATCATGGCAAAACGAGATCCATTCCACAACATTTATTATTTATTGTCAGACTACAAAAATGTTAGTTTCGCCGAATCATGGTGCCCACTAAGTATGCCGCCGATATTTCGAATATCATGCCGACCAATGTTGTTGAACTCGAAACTTTTTAATTGTAATGGAGATTAGCGGTTATCTGATATAAGCTAGTGTGAGCATTTGTAATAACATATTTATTTCTAACGTTTGACAGCTGTAGGCGTTCCGATCTACGAGATAAAATAGAGCAGGCTCTAATGCGTATAACTCCCCAACTATTACTTTACTCTGTGATCGATCTTCAATTCTTTTTTCAATTATATGACATACATGGCGGTGAATACAATTTGTATCTTCAGTTTTTTTTAGAAATTTTAATATCATTTTTACAATCTGTTCGAAAAGTTATAACGAAGTAAATATTATGAATTTTGTAATAACTTTGATACTATAAAAATATTTTTCAACACTCAAGTTATTTTATTTAGGATCTGCATGTATTGTGATTGTTACTGCATCATATTTTTTCTCCGATTTATTTCATAAGCGTTCCGTGATATAGTTAAAAATAACATATACAGGTGATTGAAACCTTCTTTTAATCATTGATATTACAATATAACATGAGCCAGAAGGTTGCGCTCTTTACAACAAAGAACAATAAATTATTATTAAGTTTCAATGAGTTCAGAGAACTGATGATCACTGGGTGGCGGGTTTCTTAGGTGTCGTCTGGGCAAATACCATCATCTTACGCTTTTCTCGCTCCAATCAGCAGTGTAGCAACTGTTGTTTAATAAAGACGTGATACATAGTGGTCAGATTGCCATTATCAAAATACCCCGCATTATAATAATCGGCACAACAAAAAGGTAGTATAATTACAGGCCATGATGCATTTCATCTCTGTACTCAGGGGTGTCAGGGCATCTGTAGCCTTCTTCGGTTGAAGTTGTTTGCATGTGTGCATGGGCTGTAGTAGCTACTTACCATCAGGTGGACTGCTAAGTCGTTTGTGACTTCTATCCAATAAAATAAAAGTTAACAATAATTATTCACGAAATTTTAATATTATGATACGTGAAGGGATAAGTGTAGTATGTGCGAATATGTAAGTAACGAAGAGATGTATTTAGTTGGTTGGATGGTTCACATAATAAATTCTGGTTCAAGTCACGACTTCAATATTTATTTATAATCTTAATTATATACGTGTATGGATGTTTGTGTAGCCTCCCATACACACACCTTTGAACCTAAATTCGTAGTAAACATCGGATAAGAAAATGTAAATATGAGGTACTTTATCTGTGTTTGTGGTTACACTTACTGCTAATCTAATATATACAGCGCAATTGACAACTGCTCATATTATTCGGAAGTTGTGGCTGTGCACAAAAGCGGTCAGAAGGTCAATTGCCTATATTTTTTTAAATAAACAAACATAATTAAATTTGGGCTTCCGATATGATGAGAAAATAAAACGTTACATTTAAACACTTTCATTTATTAAAATTCAAATTATATTATTTTGGCTACCCTTTGCAATTGCGTATCATGCCTTAAAAGTAAATATGAGAGTCGATTTTCCGAGTCATTTTGTGCTCGTTAACTCTTAGAGGTCCCTTGCCGATATTAGTGAGTGCAGCGTTAGGAAAACTGCATATCATGTATTTAATAACGATTTTTGTTGTCACTTTATACAAGAAATATATTATATATGTACGCACTCTCACCTGTAGGGGAAGATGTTGATTATAGATTTACATTTTGCCCAAATCATAGAAAGACTTATTTCCGCAGTCCATTTTACGCCCCTACGGGAGATAGAACATGACGGACGGAGAGCAAGATTTTCGGTGCTTTTTCCTTACTCTGTTCATATGACACTCATTGAACCCCTTTCTTAACTCGTCCCCTTCACGGCAATTTATCATTGTCAAGGTAAACTATTCTTTTTTCCATCAAGTATATCCCCTCCAATGAAAATATTTTTTACTGCTGTATCGATGCTGTTTTTTTTTTAAATATATGTTTATATAAAAAGGAATTTAAAAAGTAGAGAAAGGACTTTCTACCTCTGTTGTATGAATAATTCTAAAAGTATAATGTATATTACAGAATATTGTAACTCGTCAATATTTTATTGCTACATAATGTCTTTAGAAACACAATAGTAATGTATGCTTGTTAACTAACAAGTTTATGTAGTAACAAAGTACGTTTTAATATCTGTTTGGTATATGTAGTCTTATATTATACATAATTTTTTTGTTTTTTTATATTCGCTTTATTCAAAAATAACAAGTGAAATAATACGGAAAGCATTAAAAAATCATAAATGAATATAATGATGAAAGCATAAAGAAAAACAAAACTACAGAATTTAAAAGAGCGTTTAAACAAACACCTGACTGGCAATTCCGCGCGATCTCAGCGTCGACAACAACGCGCATAATTTGTCGCCTGATGAATAGCACAATGCAAGAGGTAGGTATCCCCTGTCTAGACTCAGACTTAATAACTGCAAATCATTGCGAATTGGATGCCCGGTGTAGTTGTGAATGCTATTTTTATTAAGCAACATAAATTGAAGGCGTAATTTTTAACAGTTTTAAGATATGATAGTTTAGCATTTTCATAATAAAGAAAATATTAAAAAGAGTTGCTTCGTTTCGCAAATCTGTTTATAATCGAAAAGTTCGATGAGGTTCTAGATTTTATATTTATGTAAATTTTGTTACAATTATAAATATTTTTTTAATGATGGCTTATTAATGCGTCGGTCTACATAGTTTTACATTATAATACGAGTAGCTGTTACACGAGAAATCGAATCAAAGGTATTTTGAAGACTATTTTTACCATGTTTCAATTAATATAACAGGAATCGGTGACTGTGACAAATATATTCCTTTCCAAATTTTTTCCTCTTTTCTACAGGTATTTTATTGTTTAAAAGTAGCCTTAATGCCGATTTTAATGTCTCAACTTTCAAAACAGACAGCTTTTCTACATCCTTCCAACACCCATTTCACCCGTTTAGGGATGAATTTTGTTTTCTATTCTTACCGATGCCTTCAGTATTATTATTAGAGCCCACAGAAAGAAAGCTCAGTTTTTATGTTTCGTAGATTTAGTGATCAGTCACTGGGATATATATATATACATATATATGTGTTTGTAGATTAACGTTTCTTTTATATTTCTTTAAAAACCATTCGCTTTTCTGTGCATTTCTTCTTCTTTACCAGTATTTTCAAATTTCAAAAATTTATTTAAGCAGCAAAAATAATATCTAATGACAGTAGACTAATTAAACACACGTTTAGTTACTTATAATATAGTAAATTATTTTAAAAGACATTAAAATAAGATTTAACGTGTCGTATATATACGATATATTATTCATTATATATTAGTCGAATAGTCCACTGTTAGATAGGTCTTCCCCATACAGGGAGATTAGCTATAATAGCTACATTTAGCAGGCGAATTAACCACCATACCGTTCTAGAAGTCTCCGTACCAAACGACACCGTATCAGATACCCTCGCGCCTAATAATTATAACAAACCGTTATCGCCACGTTTGTTAGTCAAATTAGCCATCATAGTACCAGACACCGCACCTTAGACGCCGCTGCCTGTTACTGGTCTTATATTATTCTAGATGGTTATTCGGCCACTCGTCGGTAGCCTTAAGATATTCCAGGTATTACATTAGTCGAATTTTACGAAGCTTGCGATGAGATGGTGTGGCAGATTCTCTCACGCTGCCATCTGATTAATAAACTTTAGAAATAATGTTTCATGTTAACAGGGTGAAAAGCCAAAACAGCCCACCATTACTCATTCACTACTCTAAGTAAGGAATCAAGTTGAAGACATTCAGATTGTCATTTTTTTGCGCATCCGTCAATCCTCGAATAATATTTCCGATTGTTAGATATTTATGCACGATAAAGTAGATCTTGCGAGCATCCAATCAATTGTGGCTTTTAATGGACTCTATTTAGAACTAATGGCGTTGTCATAGATTAGTTCATGCGAGAGAACTGTTCTTCCATGGAACATAATTCTACAAAACATAATTACAGCACATCAGAATGTCAGCACATTTTTTTAAATAATTCACATCCGAAATGGTATTTATAAAACTTTAATTTCTGTCAATGTAATATAAAAGAAACAAAACGAATAATGAATTAAAGTATAACCCTCCACGTGTCATAACTTTGAAACAACTGAATTTATATTCTTGCAAGTCATATCAAGACTTAATGAAACTAGAAGTTATTATCCCCTCAAGTTTCATTAAGTCTTAGTATGTCTTGCTGGAAGATGTAACAAATTTCGAACTAGTGAATTAAAGTACTTATTAAGAACTGTTTAGAATTTTTTATAAATAAAATACAACTAGTATATGAGCATTTTTGAAGATTAAAGTATAAGTATTTTTTCAAGTACTATCAATTTTAATCTAAATGTTATCGTATCTTTAAATTAATTATAATTGTTGGTGTGTTGTTACCGTTATAATTGTTATTCTGTGACACCAGTAGTAAATTTAACTTCTAGTACGTATCTGATAAGCCTTTATTGAATCACCTTCGAGTTTGATTGAAGGCTGGTCACGGATTTGGAACAGTATTAGAGGCACAAATTAATTAAATACGTTTCGATATCAGTCTACTGGAATTTAATGTTACGCAAACGCAACAAATTTGTTTTAATTACGGATCGTTAAAAATAATCGAATACTTAATGATTAAAGAAAATATTAACAGCAACGTAACATTCAATTAAAATAAATTATTCAAGTGTGTTACTGATTTACATCAATCTTGCGTTAAAAATGTATTTCGAACCGAGCGTAGTGCAGTGTTATATTAGTTCTGTAGAACAAAGTATAAAAAAAATTATTGTAAAAAAAAGTACGTTATTTTAAATTTGAAGGGCGCCCCTCAATAATTTAGTCCCAGTTTACGTGTATGAGAAAAGTTATCTTATTAAGTTGATGAAAACTGAAACTGTTCTACCTCAGTTCCGTTTTCCTCTTCAACAGCCTCGCCTTAACACCTTATTTACATCCTGATAATGTAAGAAATAAAAGATATATAATTACTGTGCAGCATAACAGAATCTGCTACCCCATGCCAACCTGTGGTTATCATAAAATTCGATTGAAGTAGCAGCCCGTATATGCCTGCTGGGCATAGGCCACTTTCTCAAATGTCTGAGAGGGTTTTGTAGCTGGGAAGGGTCCGCCACGCTGCGCCAGTGCAAGTTGGCGGACATCACATGTCTTCGAAATAATACTTTTTTATTATTTCTCAGACATGCAGTTTTCCTGGCGATGTTTTCTCTTCACCCCCGAACACGTGTTAATTTCAGCACTTGAAATTGCTTGTAATCACCTTAGTGATGCTGGCACCGGGGTCCGAACCCAAGTCTCTCCGCTCTATGAAACAGAAGGTAGCACCCTGACTGGTTGTCACGGCTAAAATTCGTGTAATGATTGTAAAATATCAGATGCCAATAGATGGCGGAATAAACATCTCCAAAAATATTTCGGTCTGGCATTTTATATTTATGGTTCTGCGATCGTAGTTGCGTAGCGATTATTGAAAATCTTTCCTTAAGAAGAGATCTATATCCAGCTCCCCAGGCTGTTATTATAATAATAGGTAATTAATAATTCAATAATTTATATTCTGGATTTAGACAAATTAAATAAAGTTAAAAAATACATGTCTTGCGACATTCGAAGTTATCGAAACGATTTATAAATTATACTTTATGTAACTGCTTCCATACACGGTATTTTGATTAATTGAATTTAAATTACATCGAAACTAAAAAGCAGTAGGGAGCCAGCGGGCTCCGAGCTCGCACATAGCGTTGGTGCTACCTTCTCGAACATTCCTCTAAATATAAGTGGCAATCAAATATAAAGGTTATTTTAATATGCAGTAAAATTTCAAATCAATTTCGTTTTAAGCAATAAAGAGGCGTTTTAGTAGCCTTCTGTGAATCAACCGAGATGTACGTTATACCGATCCAGAGAATGATTTGTTCGTATGAAATAGTTAGTCCCAGCGAGAGATGTCGTAAATCATGACAAGTGACACCCTTACGATTGCTGCAGCTGCATAATCCGTCGAAAAATGGTACAGTGCACGCTGCGTACAATGAAATTTACTTTTTATTTTACTGTTTTATACGATTATTAAAAATATTTTATAACCGATATCCGGTAAAAAAGCCAGTTTCTTCATATAGCTTATACTTAATAATCATTATGAACATCGTTATTCTATAGTGTAAAATTTATGTCGACAAATGCGTGGTCAGCAACCTTGCCTACTAAGTCGAGAGTCCTGGCTTCGAATCCCAGCTGGAGCAAATATTTGTACAGCTTATTTGTTTGTAGTTAACTAAAGAATAGGATTTTCAAGATTGATATTTTTTGAGGAGATTTTTGAGACTTTTTTATTAATAGATTATCACGACGCCTACGGATAGATTCTGTTTATGACGTAATGTTACGGCTAACTTAATTATTTTAATTACATATAGTACAGTACCAACCTGTAAATGCCCACGTTTAGGCAAATGACTAAGACGTGTAATTCTGTATTTATTTCATGTAATTCTGTTCTTTTTATACCTAAGGTTATAAGTCTCCAATATTTTTTTGAGGGAAATTGGATCCAAGTATTGTACGACACGCTGCTCCAGTGCGGGTAGGCGGACTACTCACCTCTGCTAAATATTTTTCGTTTATTATTTCTCAGACGTGCATGTTTCCTCACGATGTTTCTCTTTTCTTTTTATATTTCGATACTGACAATTATAAAAATTGTTAGTAGTAAAGTAAAACAGTACACAATTAAAACATTCAAACTTCATATACTGCTATTGTATATCTGTCCCTTTCACACATTGAAACCGAAACTTGTTTCAGTACAAATACAATCGGCTCTCAGCGGAGAAGAGATACGTTTTGTATTGACATCTACAAATGTTGCTCGAGGTATAATACGTCAGTAACCGATATTTTGTATGATGAACGAGCCGAAAGCGATACCGGTAAGTGAATGTGTATTCACTTACGGGACCGCTCGTAATTTGTTTTCACCGGTTTGTTTCCCAGTATACATCAATCGAACAAAGATGGACTGATTGCGTTGTAACATAATACAAAAGGAAGTAAAACCAGACACGATAAAACATTTTATTTTTGTCTTTATATTTTTGTATTTATTAGAATATTATTGAGGCGAGCAAGAGTGTCTAAATCTAATCGCAGCCAGTTTGTCAACCTGGTGGTTGCAGCCGGGAGCTGACCACTTAAAAGCTGTTAAAATTAAAAAAAGTGGATTTTGATTTTTTTTCTGTTAAGAAAAATTTACTCCTAATGTCGTATTTCTGTCACGTCAAAGAGCCATTATTAAAATAAATATTTACATAAAACAACACATAGACGAGAAAAACGTTACCCTCCACTGTAGGAATTTCTCCTGTGCGGAGGCAGTTTAAATACAAGAATTGCACATGGACAAACCCAGACCGAGAAATACTATTTTTAGTCCGTTCAAATACTAGTCCCGTGCGGGAATCGAACCCTCGACCCACAGCGCCGCAGCTAAACGCTTAGCCACTACGTCATCGAGCCATCAATCATGATGGTTATCTCATCGACAATGGTTGCAAATATCTGTGGGCGACAATGACCAATTAACTGAGCGTGTACAGAGTTCAAATTTATAGAAATAATTGATGTACTTCCTAATATATTAGCATAATGAAATAATTGTATACATGGCTTAAATAACTAAAAAGTATACTTTTGAATTGAAACTATTATTTACGAAATTATTTATGGCGTTTAATTTAGATATTTTTAAGATCCCTCTACTGGCTCTACAGCCGAAGATATCCTACGTCTCTCAATTAAGTGGAAGCACAAAATGATTAGTCATAATCGCCACGCTTTGCAAGTGGATTAGCGATCGCCGTAGCAGACACCTTAGACGCTGCCGCCCTTCACTGGTCTGCTTATTTGTGATCTGATATTTTTCGAAATGAATATTCTGCTATCTGTCGGTAGCCATTGCGATTTTCAAAGCTTCTCCCTTAGTCACCTCTTACGACACCCATTGGAAGGGGTTGGCAGATTCTTACGCCGATACCACACGGCTATTTATTGTGGTTTTTATCTATGATCTTATAATGAGTAAGAATTGTATTTATTTTTATAGATTTTGAATTTTCAACCTGTTTTTGTAATGAATAAAATATTTTTGCTTGTTGCTAACAACCTTTATGATAACTTATTATTGAATTGAGTATGGAACATAAACCTATTGTGTACAATCAACTTTAAATTTACGTTCAGCAAAATTGTAAAATCTGTTTTTACCTTCATGGTTATGCTTCAAGAACCTATTCAGAACGCTGAACTAAACCACTTTAAGGCTAAGTTGTAAGCCTTTGAGACGTAATTTAAAGTTAAATGAAACAAAAAGCCTATACCGAATTGAGAACTCCATTGAATTTGTCGATATTATGGTGGCAAGAGGAAGCAATTTGCTAAAACAAACGCCCTCCATGTCTCGCAAGTTGAACGAATCGCTTAGCGAAAACATTAGCTACGGCTCAAAAGCTTTTCAAACCCAAATTGCACGTGAAATTCGACAGGCAATGCTTCCGAGTCTACAAAAATCTAGCCTCGATATTGTTTTATTACTTCCTCGTAGACTAAACTACGATAAATGAGTATTACATCGTTAGCCGACTAAAGCATAAATGAGGATACAGAAATAAATTATCTTATGATTTGTGTAATTATGAAAGCTTCTGTTATCGTGCCAATTCGGTTGTTTCATTTCTTTTATAAAACTTCTTAGGATAATGATTAACACAAATAAAAATAAACTGAATAGACATCTATATAGATACCAAAATGGGTACCATAATATAAATAAATAAAAGGGGTAGAATAGGACAGGAGTGTAAGTTTTATATAGATAACAAAATATGTAATCCCAAAAATATATGATAATATTACAATGCACAAAAGTGGGAAAACAAGACCCCTTTTCAAGTAAAAAACTCACCAGACAAAGATGACTTTAGCCATTGAACAGCCAGCCGTAACTAGAAGATGACACTTCCCTTTTCTTATTAGTGGGGAATCCCCTCCTCGGGAGAGAACTTATCTTCTCCTTTCTCCTCCTCTTTCTACACGGCCTCCAAACCTAAAGCAGACCATTTCGTCACCTCGCACCTGCCCACTGTGGCGGGTCAGCCATGTATTGTTCCGGCATTCTTCGACGTATTCCCGAGAAATATTCGCACGGTCTGTATATAAGGCATCACCCGTACGGTCGTCTGCATAGCAATGCATGCTACTAATTTGTAGCATGTCGTTGATATACAGAAATAACAGAGTGGGAGATAGCAGACAGCGTTGCGGAACACCAGCATTCACGGGTTTGGGATCCGAGCATGCACCGTCGACAACAATCTTGATGCTCCGATCCGTGAGGAAGCTGGTGACCCAGTTGCACAATCTCTCGGGAACCCCGTAAGATGAAAGCTTTGAAAGAAGCGCTTTATGCCAAACCCTATCAAATGCTTTCGCTACGCCCAGACTAACCGCCAAAGCCTCCCCCTTAGACTCAACTGCTTCTGCCCATCGGTGAGTCATGTAAACTAGAAGATCACCAGCTGATTGTCCGCGACCAAAACCGTACTGTCGGTCACTGATCAGCTGATTTTCCTCCAAGTACCTCAGGAGATGGGTGTAGTTCACCAACCCACCTATCCAGGATAATTACAGCGGGCAAAACTTTCAAAAATAAATACCAGCTTTTGTTACCGCTTTCTAAATTGAAATATACCCAAAATTTGTTTTCAGCAAAGCACTCACACTGGCTGATCAAGAAGTAGGCAGAAGAAAAATTTTTTTTTTTTATTATTTGTCAAAATAGTATCTTAATATTTTATTGACATTGTGGTAGCGATGTAAGAGATATACCGTCCCATCTCCTCCAATGGGAAGAAGTTTACGTGAGCTGCCGGAAAGAATTCATGTTTTCGGATAGTTAGAAAAATAATCATTACATAACTAAACCTAAATTATTAACAGACCTGTAACGGACAGCAGGGTCTAAACTGCGAGGTGTTTCGTACTCTGTTCACCAACTGAACGACCAAACGTGGTAGTTACCCCAAATCCTGCTCAAGGGACAAGACATGGGCCTCCTGTCCAAATAGACGTTAAATGGACGTTATTATACATTTTTCATTTCGGTAAGATTATTAATGTTGTCGTAATTCCCAGTACGTTGTTAACACTGGTTTATTGGCCATTAAGTCCAGGTAAATCACATATAACTTGTTAATGGTAATGTGTTTCATAATTTACCTCGTTACTGATATTCAACAGTATTTTCAAAATTATAATTGAATTAATTGCTACAAAATATTTGTAATTCTGTATTACTTTTTACCCTAATCGATTATTTTATTATTACTGAAAAAATGTAATGCTATACTTTGCTTGAACTCCTTGTATGTGTTTATTCTTGGTTTAAATTATTAACTTAATAGGTTCTGTAAATTACTTGCTTACTTAATAAATTTACGCGGTAGCCTAGTGGACAGGGCGCTCACTTTAGTTTCATAGAGCACGAGTGACCTGGGTTTGATTCCCAGTACCGCCACCTCTAAAAATGTTAATAGGAATTTTAAGTGCTGTATTTACCATGTGCTCGGCGGTAAAGGAAAATATCGCAAGGAAATCAGCATGTCTGAGAAATAATAAAAAAATATTATTTCGAGGATATGTGACTGCACTGGAGCAGCTTTTTCCGGCGCCAAAATCTGCCTGCATCTAACTACTTTTTATATCAAAATTTATAACAGGAGTCTTTATGATCTTTATCTATAATTAAATAACAATATGGTAATCCTCATTGGTCTATGTATTCCTATACTTACTTTTCCCTTACCCTTACCTACCTACCTACAACTTTTAAACTCCTGAGTAGATTACAAAGCGGCTGTATTCATAATTTTGAACATTTCAGCAGAATGGTTTATTTATATGTTAAAAAAAGTCACATTTAGTTCACGTAGAGCCAATAATTTTACAGCCTCACGTTCAAAGACTACAGAGATACGAGATCTTTCACATATACTAGGAACAAGGTAGGGCCAAGAGTGCTTTAATACATCCTGTAAGTGTCCTCACTCATCAAGTTACCCGATCTAACTCGTTGAGTTCTATTAGTTAATTCTGTCTAACTTCTGAGCAACTCTTAAGCATACACTCCTCACACTCAATTATACACAACGAAAAGATGTAACTTAAGTTCCCGTTGGTCGGATTCATCGATTGACCTCTGGGTCTAAGTTGGACTTAGTCATGCCTAGTCATACCATTTCTGCGAGGTATTCATTCTGATCCTCATACGCCAGACATAATAGAGTAAATTGTACTCTTCTGTACAATCCCTCAAAGTGCAGCCTATGGTGGAGCTTTTTCAGAAACCAGCTTGTCCTTGGAAGTTGTAAAGTCTGCTTGCTAAACGATTCGTGATGACTCTCCAAAATAGCTAAATAGGTTTTTCATACCCTCGGGCCCTCCATTACCATAGCCATAGATACCGTCGGAGAGTGGAGGCTATTGTTTGTACCTCTTATATTGGGTGTTTTTTTCCACAGTTGGTACTCCTGGCGAGATGGTTAACAACCGCAGGTTTTTTGTTATATAACTCTGCCGCTCAGTGTAGCCGATTTTCTTATACCGCCACCAGACGGCAGGAAATACAATTGTTAGAATTTTTGACTATTAGTTGCTTTCTAGACACCTATAGTCAGTAAGAGTTATCGCTATTTTTTAATTCTGACAGCCACATGAAATGTATATACACGAAGAACATAAAAAACGTGTATATACCAATATAACAATTCTGTCCACCTAGTGATTATTTCACTCATTTTATAAAAAACACAAATTTCAAATAAATATTTTAGTAGTTTTAAGATTTCAAAAATAGTGTCTGATTTAATATGAAAAAAAATCTTGAAAACTAAACATATTGAAAAACAAAAAACATTGATAAATGCATTAAATTTTAAAAATTATAGGCTACGTTGTACACACAACCTAAAAATATCTTTGCAGTCACCTATTGTTTTTCTAAATCCCACGTAAATGTGATATTGCTACTGCAATGATCTTCACGTAACTATAAAAAATACTTACTGGTCAAACCTTTCGCTTATATTTAAGTGGATACGTACCTTAACAGCTCTTAAGAAGCCAAAAAGGTCAATTTTTGTTTAGATTGAACATAGCTACAAAATAAATTCGTACAAATATATTTGGTGTAAAAATGCTATAGCTATGTAGTGGGCGTATAAGAGTATTGACTTTAATCTTTGTAAGCCCCGTAGGAATAAATACTTTTATCTTTGTTGACACAGTTTCAAGTTGCTCTCTACCGAACACTAAATGGGTGTATGTATTTTATTGTGTCTGTAGTTCTTTACAAATATAGATAAAATCTATTGTCTTATATATGTACAAAGGATCAAATAAATTACAGTGCGTGAGAATTTTTTTTAATCTCAAATCATTAATCAGAATAAAAACATCTTCAGTAAATGGCTGTATTCACATAAATATTAAAATATTTACTAAATAAATTTCAACCAAGTGTATGTAATCGTTTCACTGAAACGTTTCGGAACAATATTGGGGTTCATAACGAATAATAGCAACTTTGTTGGAAGGTGTCTGGCGACGAGAAAGTCCTTTATTCAATGTAATAGGAGATTGAAGCTTGCAGAACTCTAATATATAATTTGTTATACATGTAGATGCATTTCGTTCTCTGCTAAACATAGACCTATCCCTAAGGTTACCACAAAACTTGGCCCTGGGTTACCTGCATCCATCGACTTTCCGCAACTTTGTGCAGGTCTGTAACTTTATCTTGTGGGATCTTATACTGCATACGAGGTAATAACACGAGAACTTTTCTTCCCTAATGGTCATCAATTATGGAAGCTCTGCGGCCTGTTACTTCAGCTTGCTGATCCTTTCGGCAAAGTCGGTTATCCTAGTTCTACTACGGATATCGTTGTTGCAGATTATATAATGCAAGGAAACACCGACTATTTTTATTCAAGCCTTTTTCAATTGCCCGCTGAGCAATCTCGAGCTTCCTCACGCGACCTGCAATGAAAGACCACGTCTCGCTTCCGTTAGTCTTGACCGGCAACACAGACTGGTTGTATTTTAATGTGTTTGGTTGAGATTGTGAGATGACATCCACGAGAAAATGTGACGTAGTCAAAGTAAAATTCAAAACTTTTTTATTCAATTTACACTTCTTTAAAGCTCTTATGAACGTCAAAATCTACACCGGTTCGCAAAACATGACCTTTCCAGAGACGAACCAGCAAGAAACTCTGGAGTCTTTATAATCTTCAGTAAAAAGAATAAAATATCAATCGTAATAAAATCAATACCGAGTTCGCTTCATCGAATTACCTCTGGGTCGAAGTTGGATTTTGTCCCTGGTACACATACGTACTCGTCGATAACATTGACCATAGTGTTTCCAACAATAACATTTATTGGTGTACCATGGTTGTTAGACATGATCTACTTATTATCCATGTTCATCTTAAGACCAACCTCTTAGGAGATGCTTTTAAGATTATTGTGCATCGTGCCGTAAGGACTATTTCGTCGTCAAATCGAAGGTGAGTGCTGTATTCGCCATTGATGTTGATAGCGTATCCTTTCCACTTCATACGGGTTTCGTACTCTGGTTCTGTACTCGGATAGATATCGTAGATTTATTGTATATTGAGAGTCTAACTGGCATCGCTAAAAAGAATATAGCAATACCCAAATTTAAACTGAAATCTAAGGCTTTCATATAGTCATACATGCATTATGGTAAATTGTACTTATCGTACAATCTGTCAAAAGTTTGTATAAGGTCTATGGCATGTAGCCTTTTCTGAAACCAGCTTTTTCGGGAGGCAGGAAGTCGCGAAGTCTGCTTAGTATACAATTTGTGATGACTCTCTCTTAGCACGTAGACACAGATTAGTAGCGATATTAGTCCATAGTTTTTCAGTAGACAGTTCTCAACTTTCTTGACAATAAGGACAACCATACTTTTTCTTAACACTTTTGGCGCATACCGCAATAAATGACGGAATTGAACCGTTTCTGAAATACTACAGCTATTGGTTTTCCATCCACTTTTAGAAGATCAGCTGTAATTCCATCCCCATACAGTGTTTTCCCATTTTTAAGCTGTTTGAGAGCCATCCTAATCATGCTTAGACTAATGTTCGAGTATTCATCAGATTAGTGTTGGATGTCTCTTGGCTCGTTACTCACACTAGCCGATTCTTTCGATCTCATTCAAAATCGTCCGAGTACATCAAGATCCAATTTCTAAAAGTCCGCTTCTGGAAAAAGGTGTTGGGACTCCATTAGGTTAGCTGTCCACAAAAAATTTACCACAAATCCTCGCAAAATAACACGGATTCCCGCTAAGGATAATTCGCAAGGCTATTGAAATTAAAGAACATCCTAATTTCAATAGATAAGATGGCTGGGATCTACCATCGGCTTGGTATCCAGTAATAATTAATAATTACAGACTGAAGGTAGCCCGAGTTAACTATGATATCAGGACGTATCTTAGCACCTCAGCTCCCCTTGACCACGGATACTGTAAAGCACTCAAAACGTCGGGAACATAAAAACAAAAATTAAATGTTTTGTTTTAAATGTACGAGTTTTATTATTATTAAACAATTTTTTTAAAAAGGTGTGCATAATTGACATCTACCAATAGCACTCAAAGATTGTCGTGGTCGACTATGAGGACAACATCATCATCATCATAATGATAAAAAGATGTCTTAGAACATATTACGAAACATAATAGTATTTAACTTCTCAATCGCATATTATTAAATTACAAGCAGATAATTGAAATAATAGTAAATAATTTTTCATTTTTAAATTTTGTAACCAGAATACATATTCAAGATGGTTTATTTGTATAAGTAGTGTTTCAAACCGCTGTCTTCCTTCATTATGCTACTTTACGACACCAAGGTAGACCGACGTAGACCGTACGACTTGCGAAAAATGTGATTTGTGGTGCTAGCCGTTATGGCCATGCAACCGTTTCTACCGTTTCCGTACTTAGGCATATACCACTTTTTTACTTTACATTTTTTTTAAATAGAAAACCTAAGCGATACTTAACGATCAGAGAAGGGGCAGGAGGATTGTAGTAGCAGAGATAATGTAGAATAATCCGTACCTACAACATACATGCATATTCGTACTCTGAAGGCTGAGTCGGTTGGTGATGGTATGGAATATGTTAAAAGTAAATATTTTTTTCTGTTATTCTGTATAGACTTTTCTTCTAGTGCATATCTCACCTGCTAGATGAACAGCAAGCTCTGTGAACTGATTTACGGCTGAAAATACACACTAAGCTGGATCCCAATCCCACTAGGGAACGGGGAGTAGTATAACAAGTATTCGGGTGTCAGAGTGAGAGCAGCTCAACAACTCGACCACGGAGCAAAATGAATATGGGCAAATAATGCATTCTAATTCTTTGACATTAAAAAGGGGCTTTATGTAGGCACCCGAATAGATATTTATAAGAGAGATATTTTATGTAATAAATGTGAACCATCTACAGCATGTATGTTATTTAATAATGTTAGAGTTAGTTTAGTAAGGGTAGCGTAAACACATTTATTATATAAATATTTTAAACATGAACTACAGTTTGCATTAAGCAGCTTTTAACAGCTAAAATTAATATCATTTCAAAAAGTGTTTCTCGTTCCTTTTACACCGACAATTCTACAGAACATACTTTTTAAATTTAGATGAATTAATTGAATATAATACAATTTGTATTAGGAGACAATTTTTTTATAAGAGAAAACAAATTGAGTCTTTCCAAGGAGTCACATGGCGGAAACGAATTTAATTTATCGACGACTTATTCAAAGTTCTGTCGACTTCGCAACAACGTACGACAATTATATAAATACAAATTTATCATGATCGACACGAAGATCTTAAGGCTGTGTACTAATGTTGAAAATGCCATGATCAACAGGATAAGTTGCATTGTAAAATAAACATTGAAGTGACAGAACTTAATAGGACTTTAACAAATAGCTAAACATTTCATAATTCGTGGAATATCTTGAATGGGTAGTTTATTTGACAAAGGACGACTGGACGTCTTCGTTTTGTTCGGGCTCTCGTACCGACGTCAACATCTGCCTTTTTTTCTTAAACAAAACTTGGCTAACTTGAAATAGATATTTGTTCAACTAGCCAGAAAATCGGAAGCCATTGTGCTCTTATACAGAAGGTGGTAATGCTATTGTTATGGCCTGGTTATTTGGTATGACAACTTTATGAGCTTTGCTTATTTTGACGCAACATCTTCACTTCGAATCGTTTTGAATGATTATGAAATTTTTCGGGTTAAGTATTTAACATTTCTAAGAAAAGGATCCTTTTGACTGCGGTGGTTATTTAACATAATATATTTTGCATAAGTATTTTTGTGATTTAATTTGACCGCGGATATCCATCGCCTACCAGATAATAGTTTTAATCGTTTCTTTCCATCCGTTTTCAATGATTAAATCCAGTCCCAACCAAGGATTTCTTGAGTCTTGGTAATTGAATGGTGATAAAATAAATTTACATACTATGTCTACATGGACAGATAATCAAAGATACAGTAACTAAGCATCTATGATTCGAATAGACGGATATGATGTTTATATTCACCATATAAATGTCTAGCGGGATACAAATTTGCTACCGATGGTATCTAAAACAGTCCTACTTCTGCTAGGCTTTTACTAGGCGTTAATGCTGCATTTTTTTTTTATCTTACTCGAAATATAAACACATTGAAATAAATGACCGTGAATAAAAAAAATACAGTACTATAGACATATAAGTACATATAAGTGTATTTATTGCATATATTATAATTTTAAAAGCCAAACCTGTTATTTTGTATTACTTTTCTAAGCAAAATAACAACTAAATGAAGATGACATATTATTGTTTTTGTTAGTAGCTCTGTCACGAAATATTAATCTTAAAAACGGATGATGTTATCACGAAGCTTGCCGAAATTATGTAAGTATAGAACTATAAACCAATATTCTAATTATCTAAACTATAGTATTTATTTTATAGTATATTTATCGTATTGTAAAAAATCTTTTTTCAAATTAAGAATGTATTTCAAATTTATTTTAAGAATTTAAGAAGTATTTTGTGTTATGTTCATAATAATAAAAAGAAAAATTGCTTGAATTTTTCGGCATTCATTATATAAATCAGTAGTAAGCACTAAACTTTGCTTCACTCAATTTAACTCAGCGGATAATAACCAATGTATACGAAAGCGTTTGCTTCTCTTTTACTAAACGTTACTTCTAATATTCAACTGTTTAATTTTCAAAACTTATAACCATTTCTATATTAAAATAAAGTCTGCTGTTTTATCTGAGTTGAAGTTTACTTATCGCTGTGTTTAAAATTTCAGGCACAAACTTTTAGTAAATGCAAAATTGGTATACCGCTTGAAAAGTTTTTGTTTTTAATATTATTCTTTAATACTAGATGACATAATATATATAATAGTACATAATAATGGTATCTAATGGTTATAGATATTATTGATATTTCCGATTCACATCTATTGAGAAATGTCCTATTTCACTACCTATTTTATCGACATTTATTATCTATATATATAATTATATATATATTTATATATATACATTTCGACAGGCATCTGTCGGCGATTAGACTAGGGTGAAACACAACAGGCAAGGGCGGGGAGTAACTAACCTGGAAAATCCCAGAAAAATGCTACTTCAAAAATACTAATTACTATTACGAGAAGCAACGTCTAACGCTGAAATCTCTAATGCGAAGCGTGGTGGTGATGGCAAATCCTTACATTGGGATAGACACATGTGCAGATGTGAACTGATAGCTGGCTGATATGTTCTTTAAAAACTGGGAACTCCAACATCATTTAAGTATAATACGTATGATCTACTGATAGATAATATGGTGTGATACAGTATTATTAAATAGTAGTTAATGAAACGTAACAAAGTTAAAATGTTTAAAAGAACGACCGTTACGGAGATTGTTCCGACTATAAAATACTCGGGATATGCAATAGCTGTCCAGTGCACTGTGAGTGCAGGCCATTTGCATAGGAAGTAAATGCGTTGAAACGGCCTCGGCTGGAATTTAATAAAACCATCTTAGCGCTTAGTCGTGTCCATAAAACAAAAATATTGAGCAAATATTTTACTTTAAGTCGTCTACATATCTTTAACAATGCATTCATTTATGAGGGAAGCTTTTGTTGTATTCTGTTCTTTCTATCGTCTATATAATAGTCGAAATATTAAAAACAAAAGGACATCTCAAATTTGTGGTACTTTAAAAGATGATACGTTAACGAATGATTTATTGACGTGTTGAAGTACATAGAAACCCTGGATGAATATATATTAAATAATATTTAAGTACTTTTTGAACGAGTTTCAAAAAATCAAACTTAGTGTCATGTGTCAAAAATATTGTTATTAACATCATCTTATTGACACCTATTGAATTATTTTCTAACCACGTGGTTTATATATAGTTGGCGTACCTGTTGATGTTTGCTGAGTTCGAATACCAACTAAAGCCGATCTAATCTTATAAGCCTTAAATTTGGGAAGATGTTGACGTTATAGATGTTGTCGATATCGACTAGAAGAATCAAAAGTCAATATGATGCAGAATAAATCACTCGAACGTATGATGTCGAGGTTAGATTCAATTACATTTGGTACATTCCGCCTACATTATTTATTATAATATTAATACGGACCCTATAAAACTATAATACATGCTGGTGTAAATATTATACGCAATAAAATATAATATACACATTAAAGCTAACTAAGAGCCAATTAACACGAAAGTCACGTAGAGAAAGGAGAGTAGGAATTACTTAAGAAGATAACTGTCCAGGAGTAATATCGTATTACACAGGCAGAAAGGTCTAATAACGTCGAAAATGCAGCAGCGAGGGGTTAGCTATCCGCTTCATATTACCATACAACTTTATTATCTTGTCGTGGACAGTAGCCGACTGATGATACAAAATGAGAAATGTTCCTCTCTCAAATTAGTATTCATAAGCTAACGCAGACGACATAAATAACATCAAATATTTGCTTTATTACATCCAGTGATAGAGATCTGTTGCTATTTAGAATTCTAAGATTAACATACTAACGTACGCAAGAAATGTATTGCAGAAAATTAACAATCTTTCTATGAATACCAAGAGATATGAACGTATAAATAAAAACTGTACAGAAAAGAATACAAAATTTGATTCTATATTAATACAAATTATGTTAGAGAACCGCGCAAGCTTTGCACAGACGGGACCTATAACATAAGATGAATCTATAACATAACGAAAGCATTTTTTTCAAATAAGGTTCATTTATCTCATTTTTACTAGTGATCTACATGGTGCTATCTAATAAAAGAAATGGAAGAATAGACAAAACTGGTGGCTTTTCGCTGTTTTTTAATGCGGAAAGCGACAAACGAGAAAGCGGTTCACCTGATGGTAAGTGATTACCGACGCCCTCGTACATCTGCAACATCAGAGGCGCTGCAGGTGCGTTGCCGGTCTTTAAGGATATTTGGGAGATACAAGGAAGAATGAGGAGGACGATGGGGGAGGGAGTGGACCTCTGGACACCTCATTCACCGAACGAAACGCAGAAGCATAAGATACCTCTACTTCACGCCGTTATTCAGCGAGACTGCGGTACCACCCCGGTCGAGCCGGCCCATTCGAACAGCAGCAAAAGCTGTCGCTTGGCTCTACCACTTTTTGTAAGGACAATTCGAACAAATATCTAATTTACTTTTTAATTTTTTTTAGAAATCTAATACAGCCTGTGACCATCTAAAGTAAAGTACATTGTATTTGAATCATATGTAATTTTAGCACATTTGCCATTTTATAAATGCGAAAGGTTATTTTTAATTATTATTCGACCCTTGGTTATTGTAAGATGCGAATAAAGGAGAAACCTAGAAAATCCCAATGGCTACCGACAGTTGCGTCGTAACCATCTCGAGAAATACCGGACTAAAGTTAAGTTAAGCAGACCTATGACAGGCAGAAACGTGTACCACGATCATCAATCTGCTTTCCAAGCGTGTCGATTATGGATAATCCTCCTTATAGGAGAGGCTTCTATCATGCTGTGGACTGTTTACATGCTGTTTTTTAACAATATGTGGAAGGATTAGTCTACTACTTAAGTAGCGTAATAAGTTGATTGATGAAGACTAGAGATAACATGAACGGTGTAATACGTTTAATATTCTTTGGGTGACAACATACCTGTATCTGTGTGTCCTATGGTCACAGTTTTTATCAGGTTAGCGGTTAACCGTGAAGTAGAATGTGTGGTTGTTACTGAAATAAATATAAATAAAAATAAAACTCATTTATTTTATTTTATTTATTAAACTTCATATACAAGAGAATGTATATAGGCGGACTTAATGCCAAAAGCATTCTCTACCAGTCAACCTTTGGACGATGCAGAGATGAAATGAAGTAGGTGTAGGTGATAGAATAGAGAGAACTAAAGAGATGAAAAATTTTTTAATGAATGTAAATCTATAAATAGATTCAAAATTTCATTACGCATACATACAATAATTAATACATACAGACGTACATACATATTTATTTAAATATATTAATAACTTAAATATTAAATATACATAAAAATAGACTATTATTGAGATGATTCTGCTATTTTGTTAAGGATATGTTCCTTAGCTTTCATTTTGAAAATGTACCGACTGTTAGACGCTCTGATTTCAAGTGGGAGTGCATTCTAAAGAAGTACGGATTGAACAGAAAAGGATAAACGGACAAAGCATGAGGTATGTGAGGGACACTGGAGTAGGAGATTATTAGACAAACGTAGGGTTCTGTCGCGGTTTGAGCAAAGGTAACGAAAGTAGGAAGACAATTAGGAAGGAGCAGTAGGAGACATCAGGATAGAATAAAGGGTAGTGAGAGCACGCAGACTTCGGCGCTGACGAATAGGTAACCAATTTAACTGTGAATGATAAGTAGATACATGATCATACTTACGAAGATTGAAAATGAATCGAATGCAGTTATTGAGAAGACGATCGTATTTGTTAAGGAGATTTGCATTCAGGTCAAAATAGCACACATCACCATAGTCAATAAGCGGAAAAATTAGGGTTTGAATTATGGTCATTTAGTGAATGATCAGAAAATTAAAGGTAAATATACTGTTGTTGTACCAAGGTACTATGCCTATATAAATAACCCACTACACACTAATTGCTTAAGGTAATTGAGGTTTTTAGCAAGCACGCTGTCAATATTTAGTCGCGAGAGATTACTTGTGTATGAGCCTCGATAATTATAAATTATAATTTATGCTTTCTTCGTTTTGCTTACACGAGTTAAGATAGCGGTCCTACAAACGTTCTATACATAGACAAGAATTATGACGAAAAATTAATAATACTAGTATCTCTTGTGGTTGAAATTCGATCAACTTTGTTTGAAAAGTAACGAAATTTACCCTGTTTTAAAGATAATCAGAAGTTTTAATTTAATTGGTTAAAGCGTTTTGTATGAAAATATGATGTGCATGTGAGCACTTTATTGTACCCGCTTTTACGGCATCATTTCCACATGATTTTTTTTTTTTGGTCATTATGATATAATAGTAAGTATAAATGATTAGTTTTATGTGGGGGAGAGTTGCGAAAATCTACCGGGATATATCGGAAACAACATTTAAGATGTTGTTTCTGACATATCCCAACTAAATCGCCCACGGTAAATAAGCTGTTTGTCCGGTGGCGATGACAGTTTCAACTGTAGTGACTCGCGAGCAGAAGGCCTGGAAGTCGTGTAATAAAAAAAGTTCTACGAACTATATTCACGTATAGTTTAATTTGAGTCAACACTATTTTTATGTGAAACTAATACCGACTGAAGACGGTGTGAAACTAATTCCATCCAAATTGTCATGACATTGACTAATAATGGGGGAAAAGATTACTACCGCGCCTGAAACACGACTCATGTCACAATGCTAAAAGTATTTGTTCAAGTTACGGGTTAGTGTGGCGTGTTTGTGCAATAAATGTTTGTCTTTGCTTTCTTTTTTAGTGCGCGGATACAGGTACCGCACTCTCCGATCCGTCTGCCTAGCGTGGTGACGGGCAAAACCTTCAAGGAATATGTGATCGATGCTGCGGGCACTTTCTTGGTGAGGCCTATGTGAGACGGTGGAACTAAACTTTTCTCAATACGATACGTCAACAATATATCAACATATTATTTTTATTCTTAAACGGCCTGCAAGTAACAGTTCATGTCTAGGTATAGACAGACCACTCTCATTATGATTTAACCAAGTTAATTTTCTTCAACTACATCTCCGAAATACTTTTTTTCAATACCTTATCGTTTTTATCCTTAAAAGATAAAAGGAAGTTTCTAAAACAAATCACAAGTATAATTTGAAAATCCCGTTATGTAACTGTTCATATAATAATTAAAGAAAAACACATTTTTATCTTTAACATATTTTGCTATTAAGTTTTATCAAAACTCTATGCGATAAAATTTTAAACTCTACGACCAGTAAACTTCAACAGGGTAAAAACAGCAAACTTTATTTTAATGTAGAAACGGTAATAAGTTTTTAAAAGTAAATAGTTGAAAATAAGAACTAAGTTTTAGTAACAGCAGAAGCAAACGATTTTAAACAGTCAACGTTTGTTATGCGCTGAGTTAAATTGAGTTAAGCAAAGTTATGTCTTGTAGGATATTTTTTAATTATTTATTTATTAAAAGCAAAAATTGTGAATAATTTCATTCTTAATTATTATGAATAGGACAAAATCAAATATATTGTATTTGAACGATATTTAGATGAATATTTGCAATGAATAAAATTACAGTTTATTAATTATAAGCTATCACGCCTGTCATGCCTATCACGCTGTTTTTTTTACGCCTGGAGAGTGCATATGTGCTTTTATAACAAACACGAGTACGAAGAGGGAAAGCAGATACTTATGACTCTACCACACAGCAAATACAATACAATACAATCAAATAAATATAATTTTATATCTAATTTTAGTTCTACTGGATGTAATGGTGTACATGGCGCACCTTATTTGCAATCAAATGAGGCTTCAGTAAGCGAATGATGGCGGAATATCCATCAGAATTTGCCGAACACAATCGGCGCACTGCGCTCACCAACCCGCTAGCCCAGCGTGATGAGTATTGGCAAACCTTCCAAGAAATTTGAGCTGGCCATAGAAGATTGTAGTAGTTTAGTTCTTACCAAGGATAATCCAAGTGCAGAGGACTTTTTCTAGATACTGTAAGCTAGCATAGATCGAACCAAATTAATAATAAAAAAATCTGACGGTAGCCGGGTTAACAATGATATCAGGATGCAAACACCTCAGTTGCCTCGTGAGCACGGGTGCTCTGTAATAAGTAAATTTATAATTTGATTAAAATTTTTAAATCGCAATAAACCGATGCTTAAAAAAGTATGTTTCTTTAATTCTGGACTCCTGTTTAGAGTGAGGAGGAAAACGTTGGGTTAGAATTTGCAAAAATATTAGCCTTTTCCGTATAGAAGATGAAACTATATTTGGTATACGAAAGACTCAATTGTTACTCTATTATTTTATAACTCCAATGCGTCTTGGTTACCATGTACTGCGGCGTTTTTAAAAAAAAAACGGCCAAGTCCGAGTGGGACTTGCGCACCGATGGTGGTACAATCAAATAACCAAAAAAAAAAATCATTTCTCTCGTTCAGTTTGGGATTCTTAGCGCGTGGCCTACGCAAAGATGACCGGTTTTTATAATTTGTTGTTTTACTTTAGATCATCCCAACTAGTTTGACGCTTGTATGTTTTTTTTTTTATTCACGTTTCTTTGATTTTTAATAATTTTATGCTTTTGTTTAGGATTTCCGCTATAATAAATATTCTGTAAAAATTCAACCCGTTACTTTAAACCCGTATAGTTCAAAAGATATAGCTAGCAGATAAAAATAAAACTCAAATGTAAGAGAAACAAACGGACGGACGGTCGGACTGACAGCGTAGGATTAATAATGGGGATCCGCAAGGAATCCTAAAACAGATAGCCTGCAGAGTAAAGTCGGCCTGCATTTTATTAAAATAATGAATTAAATTTGTTCGTTTCATAAAGTCAGGACAGTTTATAAAACTTGGTATGAAACTAGTATTTGTGCTTGTCGCTTTGTTGAGTTTACGTTCACAGAAGTGCAATTTGCAGTTGAATGGGAACTCGCTTTTAAAATTAACAAAGGCGTTTCCATTCGACAACGGTGCATTTTAGAAGTTGCAAAGCGAACTCCTGCGTTCGTATTTATTTCCACGCAATTTCCGGGATCGCAACTTTCATTAGAAGAGCTATTAAGCGAAAGTTTGATAGCGTTTCCAGTACACGTTGTGGAACCGACGTGATCAGCCCGCTTCCATTCAATAGGCATCCGTTTTATGCATTTTTGGCAAATAAAACTTACCCCTCGCTCCTATATACAATGCAAACTCACCCGGCAATTTCACCATAACCAAAACGACTTATGTGTTCAATGCAAGCGTTGTAAAAATTATCCTATTCATATAACTAATAGTTTCTAATTGCATGACTACAGAATAGTTGACAGTGTTATAAACTGTCCGTATAATATCCATCATTAAAGAGAGGCAATATGCGAATGCGGTACAGACATGTGTATATTTTTCACATACTAGTTATGAGGTATTCGGCTGACATTTCCAATCAAAAGCATAAAATAACAACTCAAAACAGCGTGCAGTTTTTAATTTCCGGTGAATTCTATAACGTTATCATTACAATTTTTGGTGTCTATTAAAAATAAATAATCATTTGAACTTTAACTGTTACTTACTGTAACTTATTTCTCTTAAAACCCACCAAAACAATTGCTATTGTCTTGCTTACTTCTCAAGGCAGGCTACAAAAGTTATTTTAGATTTAAATAGATACGTATAACATTCCAATTGGATATTTTCAACTTCGAGGGTTAAAATGCTGTTTACGCTATTTACCCTGACCATTGAGCTATGCAAAGATTTAATATCCATGTACATCTCTAACACATTTATGTATAAATGTTCATACAGGTGTTTAACTGGCTATTTGGGACTGTACAGTTTGTACTTAAATTCATGCCGACGGTTTTACCCACGCTGCTATAGCCTTCTTAAAATGAATCAATTCCAAACACAGTCATAGTGTGTTTGCTTTACAAAAAAGACTCTTACTATCACAGCATAAAAGCGATAAGCAATTTCGGTCAAAGGTCCGCACGCCCCGCTGTGACCGATGTTGGCGGTTATCTCGGTACAAGATTGAAATGACAGGAAGGTCAAGTTTGGCAGGCTAGTTAATACAAAAGTCTAATAATGCTGTACCAATCATCGTATTTTATAAAATTAGATTACACAACATGGAAATGACAACTTCATACCAATTGCTCTATTTGTTTTTATATTATACAATTCGTTTTTTTTTATCAAACAAGCCAGCGGCTCACCTGATGGTAAGTGATTACAGTCGCCCACGTACATCTGCAACACCTGAGGAGCTACAGGTTCGTTGCCAGCTTTTAAGAATATTTGGAAGATAGAAGAGGCTAAGGGAGGGGGGAGTGGGCCTCCGGTTACCTCACTCAACGAACGCAGATTCGGCAGACATTCAAGTTGGCTTCTAAATTATCGGTAAAATAAGTCTATCGCAATCAAAATCTGCGTACTAGTAAAATATATACAAGCAGCTACCATATAGTACATATTATATACCAGAAGTTACGCGCGGCTTCGACTCCGTGTCCATAGTTTTGCCCCAAGAGAGGGCAACTGCAATTAAAGGTAACATATCTCATATTCCATTGTGTAATCTGCATATCTGTCAAATTTCATAAGTATCCGTACAGTCCTTCAAACATAATTGTACGACATACAAACAATACAGTTTGTATGTTTGTAACGTTGAAAACAGTTACAAATATCACTAATATATTTTTTGGGAATTTTTCCCAATTAAATACGTACTTGCATACGGAATTTTTTATATAATAATGTATATAGGTATCTCTTGCCATCGGGGTAGGCAGACATGGCGAATTTACATTTGGCTTGATAGGAAATTACCTTTGTTTATCAAATTTTCTCCTCTCCGATACATAGAATTTGACGGGTGGCAAACCTCTCACGTGTCGCCTATGTTTAGGATAGCAATGCACTAACATTGTTCTTTTCAACAAAACATAAATGCTATAGAATAAATTAATTCTTAACCAATCAGGGAGACATTTACAGGGAGGCTGCTTCTTTACTTTCCTTTAACTATGAGTATTTGTTTAATTACCGATCAAATATATCGTATTGCTGGTTTCTCGAGGTTCAAAAATCGTTATATGCTATCGTTTACAATATATTCTTATACTTTTTTTGATTTAGGTAGAGGTGTAGATTATGTGACAAAATTTGCTACATAAAAATAGACTGAACTATAGATAAGTAATTCTAATCTTACCTATTTTTTTTTTTTTATGAAAAAATAGGCCTGCGTTTGACCTCAATCTTGCCCGATGGAAAGCGAAGATGAG
This sequence comes from Bhutanitis thaidina, assembly GCA_029286595.1. NCBI lineage: Eukaryota > Metazoa > Arthropoda > Insecta > Lepidoptera > Papilionidae > Bhutanitis > Bhutanitis thaidina. The sequence goes on along the minus strand of JAGSMS010000006.1, from coordinate 10,327,138 downwards.
GCCTAGGATGGTACACGCTTGCCTAGATGTCTGTTCACTTTGGCCTTGAAGATATCCAGGTTATAGGCCTCCGGAAAAACCGACCTCGGCAGAGAGTTCCACTCCTTAGCCGTCCGCACAAAGAAAGAAGAGGCAAACCGCCTCGTGCGTAATGGAGGAATGTCTACAACATAAGGGTGGAACTTCTCGCCGCGTCTAGTCGTTCGGTGATGGAAAGGGGAAGAGGGTATTAGGTTATGCAAAACCTCCGCACACTCTCCGAAATGAATTCGATAAAAACCGAGAGGCAGGCCACTCGTCTACGGTGTTCGAGGCTTTGAAGCTTTGCCTCTACTAGTGAGTCACTGCCTATGATCCTCTTTGCTCGGCGCTCCAACGAGTCCAAAGCATCAAGCTGATGTTTAGCCGAACCATCCCAGAGGTGGGAACAGTATTCCATGCAAGAGCGGACTTGAGCTTTGTATAGTTTTAGGAGCTGCTCCGATGTGAAGTACCGTCTCACCCCCGAGAGGATACTAAGTTTTTTGGCAGCAGTGTTTGCTATGGACTCGATGTAACGACCGAAATTTAGGTTAGAAGAGAGATCTAGACCTAAGAGCTCAAGACGGTCATTTACCGGAACGGGGACATTCCGGAAAGTCGGAGTCAGTTGGAATGGACTCCGTTTCGCCGAAAAAAGACAAGCCTGTGTTTTTGAGGGGTTAAACTCGACCAAATTGGCATCACCCCATTGGGAAACAGCCTCCAAAGTCGAGTTCACCCCCTCAATCATCGATTCTCTGAAAGACTGGACTTTTGCCCCAGACTTCGCATCGGACAAGTATCTCCCCGAGACTGTGCTGTCATCTGCATACCCAAAGATATCGGGTGTTACCAGCAGGTCGTTGATGTGTAGCAAAAAAAGAGTCGCGGAGAGCACAGACCCCTGAGGCACACCGGCATTAATATCATGGAGATCGGACGAGGCGCCATTAACGACAACCCGAATCGATCTGTTCCTCAGGAAATCCTCGATCCAGATGCAAAGCTCGGGAGCAATACCATATGCCGGAAGCTTGCCAATGAGACTTGCGTGCCAGACCCTGTCGAAAGCCTTAGAGATATCAAGAGACACGGCAAGAGCTTCACCGTGTCTCTCAATGGCTTCGCTTCAGTGGTGAATAGCATACACAAGAAGATCCCCAGTAGATCGGCCTCGACGAAACCCGAATTGACGGTCACTGAGGAGGTCGTTGTCCTCCAGGTATGCAAGGAGGCGGTTGTTTAAAACGCGTTCCATAACCTTACAGAGTATGGAGATGATTGCGATAGGTCGGTAGTTGGCAGGGTCGGCACGACTTCCTTTCTTAGGTACAGGTTGGACATTGGCAATCTTCCAGGACTTCGGAACTTGACCAGTCCTCAGGGACAAGCGATAGAGGCGAGTCAGAACAGGAGACAACTCAGGCGCACATGACCGCAAGACAATGGCAGGAATGCCGTCGGGCCCACTAGCCTTATTCACATCTAGAGTTCTGAGTATTTTGAGTACCTCTTTTTGCCGAATGTGTACCTCAGGCATTGCAGAGTCACAACGAGGTAGCAAAGGTGGGCAGTTATCAGCTGCATCTAGTTGTGAATTCTTCGCAAATAGAGAGGCAAACATGTCTGCTTTCTCTTTGGCGGTGTGAGCTAATGAGCCACCAGACTTCTGAAATGGCGGGAAAGAAGACCGGCTGAAATCGGCTTCGACCGATTTGGCAAGAGACCAGAAAGCTTTACTTCCGGATGGGTAAGACGCTAGTTTGGCTCCAATACGGCCAATATGGTCGAAGCGGGCCTTGCGGAGGGCACGTTTGCAGGACTTGGCAGCACTATTGAAGGCTCTTTTCAGTTTCGGGACATTCGGCGCTTTGCGGGCTCGAGCATCCGCCCACTCTTGGTAAGCTAAGTGCTTAAGTGCTTCGGCACTATCACACTCAGAGTTGAACCAAGGGCGGGCTCTCACATGGAGTGAGATATCAGAATATGGAACAAAATATTCCATAGCCTGATATATCACTCCAGAAACTGCATCCGCGCAGCACGCCGGGTCGTCTGAAGAGAAGCATAAGTGCTGCCATGGGTAGGATGCAAAGAAATGCCGCATCTCATCCCAATTAGCTGACTTGTATCGCCATACACGCCTAGCCCCGATGTGTTCGGGTTCAGGTGGCGAGTAGACAGACACAGATTTCACCAGACAGTGGTCGGAGCTACCTAACGGGGAGGAGACTGCAACTTGATATCGGTCTGGATCAGTTGTCATCAGAAGGTCCAAGCAATTGGCCGTGTGGCCATCAATATCAGGTATCCGAGTAGCGCCAGCTACCACTTGGGAGAGACCTAGCGGTAGAGCAATTGCGTATGCTAATCTCCCGGCATGGTCAGTGTTTAGGTATGGGTACAGCCACTCCTGGTGGTGGGCGTTGAAGTCCCCCAGAACAACTAGCTGCGCTGACGGGTACCTGAGCTGAGCTTTTTCCGCAGAGTCAGTTAGATACTGCAAGAGCCTGGTCATCTCCATGTTGTCGGTATGCGACCGATAAACACTGGCATAGAGTATCTGCTCCAAGCCAGTGTTCACCAGAACCCACAATACGGAAAAACTGGAATCCTCTAGGTTACGGAGACGTCGACAGCAGATGTCATCGCGAGCATACACGCAGGTGCCAGCGCGAGATTTGAAGTTGTGTTCCAGGATGTAACCTGGGTAGTGCAAGTATGCTGCATCAGCTGGACATCTGATTTGCGTCTCCGTGAGGAACAGCAGATGTGGTTTTTCAGTCTCATGGTGGTGATGGACTAAAACGAGATTGGAGTGCAGACCTCGGATGTTGGAGAGGTGCACTTTTAGTACAAGGGAGTGCAACCGCTGTTTAACCAGTTTCTTATTTTTAACTTTTTTCATTATTATTTTTGGTGAACAGACAGACAGAAAGGGGACAGTTAGGCGAGGCATAGCTAAAACGAATACCAAGCGGTACAATCATAGTGCTGCACTGATGGGAGACTGGTCTGGAGCGCGCGGGGACGCCCTAACCCCCCCAAAAATGTTCACCGGGCCCTCGCATCTGGTCGCCAACCAGCACGATGACGCATCCTGGGATTTTTCGCGAGTTGGCGGGGCAGCCTTTCATAGGTGGCTAACCTACTAGTTGGGCCCCCTACTACCTGCGGTCGGCCAGCGGAAGACCGTGCTTAGGATCCCGCTACCCTCCTCGAACAGTTACCCAGTACAGACACCACGCAGTACCGGAACCGGTTCGCTCCACCATGCAACTGCCTAGACTCCCCTTCCAAGATGGCTACTCATGGCATCATCATGCCGAAACGCGATAAAAATCACTTGGCGGCAAGGCTTTGCCAAGAGGGTGGTAACAAGCCGCGGCCGAAACCTACCACCAGATGGTGCCGTTCATTTGGCGCTACCCGAGGGACACGTGTGGGTATCTAGAGCTGTAGCCCACGGACGAGAACAGCATTATCCCTCAAAACCTGTCGGTTCTTCTTGATCTTTGACCGAATGATAGAATGACTCCGTACTGATATTTCTAAAATACTGCTAGAAAATATGTTAAACTCGATGGAGCTTAGGAATATTGCATCGATAGCATTTCCTATATCGCATTCTATTTCTGTAAGCAATTGCTTTGAGAGAATCTAGATACTCTTTTATTTGGTTCTCTTAAAATTCCTAGTCAAAGTGAAAGAAGCTTGTAGAATAAGTAATAAAATATGCTTCACTTTTGAATTTCATTTCTCACGGTGTTTGAGTTTAGTTACTTAAAACCAAAGAATCTATCGCAGATCACTTTAAATGTACTACACAGAGTCGTACAATACTTGAACTTGTTAAAGGCATTCCTTTGAGCATGACAACGATATGTGCATGATAAAGATGTAAGTGAGAACGTCGACGTGGTATAGCAATAAGCAACCGGGGTAGCTGCAAAGAAAGAGCCGTCCTTATTCAGTTAGACAGTACATGGTATTCGTGACTTACATTCAGTATAAAACAATTCTCAGACAAAGGTTCTGGCCACGAGCGAACAACAAAGGAACAATGCGGTCGACGAGATGCCTCTGCTTCATTTCGATTGTGGACAGCCTAGTTGAATTCTTATTTTTTTACGATATGTTACATATTGTTTATTCAATAATTATTTATTTATTCGATTGCCTGTAACTAAGCAACAACATTAATTGCAAAACAAACAATGACTGATTTGGGCTTACAGGTTTTACAATTTTATAATACAAATTTATTCTTATAACAGTAGTAGTTACTATTTATCAAAATCGATATCCTCACTTACTGATGACATGAATCAATCTAAATAAAATTTCTTTTACATATTATTTAGATTCCGCAGTATTATTACGTTTCTGTATAATATACAGAAAAAGAACAACAGTTAATTTTCTACAAAGTTGAGCAACAATTCCATGTTCTGAAATCTGTGCTCCAATACGATATCTTTACAATAGTGACGAATCTATTTTGTGAGGCGCACAAAGGCTTCAGTCAGGCTGCAGGCCACCCGCAAATAATAGGAACACGACGGCTAACCCATTGTGTGGTCACGTTAAATGCTTATAATTTGACTTATTGGCTAAAGTTTGGTTACATTGAATTTCTCAATAAAGTTGAATAACCAATATAAATAAATCTATTCAAAGTGTGAATATAAAATGTGAAATGATGACACGAGGGAAATAAATAAAGAAATACTAAAAGGAATATTTAGGTCATTGTTATTTTAACTATTATTATTAACTAATAATAAATGTACTATTTTTTTTCATGTTCTTTACGACGTCACAGTATTATAATGTTTAACATATTTGATTCGCAGTATTTCCTTATTAATAAAAAAATTGCTCGATACATAGTTATGCATCTGCCCCAATCATCCTTCATAGATTATTAGTATAACCGTTCCGCTAGTTTAGCATTGGCACTGGACAGGTTATAGAATATAAGTTAGTTAGAATCTCAGATCTATTTTTATTAAATTCATTGCTCATAATTAAATGAGCCTCCGAATCGGAGACACGCAGTTTTATTTTTTAAAATTCTTTCATCCACTTTTAATGTTTGTCCGACGCAGTCGGGTCAGTTGTCGTTTTGATTAGTCTGCACCGTCCGTTGTATATTTTCGGGTGTCCTAATTCGTGTCCTGAATTACGCGAGTGCGGCGCGAGTGGCTGAGACAAAACAACAAAACTTATCGAGTTGCACCAAGGACATCGATTATCAGTGTAGAAATTGGAGTGAAACTCCTCGCCTTTCTTACACTATTTATATATACTTTTCATAAAACGTTCTAGGTCTAGTTAAATTTAGTTTTGTTATTTTAGATATCGGACACATGTCTAGTTTCTCCTCTGGCTTTGCAAAGAGAAGTTTCATCTTTTTGCATTATTTACCATATTTATTACGAGTAATGTTCTAAGGAACTGTTCGGAATGATCCCAGCCGATAAGTTTCACCATGGTACATCTTGACGGATTGCAATCACTGCGATCCGTCACACTGCGTTTCTCTCGGAATTTTCTGCCACACACTTTTGGGGAATCTAGTTTGTGCAATCAGCTGCTGCCACCAGTATTTGCAAACACTTTAGACTTCACGGGACCTTCAAGAAAAGAGCCTATTCCTTCCTTAAAGATCGGCAGCGCAGTTGCAGCTCCTCTGATGTTGCAGATGTACGAGGGCGTCGGCAATCAAATACTTAGTATGAACTTCTATTTGGTGCAAACTTTATTCTAATTAGGCATCAGTATTTTTAATCTATTGTGGCTTATAATCATGTAATCTGAATGTTGGTTCCGTAATAATGCTTTAAAAGAAGTATTGTTAATCCATTTGGTTCTCTCACATCTAATCATAGTCTCAATCAAATAGTTATTAAATAGAATTTAACTAATTATTTTACAAACAATTGTGTAAATTAATTGAATTGTTACCTCATATAAAATGTATATCTCAAACTTAAAATATAATATAAAGTATCCTGCAACCGAGGAAAATTAAGTAAAATTAAAACGTTCACTATTGAGATTCCAATTACAAATAATAATACTTGAACAATAATCTTTTTTTACTTTTTTTTGGTGGGGTTATATTACATGGTACATACAACTTTTTCTCGTCGCTATTTGTCGAGACCATGGGAACGCTTGCACATACTACCGCAGTTCCGACGGCGGTTTCCCATATTGGGCCTCTTCTCATGCTCTCCTCCCTTTTTTCATATAGGGACGCACGGGAACACCGGGCACGCTACCCCAAGGCTTTACAAGTGACGGATTGCCCCCGTTTCCATCACCTCGTCCTCAATTATGGGGCAAGGAAAAGAGCTTCATAGGCTCTCCACCGGGACCCGGTTCTCTAGCTGCGAATCGGAAGATTGGAGATTTGCTCTATCTCCTTCTGCAACATCACTTGTTCGCAGAAGGTGAGTCCAGCGTTCCACCTTACCCTGTGCCAACCTGTCTTGAGCAGCTTATAAAGTTTGATAAAGAAAACGTTACATATTGAAGGCAACGCCAGAATAACATTAAATATGAGAGAGTTTAACAAATAAAAGCCTCAAGTTGGATATTATTTACGAGGCTGAAACCACTCTCTGATGCTGAATCCAGAACTTGCGATGCCGAAGTCAGTAAGCATGTGACGACAAGATACAGGAGATCAAAATTTATCATTCCCATGTATTCACAGAGAATGAACCTGTGGAGCCAATTTCAGTTATAAACCTACCTCAGATGCCCGCGAGCGAGAGTATATATAATATGAGAGGAGTTAACCTAGTGTTAGTTAAATATATATCCAGTGTATTTAAACAAGTAGTTATAGTTTCTGTCTTATATTTTACGGATAAAAATTATTATAATGCGTCTGTTAAATCATCATAAAGTTATTGAAAATTTACAATCCGATAATTTTGCTCTTAGGAGTGCATCCAGCTCAAATCCCTGTATCAGATTAGTGTAATCATTCCGCTGGGTCAGCACTGCCACTGGATAGTTCAGAGAATATGAGTTAGTCTAAACAAAAGTAACAATGTAAATCTCGGATCGGTTTTTTAAGATAGACCAGTATATTGATTGTATTATATATATATAATTTTAAATCTTAATATATTATATAAATCAGCCACCATATCGGTTATACGTAGTTTTAGTTTTTAGTTTTTAAAAGCTTTTCATCCACTCAGAAAGTTTGACTATATCGTGAACATGGGCATTAATAGAGTTGACCGTCGCAAATTCTGTATACCCATTACAATGCAAATTTGTCCTCGCCTGTCGCATTGAACGAGTTACCTGTGCGCATCCAAACTTTTTTCTGAGCTCCAAAACCAAAATTGGACTATACCCGAATTCACTCTGATAAAATGTGACTGTTGCTAGTAAATATTTTTAAATATGAGAATTTCCATACTCTGACAAAAGAATGACTTGTTTTTTTAGAAATGTCAACTTCACCTGCACGTAGTACAATTTAATATTTGCAATCACATTTGTCTTGGTGATTTCTTGTATTTACGAGAACACTACAAATTTTAAACGAATCTATTATTTATGGATTTTATCGCGTTTAATTTTGTTTTTAAATCCCCGAAGTTTTAATTGCTTTAATTTTTGGTCCAATCTACGCAGATTTGTAAATAAAAGCTAAATGTAGCCCGAGTTAACTATGACATCTGGACGTCTAACACCTCAGTCCCCCCGTGACCACGGCTGCTGTAAAGCAATCGAAACGTCAGGAACATAAAAACAAAATTAATAACGATAAAATCCGTAAATAATACGTTCGTTTAAAATTGTCTTCATATTGAATTAATTAATCTGAAGTACGAAATTTTGTTTTAATTGTAATCAATATTCTACTCGATACGCAAATTAAAATACAATTTATTTATACCTCTTCAAAGCGATATTAATTCATATCAATCTATAGATACTTGTTTCTCCATGCATCAAACAATTAACTTAATTATAGCCATTATAAATTAATATGTCGCGCACACTAAGTGAGTGCACATAAAGTGCATAAACATCAAACGCCGACATGGTAGGCGAAACTTAATTGCACCGTTATGTCGCTGACCGACCATAAAACATTGATCAATATTGACCATACTCTTAATAAACCCTAATGGATATCGCGTGGTCTGGGCGTCCAAACACAGGAACGCGTTTACCAATGCTTTAAAAAATAAATGTAGAATAAAAATGAACATCCTGATTAATTGATGGGCATAAAGCAACACGGGAAATATTTTTATGCATCATTAGTTTGACGACGTGTGCTCCGACTACGTGACACTATTCTCTGTATTGTTGATTGTAATAGAGATAGTTAAGGATGAAAGTACTAACGAATACCACATAGTGCGTAACATTGTTTTTTTAGTATTTGTAGATATTTCAATGTTCTTTATAAATTACAATGTTGAAAAAATAAATACTGACTGCAGTCAGTCGTGGTAACTCAGGGAGCAGGGCGCTCGTTTCCATTTCATAGTACGCGTGATACTCGGGTTCTAATCCCGGTGCCGGCACCTTTTAAATTGCTACTAGCAATATTTACCATGAATTCATCGGTGAAGGACAACACCGTGTGACTTTTCATTGACAGTCAGCGGAGGAAACTTTACATAAAATACCTTTTTTTACCTTAATCTAATTTTTGGTTTCAGTGCCGCATTAAGACATAATTATCTATAACAATAGTCATCTAAGAGCACACTGCAGAGTTATTTGAAATAAAAACCTTTTCATCAATAAATCTAATGGTAAAAATATCTACGTATGTAATATACGTCGTTTTTTCCTAATGTAATAAATCATATGAATGAGACGCTTATTTAATCTGGACATTTTATTTACTTCATATTTTAAGTAATATTATAATGATAATGCTACATTATTAATCAACATTATATTAAATTTAACAATATAATAATATTTTTCGAAAAATTTAATCTTCTCTATATATGTTACTATCAACGGCTTTATAGTAATTCGAACTGATTCTATAAAACAGTTTTATGGGAAAATGCCATAATAAATCGAAATTCAAATCTTTAAGAGTAAACTAATATCTACTATCAATTTATAATAATAAGGTATGGAAGTAGACGTCTTATTTAATCGTATAAGTAAACAGAATGTGATAGTTATAAATAACGTGATCTTGTAATCGCAGAAACGTAAAAACAAGTTATAAAATACATTTGAAAAGTTTTATTACCACATGGAAACCATTAACGTGTGAATATAATATCATAGATTTTAACAACTTTATCAAATCGTTGTATATTTTAATATTTAAAACTATTTCAGACCGCTGTTTAGTTAATTTAAAAAAGTTTTAATTCGAATTAAGAATCAACCTACACCATCAATTACTTTGACGTGTTAAATAATATTTTTTAACTTACCTCTCCTAAATATTATTAAATAGTACCTATTTCCATGGTATGAACAACTTTCCTAACTAGGTAAATCAAAAAAAAGTTAAGACATAAGCCACATGGTATTCGCAATACAGGTTTTTTTTCAAATTTCTTAGACATGCAGCATTCTTCAACTGAATCAGACGTTACTGTTGGGGAACTTCTCCATACTAGCGTCCGTTCCACCCGCGTCTTTGTCCACGTGGAGAATCTTCCCGCGGATTTCTTGGGCTCAAAAAGTAGCCTAGGTCCTTGTCCAGGTACCTCCATACGAAATCGCATCAAATTCAGTTCAGTAATTTTTATGCGTAATTAGAAGACATGTCTACTTTTAAATTATAAGAGTAAAGATAAAATGACAATTTAAAATTTTAGGTTTTATGTAATAAATCACGTTAAAATTACGTTTTTCACACAATTTTCTACGATAGAAAAAAAATTATATTCTTTGTAAAAAAACTTTACTTTACTACTTTCCTCAAATATAGTACAAAATTTTGGGTCAAGATTAATATAAGAACTATAAGTACTTCTCAATTTGGAGGCTGCTACTGATAATAAGTTTATCAGAAAGAAAGCTCCAAAGTTCGAAGTGTCTGAATGATATGAAACATATAATTTTAATTGTGTTAACAATTAAATTATCTGCTAATTCTGTAAAAAAAATCAAATTACAAGTGTATATATATATATCTATTTATATATTTACGCCCTGTTCCATCAATCTTCGCATGCATGATCGTTGGTTTAGAGTACTCTTGACCGGGCCTTTTTCCAGAACGTCTCCGATTTGATCGTGAAATGTTCGCCTAGGTCTTCCTCTCCCGACTCTACCATTTACACTCGTCTCATATATTTTTTTCGTCTACTTACTTTCATTTATCCTCTCCACGTGTCCAAACCAGCTCAGCATCCCTTTCAAAAATTACAAGTGAGAGTGAAGTAATATTTAAATTATACGTAATCTACTTATTACCCTAATCGTTTATTGTTATTGAAAGCACGTCTGTTTAAACAATTAATATAAGTGATCTAGTCCTCAACAGAATCGCTTTAGAACGTAGAACAAATATTTAGTAATCGCCTCAATATTGAATAAGGCACGATGAGAATAGCGAGGATATACCGCACTTTTTTTAAAATAACCTAAGTTTTTGCCCCGATGTGTATTCTTATCCTCTCTATTGTTTATTATGTATTACTAATAGAAATTTAGTAACAATTCTTGAGTTCTTCTAAGATTCTTGAGTAGTGATAACACAAAAGCCGGAGGTTACCTTTTTTTTTTTTTTTTATGAAAAAATAGGCCTGCGTTTGACCTCAATCTTGCCCGATGGAAAGCGAAGATGAGGCCTAGGATGGTACACGCTTGCCTAGATGTCTGTTCACTTTGGCCTTGAAGATATCCAGGTTATAGGCCTCCGGAAAAACCGACCTCGGCAGAGAGTTCCACTCCTTAGCCGTCCGCACAAAGAAAGAAGAGGCAAACCGCCTCGTGCGTAATGGAGGAATGTCTACAACATAAGGGTGGAACTTCTCGCCGCGTCTAGTCGTTCGGTGATGGAAAGGGAAGAGGGTATTAGGTTATGCAAAACCTCCGCACACTCTCCGAAATGAATTCGATAAAAACCGAGAGGCAGGCCACTCGTCTACGGTGTTCGAGGCTTTGAAGTTTTGCCTCTACTAGTGAGTCACTGCCTATGATCCTCTTCGCTCGGCGCTCCAACGAGTCCAAAGCATCAAGCTGATGTTTAGCCGAACCATCCCAGAGGTGGGCACAGTATTCCATGCAAGAGCGGACTTGAGCTTTGTATAGATTTAAGAGCTGCTCCGATGTGAAGTACCGTCTCACCCCCGAGAGGATACTAAGTTTTTTGGCAGCAGTGTTTGCTATGGACTCGATGTAACGACCGAAATTTAGGTTAGACGAGAGATCTAGACCTAAGAGCTCAAGACGGTCATTTACCGGAACGGGGACATTCCGGAAAGTCGGAGTCAGTTGGAATGGACTCCGTTTCGCCGAAAAAAGACAAGCCTGTGTTTTGAGGGTTAAACTCGACCAAATTGGCATCACCCCATTGGGAAACAGCCTCCAAAGCCGAGTTCACCCCCTCAATCATCGATTCTCTGAAAGACTGGACTTTTGCCCCAGACTTCGCATCGGACAAGTATCTCCCCGAGACTGTGCTGTCATCTGCATACCCAAAGATATCGGGTGTTACCAGCAGGTCGTTGATGTGCAGCAAAAAGAGTCGCGGAGAGCACAGACCCTGAGGCACACCGGCATTAATATCATGGAGATCGGACGAGGCGCCATTAACGACAACCCGAATCGATCTGTTCCTCAGGAAATCCTCGATCCAGATGCAAAGCTCGGGAGCAATACCATATGCCGGAAGCTTGCCAATGAGACTTGCGTGCCAGACCCTGTCGAAAGCCTTAGAGATATCAAGAGACACGGCAAGAGCTTCACCGTGTCTCTCAATGGCTTCGCTCCAGTGGTGAATAGCATACACAAGAAGATCCCCAGTAGATCGGCCTCGATGAAACCCGAATTGACGGTCACTGAGGAGGTCGTTGTCCTCCAGGTATGCAAGGAGGCGGTTGTTTAAAACGCGCTCCGTAACCTCTTAATTTCATGGAAGATACAATGAGTGACCTAGATGCGATCCTCGATGCCGGCACCTCTAAATTTGTTAATAGCTATTTAACGTTTTCATTTATTACGTAGATGACTTCTAAGGAAAGCATCTGGAATACATTTGCATACATGTAAGTAAAATTATAATTATGCGTTGATATGCGAAATCTGTTAAGCAACACGCAGGAGCAGCGTGGCAGTCTTTTCACGGTTCTGATTACGTGCCCAATAATGTACATAGTACTCGTAATGCTGCTATACATTACTAGTATATAGAATTTGAAGTCGAGATTTTAAGATGGATTTATATTACAGGACAGTCACCTTAACCTCATCTGCCATCCAAAAGTATACCGCGAATGGGTTTGGTATTAGAGGTATAGTTTGAAAGTAGCAGCCTGTAAGTGCCCACTACTGGGCAAAGGCTTTCTTCGCAGATATCTGATAGAGTTTTGGAATAGAGTTTGGTTACAGGGTGCCTGCTACAGTGCGGGTCAGCGGGCTTCGCGATATTCGCGAAATTATATTTTCAATTATTTCTCAGACATGCAGGGTTCCTTACGAAGTTTTCCTTTAACGCCGAGTTCATGCACGGCAATTACAATTTCAAGTGCTGTATTTACACTGTACTTGATATTGCAATTAACAATTTTAGTGGTACCAGCCACCGAAGATCGAACCCAGGTCACTCGCGCTTTATAAAACTAAAGTGAGCGCCCTGACGACTAAGCTACCATGGTTATTAGGTATAGTTCAATTTACTATAGTTTTTTCCTTTAATGTTTAATTTCTATATTATATGAGGATAATGTTTATGGTCAATTGATATAATACAAAAAATGATTAACTTGTAAAGATATTTAGTAATACGATAATACCTAGCCAATAAGGTCAACGACATTTGTTTGTGTAAATTGCTGTTCTATTCTGATAAAACAACATTTCCATAATTTAGCTTCGCCATCGACAAGGAACGATCTTAATGGTTCTGTATACTGGATTAATAATGTTTCACATTTTTGTTTGCGGCAGCAAAATATGAATGGAATAAACACGATATTTAAATTGGTGAAAGTCAAGTTTAGTTAGTTAATACTGCAGCAGTGCTTTTAAAACGACTTTATTCATTATCTTTGTAAATAGCTAATAGCTTCTATTTCTATGGAGAAAATATTTATGAAAATAAATCTGGTTTGAATAACGTAAATAGATAAATCATAAATAATAATCTTTATTGTCATAGGAATTTGGAACACAAAGTATGAATTCCCTGACATCCGTGATTAAGATTAAGAACCTGTATTACAGAGGTCAGTGTCTTCTCCCAAGTTGATTAACAATAATAATTTCTTATAACAACAGCTAAAATAGTCTAGATATTAGTACAGAATTACAAGAACAAATTAAAAAAAAAAAATATCATCTGATATAATATTATTCCATCCTTAAAAAAATAATTACATCCATATAATACTGTGCGTGTTTTAAGTTTAGGAAATGACTTAGTACTAGTAGACCCCTGGCCATTAGGCCCCTTAGGCCATGACTAAGACATCCCCAGCACTATTTATTTACAAAAGCAGAGTAATTTCTTTTGTGACTTTTAGGCACCAATTTAAATCCCTGAAAGTCGTACATGTTCTGTACACTATTTTTTTTCAGACCCACTAAAAGTGTTTTCTAAAATAAAATGATTATTATATTATGCCTAACTCCTCTAAAATGTTTCATAACTTTGTTTAAATTTTTCCGTTTCGTAAGGTTAGCTAAAACATATCAACATATTAAAACTTTGTTTTTTTATTGATAGCTATAATATATTATATATATATTATTATATATGTTTTTTTTTTAATTCAAGTGCTTTAAGGCATTTTTGGGCTATGTACAGCAGTGGACTTGCAACAGGCAGCAATGATGATTATAATTAAAACGTATGACAAAAGATGACGGAATAACTATCTCGAATATGCCACGCCTAAATTATGATAGGCTCTGGTTTCACTTACCCGCTTACCACGCGTGGAGGTTTCGGCAAAGTCTACTTATGGGTTCTATGTCCGGCAGTGGACAGACTGAAAAAAAAAAATTAGGCTCATGTTTTAATACTGACATTTAAAGACATATTCCTTCTATCCTAATATAACGTGTATTATAATAAAATATATAGCTATTAATAATACAAAAATGTATATTATAATAGCGATAAGATAAAGTTTGTCATACCTATTCAAGGAGCACATTACATTAACGGCATTGTAAAACAGCGAAACGAGTTTTTTTAACGCCTTGTTATAATTTAAACTTTGCAAAATGTGCGCCTCTCTGTTTCAGAACCACCACAAAGAGTGATAGATAATTGACAAGTTAATTACCACGTTAACACGTAGTGGAATAAAATTGCTTCTCAGTTTCGAAATTAAGTATATATGAGATTGGATGTTTGAACATTCCAACTTAAATTTCGCTTCAGGTGTTAAGTCAGACCACGATAATTAGGCAATAAATATTTATAAACGAAGCAATGGCGTCTCTCCACATTGCCGCTGCACACGGATCCCGCGTGTTTTTTATTTTCGAACGTCAAAGAAGTTTATTCGAAATCCTGTAACTGCTCATGTAAATGTCGTGTTATCCAATTTTAAACTTTGAAATAATGAATCAAGAAATATTTTGTAGAAACTTCTAAAGGTGTTTCTTATAATTTTATCAAATACATAGAAATGTATGTTCAATCACCATAGCACTTTTTTTTGCGACCGCTTGATGGTTCTGCAAATGAGATTTTATAGTCGGCTAGTTATAAGTGTATAAGTGGGCGTACTCTTTCTTTTCTCCAAGTAACATCATATTGCAAGTTGTGAAATTGTCTGTCATAACAGAATAGGAGATTTAAATATTACGAGCGTTTATTGCTTACTTAACTCGACATTGGCGACATGAGATATAATAATAGATGGAATACAATTTTGAGCGAACTCCAAATTTCGTTGAATGAAATCTCAATTGGAATTGAGTATCGATCCTATAGTGGTGCATGTATACTTTGCCTCTTTAGTAAGTTTACTTTAAATACGTCCACAGTACTTTAAGTATATATATCGTAATTTTTTTAAAGCAAAGTGAAAATTGCCCAGTTTCAACAAGAAAAGAACCTCGTTCTCGGATTATTGACCTGAACAAACTCTTAGTATAAGCTTAAAGCTTAAGTGGAGAGAATAAAAACACTTGAGAATTTAACGGCATTACAACGTTCCTTTTAAGTGGGAATTGTGCGAAAGTAATTTGATTTTTGTTTACTCCTCAAAGATATTTTAATCAAATGACAAATGTTTGTATTAGAAAATTTTGGTGCTTGATTTCATACCTCAATGTTTATGTTTTCGTTTACCAAGGCTGCGTGATAAAATACATTTTCCAACTATCTTTCAGAAAAAAATTTACTAGGAGTTTTAATTATTCAAATAATGGAAAATTCGTATAGAAGTACTTATAGAAGCACTTATACGAGGAAACTAAATATTACTACATAACAATTTAAAAAAAATCATAGAATATACTGCAGTATAAAACCATCAAATGGAGCGACGATCTCACCAAGTTTTGTGCTTGGCGGCTATTCATGAGGTCATTTATTCTGCAGTGAATTGAGTAATAAAATAGCTGTTATTGCTTTGAGTTTTAAAATTAGTCACGAGCTATTAAACATAATGGTCAACTAATGCACTCTGATAAAAAAAATGTTTGAATTGATTCAGAATTTATTGTTTTACTAATTAGGAGATATATAATAATTCTCTCGTTCTTAGGAGAGCAGTTAAAGTGACGGCGGCATCGTAATACCGAGTGTCCAGTCGTCGTCACCATCGTCGAGTTCTTTGCTCGGAGGGCAAAGGCTTACAAGTCTCTTGTAAATGGGTATATTTTAATTGTACTAAATTATTATTATTACATCGGTGATAAATACTAAGTAATAAAAAATTACAAAAATAAATTTAGCTTTGGAATTGTGCAATTATACCTTCTATTAAAACTTTTTGTAAATGTCTTAAAAGGTAGTTGGAAAACATTTAGATTCTAAACAAATTCGTTACTCATGTAAGCTTAAAGGGAAGATATAAATTATACTTACAGTAAATTGATGTACGTACAGATTCTTCACCTCTGCCCGAACTGGAACAATACTACAATATGTTGTTCTATAATACATTGACAATGCATTACCACCCATAAATTATGATCCAAATTAGTGTACATTAAACTTGAATAATAAAAGTCTTAATACATTAAAAGAACGTCGAATAACAAGTAACTTTTTGGGCCGTGACGTTGACGAGAGGCATATTGGAGCAGTAAAAGCATTTTATTACGAAAAACATTCCTGGTTTGATTTCATGTAGTGTTATTCTAATTTCTTGCATTTTGAAATGGTCCCTTAGATATATCTTAGTTATTAAGGAATATTTTATACAATATATTGTTCTATGCTGGTTTTACTAATTTGTAAGGACCTAAAAGATGTTCATTTAGCTGATATTGGCTTTCTGGCGTACGATAGTTTTTAAATTGCAATTATCAATTAAGTTGCTCTGAAGTTTGAACCTAGAACCACTAACATACAAGAAAGTAATTCTTTTAACTGCTTACAATGTTTATTTACTATTTTGAACAGTAGCACAATGAATCCAGCAACATAATAAATGACCTAGCAACTTCCACCAACTTATTCTACAAACAAATTTCTTAAATCATAGCTCAAATCATAGGCCATACACAAAATTGTCACACGGCGGGGCCTGGGTAATTGCCTTCAACGACAGTGGTAGCAGGTTCGGTTTCCGCACGGAAAATATTTGTAAAATAAAATGTTTGTTCTTGTGCAGTTTATTTATTCAGGAGATATTCTAAAGGATTATTGCTTACTCTATTATGGCAGACGAAGATATAACAAAAACATGTGCAACTAACTAACGGGGCGTAACATTTTCATTCTGCATGATGATTTTAACAAATTAGTATATCATTGAAAGTTTATTGTTTGCACTTAAGTAGGCAGTGGACTCTTCAAAGCTTCATCACCCTCCCAGAATAGAGAGAGAAAGTACATGCCCAGTATTGAAACTTTATTGGTCTTTAACTTTACTTTTACGATCTTATGATCGAGATACACAGACTCATGGAGGTGGCGTTTTATGAACGTCTTGAACCAAGATGTAACTTCCTTGTGCCATCATTACTGGAATAAATTATACCGTATTTTGGGAACATTTCAAGTAGCTGTATTTACCGATTAAACTATAGCCGTTAGTTGGTTATAAACCTTCCAATTATTTCAGCTTCGTACTTATCAGGCCTCGTCTTGCATTACTCCGCTCGTATTACATATAAATTTATGAGAATAAGTCTTCTTCGTCCATGATGAATAATAAATTCTCGTTTAACTGCCTGGCGTCAACCAGCTATACCAATAGTTTTATTAATGGAAACGCTTCCACAATATACGATTTATGTCATACTAGGCTCATTTTTGTTTCATTATAAAATATTTTCTATTCAGCTATATTTATCGTATTCTGTAATATTTACACAAATGAATCAAATTTGATATTTGATAATGTTATACACGGACAAAGAACTCAAATGAAGTGAACTTTTTACTAACATTTTATTAGCTTGCGACTGACATCGAAGTAACGTTAACTTTAACGTAAGTAAGTAAACGACTCATTACTTACGTTGAAAAAAAAGTACTGAAATAATTTAACGATGTGTCTAATTTTTGAGTATTAATCTCAAGTATTAAATATTAGTAAATTTATATATATTTAGTAGTACATGTTAGTATTTAGCTTAGCGTTAAATTAAATGAAATTTTAAATGTAATAAATGCACTGTAGGTATGTCTTAAAATAGTCGTAAATAAATAAATAAATAATATTATCAACTTTTATAGGTGATGTCTTCGGTGAAATAATATCTAATTGGGTTCTATCTCCTTACATCGGCCTCTTTTAATAACTTTTCTAAAAAAAAATATTTAATATTAATGTCGAAATATTAGAAAACACATTTTAACTTGAATTAACTAACAAAGTAACGAAAATTAAAAGTGTCTAATTAATTAGTCAATTTTTTTGGACATTGCTGTTCGTTTGAAAAGATTTTAATAAATAACCTTTCCAAGAAACAACGACGGCTTTATAGTCATAAAACGAGCCCAATATATCTAACAAGGGAATTAGAGCTAATTAAAATTTCAGTCCAAATTACTGCTAGATTGCTACCACAATAAAGTTGTCAAAGTGAGGGTCGTAAAGTCTCGCATGAGGCTTCTTGTCGTTATCTAATCAATGCAATCAGAATGATATCGTTTTTAATACTTATTTACTAAAGCTACGAAAAACTGTATGCCTGTGACAATCTAAAAACTAATATAAAAAAAGTATAATTAAAAAATTACGTAATGGCATCGTTTGGCAATGGTTTAAAAAATCTGCCACTTCATTCATCTGACACGAGACTGAACGGTCAGCAGCAGTGATGCAAGGCGTACTGTACTGCGGTCGCCAACCCTCTGACCAAGCGTGACGATTACAGATAACCCTCTCATTTGGAGAAGCATATGACCAGCCGTGGACTATAGACAGGCTGGTGATGAAGTAGAAGTAAATTATTCGTGTTTAGTGATCACTCCCTTTTTAATTCTTCATGAACTAAAGCAAGGTCCGAAGTCCGAAATTTATTTTTAGCGATAATTTAACGATTATTTATTTGAAATTGGAAAAATATTTAAAATGATTGTTATAAGAATTAACTCATTTTATTAGTTGCAAGGCAAGAGTTTATGGACATTTTGAATAGTTTAAGCCTCGATGTCAAAGTAACAGCTGCCGTGATTAGTTTCCAAGTATTTCTAATTCATCAAACATGATTATTTGCGTCATTAATTACTTCCCTCAGATATTTTATTTAAGAAGTGTAAATCGATCGAATGTAATTATTTTAAACTACATATTTCGTTGGTGTTCTATCGTAGACTCTTTTTTTGTATTTTTAATAATTGGTAAAATAGTTTTACACATTTTTAACATACCTATAACATAAAAATTGTCTTTATTGTTTTATGTCTATGGATTTGATTTTGCACACAGGGAGTATTTTCGACATTGAAGGACTATTACTAATAAAACCTTATTTTTTTTTCCTATATTGTATTTAAAGACGTGTATGAACTAAAGTTCTATTTGCCTAACATGTTAAGGAGCCTGTTTTAAATCTAAGTCAACGTCAATATTTCTACAAATCATGAATTACTAATAGTATTCAAGTATTGAGTATGGGGGGCTGTATACATCTATCCAATACTGCAGAAAAACCATCTTCATTCCCATGAAAGCTAGTAGATTAATGTTACCTGATAAATGTTGTTGTATTTGCGAACTTTTTCAATAAGTAGTGGTAGAAGAAATCTGCTTCGACCGTCGTCGGTCTCCGCGCCTCCATCTTCCCGCGTATTCGCGAGTTATTATTTAGTGAGAGCCGTCCTAATCCCGCGCACGCTGCGCGGCAGTCCCGTTTGCGACTTCGCTCAGCTTACGTGTGCTCGCCCCCAGGTTTGAGCAGCCATAACACTTTGTCCGAGTTTTGCAGTACAATATGTCGTGTGTCAGTATATTGCTAGTGGGCCCCGCACCAGCGGGTCCCTACTTCGACTCTACCATTTTCCCGCGTTCAATCGCGAGCCATTACTAGTGAGTGCCGTCCGTGTCCCGCGCACGCTGCGCAGCAGTCCCGTTTGCGACTTCGCTCAGCTTACGTGTGCTCGCCCCTAGGGTTAGAAGCAGCTATATACACTTTGCCTGAGTGTCTCACAATCGGGTTCTGTCGTGTCGGTTTGTCAGGGTCATAGGTCTTCACGCCACTATTAGCCTCCCGCATACGTGTGCTCGCCCCCAGGTTTGAGCAGCCATAACACTTTGTCGGAGTTTCGCAGTACAATATGTCGTGTGTCAGTATATTGCTAGTGGGCCCCGCACCAGCGGGTCCCTACTTCGACTCTACCATTTTTCCCGCGTTCAATCGCGAGCCATTACTAGTGAGTGCCGTCCGTGTCCCGCGCACGCTGCGCGGCGGTCCCGTTAGCGACTTCGCTCCGCATACGTGTGCTCACTCCAAGGGTTAGAAGCAGCCACATACACTTTGGGTCTGTCGCGTCGGTTTGTCAGGGTTCACCGGTCTCCGCACCACTATTTTTGTCTTATCCTTCCGCGTATAAATCCGCGCGTCATTAAATTAAATCGTCATCCCGCCAAACTCGCGGGCCAATCTGCTCGCGAGTGAATTCAGATGAGGCTGTAAAAGCCTCCGGGCTAACAGCGTGTGGATGGTTTTTAGTCGGTATGGTCCTCCTTCAGAGGATTGAGTCCGACATAACCCAGTTACGAATATGCGTAACAGCATTTTCCATCCAGGAAAAAAAAAAATGCTTCGACCGTCTCCCGTTTGGCAATGTAAGAACATTGTAAAAGATTCATGGAACATTCAGCGACGTGGCTTCAACGCCTTCTTTTTACAATCAAATCACAATTCGAACTTTACAAAAATATGGCTGTTAATGTGTCGGGTTATCGGGGTGGTAACACGGCCTCGCAGAAAATCGGCGTGAAGTAGAGGCCTCTTGTGCGTTTCGTTCGGTGAGTGAGGTAACCGGAGAACCACATGCCGCTCCCCCAACTCCTCCCCATCATCCCTTCAATCCCCCAAATATCCTTAAGGGTCAGGAACGCATCTGCAGCGCCTATGGTGTTTAAGGTGTACGTGTGGGACGGTATTCACTTGCCATCAGGTGAGCCGCTTGCTCGTTTGCCCCCTTTTCCAAAAAAAAGACTAGCGAAAAAAATGATATCACAAAAATATATCATTCCTATTCATCCCTAGTGCACTTCTGCATAAAGAGGCATTTCTTTTATATAAGAAGCATAATAAGCACCTTTCGCTATAGGAATTTCTCCTGTGTAGCAGAGGCAGTTTACATACATAAATTGCACATGGACAAACAACCAGACCTGGAACAATTATTTGTACTACATAGAAATACTAGTCCCGTGAGAATCGAACCAGCGACCCACCGCGCCGCTCAGCTCAACGCTTAGCCACTACGCCACCGAGCCGTCAAAATCACTAATGATTGCTACACACACAGGTTGTTAATGATGCTTTTTTAAATGACTAGTGTGATTTAATGTTGACATATTTAGCATGAATTTTCTACTATCAGTTTGTTGTCTTCACCGTGGGTCATTAGGATTAATCGCTCGCAATGGGATTAAGAGAAAAGGCTGTATCCAACACGATAAAAGAAAAATATTCACTTTATTATTATTTTTTAAATTTATATCCCAATTATTTCGATGAAGAACTTATAAAACTCATCACAGACGTTTTATTTATGATACAACATTTATCATTGAAAACACGAAGCAGTACTAATGAAAGTATGGAGTCAATTAAATAGTACTAAATGAAGTTTTTATACAAAACATTGTTTTCTATGTTTTGGGCAAGAATCATTAGGCGGGGGTCCGGCCTGGCCCCTGCTGTTTCAATTAAATCACTGACAATACTTCAAATACCGGGCTAGTCTGAACCAAAACACGTTGAGGCTTGTTGTGGGAACTATAACGGTATTGTTGGTACTTTCATGCTTTTAAGAGCACGTTAAATTGTTTTTGAAAGTAATTTTCTCGTAGTAGTAATGTTTACAAATTATTTTAATGAAATAATGTTTTTTTTATAGTTAGGTACTAATCAAGTGATGATGAATATGTAAATAAAATGTATATATTGGCTGTGGGTTTATTAATGTAATCCTTGCTAGAACAACTCCCACCAACCATGATCATCAGTCATGACGGACACGAACGAGAAGAAAAAGAATGAAATCCGTTTAAGAAGATTTAACGACGATTTTATTAGATTTGTGACGATTGCAAAAGGAAATATTTTCAAAATTGCTTAACGTTAAGTTTACCTTAAGTTGTACCTACTTGAAATGGTACGCTATTACTATTGATGTTATGAATATTTTATATTTATATTTAAACTGAAATCACTTAGTGATTTCTTGTATTTACGCGAACACTACACATTTGAAATAAAACTATTATTTACGGATTTCATCGCGTTTAATTCCCATGCTTTGCAGCAGCCGTGGTCACAAGATAAAATCCGTAAATAATAGTTTCATTTCAAAAGAAATCAGTAGTTTTCATTATAAATAAGATATTACACTAGTTTAACTTAGTTAAGTATCAAAATAATCTTTTCCAACTTCAATCTCGTTATACAACACACGACTGAACGCATATGCCGACAGAGTTTCGATACTATCTAATCCAGATTCTTCCCACCGTTTAATTGATTATTTCATAAAGAATAATGTGTCTCGTCATACTTGACGGTTATTGGTATGGAAGAAAAAATATGCCAAACATGAGTGAGTCATGGTATTAAAATATTTCGAAGTTGAACTCTATTTAGTACGTTTCTATTCAACTTTGTACCTTATTAACTTAAAAACTACGTATGAAATAGAATAATATCTGTTTTTTACCTGTGATTCAGTCGTGAATTGTAACATCTTTTGTTTATAAAATGTAATTAACTAGATAATTTATAACGGAGTAAATGGGGAGGGAAATACAGTGAAACTTGGATTATCTTCTGGCGTTTTAGGTTAACGTGCACAGTGCGTTGTCGTGCAGAACTTTCAATTGCAGAGTTATTGGTGGCACCTCATTTACTGTTGGCCAGTGTAGTAATTAATGACCAACGACGAACGAGAAGTACGATCAATTTAATGACTAAGAGTAATATAAAAAAAAAACATTAGAAAAATTAAATCGAAAACTGTGGTACTGGAGAGATGCTGGTAAAATGATTTAAACTTTATTAAAGTAAAGAAGCTATGTGCCCGATTAAGAACTGAATAGGTAATAACTTAGTTGTGTTCGTTCGTTTCTCTTTATACGAGTTCCATTGGTAGACATAAATCGTTTAGTCGTATCAGATTCGAGAATTCAATTGAATGATCGTCTTGGAAACTTTACGCCGGTATCGAAAGAACTAACCCACGAGAAATCGTATACTTTAAACTTGGAACTGGCTGGTTTTGTGGCCCGTGTGATGAAACCAATATATAGGTTAAGAGAAAGGACTTGAGATACTAAATTAAATGATTTTCAATAACTAACAAATACATATTGACATCTGAAAGATAAAAGAAAATGAAATCTGACATAAAATGTTTATGTAACTACCTAGTGTACGCGACTGAAATAAAAATAAGGTTGTTTTAATCTTAATTAGTCTACGACTACTACGTTTATTGGTTTTCAGATAACGAAAATGGAAAGACAACCTCGTAAAGATACTCCGTTACCTTGTACTATGACCCCTTAAACATTGTCTCCCATGACTATTTTATCAATTTAAAAGAACGAAGCTGTAGTTAAGTTTCATTTGAGGCCAAACAATACATGGATTTCACAACCAGAATGGCCAATTGTCCTAGATTAACGAACCATATCATTACGCCTAATGAATCGGGTACTAAGATCTTATCTACCCATCAATGTCGGTCTTAAATCTATTACGATGCCGTTAGTAAACATCATGTATGTTACGTCCGTATAGTATATGAATAAACAAAAATAATATAGGATTCATAAAGTTTGTGCCGGAGTAAATAATTATAATTTAAAAACATTTGTAGCCGATTTTTCATCTTCTTTCCATTATATTAATTTGAAGTTAACATAAAATCCAGCTACATTTTTATTCTTTACTTCCTGCTTCTGTTTGTAATTAAATTTTACTAAGTTTCGCTTTAAAAGATTTAAATAAATCCGATTCTTGACTTTGTAAAATGCAACAGTAGTCAGTTTTTCTCCTACTGCTTTCATTTTAATGTAGATTTTAAATTGGTTGTCCATTGCAGACTATGTTCTATATTTTTTTAAATGTATGTTTCATTCTTTAATACTTCCGATCTATCAAATTAATTAAGACCTTGTATCAAACTAATCACAGTACGAGGTAAACAAAACTCAGAAAGAGGGAATACAAAATCAGATTTTGTTTACAAATATCCACCTCTTCAGCATGCGGTGCACCCTGTTAACTAACCAACGAGACCTTGGCGACCAACTGGTGGCGTAATTATACAGTCCAATAATGATGATCAGCAGTGGCGTGCATATGATTTTGATCTGGAGTAAGTAGTAGGTATAAAAAACAAAGTATATGTATCACCTTGTAGTTACCTTTCCTAAAAAAAATTATAGGGTCGGAACTGCCTTTTTGCCTATTTAGAATTCACG
Source organism: Bhutanitis thaidina (assembly GCA_029286595.1). Lineage (NCBI taxonomy): Eukaryota > Metazoa > Arthropoda > Insecta > Lepidoptera > Papilionidae > Bhutanitis > Bhutanitis thaidina. The sequence goes on along the minus strand of JAGSMS010000006.1, from coordinate 10,302,626 downwards.
CCACTGGAGATCAGCATCTTTAATGTGAGAGTACTGACATCCAGTGTTGTTTATAGACAAAAGATAGGAACATACAATGCCTTTCATAGATTGCTCCATCATAAGAAAAGGAGGCGATAAAAATATAAAAAAATATTAATGACTTGTTATTGTTCGATTGTATGAAAAATATCTATACGACGAAGTCATCACAAGGAAAAGAAACAATAATAAATACCTCACACCTTAACTATTAAGGCGTACACGTTTAAAGTTGCCAGTTCAAAATGCTTATCAATGCCACTTCATCGATTCTGATGCGAAGTGACTTCGAAGATAATAGGGTACGAGAGCGGGCCTCTAGAGATGCCGCGTCACTGTGCACCATTTTTTACCTCTATCGAGACATCTACACGAGCACAACACAGCGCTAAATGCTACCAACAAAACTATATTTATATATAGCACACTAATATAAATAAACAGCACACATTTATTCTGGCCTGGTAATGATTTGCATATTACATTTCAATTAGTTATGCTTTTTAACATATTATTTAATCTGATCTGATAATAACATGTATTTTTTCTTACTTATCATGAAAATGAGAATTATCTTATTTTCAAAAATAGTGCCCTTCTCTAGAAAAATAGTAACCATTTTTGTAATCATTCATGTATAAAAAAGTATATTCATACTATCGAATGTATTAATATGTCTTTGATTATAGGCTATTAAGACTAGTGTTACTTTAGATTAAAAAAATAATGACAGTTGAACATATAACGCATATTTGATATATATTATGTCACTAGAGACTTTTGTTGTTGAAAGGAAAGTAGTAAATTACGTAAACAATAAATTTTTTACTAAAAAAATACCCTATAAAACACTCTAAAACTTGACTACTAAAAATATCTTTAAGATCAAAGTAGATAATTTTGTAGTCAATGACAAACGTCACACAGTATAAGTATAATATACGTATCCCTTATCAAATTCATGTTAAGGGTAATTAATTAAATTTAAAACATTTTATGTCTATTCTAAATTATATACATGTTTTGAATTATCGATAACTTTTATAACAATTATGTGGATTATATAAACTAATTGTGCATAAAAATAAATATTAGTCCGTGTTCACTCGTTATTTCAAATAATAAAAAAAATATTTAGATTATAACGCTTAATAGTAATCTGCCATCCCTTGTGAGTGTCGTAAAAGGCCTTGAAAATTTCATGGCCATCTCCGAGAGAAAACTCAGTGACGGAGCTCGCTTCCCGTCACGTTTAAAGTCGGTTGCGGAATCCCGTTTAGCTACGCTGTGTCGTGCCTAATGATAATTCGTAATCTCTACCCACTCCCTATAGGTGACAGGAGTGAGTTATATGTATTATATATACGAGTATTCGTATCCATAGAGGCAACGTTATTCGACGGACATTTTTCGATATCTGAACACGAAAAGACTAAAAGACCAGTTCAGTGCATGAAAGATAATATTTGTAAAAGGATTTTAATAATTATATTTTAGTGGTTAATGTTATTTTGTCATTTATTAGTAAAAAGGTAAACCTTTTTCTTTAACGAACTTTTTAATTGAAATAAACCAATACGATGGCTGTGTAACAAGTCGTAATTACCTCAATCCTTCCTTCGTTAGCATTTTAATCTTGTCCAACTTCATTAACTAATTTGACATTGAACATAATTACCTATAACCGAACCGACGGCGCCAACCTTATAAGAATTATCTATTTCCAACAATCTAAAAAAATATCGAATGACAAAGAATGGACTGTTTATTACGAAATAACTATCTATCGGCGGCTTGAGAGGAGGCACCCGAAAATAAAACGATCGCTGACCAAACGACGTATAAAATAACAGCCGAGAAAAAATGAGATTAGAATCAGATAGTATTTATGTTGAGGAAACGAAGGAGGCGCGCGTTTAAAGCTTAACGATTCCTATCAATTAAGGTTATGGGTCGACTCGACAGGTCTGTTGGGTGGACCCCCACTGTGCCAGGATTTCGCACCTGTCCTTTTTAGTTTAGTTTTTCACGTCAGCGGTCCTTTGAAATAGTTACAGGTGCAAAGAGTAGCTGCATTCATAGGGTTACCATAACATGTAATATATCTAAAACTTTTATGTCAGAATCAGAACATTTTCATAAAATATTTTTGTAATTTTAAAATATTTCGTTAGGGCTGAAAGTCATTTAATATATAGAAAAATTTAGTAAGATTGTTCATAAATGTAGTTACTGATATTGTGTGTTGTTAAAATACATAAATACCCGAGTCATTTTTTTGTTTCAACATTCCCTTTTTTTTTGAATGGTATTAATGATTAGTAAAAAAATAATAAAGAAAAATTGTATTTACAGTTGTTTTAATTTGTTCCAACTTAAGCACAAAATGTTGTTACCCTATATCCAATAAACAAAACGTGCTATTTAATATTTTCGATATGATAATTTTAATAGAATGTGCCAGAACCCTACTGAGTCAAAGTGGAACAAATAGGTTTAGCGTGTAGCTATCGGAGAACAATTCATTTTGTTGACATTTTACGATTAAAACGTAAAAAATGTAAATGAAGTTTAAATATATGAGAATCATAATTTTCTTATTAATTTATAAAAAAAGGTGATTTTGTGTTAACAGTACGGGTTAATCGAATGTAGAATACTACCTAACTTTCATTGTAATCGTAACGTAATGAATAGGCGTGCTGAGCTATGCAAGTGCATAAGCCAGTATTTTTGCAATACTTATATTATTTATCTGGGCGTTATAGCTCCGATGTTTTCGAAACTCAATCCTTCGTTCATTCTTTTCATTTATACTATGCATATATAAGAATAAGTACATTCTAATACTATTCAGTGTAAACATATAAAATTATTAATAACATATAGTTATTTATTATACTTATGCCTTTACATCAGTGAAAGCGAAGACGATTCAGTGCCTAACAATAGGTTATAGCATGAAGTGGCCGTTTTAATTGAGTAGCCAGTTTGAATTAAAAATATACCTGTATAGTCCAAGATAAGTCATTAAAACTTTTATTACTCAAAAACTATAACAATCCAAATTCAAAAAAAAATTATGACATTCTGTTATTAGATTTACAACTTTTTTTACATTTATTTTAAAAATTAGAGTAATTTTCGAATACGAGTTCCGACGTGGTTCTAATGCGTCAGACACAGGTCGCAATATCAATGCTGCACTTGGAGAAGATACGACTAATGATCGCACTGTGCGACTTTAGATAAATCGCGTTTTTGTGAAATCTTCGACTTGAACAATAAACCATGAGGAATATCAGACACTAAGGTAAATAAGGAGGAAAAAAGTTTTGTTCTCGGAAAGTGGTACAAAATGCTTTCACACAGTTTGTAGAATCCAGAAATGATCTTCCCTCGAGATCTCAGAAATGTATAGATTAGCTTTTTAATTAAAAAAGGGGTATTTTCATTTTTCAATATAAAACAGCAATTTCATGCTTTATCCCTCTAATACTTATGCTTGTATTATGGAGATTATTTTATTTTAAAAATCCCTGCACATTTTTAGGTCTGGATTAATATTGAAAACAACTATATTTTATGACTTTTTAGAATTTTAATTTCGTGGTAGCCTAGTGATCAGGGCGCCCGCCCTGTGTGCTATAGAGCTCGAGTGACCTGGATTCAATCAGTGCCAGAACCATTCAAATTGTTAATAGCAATTGAAAGTGCTGAATTTACTAAGTGCTTGGCGGTAATGAAAAACTTCGTGAGAAAATCCACATTTCTGAAAAATAATTAAAAATATTTTTTCGAGGACATGTGAAATCCGCCATCCTTCACTGAAATAGCGTGACGGACCCTTACTGGCTCCAATACCTGGGAGGATATTTGAGAGGAGGGCATATACAGGCTCTACTTTACTTTAAAATTCAACTTATTTTTTCTCACAAAAATATTAAATACTTTAAAATTAATTAGGATCAGGACCATATACCCCTAGGGTACACTCTTTCTTTTCTTCAAACTATGTTATGCAAAAAGTAAAATTACCTCTCTGAGTAGTCATAAATAATTCTAATAACGGAATGGCATCTAAACTTATGTTGTTACATTAAAATAAAAAAGTTTAATTTTGATCATAAATTAACGCACATACATTGAAGCCACGTTGGTAATGTTATAATATTGGTATTTAATTAAAATGTGACCTACCCCGATACATAGCTCGCTTTAAGTGGAGTCAGTCTCGTCTCGTTCGATATCTTAATTTAAGTAAACACTCAGGCTTAATGAAGAGACACTAAACAAGAGGTTCTTCAATGATACTACGTTTTCGTTTAGATGAAGATAATTGTATTTGCAGAATGAAACTAAACTCTTGCTGTATAAGTAAAGACGTTGATGTAACCATTTTCAGAATATTGTTTTAGTATTTTACAAATTTTAATATAATACGTCAAAACCAATTATTATTCGTAATAAATATTTGAAGCAGTTATCAAAAACTTTAATTTTTCTGTATATATAAACTTAAATAACGTAATTACTTATCACTAATTAAAAATAATAACTTCTTGACTTCCCCAGTCAACGGTACTTCAAAAAAGTTTACGCTGTGACTATTGAAAGATAAAAAGTGTCATATTATGATAGAGAAACCTACCAATATAGTTCATTGTAATGCAATGTTCCAACCTATTAGATTTTATTTCCCTCCTGTCTTCCAGTTGTAGGAAACATCCCTTATCCATCATCTTAACACTTGTTGAAAACAGACATAACTTGATTTTGACAGGGGAATCTATGTACAGTTTTAGTACCCATTTACATACTCGTAAAATTATTTTAGCAATATTCATAAATGCTACGAAATTAATATGAACAATAAACGGTAAAAATTTTGTGTTGACACAAATTTAAATTTAAAAAGTGTGAAAATAAACTAACCTTATAATTTCAACTGTAGTTTTTTTCGTTTTTAGCCAAGGTTTTCAAAGTTGTTCTCATTACTGGGGAGCTTAAACTTTGTTATTTCTCCACTTATAGTTTCAACGGTTAAGAACGAACTAACTTCTTAAAGCTTTGATGAATTCTCCAAAGGTTTTAATCTGTCTTTGAAGGTTTATTTAAAGTATTTACTTTTTAATTCTTGGCGACGAAACTTAAATGGAGATAATTGCAGTAACAATTTTAATAAATTTTATAAGAGTTTCCACTCACCTTAATTAAATTTTGATTCCCAACCGTAAGTTTTAGTATACATAAAGTATTTTAAATTATGAAAATTGTTCCAAAATATTTTACGAAGTATGTTTAACATACCAAATATTCCAAGTTTTTAATCTATTCAATATTTAATTTGTAGAAAGTTCAAAAATCTGAGCTGTATCGAAAATATATGGTAATATGAATTTTCTCTGCCTGGAGGAATTTGCTATCATAAGTTACTTGATACCACAAAGGACAAAAGAAAATAAGTTGTTTATTGCTTCAGACTTCTTTAACCATTCTCGAGTCATAATTTTTAAGCTATGGAAATCTATTGTTATCAGTTCTGATGACACAAAAATGATTAAATACGCTAAGTATATGAAGTTTGCCAGTTCAAAAAAAATTGTTATACAGTTGCATTGAAATCAATAATAGATACCAGCTACTTATCCATGGGTCATCATTAACTAAGTTGCATGGTACTCTAGCTGGTAGATAAGCTAGTAACCAATAATTGCACAATGTTATCACTTATACATCCCGCAATATAACATATTATTTTACTAAATACTAACCTCACATACACACGGGGCATCTTGCTGACTAATAGACACGGGGCTAACTATCTGAAACCCTTTGGACCAGTGATGGGGACCAGCACTGCTAATGCAAGGGTGTCGGTAATGTGCTCACCGACTTGCAATCACTGGCATTTCTAGTGAGCAAGTGAGCCAAAGTAATAATTAACTTCAACACAAGGCATACTAGCTTATGTTGGCGCTTTTATGATAAGGCCTATGACCTATAGTGGACTTGTACAGGCTAATGGTGATGCAGATGATCTTTAATTTAGAATTTAATCGCTGGTTCTCTACACGTATATACCATACAAAACACGGTATTCTTAGGCGAGGCAGATGTCCATTACATCTAGTTTATAAAAATAATACCACAGCGTAACAATAAAATCTATTACTATCTACCATCGGAAATAACAATGAAATAGAAATCGTTAGGCGGTAACTTTCTCCCATTTATTTTCATGAGTTAACGTAATAAGACGTCGTCGTTTTACTTAATTTTACAAGAGTTAGATTTTAATGGCCTACTACGTTTTCAGCATTATAATTTAATACCAATAAATATAAAACTTTTATTTAAGGGGAAAGAATTTGTTTTATGCCATTATTTCTTTTAATAGCTTTCGTTGCTTGGCCCTCGGGTACAGTTTCAAAGGAAAACATTCCTATTGCAGCTATGGGACATATTAAATTTTGTACAGCGACGAAGTTTGCGAGTCAACGTCGGAATTATACTCTTTGGGTGTTTAAATTTATTTACAATAAAATCTTCTCAAAACTGGTCTGAAGAGAGAGAGAGAGAGAGAGAGAGAGGGAGAAAGAAAGGAAATGCGTAATTGTGACAATATTAAAACTGCAGTACCTCAGCTCAGTGTAGTGGCAGCTGGCCCGATCTCTCAAAGTAGAGAACATGGCAACAATGCCTCTACTAGTACGCCCCGACATAGACACGCTAGCCTTCGACGACAGCGAAAAGGCCGAACGCTATGGGGGCAGTCTAGAGAGCCAATACACTCGCTCGCGTGAACCAACGAACCCTGATCATCTGCGGCAGGTGGACGAGGAAGTAGCACATAGGGGCGCGTTGCCACCAGTGGACGAACTACTAGAGCCAGTGACACCCAAAGAAGTCTCTAAAATCATTAGCAACCTGAAAAACCGGTCAGCACGCGGAATTAAATATGATGGCTTTTGAATCGAACAAAATTCTTTGTATCATAAAATAGATTAAGCTAATGATCATTTAAAATAATAAAACATGAGGATATTTTGACCGAGAAATTAATAAATGTTTCCTTATGTTTTCTTTGCAATTTTACTTAAATCATTTCTAGTTTGTAGAGAAAATTAAAAAGTAGATCAAATTTTGTAAACTCGGGCAATGTAATGAATGTGAAATTTCAAAATGGGATACTTACTCTTAATAATATTTGTAACTATAATATTTTAAAGAAGGCCTTTACCCAGCAGGTCTTTTTTTACAGGTTCAGGCAGGTAAAGTAGCTTTACTGTACTGCCCAGTTCAGGTTATATTTTGTACGGTACATGGAGGGATTGTAAGCCAGTAACTATTTCGATGATGAATGGATTAGATCATTTAAGGGTGGGCTAATTTCGTTTGTCACCCATTGCACAAAACGTAGATCAGAAATTGCATAAATAAAATATTATTATTATATATTGTAAATTCGCTATAGTACTGTAACACGTAAGTCTATATTTAACCGCAGTGACCGCAACCGCATCGGAACAGCCGCTGCCGTCGCCCACTGTTCCAAATTTGGGAGCGAATTTGACAAAACTGTGTCGCGTCCGAGCGGCTGTAGCAAGGATGTTAAAATTAGTGCCTAAATCCAAAACGGAATTCTGCATAGCCGTTCTCGGAATGCTGCAATTTGCAACTCTGGGATTTATAATGAAACTGTGATGGATTTAGTGAGAATAAGATTACTTCATCTTTTTAAATTACATTTTTCTAAACTCGTGTAGTGAGTAGTGTGTTAACTATTTCTTGTATTTACGCGAACACTACACATTTGAAATGAAACTAGTATTAACGGATTTTATCGCGTTTTAATTTGGTTTTTAAGTTCCCGACGTTTCGAGTGCTTTACAGCACCGTGGTTACGGGTGAGGTGAGTGTTAGACGTCCTGATGTTATAGTTAACTTGAGCTACCTTCTGTTTTTAATTTATAAGTTATAGACAAGTATCAATATTAATAATTTACATTTCAAGCCAATAAATTGCCTGAACTAAAAATTAAAACTAATTAAATATAGCTAAATACTAATTATGGCTACGATTAGAATACAGGGCTCATGCTTTTTGTTGAAAGGTTTTTGCAAATCATATTTAATTTACGTAGTTTGATAAGTCTCTTTTTAGGTATATAATTTGTTTAGTGAAACTAGTGATCGATTGCAGTCTATAAGTTCCTAGTTGACTTTAATGTCTGTCACTGTCGGGATTTATAGGGATTTAAATTAAGTAAAATATGTACATGGAACTGTATTCAAATCATTTAATGAATATTTTAAAGCAACAAGTTAGAAGAGAGGTCCTTTAGGATAACAATGGACGCGTTGTGTTGCCTCACAAAGTATGTAGTAAAATTAATTTCCTACATTCCGTCTGTCCTCGCCAGGGATAAAAGAAAACTATTCGCTTAAAATATATATCATCTGTGTTATGCGCTGGCTCCAGTAACATATGCATTTTTTGTTAAATAAACTCCACCTTTAAGTATCGCAGAGTACTAAATCAGTAGTAATAAATGACTACATTTAAAATAGACAAATGGACAGTTACACCTAAAGTTATTATTACGTCAGCGATTGTGGACACTGGCTATAGATATTCCTGCCTCCCGGACGTGTCACAGAGTGGACAGCTTGCGCTGTCCGCATTTCCACAGCCCGTGCCGGAAATAGACACAGATTTTATGTTTATTTTGGAAAACGCCTTTGAATTATTCGCTGTGACAGAAACTTAACTGCGGTAATAAAATTGCAGTACTTGTATGATTTAGAAAGTTACTTATTTTTCCATTACTTCTGATATAGAGCTGTAATTATGATTATTCTCTAGCACATTATTATATCAAAAATCTGTATATTTTCCAGGAAAGTAGTTTAAAACTGCTTAAATAATATAAACAGAAAAAAGGTACCGAATTTATTTACTTAGTCCGTTTCAAAATTTATAAAAATTAAGTAAATGTATATTATTGAATCAAAAGAAGAAAAAAAATGATTAAAGTTATTAAGAGATATTGATTAATCTGCTGGCAGTTTGCACTTAATGAGATAAAAGATGAAGTACTATAGTTAATCTTGTTTCGTTTTAAATTGGCCTAAAACGAAGTAGGCAATTAACGAAATGTGTTTTTATACTAAAACAAATAATTTACCTGACAGGATTAAATAAAGCATTAGGAGTGTTAAAATTACTAACTTAAAACTGAAATGAATTATCAACGTGTAGTAAATAGTATAATATGCTACTATTAAGTATTGGTGTATACTATTTTGGAACGATTTAATTTTCTACAGTTGGTTACCTATAACGAAATTCAAACAACACGTTGAATGGTATTGACAACCAGCAGCACAGGAATAAATACAAAAAGCAACGGCGTTAATTCCGTAAAGGCGTGCAGTATGCCCTGGTAAACATTCGAATCGTTACACGACGGCAGTTTACTGTGCAATATCCTGTGGAGGCGCCGGTTCCGGCCACTGAGTTGCGTCCCCGCTGTACTGACCATTATATTTACGACTATGTACTCACTGTGCCAGTTTGTTTTGAACGTGTCTTTTTTCCGTTCACTGTACCAATGCAGAAATAATTATTGCATTTCAAATAAATTTAAATTAAAACAAATGTTTTTACCACGTTTTGGTTATTTATTATTATTTGTCATTTTTAAAATTTCAAGTATCTAGACTATAGTATCACAACGGAAAGTAAGTTGAAAATCAATTGCAAAGTTTGTATCGAACATATAAACAAAAAACAGACAGACAAAGAGGAGACTAGTTCATTAAAAGGTGGTAAAAACATTACCAGGGAGTATTTTTAATTTATTTAAGAATATTTTCTAAAAATAAGTGTATTTTGGTGTAACGGCTAAATACTATTATTTGCAATAGCAAGGTTAGCGTGATTTGTACTCAGTAGCTCAAAATGCTGAGTTACAGACGTTACAGAAATCTGAATTTCTGAAAAGTAATTAAAAAATTAGTACTGGCAACTCGCGCTGGAACAGAGTAGCGGATTGTCCTAAATCCTTCTCAAAAGAGGGGACAGGCCACTGCCGTAAATCCCGTATTAAAATAAATGCCGTATTATTAATATTCCGTGAATTACATATATTTTTGTGGTAGAGCTCAGCAGCGGATTTTGCTGGTGCTTGAATGGACCGGCTCGAACGGTTACTAACCATGGCCCGCAGAATACCGGCGTGAAGTAGAAGCATCTTGTGCTTCTGCGTTTCGTTCGGTGAGTGAGGTAACTGGAGTCAAACTCAACTCTCCCTCACCCCTTCCCTCCTCCCGAAATATCCCTGAGGTCGTTAATGCTTCTGGTATTGCAGATGTACGTGAGCGTCGGTATTAACTTACCATCAGGTGAGCCACTTACTTGTCAGCCCCCTTTCCCATATAAAAAAAATATTCCATGTAACATTGTGAAGAATTATCACAAGAATTTCATTCATAAATTCGTGGATCAAAATTTGGCCATCGAAGGATGGATGAAGGTTTTTTAGTTCTCTGTCTGTGTAAGTAAAGAGAAAAGAATTTTTGTAGTGTTATTGTAACGTATAGCCGTGATAGCGAGTGGTCAGGGCGCTCGCTTTAGTTTCTTTGAGCGCTAGTGACCAGGGTTCGATCCCTGCCCGAATCATTAAAATTGTAAACAGCAAAGTTCTGAATTTACTACGTGCTTGGCTGTGCAGGAAAACATCGTTTTTCTTCGTTTTTGAAATCCGTACCGCAGAACAAAAAACAAGATGCTAACAAAAAGACTAACTATAAATGTAGTATTTATTATTGTCACTAAACGTTGATTACATTGTTTTCCGACTGCCATCAATAACCGTATTACTGGGAAGAGCTTATGCCTAGTATCAGGTGAAAGCTGAGTCTAAGCTAAATCGTTTCGTTCAGTGTGTAAAAAAGTCAGACTTCTAACAATACAGATACTATATCAAATGTTACGTACCCTCAAGGTTCAAGAACTAATCGCACTTGACGCTCCTTTTTACTTTTAATAGTATCAAGGGTTTTAACACTCTGAAACTTGAAAAGTAACCATGTTTTGGTATGTTAAAATTTAATAAACGCATACGCAGATAACCTAGTGGGTAACGCTAATATATTACAGTAGTAATATCTTTGTATATTAAAGCCATCAACACAATACATTAAATTTGCTATTTTTATAATTTTTTAAAATAATAAGTATCATTTTGTATCACTCTATTCCATGAAAAGGTTTTGTTATTTGTTTTATTACTAACATATCTTAAATAAGCTATATAAAAGTTAGAATTTCCATATAATATAAATCTCTCTCAGAAAAGCTTTTCCGAATAAAAGTCCAATTTCAAATTTCCTTTGTATTGCACACTCAAAGGTTTTCTTAGATTTTCAAAAGGGAGAGAATAATAGGAATCGTCTGTTGTAATAATGATAGTATTTAAAGTTTTCTAAGAAATTCTCAATTTTAACTAAAATATTATCATACATTGAATATATTCAGGGTTATTTATTGAAGTCTTACAGCGCAATTTTATTGTGATATAACGCCTAAAAGTGTCTGCTATTTTACTCTGAAACTGTTATAATAATTAGGTAAATAATATACAATGTAATTCTAGAGGACGAACGTAACAAAGAAAAGAAACAAACAATAGAAATTCTATTCTGTAACAGTTTGATAGTATGATAGGCGACCCTGTACTGTACACGTGATATTTACCATATTCCTTACTATACACGGTTAAGACTAGATTTAACCCACTGGTTAAAGTATAGAGCCGTGTATAATATATAACAGGGATTCCCAAACTATTTTGGGCAAGAGTCCCCTTTTCCAAAATTAACTGATACCTCTGACCCCCATGGCCGAATTAATTAAAAAAATCTCTAGTGTTTTACAAAATACTTCATCATCATCATCATCATCATCATTTCAGCCTATTAAAAGTCCACTGCTGAACATAGGCCTCCCCCGAAGATTGCCACGAAGCTCGGTCCTGAGCCACCTGCATCCATCGACTTCCCACAACACTGCGCAGGTCGTCACTCCATCTTGTGGGGGGTCGTCCTACACTGCGTTTGCCTGTACGTGGCTGCCACTCGAGAACCTTTTTTCCCCAACGGTTGTCAGTTCTGCGAGCTATGTGACCGGCCCATTGCCACTTCAGCTTGCTGATCTTTACGGCTATGTCGGTTACCTTAGTTCTGCTGCGGATATCATCGTTGCAGACTCTATCACGCAGAGAAACAGCGAGCATAGCCCTTTCCATAGCACGCTGAGCAACTTTGAGCTTCCTCATACGGGCTGCAGTGAAGGACCAAGTCTCGGATCCGTATGTCATCACTGGAAACACGCACTGGTTGTATACTTTCGTCTTGAGGCTTTGCGGTATACTAGACGAGAAGATATGACGTAGTTTCCCGAACGCAGCCCAGCCGAGTTGGATTCGTCGATTGACCTCCGAGTCGAAGTTGGACTTACCTAATCGGACAATTTGTCCCAGGTATACGTACTCGTCTACAACTTCGAGCCTATTGTTCCCAACAACAACCGGTATTGGTGTGCCATGGACGTTTGACATGAACTTCGTCTTGTCCATGTTCATCTTAAGACCAACCTGTTGGGAGACGTTATTGAGGTCATTGAGCATTGTACTAAGCTCCTCCAGCGATTCTGCCATAAGAACTATGTCGTCGGCAAATCGAAGGTAAGTGATGTATTCGCCATTGATGTTGATACCGTATTCTTTCCAGTTCAGCTGCTTGAAAACATCTTCCAATGCAGTGGTGAAGAGTTTCGGGGATATGACATCACCCTGTCTTACACCTTTCTGCAGTTGGATTGGTTTCGTACTCTGATTCTGTACTCGGATAGACATCGTAGCCTCATTGTACAAACACCTCAGCACTTCGATGTACCGAGAGTCTATCTCGCACCGCTGGAGAGACTGTAGCACCGCCCAAATTTCGAATGAATCGAAGGCTTTCTCATAGTCCACATACGCCGGACATAATGGCAAATTGTACTCCTCGGCCTTTTGTACAATCTGGCGAAGAGTATGTATGTGGTCTATGGTACTATAGCCTTTTCGGAATCCGGCTTGTTCGGGAGGCTGGAAGTCGTCAAGTCTGTTCACAAAATACTAACCAATTTAAAAACTTTGCGGTTTGCTAAGTGAATAAAATTGACACAGTAAATATCAAGTGTAATCCTCCTCATCGTCGACCCCCAAAATCAGTTTTCATATAAGTCGACCCCTGGGAAACCGAACCGACCATTTTGGGAATTCCTTGTATAGAATATGGTATATATCACGTGTACAGTACAGTGTCTGGTAGTTTCTTATTAATTCTTCAATTATAGATGTAAGTCATTAATCAATTATAAAAAATAATTTATAATCATCATCATTTATTTCGGATTATGATCCATTTAATAATTGTCACATGAAACTACTGATATTTCCGTCACTCTACGTCGCCGAGTAAATACATATATTTTTACATTGAAAGCCGCAGAATCAGACAGTTTGAATTATTGAAAGCAAGATGCAGTTTTTGCTTCCGCTTAAACATCAGTAAGGCTAGTCTATACATACAATGGCATCGAATCCATCCATACAGGCCTCCGCAAGCTCCATAACACAATGCCATCTTCATAACTAAACTTATTAAATTATTTAAGATATAAATTGTACATCAGGTAAGATTCCAAAAGCGCGTATTTTTTTAAAATTATACGATATTTTATTTGTGGATGTGGCCTATTAGAGTCATGCAGCGGCTTTTGCTACTGCTTGAATGGACCTGCTCGATCGAGGTAGTACCACGTCCTCGCAGAATACATAATATCGAATAGGCAGATGCCTCTACTTCACATCGGTACGGCACGCAGAGACACAAGATCGTGTCTCTGCGTGCTATCTATTAGTTTATCGTGCTATCAAATTTATTAATGATGCATACTGTAAGTAAATTGCATTTCACTTGGACTAATTTCCAATTCTATTCTAACGACAATTCTCCATTCTGACATGTTAAAAAAGGAAACTCAGCCCTAAAAATCAGGAGTTTAGACCCAGGTCATTGGCGTACTACCTCTTGAATATTACTTCCGCTACCTTTGGAATATACTTTTGTTCTTCGTTTCGTTCGAAGTTTTCATAGAACAACTGATTTAACAAAATATTTTGTTGCTATAAAACTTAAGCAAAATGAAAATAAAAGATCTTTTTTTATTTTATTACGTATTTTCGTTTAACGACGAATCTGTCAAAGCATTCGAAATAGTTCTATCGCCCATTCGCCGGAACGCCAGCAATTTAAAACAGATTGTTCAACAATCTATTCCCAATAAAAAATGGTTCGTTAAGCGATATAGTGGAGCAATAGAATTGACATTCAAAAATGTATTATTGTATACCATATTTACTTTGACTATTGATTCTCATTATATTTGCACTGCAATTTATAACGAGCATGAAATTTTCTGGTACATATTTCTTGGGCTCGAATTACGTTGCTTCTAACGTTTGGAAACAAACATTTAAAGTTTAGATGTTTGGATGTATTTTAAAAGCACTCATTTCTCATTACTGACGCTTACCTACATTGGATTCTATTATTGCTTTTGGGCCTGGTTTTATTGTGTTCCGTCCACAGTCTCTGGCATTGTGTCTGACTCTTACTCTGATCTTTTCGCATGTGTTAGTTAAAAGTTAAACATGGGTAAGTAAGTTACAAGAATTTGGCAAAAATGATTTTAAGTGATAATTGTTTTTTTTATTACAAATATTCTAATTTGCAATTAGTATAATATATAATTAATCATTATTTAGCAATTACATCATTAGCAAGTAACAATTGTGTTTTTTTACAAGTGTCAGTATGTCTATATGGTTTGATATCTTGAATACTAAAGGCTGTTCCTATAGTCTTGCAAAAAATTAAACCTTGGTTAATGCAATGAAAAGGTACTGTCTTTGGATGATGCATATTTTTGTGCTCAATGACAACCAGGGACGTCCTTGTAATGGTGGTGCACAACAAAGATGGTTCATGTTAAAATAGATTCTTAAAATTTGGTATAATGGAACATAAATAAAAAGCAAATCGAAATTTTGAATCTACCAAAACTGACATGGGTCAGTTAGGGCACATTCTACATATAAGTATTCTGTATTCCAGTATTCCGCAACCTACTAACTTTAGGTCACTATACAATGGGAGGATACAGAAAGTAAAATATGAGACACAAAGTACATTTGTCTTATCGAGTATACTGTAGAATATATCCTGCGCAATCTACTTCCTATAGTATTCGCAAGCGAAAACCATTACAAATAAGCGACAATGATTGTCCGCTGATAGCTGCTTTCCTGATTCTGTACAAAAATGCAAAGACGTTTAGTATCATAATTACCATTAAATTCCTCCTGCAACAGCATCGGTCAGACATGGACAGGAGAATTCTTTGATTCCGTCAGTTATACGGAATTTAAGTACTGACGAATGGATAATGTTAGATGATAATTCGGCTTAGTTAGCCAAGTGGCCTTTCATGATTTTTTTAATTATTTATTTTGTGCACCCAATTAATCATATTTTACTTTTTCACAATTCTAATTGTCCTGTGTCTAAACTTATACTTCGAAATAATAAATTTGAAGTGAAGTTGTCTCTATAAACTAGAATTGATAAGGACTTACGAGGTGAGCTATAGAATAGAAGATGGTATCAACAGATAGGCCTTCAATATGAAAGTTAGTATAACCACTCCTTTGCCAGAGTTATACAAGTAAGTCTCTACAGTGTTATCTAATGGTTTCTCAGATGATCAAAGATATATATTTATGTATATATATTTAATGTAAACCAGGGATTATTTTATTTCTTAATAAAGTAAACTTAACTAATTTGGCTCATTCGATAGATACGTTTATATTTGTCATTCAATATTAAAAAGTTATTTGTATATGTAAAGAGGTAATAAACAGTTAATATGCAGATAAAACTGATGGATTTGATTCACAGTTTGGGGCCTCTATAGAAACTGATTGTACGGCTTACCCTTACAAAATACACATGTTTATTCATTTGTCTCATAAACACAATGCAAATTTTCACAAAAATTATGAAAGAATAACAATTTAATCACATTAGAATAACAAAAATGTAATCACGAGTAGATGATTTACCATCCGCCATTTTGCGCTTTCATCTCAATTAAATTGATGTTACTTCTATGAAACGATCACAAGATCCTACATATAATTTTCATATGAACTGATTAATTCCAGTTTAGGGAATATCAATTGGCAACAATAACTTTCTTCATTCTCATTAGATCAAGCAGCAAATTTTTTTTATGAAATCGATATCGAGATCTCTAAAATATCCCAATTGTTTTGCAGACACTTTAATCGATATCTTTAAAAGTAAAAAGGAACAAATACAATCGCGTATACTGACTATGAAGTATATTCTTTGTATGTATGTATGTATATATTCACACCTTGTTCACAACGGGGTAGGCAGAGACAAACTTCTTCCACTTGCTACGGCCCTGACATACGTCTTTCGCTTCTCCCACTTTCATCAATCTTAGCATGCATACTCGTTGGTTTAGAGTACTCTTGACCTGGCCTTTTTTCAGAACGTCTCCGATTTGATCGTGAAATGTTCCCCTAGGTCTTCCTCTCCCGACTCTATCATTTACAGTCGCCTCATGTCACGTTTTTAGGTATTAATTAATTACGAATTGTTTTGTTCGATAGTTTTCTAAATTTGTTTTTTTTTTGATATACAAATCATTAACTACTTTGTATTTCGTTGTACTCCTATAATGCGAAGAGATACTGTTGGCAAATGTGCATTACGAATGTGGTTTGTTCTTGAAAGATCATTTACGCGTAAATGCACAAATATAGATATATGCCCATGCCCCCTTCCCACTCCCCTCCTCATCCTCCCTTCCATCTCCCTAATACCCTTACCCATATACCCATATATTTGTTTCGTCCACCTACTTTCATTCATCCTCTTCACATGTCCAAACCAGCTCAGCATCCCTTTCTCAATTCGTGTCACTACATCGTCTATATATCTATTCTATGTATAGTGATCTATATAATAACTCATAATTTGAAATGGAAAAATCTAAGCTTTTATAAAACTATAAGATAAGATATGCTAGAATTAGAACCTTAATAATTATTTATAATAAGTATTTTTTCATATATTCATTTAAGTTTTTTTTACATTTACTACTTCAGATAAGTTTAATCGCATTTTGACTTAGCAAAACTTAGTAAGACGTGGATAACGTAGTTCACTGCAAAATCATCTATTGGTTTTTCTATATAAACTATAAGTTATATAGAATATATTGTACAACACAGGTGTTGACCCAATTAATGGAAAAAAAATGTGTATAAAGTTATACGTCTGTTAATCCACGTTTTCAGCTAGTTCAGTAAATAAAAGACAAGCTATCGGTAGATAAAGTGTTATTTATCAGCTTTAGTAAGTTTCCTGCGAACTGAGATGCTCACCCCCCTTCACTAGTCTGTGGGTTTTGGTTTCGGCATAGTAAAATGGATTATTCGCCATCAGTCTCTAGAGCTTCGTCTCTTACGAGTGTTCGTTGTTTTAGCACACCCGCAGCCGCGTGCAGGTGAGGTTGATATTTATTGAAAAAGTTCATATACTCATCTCTCTTACAAGTGAAATAATTATAAATATCTAAATAGATCGTAACAAATGTCTATTTATCCGAAAAATGAGAGTGCTTGTTAGACTTCATGACTCCTCAAATGTTTCGTCACCAATTAACCAATTTTAGTTAATTGGTGATTTGGATTTTATCGTTGATTACTGGCCCGATATTCTAAATAGTAGTGCCTTCGAAACTGTTGTTGGTTGGGTTAAAAATATTAATTTATTTATTACTGCCGTAAGGTTAAGCGGGAATCGAACTCAGATACAAGATATATACAAAGTCTGCGCTCCGGCTACGAGTCATTTTTTAATATTCTTCTATGAGAAACGATAATATTATACTATATTAGGCACTTTATTAAACTTAAATGGTTTAACTAACGTCACTACGATACAATTTTCAAAATAGCAGAATATGATAAAATGCATTTTATGCTTCCGACATGGAAAAATTTGTTTCTGACAAACGCTTCATATTTGTCTAAAATCCATTGTCATGTTTGTTAATCACAACGAATTTGTTTTTGGATGAAATTGGAAAGCTTATGATTAAGTTACTTCAATTTATATATATAAGCCGTTTCTCCTGTCACACATAGAAGTAGGTAGAGATTACGGATTTCTAATCGGTGCGACTCAGTGTAGCTAAGTGGGGTTTTGGAACCCACTTTTAGCGTCTTATGGTGATGGATAAAACGTATCGAATGGTGCACCTCGTCTTCGGGCTAGCACCTATGGCTGTCATGACATTTTCAAGGCTTTAATCTTAGTCACATCTTAGTCAAGTCATTCACGCCTACACTACACGGTACCATTAACCAAAAATTTATAAAATCATAAATACTTACCACATTTTTTTTAAATGTACTAACGCTAGAACCTTAATGTATAAAGTGTAGTTACACAATTTTGTATTCAAATCTTGTGGCACTAGATCTCAAAATGTATACCAACGTACTAAAGCTTATTGAAATAACCTCCATATTTATTCATAGCTGACCGCCTCGCTGCACTTGATTCTAAGGAATGTTTCGTTTTCCTTTGAAACCGGGTGAAATCGTTGCATCGACCACCCGGATACCCGAGCGGAAATCGCGCCCCGCTCCGGATATTGAAGGGTAAACTGTAATGATGGAGCTTTGAATTCACTTTAATGAAAATGTTTTGCAATATTACGCTAGACATAATATAAAGTTAAAAATTCGACGTTTTCAATTATGTCAGCTTTGGTAAAAATAACTAAATATTCAAATGTAATTGTTATTTACGGATTTTATTGCTATTTCATTTTATTTTATTGAATGTTTTTTATATCCCCGACATTTCCAGAGATTTACAGCACTTGTAGTCATGGTGGGACTGATGTCATAGTAAACGTGGGCTTTTATAATGGGAAAGGCGGCAAACGAGCAAGCCGTTTACCTGATGGTAAGTTATTACCGTCGCCCACGTAAATCTGCAACACCAGAGGTGCTGCAGGGGCGTTGCAGGTTTTTAAGGGTATTTGGGAGATGGACCCTGTGGGAGAGTGGGCCACTGATTACCTCACTCACCGAACGAAACGCAGAAGCACAAAATGACTTTACTTCACGTCGGTATTCTGCGAGGCCGTGGTACCAAACCGGCTGAGCCAGCCCATTCGAGCAGCAGCAAAAGCCGCCGCAGAGCTCTACCATACAAAAACACTGCCGACAGGTCTTAATTATTTTTTAATTACCTAGCTCAGTTCTTATTTAATTTTGGTCCGGGCTAAACAGAAGGCGCTTAGATTGTCTTGGTATATATACTTTGATTTATTTAACTATAATGTCATCAAATTTAAGTTATGAATATTTAACTTTCTCTGCCATTTATCACTTTCAGTTCACTGCAATTATGTAGTGGGATCATCTACTCATCGGAAGATTTTCCCAAAATCCATGCATGGAAGACGGGTTGACAGTTGCAGTAACTCGCACCTTCATCATTGCTTCGGTCTGGCATGACCAATTCCGGATTATTTAGGTCTGGTATATTTAAGTTGGATTATTCGCTATATGTTGTAAGGCATGAGATTTTTCTGGACCCTTCTGTTAGTGCTTACTAACAGAACTCTATCAACTCAACTATTGCCTATCAACAATATTTATAATATATTATACTATTTTTATAATTGAGGCCTTGTCTATACCACGTATAAAATGTCTATGTCATGAAATAAGCTATAAAATACTTTTGTCTTCACAAAGAGTTCTTTGGGATAAAATTTAAAATCATAGGCGAATCCACGAATAGACGCTAGTTACGAAAATTAATTCATTATATAATTCCTTACATAAAAAGTGTAAAAACCAAAGTATGTGTCCTGAAATGTAAATTAATCAAGACGATAAAATTTAACCCTATCAAATTTTGGTTGTGCAATTAAATAACTGTAAATTAATTATCACATTAGGCCACTGACGACACGTGCAACGTGCATCTGATTTGTTAAAGTCCGCTGTTGATGTCATTAATCAATGGAATAGTTGACATGCAAATTTGTCTACCTAAATTGCTAATCTATATGTAAAAGCGAAATATCCCCCACAGTCTAATTACGAGATCTCGAGAACTTAAATCCTAAATACATGAAATCAAAGGATCTTACAAGAAACTACCTCGTATGAAATTTCCATGTTTTTGAAGTTCTCTAACTTGAAAACATGAAACTAGGCGTTTAGGTTAATACTTTCAGAAAACCCTTAGTAGTGTAAAATACGGGATAAAATGATGAATGGTAAAATTATATTTAAGGTCATTATTAACATTTAAACTTAATTAAAACATTCCTTAAAATATATTTCATTACAAATTCGAATTTACAAGGGATTAATTTTCTTATTTTCTTCTATTTGTACGCGTACGAAGACGCGAGTAACAGCTAGTCCCAAATAAATTTAACGGTTCCATTTTTAAATGAAGACGTAATCGTAGGCATCTATAAACCTTTGAATACTGAGATATGAAGTATAGTTTCAAAAGAAATTACATAAATATTTGTAATGTAATGGAATACATTGTAATGGAAGCGCTATTGTACAATTTTCACTCACGATTGAAGTTACTTGGTGTAGCAGCATTTTTTCGAAACTTACCTAAGATTTCTGTCGTTTGCTTGGACACGGTTAGTACCTGAAATTGATCTAGCGTCTGGCCACGGCAGACGTGCTCGTAATTTGTGAAAGAAATTGTTACTAAGGCAAAAAAAAAATAATAAGGTCATGAGTCCCTGCTTCGATGTTATATTTGAATTCAATCAGGGCATTTATATGGGGGAAGGTAAGCAATAACTCTGGTGATGATCGTTATAGAGATCGGTTTCAATTTGAAGTTACGACGAAATCGTCAATTTAACAGATTACGTCGCAGAGACAGGTCGTGACAGGCTCACCACCTGTCACGACGCCCTAAATGAGGGATTACACGAACGAAACGCAGAAGCACGAGATGCCTCTTCTTCACGCCTGTATTCTGCGAGGCCGTGTTACTACCCCGGTCGAGTCTGCCCATTCGAGCAGTATCAAAAGTCGACTCTTGGCTCTACCACGTGCAGTACGCGAAACTGAATAAAAAAAAGTTTACTACACCAGCCCAAAATCAAATGTTACATTTCTGTATCGTTATCCATCGAAAAGCGCCTTAGTATTGTATCTATTAAAATATTATAATACACAAAGAGAGAATAAATTAAAATATAATTTATTAAATGTTAAGGCTAACGTCCCTAGAATTCAAATATTATGCCAAATATGTTCAAAATAATTAGCGAGACGAAATGTCCAAAGGAGTAACGAATAAATTATGATGTATAGTAATGTCAAAGTTTCTTCATGTTACACCCATACAACTTTTGTTAATAATGATGTAAGCTAATACAAAACAGTAGTTTGGTTTCATGTATCCCGGGCGTTGTTAATGATTTTTGGCACGGGGCGGGGACAAGGGGCTTGGGGTCCCTAAAATTTAGAATTCGAAGTTAATGACGGCTAACTGGAGCCGTTTTGTAAGACAAGCTTTGTTGTGTTTAGTATTGCTAATGAATGTAGTGCTTCTTAATTTACTGTTATATAAAGCTTACGCGACACGGCAGAATACTGATGGTATTTACTACAAAAGAAATTTAAATTGTAATTGATCATTGCTGCCAGCATTTTGAGATTAAATTAGAATACAAAAAGAAGATGTGTAATTATAAATGAAATTATTTTGCCAAGTTATTTAACATCTTCTGTGAGATTAAAAAAAGAATTAAGCTCAATTTTAATAGAGATATTTTGGATAAAAAGTGATATTGAGGTTTTATTAATATAACTTGTCAATTTTTTTTAATAATAATTAATAAATTACGAATTAAGATCTTTGTGGAGTCGAATTACTTGGAACATTTACAAATATTTGAATGGGCGACTATAAATTGACATGAAAGTATTAATTTGTTAAAATATATCTTTAAAAAAAAATTAAATTAATAAATTCAAACTGCATAATAACATGATTTAGAAATTTCTTGTATAAATTTGATGAAAATAATTAAAAATGTTAATCTTTTTAGTTTTCGACTCTTATAGTGAAAATTAAGTTTCTCTTACTTCTCAAATTATCTAGACAGAAAACAAATAGTTATCACGACAAAACATTCTCGTTCATTGTTTCAGCAGAATGAAGAACATTCAGTAGAAAGTAATATTAGCTTTTAATCTAAGCATACTACATTATTTATTATTATTCAAACCTTAATTGTTCAAACCCGGTATCTGCCTGAGATGCAGAAAGTGGACATCTCGCTTGCCTACGATGAGTCATGCTATTCCGTTATCTCTGACTTCCCCTATAGGCGACAGAGTGAGTGAGAGAGATATACAAAATACCGTTTTTATTTCTACTACCAAATCAATTTTAAAGTTAAAAGTGGTTACAGATAGTATGTACTATATATTTTTTTTATAAATTATTTGCTTAATCCTGCAATGCTTCACAATGGCTTTTTTACTAGAGTAGAGAGTTACGTGAGTAGAGAGTCGATCATAACTCATAAATTAAGACTCAATCTATCGAGTGGTTTGTTAGTCAATAAGCGACAAACAAAGAAACATTAATTTAAATATGTATGTATATATTTAGTTAATGATTTTTCTATTTCAGTTACAGTTATACATCAAAGCCAAATTGTCCAGAAACATTCTTCAGAGATTAAATTTAGTCAAATGGACAGACAAAAACTTAAGAGAGTCGGTCATTAAAAACAAAATTGAATACATATCTGCAGCGTGACCTCCTAATACTAAATCAAGTCTAAACTATAAAATAAAGGTCTAATCGATGATTACTGAAACAAAATATTTCGAGCTTAAGACGTTATGTGATATAGACTAAAGATAAAGTATCTATGTATCTAATATTGTATATAACATCGGTCCGAACGTAAATTAGATCAACGTACGAAAATTGTTTGTACCTTTTTTGTAGTACATGATTAATTTTACGCTCGGTAAACGTTTTCCAAATTATTTTCTTTTCGCATTACTCATCTACTTTCAGCAATAAACATAAAACCCAGCCAATATACAATAACACAAGTAAAGGTCAAGAAAAACGAGGCAAAAAATGATGAACAAGTCAATTAGAAGTGATGTCTATCCTTCGGGATTCGGGATAATTAATTTGCGGCCGCTGACAAGACTTTTTTCGATAAGTAAGACGAAGGAAAAGTTAATTTGGTGATTAGTACTTTGTTACTTTTTTATTTTTTTTAAGGTTTCAACCGAAATATGAGAACGCAGTTATAATTGAATATTAGCAGAATAAGAAAAATTTTAAAAAATACACATAACATAATGCTGTTTCAATTGCCTTATACTGGCCTTTCGCTTCATAAATTTTCAATTCGAAAGAATGCTAGTTTATGTTACTACTCGTACAGTGGAAGGTTATACCTTCTTATACGTCTTCCTTGATCTGCAGGTTACTATTTGCTGAAATTACCCAAATGTTATTTTTCTGTATTATAAAAATACTGGTAATACAGATTAAAATAAAAAAACATTAAAGTTGTTATTAGTAACATATTTTCATTAAAAGTAAATTAAATTATTAAAAACAGGTAATTAATAAGTATATCAAAATATTATTCGGTATACCG
Organism: Bhutanitis thaidina; assembly: GCA_029286595.1. Classification (NCBI taxonomy): domain Eukaryota; kingdom Metazoa; phylum Arthropoda; class Insecta; order Lepidoptera; family Papilionidae; genus Bhutanitis; species Bhutanitis thaidina. Next base: position 10,278,682 of record JAGSMS010000006.1, on the reverse strand, counting down.
AATAAAGTATACTTTGTTAACTTATATATTGCACAAATTACGCTAGTCGCGAAGTGCGACACCTCCACTTGCGACGCGGGAATTCTGAGTCACCGCTGTGTGAAATGACGCGAGTTCCCTTGTAGAAAAAAAGAAAAAATAAGCTCTCAAAGCCTTATGGGGTGGTCAGAGGTCTAGTATATTTTAGTCCGATTCCCACTTTTCACCAAAGCTTATTTGAATTCGGTTCGGTTCACCGGATGTTAAGTGATTACCGTTGCCCACGTATATCTGCATCACCAGAGGAGCTGCAGGGGCGTTGCCGGTCTTTAAGGGTATTTGGGAGATGGAAGAGAGGATGAGTAGAGGGATGGGGAGGGGGAGTGGGCCACCGGTTATCTCACTCACCGAACGAAACGCAGAAGCACAAGATACCTCTACTGCACACCGGTATTCTGCGAGACTGTGGTACCATACCGACCGAGCCGGCCCATTCCACTAGGAGCAAAAGCCGCCCCTTGGCTCTACCACGCTTAAAAATTTATAGAAAGTTGTATATACCCATTTTTAAAAATTACATTCCTGCTACGAATCTGCGCCCTTAATTTTTTAGGGTAACTGACGACCTATGCTATTAATTTATTTTCAATCCTACGTAGTAGTTATATTAATTAATTATAATTTTTATGTCAGATAATGTTCGTTAGAAGAGACAAAAAAATTTATTATTCCTGCAGTAATACTGTTACATGAAGATGTAAAGTGATAAATTATTATAAGAAGACTTGGAGAATCTATTCTGTGTACTTAATCGATCCGGGAAATGACTTTGGGAAATTTTCACCAGTTACCTCAACTAATGAGGCTGATGTCCGAAATAGCTCCTTAAATAAGAACAGTAAATCCCGAGAAGAGTTTGTTTTAGTATTTTTTTAAGACGCTCCACTTTCAAAATTCAACTATCAATAGTTGGCAACGAACTTTTGTCTGTCCCGTGAAGCATTACAAGCTTGAGCTATACGTGTTTTCCGTAGCCATAACTAACTGATTAATTTAAAAGCCTATAATTTATGTGGAAGTTTCAGAATTCAGTTTGCGAATTAAAAGAAAACTATTAAGAAGTGCTAAACATATCTAAATATTTTTTATTTACTAATGCTAATGATTGTCAGTTTTCTTTCGTAAACCCAAAGGAAAATTATATTCATATAATAATTCTTAATAACTTACGAGATCCTTCTATCGCTTTTTTATTTCAATTCGTTCCAAAAATAATTTTGTAAAAATATTGTAATTAAAAATACTTATAAAATATTTCACTAATCAGCTTATGCGACATTAATTGTTTTTCTAATAGATATCAAATAATTGTAGCAAAAATCAACTCCGCTGACTCCAATTCCCTAGTCGCCGTGAAAGTTAACACAACAGGCCCGTGATAAACGATTGACTCAATGACTTGAAAAAGTAACGCCCCAGAATGGCGATCGTAGACTAACGACGTCTATTATCTGCCGTCGAATATCTGTGAAAGGAACTCGATCGTGGGTTTTCACTCACTTTAATATTTGAAGCTAAGGGTTTTTAGCGGTGCTGCTGAAACTGTGCTGGAATTAAGTGTTTTACGTTAACTTATCATAATTTTTGCTAATTTTCTAGGTGTTTTTCTAGTTCGTTACGGATTTTGCAACATAAGCAATTAGTTAAAAAAAGCTTTAAATATTTTTTTTTAAAAAGTTTATGAAACAAAGCGTTAAATTCTAAAGTAATATAATATCGAACGACTCTTATTATAAAATGTGTCGCACTTGTAGCAGTGCAGGAATGTGCTGTAGGAATACGACGACATGCCAAGATCGTTAAGTAAAATACAAAGGTGCAGAACGATGAAAGAAAAAACTATAATCGATTTGACTTGATATTTAAAGCGTTCATTTTGCAAAGTTATGTTTAAAAAACAATAACAGTTTTATCAATTGCATATTATTCATTGTTAATTTGTAGCACACGACAATGTTTAAAATAAATTTACAAGATATTTTATACAAAAGAAACAATAAATGGATCATAGCGATTTCAAAATTGTAAATGGACAGAGAGAAGAATATAGATTCTTAAAAACGTACTAGTAATGTAGATAGTTATTAATTTTGTATTTGGAATAACAAGAATTGTTGTTATTAGTCATAACATACAAAATAATCTTGTATCATTTAGACCTCGACGAAAACTAGACTCAAAATATTGCACAGTGGTTTAAAATTAAATCAACATAATGTTGAGGCCAATTCCCGAAACCCAATTTCTCAATAGCGGAGTATGGATGGGGCACAAACGACGAACCTCGTTAGTACAAAGACGCCGCTCATTGGATTAATTAGTTCTCCTCTCGAAGAACACGCCAACATACTTTCGAAGGCTGTGTATTGTTACCGAATTTAAGAGTACCCTTATTGTTTGAGACTCTTCTTGTTCCCTCGTACACTCGTAGTTTGTCAAGTAATAGAGTCTCGGAGTTGTCAGTTGCCCTTTTAATCCTTTTACTATGTTAGTCGGAAAGTATTCAGACCCGGAGAGATCTAACTTCGTATAACATGAATAGTTAATTAAGAATAAATTACTTTAAATTGCGAAACAATTTGTCTGTATTAGGTATAAATGTGGATACTTTATACATAATGTAAGTAACGTTTGAAAAATTCTTGAAAAAGCAATTTTCATGTTAGAGTGTTTTGACTTACGAGTAATAAAAATAAAAATAGACGTAGTTAAATTATTCACCACGGAGGTATTAAGGATATTTTAACTGTGATTGTTATACTTTTATAGCGTTTTTCATTAATTTCAACCAGAGTAACGTATATATTCTTGTGATCAATCATTATCTGTCATCATCTGCGCTCCATATGGTCGCAATCTGAAAGACTGAAACGGTCGTTGGCAGCAATCTGCTTTTCCAAATTGTAGCCAATGTGGAACATTATCCTTATTTAAATATGATAGATGTAAAAGGTGTGCTTCAATATTTGGTTCATAAGGGCATTTTTTTCTCTGGCATCAGACCAAGAATGGTCAGTGTTGACGAAGTAATGATGATAACTGGCATGTTTTTTAACTTATTACATACAAATATCTTTATTATATATGATCGGAAAGTAGATAATTATTTACTGAAAAACGTGTCTTAACACAATTAGACTAAGAAATAATTTTGTTTATATGGAAGAGATTTAAATATAAAAAACATCCATAACCGCAACTAATTTAATAATTAGAGTTTAGTTCTCGCCTTTTTGTTCTACCACGTGTGGCAATGTCGCAATGTGTGAAACATTTCGCACGCACTGAAGTGTGCGCTTTGTCGGCTCATTTTGTATGCAAAGAATAAACGTGTGCAGATACGCCAATGTATTTACAACAAATGATTAAGGCTACTAACGTTGAATTGCTTTTTTATTTTGATTGGTTATATTAGTTATAATTGATTCGAATTTGGTCCCGATATTACTACAGCCCACATAAAAACTTACCATCAAAGAAACATTACATATAACACACATTGTAGTCTTAACAACTAACTACAAATAATACCACAGGATATATAAATCACAATACAAATTTCCTTTTGCCTGTTCTAAATTCTAACGCCATATCGCAAATAACGAAAGTACTTTCGACTTTTGTTGTTTGTTGTGAAGTGACTGTTGCCGGCGAAGTGTGATCAAATTCGTCGCACGAAAAACGTACGCACTAATCGTCAAATCTAATTTAAACATAATAATCAAACTAAACGTAAACAACAAATAAACAACGCCATTTCTATAGCTTGCAGTTTCAGATAAAATCGCCAGTATATCCTCATAAAAATAAAGACATTCATAAACAATATGATTGTACATTTATGTACACACTAACACGACTCTATACGTTAATACAATGTAGTAGAAGAATTTTTTTTGTTCCTTTGATGAGATGTATTTTGTTGGACATAATTTTAACGTGTAGATTTTTAAATACAAAAAATATATTTGAGTACTACTATAACAGAAGCTTAGATTATTTTGGCAATTAAGGATACATACAGAATAAATAAAATGATTACTTAATCTATGTACCACAAAAAAGTAGCTGACACATGCACATCAGTCATTAGTGTGACACAGCCACTCGCTGTCGTAAAAACACATGCCTTCAGCTGTTATCGGTCGAAAAACCGTGAAGACCAGTCGACTCGAACTGATTTGTGACCAACAAAAGATGGTCGTTTTCATCAACGGTATAATTACAAACAATAGACTTGTAAATTTTTAATATGAGAATAAAACAGGCAGTGAGAAATGGAAATTAACAAAATATATTATAATTGATTTTATAAATTAAACATTGATATTTCTGCTTTAGTATTTTCATCCAAGTGTGGACGCAATTTACATACATAAATTGAACACAGACAAACATTCAGTTCCGGAACAATTATTGTTTAGTTGTAAGTCATAAAAATAATTAGCTGGTGCGACAAATGGCAAAAAAACGTTTATTTAAGAGTTTACTATTTACCTACAATTACTTATGTATGATAAGAATCCATAGACAATTCTGACCATACCCACGGGAAGGACGGGAGACGCAGATTCTTACGCCGAACTCACACACTCAGAATTTTTCATTCAAACTGCTTTTCGGTAGCGTAGAAATGATTTATCTAACAGTACTATGCTCATACTCAATATATACTAGTATGATAGATACGTAAACTAGATTGTAAGTCTTTATATCAGTTAACAATCGAAATAGGTAATAGTTTTTACGTTATACTCTGAGCAATAGAAATACTTGCAAATTAAAAAAAAAATTAAAAAGTTCGTTAATATATTTCATGAACATATTTCGTTATACCTTTGTGTTATTATGTAATAAAGCAGCAAACTTTTATATTTATCAACCAACTTATTCTACGCGTTGAACTGTTTGCTAAAAAAGCAACAAACAACATAAACAACTTTAATTATTACAAATTAAAAGTAATTGAAAAAATATCTGATGTTATGGAAATCAAGAACCTGTCATTAAATTGATATTTATATTTTATTTCACTTTATTTAGACACTTCCTGCAATAGCAGCAAGGAAGTAATTAACTTAATTTATGAAAAAAAATTATAAATTATAAAACTATATACCATCACCATTAACAAGTTTCCATATTTAAAACAAAAATAGAAAGAAGCCTGAGCATGTGTCGATAGATAAAATGAATTAAAAATTTAATATTTTTATATAAGTATAAGTAATTGCATTTATAGTTCTTTTCTTTTACCATATTAATGCAGGAAATATATTGCTAAATATGAATTTTAAATGTCTTACCACACAATCAACTAACAGGCCATATGGATTGCTGATTATAATTACCAAGACAAAACTTAATTATCTTACGACAAAAATATCTGTTGTGTTTTGTATCCAAACTATCACCATATGGCCAACGGAGACTAAACAAAGATAATAATAATACTTATCCAAAGACAGTTGGCAGACCGTCACAAAAATAATGACTTTAATAGCCCTTATAAAAATGTTTTGTTTTGTTATCCTTTACAAAGATTTGTTATTGTAAATTTAATTGATATGAAGACATGTTACATAAATTATCTTCATTGCATAATATTTTTTTAATTTCATAGTATGTATCTGGACTTAATAAGTTAGTTGTTATATATTGGGAACAATATTTTACGAATAAAAATATAATACGGTATATTATGTCTCGAACATTGGTAATTCAGAGGAAAGCTTAAGTTTTATAGTACGCGAGAGAACTGGGTTCGATCTTCAGTCCCGGAGCATCAAAATTTGTTAATTACGGTTTTAAATACCGAATTCACCGTATGCTCAACGGTATAGGAATACTTGGTAAAGAAAACTGCATTACAATTATTTTTGTTTCTTAGAGGAATAAAAAATAATTTTAAGGACTCGGATATTTTAAAACTTTTAGCAGTTGGCTGTCAAATTAGTACTGCTCTTATTAAAACACTCACAAAAATACACACAACATATAGCGCCTTTGCGAAAGTCTGAGTGACATAATTGCTACGAATCTTCGATTGTCGACTGATTTCTATAAACGGCATAGGCCTCTACTAATAGCTGGTGATCACTTACCGAATGCAAACGCTATGCAGGTGTACTGGATACCTAAATAATGACAACGTAGTCTATAGTAGTCCGCAGGTACTGAATGTACCATAATCTTAATTCTGTATCGAAAATAGATGCTGTTGTCATTCTTAGACTAAATTATATACAAACTTCAATAAACGTCGACTACAGATGGTTGAACCGAGTCTCTAGTCGTACGTATGCCCCTCCGGGAGATAGGACATAGGTTTGCTACTGGAAATAAGTTTTCTAAAACTTTAAGAAAAATATTAATAACACCACCGCTGTAGTCTGTGGCCGTTTTTGTTCCAAAAGACAAGCTATTTAGTTTATGTTCTCGACGTTTGCATTTTTTTTATGTGAAAAAAATAAGATTAAGTTTTTAGTTCTTTGATGAAAATTGTTTTTTCTTTTATTTATTTGAAGCTTTCGGTAGGTAATAAATATTTTCATAAGACTTCTGACAAAAATATTGATAGAATTCAATCGAAGGAGTTGAGGCTATCGCCCGAAGCGAGTCCGCTTCTTTCACTTTAACCAAGAAATCCCGATTCCGCTAATCGGAATATTATGTTCCATTTAAGCTTCAAGATAAGAAGAAAATATATTAAGAAAAACTTATTTAATACCGTGCTTTTTATTTGAATTCCACAGTTGCGTCAATTCTTGTTTCGTATCTGGGGAATGTTTCTTTAAAAAATATTTGATTTGCGTAATAATTTATTTTGTTGAAACATTTTATCAAGCACCGTAGTATTTTTTGCGTTATTATATTCAAGTTTGAAGACTGATATGACCTAATCAAGTTCCAGCTTATGCTACCAATGGTTAATACTAAATAAACATATCTGTGTAGGAAGTAATATTTTCTTAACATTATTCTTTTGCTATTCTTAACGTTTCTGTTTCTCTAATTTGTTTGTAGCTGAAGGAAACGTCAGGAATAAAACTTCACGGTTTATTAGCCTCTTGTGCTAATTTGGACAGTCACCATTAGTTACTGATCAAAGAGTATATAAATATTAAGCTTAAAGGGTAAGATTACTGATTAAACAAACGTATCTGTTTTATAATATTGTCGTTGATATCATCTCCTATAATTAAATAATTTAAATACAAATTATATTATGTTTGCTTTGACGTAAGTCGACAGTTTCTAATGATTTGAAGATTTTCTCGTAAATTTTGGAAAAAGAGCGCGTATTCTATTTAGATAGACTCCTGTTACGTAAACGTTGTAGGCACGAACCTAATTACGTCTGTAATAAATTTCCACTAGCGATAAACTTGAAGAATAATTTACGATCTTGTAAACGTTTAATTTCGCCACGGATTCTGAATTTTGTACGCGTAGAAGACTTTTGCATAGTAAAACCTAAATTAGCGTCTTGGTATTCGGTTAACTATATTCCTGGTAATCGATAGAGTTAATAAATATTAAAATTCTAAAAATTAATAACCCATTCAACTAAACACTTTGTAAACCTAATATACTCTAAAAACAAAGTGACAGGTCATGAGCTTATTGTCGTCACAGTGTCTAAGCCAACGATACAAATCGTACGATCGCTGGTTTTGAAAAAGTCATCGTTACGAGCCCTCGACATAAAGGATCGAACTAGAGTCACCTAATTCGGAGGATCGTAAAAAAAAAAAAAATATAAGATAACTACATATTAAAAAAGTGTGTGTGTGTGCAATTCACACACGGCAGAAGTGAAACTTCAGAAAAGTAGCCTACAAGAGAATGAGATAAATATAGAGAATCAGGAGTAATAGGATAATTAATAGGTTAATAATTTTTATAATATTTTTGCCAAGCTTAAAAATTATTTTAAATTTTAATGCTAAATATTACATTTCATATATTTACATATTTAAGATATATTATAACACATATTGTTTCCACTTTTTTTTCTGCCGATACTCACAACAATTTTCAGCATTAGTTTTCGGCATTTTTGGAATATATTTTATTAAATAAAAAGATAAAAATATTCACTCTGAACTTATATTAAAAAAATTCACACAATATTCACACAAATATTATTGTGTGTAAAAACAATACAAATGATTTGCTAATGTTAATAAATTTTATTTTAGATAATTTATATACATAAAATTATTGGTCAAATTAACATAGATGTGTTAAATAATTAACATAAATGAATCAACGAATTTTAATACACAAATGCAAAAAAATCAAACACGTGAATTATACACCACGTTTTTTATGACACATTTTCCGAAAGCTTCGTTGTACGCAAGCGCAAAGACACGTGATAGCATACTTACATATTTGTAATCTATCTCATTCTCTCGCAGGGTAAACCCTATTTATGAGTATGTTTGTCTCTTTTTACTGTCGCTTTTTCGTTTCGTTGAATTTTCAAATCACAACGGTGCTAAAGAAGCTTAAGAGAAAAGTCACTTCAATAAACAGAGCCAGTTTTTAACCATACTTTTGACAATTTACAAAAAGGTCTCAAAAAGTTTAAAACTGTATAACATCTCAGAAAACCGTAAAATATCTCTAGATTCTATTATTTTTCAAAAGATTAATTAACTTTAATAGTGTCCAACACTTTGATCAGTGACCTTTGCATTTCTCCAAAAAAAAATTATAATTCTTAAACAAGTTGGTGTCCTGATGCAGCTTTTTTTTGTTTGACTATCGGTTACTTGATAAATCAGCGCTAAACAGGGTGGCTTGTTTTAATTTCAAATTACGCGAGTGACCTGATCTCTTCTGTGAGTGACCTAAACTCTCACCTAATCTACATTGTATGTACTTTTGAAAATACAAACATGCAGCTAATGTATGAAAATAATCAATAAGAAAGAATGTGCGATATATTTGTGCATCTGTCATCATCGTTCTCTGTATTATGTTAGTTACTCTGTATTAACTTTAGTTATAATTTTACAAGGAAATGACGCTATACCATCACTTTCGGTTTGCCCCAGCGGCGCGCGCGGTATTCTCTTAGCATAACGTGAGAGCAAAGTTTGATCAAACTTGTATATTCAGCTGTACGCATAATTAAGTAACTCCCATGTTTTAGTAACCGCGTAAGTTCAAGTTAGGGCCTAAATAGGCACTTTGTTGTCCCTAAGATTACATTTTGTTTGGTCACGTTATAAACTTTACCTATTAATTTGGGTAAGTCACAGACTTTGTAGAAAAGAATTTGTTAAGAGCTTTTAAGAACATTCATTACGTACGGTGCAAACTTACATAATTATATAATTATGTGTGCAATCAGCATTTAATTGAAGTATTTACATTTTAAATTAGTTTACGTAAAATAGGCGCTCGTGGTGTACGTGTACTCATATAGCATCAATCATATGTAGCATAGCAATTATATCTAAATAATTTATCTACCAGTTTATAGCAGCAAACTACGTTTCATTACAACATCTTCTCAGGTCAACAAATCGTACACATATTTGAATTTCAAAGTCCTGTAAACCGAACCCGAAGTCCCACCCAAGATGATGTATGAAATTACATTTTCATTGATTACTTCAGAAGTCGTTACCAGATACGAGTATATAATAATACTGTAACATTGCATTCGAACGAAGCGCTATGCTTTGTGCTTTCCAATGCTTACAGAAAAGTAGTGGAATAACCCTGTATCGGTGTTTCCGTCCAAGCCATCACACGCAAAATACGCGCACAGTCGTGGAGTTGCGTATTCAGCCGGACATAAAAATAACTCACTGAGCTAGTTCGCTATGATTTAGGGCTTCATCGCCATTTAATAACAGATGCAATTACTATCCAGTACTAGGTTATATAATTTAAAAAAATTAACGCAACTAGGTAAGCATTACTAATTCTTCGGATTCCAAAGCACATATATTTTACTTAAATAATAACTTAGTTAGATTCAAATTAAGATTTGTGCGTTATGAATTCAACGACTGGGGTGGCGGACCGCAAATACACGCGGTCGTTAATCTACAATATGGACATTCATACATAATATTCTACAATCTTCTTCTTTTTTATCATGCGCTAACAGTCCACTGCTAATTACAGCTCTCCAAAAGGAGGAATTGCCAAAATTCCCACGCGTAGCCGGCGATTTGGTGATCACAGTAACAGTAACATTTCACACCTTGGACACAGGTGGCTGACTGGTCTGGAATATTTCAGTTTGGCATTTTGGGATAGTTATTCAAATATGTCAGAAGTCTAAAGATATTAATACCATTTCCCTAGTCGACTTTTACGTCACACACGGGATGAGCTATCACTTATGCGTGGTCACACCAATTGACTGATGATAAAACTTTCAAGTAAAACAGATTACTTTTGAGTGAGTGTCCTAGAACTCGTTACAGCTAGCTAAACAGTCTATTATACTACTTAGGTTGTTCTATGTCACATAGGCCTTTTTATGAAAACGACAATAAAAGCAAGGTGTTAGAACTCGTAGATGCCGTCTGGTTCTAACCAACAGTGCAACCATTGTTGTGTTCCGGTTTGAAGCCAATAGAGAGCCAATATATGCCGAGAGGCATTCCATCTTAGTCCTAAGAGTTGACAGCGCATGTGTAACCTTCTTCGATTGAAGCCGTTTGATGGTGCTGCAGTACCCACTTACTGTCAGGTGGAGTTTTACTCGAGACTATAACTCGTTTTTAACACCAATGTTATGACGCATGATAAGACGCTGGCATGCCTTCCATAGATTTGCCAATACTCAACACACTGGGAAGGCGGATTCGAGATTACGGTAAAGTCTTTATATTCGAAGTATAAACGATATTACGACTAAAAATACACTAACATGTACACACGTACTGCACCTAATTCGCCATATTGTGTGTTCAGACAAATAAAAGATTGATAAAAGTGTTTGTTGATTTTTTATGAGTTAAGTTATAATCGTTAAGTAATTTTTGATGTAAATCTTAATGAATGCTATCAAACTCATAACTTATGGCGCACAGAAATAAATTTAAACAAATTCGAATTCAAACGCAAACGAACGTAGGTAATTTCAAAGTCTCAACTTGATCCAACTCCACCGCGGGATACGTACACGGAACTTTCACAAAACATGTCTCTAATATTAAATACAAGTTAAATAAAGACAGTTCTCTTAAGTATTGTTGGCTCACATGGATCTTATTTGAGAAACAAGTATAATTTCAACAAGTTGTAAGCGAATTTCTTAGGAAATTAATTTATTAAATTAGTTCTGAAACAAAAGTATAAAAGTTTTGCTTTTACAACTGGCGCTAAAAGAATTTCAGACATTCATTATCATAACTTTTACATGTTTTTCTTTTTATTTTATCGAAGATAAGAAATCAACTTTGAGATAAAACAGTTATTGTTAAAGTGTACAAGTAAATTGTAAATTTAAAAAAATAATAAGTATAAATACATATTATATTTTATTTAAATAATTTTATAATTAAAAATTAAATAGAGTTTAAAAGGAATATTCTCGAGTTTGTAAATATTTTATTTAGTAAAACGCATATAATGGTAAATTTCACAAAATAGTTTTAAGTTGTTAAACTTTAAACTTATGTCCATTATCATATTTTAATTCAAAGTACGATTTGTATTTAACGTTTGATAAATCTAACTAAAAAAATGCTATTTAAGTTAGAATTTATTCAACTGTAACTTTTGACCTTAGTTGAAAAGCTTGGGACTGTTATTCAATTTTTTTATTTTCATGTTGACGTTTTATTTTATTAAATTCTATACATACCCGACACACAAGGATCACTAAGTATTTTTCAATGTCTACTTTGTCGCATTTAATCTACACGAGCGTTATAAATGCTCTAAAATTATCATTTAACTCTAGTCATTGTGATTACTGAACTAGACACCGCATTAATCCTTTTAACTCTAATTAAATACTTTATTTCATGTTGATAAGTAGAAACTGAACATTATAGCTCTAAAACAGATAATGGTAGTCGAGGTAGATAGACTTGGGTATTAATAAGAGCGCTGTTATAATATTGAATAGCGTGAACTTTTCCTAAGCAGCGCTTAAATGACTCTTCCAAGGAGACCGGTTTATTTATGCACCGTCCTGGATCTGGTAGGTCACTTCTGTGCGTGACAAGCGGTTTATTGCAACAGTTTCTTTACGAAATCGACACCTTCACGCTGTTCGACTACGAACGAATGGTGATTGTAAGTAACTCTACGATTAGAAGAAGGTAGAAGACTGGGGACAGGTACCATACAACCCAAACAATGGGTCAAATGAACAGCACACCATCTTAGAGCGGCTCTTAAGTTTTCATTTGTCATACATGCAATAGAGTAAGGTTCTCTTATCTAAGGAAAGTAAAATCTGTGTGGTAACGACGAAAGGAAAAAAGTATACAGAAGAGAGGGAAAACATTATACGCAGTTCAGCATGAAGGTAAAAGTAAGGTACAGTGGCGATTCGTGGACAGTTTGGGGGGCATTAAGACCGATGGTAAACCAGAACTTGGCTTGGCACCTGGACCACGCCTGCTTGCACTAAACGATCATCGGTACATCATAAAATGCCTTGAGGCTCATGTGGTATCCTATACACATGCCATTAACGGAGACTTCATATTCAAGCGCGATAATGATTGGGCACATACCGCGATGATCGTACGAGATTATTTTTTTGAAGTCGGTATCTTAGTTACGGAATGGCCATCAAGAAGCCCTGTCATGAATCGCATTGAGCACCTATGGGATGAAATAAAAGGCCGAGTTTGAGCAAGAGAGCCTATTCCCTTCCATTGGCCAAGTGCCAGCTGAAAAACGCCAAGAATGAAATAACATTCAACAAAACTTACTCGTGACCACGAAGAACCGTATGGAAGCAGTCATGACACTTCGATACACGTCAATAATAATAAGTTAATGAATAAACATTTATCGTTTATGTTTATTATTTTTGCCATATTATTTTAACACATTATACATAAACAATTTAGATTTTATTGATAAGAAGTATATATTCTAACATACTAAATATAAATATAATATTTACACACTATGAAATTATAAAACAAAATGTAAGATATTATAAAATTAATGTTTTCACTTTATCACGAGTAGATACAATGCTCTCATTTATATTCAATAGGTACCACAGAGATGATTATTCCAAACTTTGTTCTATACTTTCACTGTTATGCATAAAATATGAAATTCCTTGTTACGTTGAAAATACATTGAGGTTAACTCAACGCAGGAAACCACAAAGGAAAACTTTGTGCGTCCAACGAACAGCAGTTTTAAAATCCAAATCGGCGAAGTTGTCCCTGATTAGTCCGGGTCTTGTTTTGTCTCAGATCAAACAGTCCGCTTGCTAATGCCGGCGCCTATACAAACAAGCTACCTAATGTGTTTACCCCTAATTCCAAACAAAAGTTGCGAGAAAGGCCCCTCTTTCTGCGAATTTGTCTATATATTCGTTTTGTTATTTTGTGTTAGATATTTCAAATATTTACAAGGGAAATTTAGCTCATCAAAGTACTGAAGTGCCTTGCTAAAGTAAAATATTAGAGGCTATAACAAAAAATTACTTAATAATGATTTGAAGTAATGATTTCGACAAGTTGACAGTTTTGAATTGAACAGTAATTAAATATTATATTATACCAGCAGGCTGCTGGTATATCATATTAATAGCCTGTCTCCACCAGTCATATTATCATCGAAAGAAATAATTGGGTAAACAATGAAAAAAAGTATTTTTATCTCAGTCTCAGAAATATACATATTTACAATTCCAAGTCTCTATATCATTTGCTTGGCGTGATGAGTTGTATAGGTTTATTATAAAAATCAATTTCATAGATTCAAATGTCTTAATCAGTTTGAATAAGATATATTTTTTTTTAAGAAAAATTTTTGAAGTTATATTTTTTTTGGCTAGTTTGGGGAAAACGATGAGAGTAAATTTTTACCATGTGATGCGACATAGACATCTTAAAATAACAGGACGAAGTTGGTTTCTAAATTTCTCTTAAATTATATTGGTAACTATGATGGAGACTATACACTATTTGTAGTGAGTATATTCAAAGTGGTTATTCGAATATTTATGAATCTTTAACACACGTGTTTTACATCAGTGGAGATAAAAAAATATATTCATATTTAAATTCACACACAAATACATGTATGTGTGTGTGATTTTAATTTATATATGGTGGTGAATAATAATAATTTATTGTAAGTATTCGTGATGAAAGTGGTGTTTTTTGTTTTAAACTTTTTTAAGTGGGTTAAAGATTTAAGGTTAAATGTCGATATGTGCTCTTTTTATTTGTTTACTTACTCTAAAGAAGAATAACTTCTTAGGTGCGTACATAAGTGTACCCACACACAAGGAAATTTTATGCAACACAAAGAAAAATATTGGTTTCATGTCCGCTTGTCATGTAGTTAATACGTTCGCTATGGAGGAGAGAACCAAATGGCATTCGGTTAGTGCCGATAACATTTTTAAAAGGAGATAAAATTATTCAGTAGAGTGAAGTTTTAGACACCAAAATAATGAAGTATGATTTCAAAGAGCTTCACAATGGAGCAAGCCAGTAAACATTTGGATTTGGTCGTGGAATTTTAACCAGCGGGTGCTTCATCCTTCACTTGTCATTAAAACAGAATTTCTTTTGTTTCAACACTTTAGGAATTAGTGCAAAGCGTTTAATTATTATTAAATAACTAGAAAAGGGAATGGAGGACTGATGGATAAAGTCGAGTACCTATGGTGGTTCTAAATAAATGCTGTTCACTCAAAAATTTCTGTTTTATAGGAATTTCTGAAGAAATTTAAAAACTTGTCCATTTTTAAGCGAGGCTATAAAACGTCTGGATCACGCAGTCTCCCCAAGACGCCCTAAGAGTAAAGTTTGATCAAGTGGGAAACGTTCAAAACTTTATATACTTCCCGCAAGAAAGCGAGATAAATATTCATGAGTCTTAACTCGGTGAAAACTTATTTCCATGTCAGTATCTGTCCGTCTGTACATTTGTAATGAAACTCTTTATTGTAATGAAACGAATGTCTGCGTCCATTACGTTCTTGAACAAACTCAGACTGCACGGTAAAGCAGAGAGGAACGAATTTTAAATAAATTATTTTTCTTTGTCCTGTACAGCAATGTAATATTTTTACTTAGTCTACGTAATTTCATCAGTAGAAAGAAATGAAAACTCATCAGCAGAAAAATTATAAGAAACATTGTGCTTTGGCGAAGTATTGGCAATGATTGCATATATTTTTTTAAAACATTAACCGACTTTTATAAACAACGATGAAACTAGTAGATATCGATAATAGTTTTTCAAACAGTCCAGACTAATGTCGTCTCTCTCTCGCAGGCGGAGGTGATATTATGCATAATAGGCGAAATTAACATCTTAAATAACCTTAAATCGTCTAAAATAGTTTTAATAAATTCTTAAATAAGGTTTTGGTTTTAGTAAAAGACAAAAATGATAATAGATCACTGTCACCAAAAACTGTCTTCGGTAATAAAAACAGAAGTGTATGATGCAACATCTCCGGGTGTCTTCATTGAATACTTGAATAATTGCAGCACTTTGCTTCTACTTTGGTTTCTTTCTATATTATCAGATGTATTGTGAAGTCCGCCAACTCGCGCTGGAGCAACTTGGCTCCAAAGCCTGCTCAAGTATTGAGGACTTTTTTAATTAACAGA
This sequence comes from Bhutanitis thaidina, assembly GCA_029286595.1. Classification (NCBI taxonomy): domain Eukaryota; kingdom Metazoa; phylum Arthropoda; class Insecta; order Lepidoptera; family Papilionidae; genus Bhutanitis; species Bhutanitis thaidina. Next base: position 10,262,831 of record JAGSMS010000006.1, on the reverse strand, counting down.
AGGGTATTTTAGGCCCCTGCTTATTTTTTCAGCAAACAAAGTCTTTCCTGGAAATATTCCTTCTCTGCTTTATTATTTTTATTTTTAAGAAATTTTAACCTCGCTATACTTTTCTTTAGATTGTCGAATGTCTTTAAAGAAAAATCAGTTTTCATTCATTTCAAAAGTAAAACTATTTAATGTTATTTTAAAAAATATAATAAAATTTAAGTGTCCTTCTAGGACCCATACTACTTCTATACACGTATGTAATAAAAACGAATGCTTCTTTTGTTGTATTGCAAATAATTATAACAAAAATATTAGTTATTAGAGGTTAGTGTCTTCTACCAAGATCCAACTGAATTTTGGCTTATACGAGTATATTCAACTTGCTATTTTACAGTTAAGTGTTTGCCGATTACTCTTACGCGTCAATTACACAATTTATTAACAGTAACATGATATATCAATGATAATACCACTTAAATACTAATTATTTAAGTGAGTGAAGGTCACGTATTTTATTGTAGCATTTAAAATGATTTCTCTTTTCTTTAATGGTCTTAAATTTAAGGGCTCGGTGGTTAAACGTTTGACTGCGGCGCTGCGTGTCACGGTTTTGATTCACATATGGCAAGTATATGTATGAACTACTAATAACTATTTCAGGTCTGGGGATTCGTTCTTGTGCAAGTTATATATCTTAACTAGTAGTTATGTAAGCTTCTCTGACACAGCAGACGTTCTTATGGTAAGAGGTAACGCATTTATAAAAAAACGAATCTATTGCATAACATGCGCGAGACTTGAAATTATTTGATTATAATTATTCTCGTATTCGGCGGTGTATGAAAACAACTTTAGAAAAACTGCATGTTTTTAAAACTATAGTTTGTCACTCAGTATGACAAGTATTGAGAGGTGCCATTTATCCGGTATCTTGGATGGGCAAAAATCATTACGCTTGATCGCGAGTTCTCGCGCCCATGCGTAATGATTTTTGCCCATCTTGCCCATCCTATGGGATGTCGAGTGTTTTGGCACAGTATGTCAGTGTACATTTGACATCACATACCTCACTCACCGGACGAAACGCAGAAGCACAAAATGCCTCTACTTCACGCCGGTATTCTGCGAGGCCGTGGTATCAAGCCCACCGGAGGCCCACACCCCCTCCCTATTCCCCTCCTCTTCCCTCCCATCTCCCAAATATCGGCAACAAAAAAGACCCGCAACGCACCTGCAGCATCTATGGTGTTGCAGATGTATATGGGCGACGGTACTCACTTACCATCAGGTGAACCGCTTGCTCGTTTGCCGTCTCTTCTATAAAAAAAAAAAAAAAAAAACATTACGTCAGTCTATTTCACTTTACACATACAAATTAAATTATCAAATGGAATAGGTAGTGGCGACAGTCTGGCGGAATTGGCAGCACCTGATTGAGCCACATGGCAGCCACATATTAGGGAGCAAGCACTAACACAGTGACACTTCATCAATTTTTAGCAACAACCGATGAATGTTTGAGAATTAACTCTTTACAAGCAAATTTATACAGTATTAAAACATCATCAACCCAACATCATGGGTTGTCATCTCCACGAATATTTCGTCGAATTCTGCACGATACCCAAAGATGGTAAAGACAGATACAATATCTAGTGACAACAGAGGACAGATAGGGCTAGTGTAACATTTTTACACACGGTAAATAGTCATGAAAAAACTTTTGTATTAGAATGTTGGTAAATAGTATAGTTTTAATCGCTTTAATATTACGACCACTGGTAATTTACACAGAACTTTAAACAGTGATAAAACATCTTTCTGTAAGATATTTCCTCTTCCACAAGTTTTTAACGTTCCGCCAGCGTGAAGGATCTTAAACGGGGCTCTTTAGCTCTTTAGTGTCTTAATAAAGTGGTCATGAACGTGATGCGAAAAAAAAATTGTCTTTCCGTTCTAGAATTTTATGCTTTTTATTATTTGAAATGAAACTATTATTTACGGATTTTAACGCCTTTAATTAGTTTTGTATAAATCTCGACATTTCCGGTGGTTTACAGCTCCCGTCGTCAAAGGGGAACTGAGGTGTTTGACGTCCGGATGAAGTCCTGTAATCTTATTATGATGTTTCTGAAGTTTTATGAAATATCTAAGTACGAATCGAATCACAAACTCTTAAGTTTCAGATATTACTAGAATATAATATTCTACACTGTTATCAATTGAGTGTCATATACAAGCGTAAGTCGCAATACCATTAAATAAAGGGGGCTAGCGTTTTGCTGCGGGGCTGAAGATTGAGGGTTCGTTTCCCGCGCAGAACAAGTATTTCTATGGGTTACAAATAATTATCCCGGGTCCGAGTATTTGTTCGTGTGTAATTAGTGTATGTAAATTTCATACGTGACACAGAAATTCCTTCAGGTTTTTTCTTAGCCTTTTCTTTAATACAGATAAACGTTAACGGGAGTTTTGCAGTGAAGTTAATATTAAACTCATAATATGGTTTAGGTTTCTTGAAATAAAAAGCCAAAGTTAATAAAATTAAGTAAAACAGAGAAAATGGTACGAATATATTAACGCTTGACATCATTTTGTGGACTATGATTCAATAATTTTCTCTTATCCTATTGCCATCTATATATATATATATATATATCACATTTTTCCATAGAGTCGTGTTTGAGAAAATATACTACATGTATGAAACATTCTTATTAATTATTCAAACCTACACCTGATGAGGTTTTCCCTTAACTTTAAGTACGTCGGAAATCATTACTTAGAATCGAAATCAAAAATTTCGGTGCTGATGGCGGAACCAAGAATGTAGTGCATGTTACTCGCTTGTTATGAAATGTATGTTTGTGCGGGCTTAAAACCAATCGATAGAACTTGATGATTTTTTTTAATTATTTCTTATGATTCTTTACGCTATGTTACTTAAGGTGTAGTTTTTGACGACTATTAGAGCTTTAAAGAAGCCTTAATTGAATACAAAAGTGAATGTTTGTGTACTCGTTTTTGTCGTTCAATTACACTTAAAGGACTGAATGGATATTTATGAAATTCGGTAGAGATGTAGGATATGCTATGGAACAGAAACCAGTAATTACAAAAATAACTCTACTCTGTTCACGGATAAACCCGCGCTAGCGTAAATATTAGCCTTTATCAGGACTACCTATTGATGGACAACAAATAATTATAAATGACAACCCTGAACTTGCTCGCTTTATACTATTCCTTTATGTTTTAAATTAACGGTTTAAATTCAGAGATTTATTATTATACAATTTTACTTAGAATCTTATAACTAAAAGTATTAAACGTATCAACTTTACAATGGGCAATGCAGAGGAACGTGGAGTAATTGCTTTTATGACTCGGAGACGTCCTCCTAGAACGCCGTAATGAGCACCCAGAAAGCACTTTTTAAAATCCCGGTTTCCTCCGCTTCCTTGTCTTTTAGTTTCTAAAAATAACGTCTTTAATATCATTTTATGGAATCGCTTTTAAGAAAATTGAACTTTTTTTTATCGCGCTCTTTAATAGAATCTTAACATTATTCATTCTAATAATGTAAGTCACGATATTGCTACATTAAAATCATATGTTATGTCAATAGAGTTAACGATAGTTTCAAAAATCTAAATTACTTTTAATTTATTATTTATTAATTATTAAAAACAAAAACTAGTAGAAAGGTGGTCGTTCAAGTTCACTTCTCAATTGTGTTTTAAAACAATTTCATAAACTGAGTAATATTGTAAATGTTACTTATACTACACTGTCTATACTAATAAGTACTTCACACACTGAATATGATTTAAATCAAAAAAGTTACTTTGAATAATTTTTTGTCAACGCTTTCAAAGTAATACATCCAGCGGACTAAGGTTTGAAAAGGCAAAGTAAAACTCAAAGAGGGGATCTTTTATATTAAATCAAAACGCATCTTTGGCGTTATCGCTTTGCTAATGGAATTAAGAAATTGCCCCATCCCTGACTCAGCAAGTAACCATCGTAAAAGGCGTGACTGCGGTATTGTGGTCAATATGCTTGGCATCTTTAATAAAAATATTCTGTACAAGTTTTGTCTATAATGGGTGCTAAACGGAATGCTACTTTTGTACGCATTTTTAAATAATAGCTGTAGCATATAAAGTTTCGCTCGAATGGATAATTTATCACATTCATTTATTTTGATTACTGACGCTGCTGCATTTTGCATGGTAAGTGTCGCGAATAGCAGTCCCAATTACACGTAATGAGATATTCCATATTGGTCTACAGGATTGACTTCATCTGTATTGTTTACTATGTGTAGGATGTAGCTGTTTATGCGTCAGACTTGCAATCTGTTCGGACTGTCTGCTCGTTTCTCATTCGTTACTAAACTAAACAATAACTAAAACCTGTCCTTAACATCTGTGTACAAGTTCTTTAGAAGATCAGGATATAGTTGTTAAAGTATTTTAGTAGATAACCTATCAGTCAGCCAACGAGCAAGCGACTCATCTGATGGTAAGCGATTAAAGACGCCCACTTACATCTGCAACATCATAGTCTTCTAACCTAACGTCATACATTATTTAGGTAAAATGCATTCATAAAAATTTCTTTTGAATAAATTATGTAAAGTTTCTTAAACACAACACACTTTTATTCTCACCTGCTGTATAGAAGAAATACGTAGTTTTCAAAGTCACCTGGCGTAAACTGGCTGTCTTAAACTAAACAGACACTGAAGTTTCACTGTTTGAGCAGCTAAAGCGGGAAAGTTTAAAATTTGCGGGTAGCATGATGGCTTTACTTTATATAATGCGGCTTTAGCTTGGTGTTATCTAAAATAGAAGCTCTTTGTATTTTATGTATGTCTTAGCACGTAAAATTTTTTCGTGCTATATATTGCGTTAGTAACGGACTATTTCGACTGCTCCAGAGTTTGTTAAAGAAATCATGAGGACGATTTTAGTATAAACTGCAACGAAATTAAAAACTTATGTAAGTACTGAAACTTAATTTTAAATTACTAGAAGATTCAGTGCCTGTTATGGGCCATTTCAAGATATGATTCTATGGAATGAATAAGAAGGACAAGTACATGTCATCACATAATCATAACATGTTATCGTGAGTCGAATATATGTAAAAAGGTATTTCAGAAAATAATTTTTCTTTTTTTTGGTTCAGTTCAACGCTGTGATTTTTTACCTTGATTAAGGTTAAATTTTTTATGAAAATTTAAGTGGTCAAATTTCAATATTTTTTTTTAATATATAGTCACGAATGCTCGACTACGTCTTGTCAACACTTACGCCTAGAGATTAGTCAAGTCTATAACAAGTCAAAAGAATAATGTTATATAAATTATCATTCGATGTTAAGGAAACTCTTTGGTAGGTAAATAAGGGCAGCTTTACACTGGTTTGTGCTATTTAAGGAACACTAGCGCAGACAGATCAGTGGTGATCTCTGAAGTTAGTGGAAGATGTAAATAAGAAGTAAATGAAGACAAAAAGGAAGTAACTAAGGAGAAAAGGAGGAAAAAGGCGAGGAGGAAGGTGACCAGTGCAGAAAGGGAGAGGATTGGTTACCGTCAGAAAGACCCTTTGAAGATCACATACGAGGGTCAGTGCGTCGGCGAAGAAACACTGAACCCTTTGTAAGTGGTCAAATCAATAGAAGCTAAAGATACCGGCCTTTACTTTGAAGTGGATTGGTCCCGCAATCCAATAACACATAACAATAAATTCACAGAATTCTCAAGTATTTGCGTAACCGATTTGAATATTTAATTTTTCATTGACACACAGTGAGTTACTATGTTAATTTCTCTCACGTCGCGAAGGTCTGCTACTGCGTGACTGCGAGGTGCTTAAATTTTGAAGCTCGATTAAAATTAGACCAAAAAAGTGACGAGATCTGAAAGACAGTAACTGGAAATGTGGCATTTCGTCGTTGGTCTGGGGGTTAGAAAGAACCCACTTAATTCTTCAGTAAATTTTACCGTGACCTTTCTTTTTTTATCATAATCATAACCTTTATGTAGTCCATTGTTGGACGTACCTCCATTTTTTTATATATCGGGTAGTTTTTAGGAGGCTAGAAATGTTTCCAAATTTCACCGTAGTCAACTTATCCAATTTCACATGATGGGATGGACTCGTAGTTAATATACTCAAATCTTTTACAAAACGGAGATATTCCTTTATAGGTAATTTCCTTCCATTTCTGTTAAGACCTTCATTTGTTAAATAGAAGAAAAGAAAACGGAATCGTTTCAGCAAGTATTAAATAAAACTGTATCGTTTTGTTTAGTTCTCGAGCACTTTATTCAAAGTATGCTAACGGAGTTTTCGGAACGCTTCATATAATTTTTGCTTCACTAAGAGATTTCCTTTTAACGTAACTCCTGGGCTTCCTAAACGTATCGCGCAAAAAGAAACATTGAACTAAGAAGTGGTTTTCGCTGTCATTATAGCTCATTTCACTAAAAAGCTTTTATGGGAGAGATGTTAGGCGTCCGCAAGCTCTTAACTATCATTATCTTGCGATCACCTGAAAAATGCTCTGAAAAACTTCTTGAAAACGTTTTTTTAACTAGTATCTAAGTATGCAGTGAAATTAACGATATTCATTGTACGTGATTATTGGTTTCTCCTTCTTCTTTAATCTTTTTAAGTCCCCTGCTGAAAAGGCCTCTTAACAATTCGGTTGCTTGATCCTTGTTTGTTAGCTGTGTACCTGGTGCAGGTGAAGTTAGCATTTGAAGAAAGATATGGTAATAGAGAATATATTACACTTATTTATTGGTTTAGTTAATATTAAAAACAAAATATTCATTACCGCTTAACAATGGATTGCCTAATGTCGCACGTCATGAGCTTATCATAATGAGGCTTTCTATCCCAATATCTGTCGTATTATCAACGCTGATCGTAGAAATAACCACCAGCACCAGATATAGGTACTGAGGAAATTTGTAGCCGTGGCTTGATCACCCACGGTGATGGTAAGGGGAATCTACACAATCAGCCCGGGATAAGCAGCTTTTTTTCGGCGTTGAGGTAACTCTCTTTTCCTCAGCGTTTTCCTCGCCCCAGGAAAAAGCCAATGGATGTTTTACTTGGAGATCCATTATCCACGTAGATATGGAAGATGTGGAGTCGGTGAGAATGTGTGCGAGCTGTCCCTTTGTCCTCGCAATATGAGTCTAAGTCGGCATCACCCGTAGTCAAATTATACAAAGATCAGTTGACGAGATACAGTAACTTCTACAAACTACTACTACTATTAGTTAATCTTACGCGGACACCGTATGACACTAATAACTAAATTTCATATAAATAATATTTTTTTAATTTCTTTAGGCTTATCAAGTTCACTATGAGAATATTATAAGTTATATGAATGCTTTAACAAAAACTACAATATCATGAAAGTTATGATTATGTGATGGGGTTCACTTGGTGAGGGTAGTGCCACCTTTGTTTATCCCACTTCTTAATGCCGCTTCATCATTGTGGAATTTAATTAAACTGGTTTTGAAGAAACTGTATTATTAGTTATTTTAATAGCAAAATTAAATATAGGTATAAAAATAATAAATCCTTACAGTATCAGATTAATTTATTTTCTGTATCACGTTGCGTAAATTGTTTTAGAAATATTAATTAAGTAGGGTCCTTGGAAATGTTGTGGTCGGAAAATAATGAGAACTTTCAACGGCATTAATGCAGTCATTACTGACATATATTGTACCTACATATATATTGATTCTATATGTTATCAATAATATATTGATACTACGCCAATTGGTTAGATGCTCTGCAATAATTTGAGGCGTGAAAGCAAACATTTCTTCGAATATGTTATTTAGCTCATGCTCATATGTCGAGTCGAGTCAATTCAAGGATTAGCATTCTAGACATAATGTCTGAAGAAATGATTATGAATGAATAACCATTCATTCACTATTTCCATTTTAATATGGTCGCTTCTAAAAACGCTTTACCGCGAATAATAATGAAGTTCCAAGAGCCAACCACTATTTCGATTAATAACACTGGCGTGCTAACCGAACAAGCGTGAATTAGAACTTTGCTGAAACTTATCCATTCCGTGTAAGGGTGGAAGCTACTGACTATTTTTAGTTTAATTTTATTTTTCCTGTCCTTATGGCTCTATTCGCACTTATATAAAATTGAACCTTTACGTAACAAAAACTTTTGCCACATACTTTTGTAGTTAAATTGAAATTAAAAATTTAAGGCTATTTTGTGAAGTATCTAAATAAAACATCCGTTCATAATAATAAGATTTTATTTCTGTATCTGAGATTACCCAGCCCGAAGAGCTCAGATGCACTCGATTTGCAAATTTTAAGTGCTAAATTTACTAAGTGCTAAATTTACTAAGTGCTTGGCAGTAAAGGAAAATATTGTTAAGAAACCTAAATATTTCGAGTACATGTGATGTTCACCAATCCACATTGAAGCAGCGTAGCGTACTCATCCCGGCTCCAAAAGATCTCATAAAATTACGAGAAGGCATTTTCCCAGTTTTGTGAGATTTAAAGGCCTCCTACTTTACTTTTTGATGTGAAACATCTATTGGAAAGCCGTTTGATGGAGCATCGCTTGCCGCGGCCAGTGTCGTGACTCACCTGCACCTTCCGTCTTTGCTCTCTAGTCCCCGCCTGTATTGTTAATATTACTTCGTAACATATTACTTATGTTATTATTTAAGTAATATATTAAGTATTTTATTCTATGAAGTAAAAAGTTTAGTGAAATAATTTAAATATTTAGGTTTTTGTGAACAAGGGAAACTTTTAATTTTCATCATTTTATTTTTTCTTCCAGGATTTTTTTATTCACTATAATCTAAACATATAATTTCATATTTACATGCTTCAATAAAAAACAATTTCGATCTTTCATATCTGACAGTCGTCCCGTGATAGCTAACCTCTTTTTTAATTAACTGTGGTAACGATATTTAATAATTTTCTTAAGCTATTTTACTGTTTATTTTCTTTGTAACCTAATTTCGCATCAGTCAACTGGTTAAAGTGTCGAATCATTTCTACAACATGACTCTCATTCGGAGCTCCCATGTCGCTTGTCACTAACAGTGAGAGTATGAGGAGTAGGAACATTAGTAATGAACATGCGTCGAGGTAGTGTGACGACAGGTTATTTCTTACCATTTGTTTAAATACAGCTTATATTATATATATTGAAATAAGATTGATGGCAGATTTTCTCTATTCTCTGTACTATCGTACCACGTATCTAGACCACTGAACGGTAATGTGATAAAAATAAATTAATATTCACATACGGAAAATAGATGTTAGGTACAAGTAGATTGTAAAAATTTACGAAATTTAAATTTCTTACGCCAACTAAAGCTCTTTTATTTCATTTCATTTCAATAATTTAACATTTACTTAACGCAACTTTTAAGCAACCTAGGCTGTAGGGTACTTTGATAAAGTGTAGTATTTTTATCTAAATAAAAAATTATTGGTTTTTCAGAAGTAAATTGAGAAATAAAATTAGGAATAAGGTTAGAATAGAAATAAAGTAAAAAGTGTACGCCTCAAACGGTCATGTTAATTATTAATTTAAATTATTATAAACAAACTGGAAACTTAGAGATATTCAAAAGCCTATTCTAGGATAAAAAAGGGGTATCGACTCCATTTTTTCTATTGACTTCGAAATCGAAATCGTTATTGTCGTCAATTGGTCTGTCTTTGCGGATGTACTCGTATGTATCCTAGGTACGAAACAATTTTTTTTTACTATCGCTTTTTTTTTTCATATTAATCTAAATCAAATTTTTTCAAATACGTCGGTTGATTATAAAACACATAAAAATTAGTATGAAATTATGCAGTAATATATTAATCAATTTAAGTTTGAGAACCTTGATGAAGTCGATAATAATGCACTCCTTCAAAATGCTTTCGCGTCACGAGGAGTGCAAAACGTAAGACCGGGTTAACTATCACCTTATCAGAACATTGGTTGTCAAATACCTAAATAATAGTGTTTCTATCACCACGAGTAATATAAAGCACTTGAAACATCATCACAAATAAGTAAGAAAATACTACACCAGTTTACTTATTTCGTTAGCCAAGGTTCGGTGCTTGGGTATTTTGGTTATTTTAAATTGATTTATAACTTTTTATGTCATAGGCTGGGCTAGTGGGCTAGTTTCACTTTGTATTCGAAGGTTAGCAAGGCGCACGCTTAATTTATAACCGCCTTTGTATAAATGTGTCGTGGATGTAATGATAAAGCGCCCGATGCTTAGTGCCCCGTGTGCGCTAAATTGCCCAGACGACGGTTGTGTATTAAAATAATTAATTAAGGAGAAGTAGAGTCTGGTTCATTATGCCTTGACATTGTTCCTTGCCATTGTTATGTGGAACAGGGACAACATGAATGGAAAATTTCTTGTTACGGTCTGTTGTACTGTAAATAATAGATTTTATGCACACCGAGGACAAAATGCATTGCCATTTGTTTGAGGACCTGCGGAAGCTTTCGTAGGCGTCTATTTCTATAATAATCTGTGGATGCCCTTGTAACCGAGACAATTTTTTCAAATTTAGAACTGATTAGGAGGTATATTAATTCTGTAACTTCTAAAACTTTGTCAAATAAAAAGCATATTCATTAAATTTTCCTCCTTCTTCATCAGCCTTCATAATCCACTACCTGTGATAGGTCTCTTATATAGGACGACCAGGTGGGTTATAGGTTAGTGTACCTGACTGCTACGATAAGAGGATAGATAATGGGTCCTTAGTTCAAATCCCAACCGACATTATTATTTGAGCAATACATAAATATTATTGGTTTTTGAGTCTGGTTGTGTTGTGTTCGTCCCGTGTTTCTGAGACTATATCTAACCCTTTCTCCGATGTTATCCCATAAGCGTTACATGGGATATGGGAAGGTAAAGTCGAGTGAGCGTCTACATGTTTGCGTCTAAATTTACGACACTATAATATCTTCTACGCAGTTGACAACTGCTGATAGTAGTCAGCAGATCCAGGCGTCTGCAGCCTTTCATATAAAAAAATATTTAAACGCGAAAATCAAAAACAACAACATTTAGATTTAGTGTATCTGTTTTCTAATTCAAGTAAATCTCACCGAAATCTTGTCGTCGTTGACAAGTCGTAAATTAATTGTTTTTTGTATTTACATCCCGGAAAGCACTCGAAACGTCGGAAATGAAAAACCTTAAAACTAAGCGTTGTAAAATAAGTAAATAATACTCATTTAGTGTTAATTTCAAATTTGTCGTAAAGCAATACGCATCATTATTTGATTTTTGTGTGTTTTTTTAAGCATGTATGTTTTCTCGAGAAATATCAATTATATTGCAACCAGAAGTCGGAATCAGTATTTACGAAGTGCGCCTGTATAGTGTTAACGACTTTTGGCAACCGTTCCCAGTGAACGTACTGTGAAATCTAAACAATAAACAAACTGTTTCCTACTGTAATGAAACTCGCATGTATGATAGCATGGCAAACTTCAAATTCTGGTATTTTCATAAAACAATAATCCACAATACGATTAAATGAAGCCAAGTATCAATTGTGTATTCTTCGTCAACCTGCAAATAGGCCACTTCTGATTATAGTGTCCAACGCGTCTAATAGCGAATATTAAATGCACTACTTATCGTTATGCATATTTTCATGTTGGTTACTTGAGGTGGATATTGTACTAAATATAGCAGATAATGTCAGTTTTATAGCATTTCCTTTAGCTAACAACTATACTAACCATTACAGTCTTTAGCCTGAGACAATACTAAGTCATACCTGGATTCTCACACGGAATAGGCAGATGTACCAATACTTTGGGTCATTAGACATTATATTATTTAATGACAGTTAAGGTCGAAGCTTTTGAAAAAAATGTGACATGCCTCAAAATGTGACAGTTACTTTAAGTTTTTTTATAACGATCCTTATATCGAGACTATGGTATCCATACAGATATATGACATAATCTTTTTCTCAACAGTAGTAATAAAGACTTATCCCGATAGTCGTCTGAAAATCTGAGGTAGCTGGGACTCCGTGACGGACCGCTCCGTGCTCAAATGCAGAAGGTGCTCCTCAATATCACCGGCATCGTCCGGCCAGTTTCTTTCCCTTTTCCCCTAATACACGGCCCTCTGGTTTCCCGTAGGGGAGAGAGTTTCCGTTTGGTTCCGTTTTGGTCACAAGATCAGTGTAAGAAAGACCAAGGTAATACGAGGCGATGAACTGAAATGCTATGTAATGGTATTAATGGTAATACTCACAACCGTTAAGAGCTTACCTTGGCGAAGCTGAATTAATGTCGGTGGAGAAATTTAAGTATCGGGATAGCATGATTTTTTATGACCGATGCCGATATGATTGATGGTGAAATAAGTCAGTATTTGTCTTCTTCTTCAACTTCATTGCATGGTGGTGGTGCTAAAGAAACAACAAACGCACGATCTAAACTTGTCTATAAAAGTCCCAGTGTGCCTTGAAATAGTCCTTTTCAACCTCCTGTACATAAGTACAGGAACTAAAAGTACTCTAATAATAGAGAAAAATACTACAACTGTAGTTAAAAATAAATTAAAACAACATTCACTAGAAAATAACATGTAGAACTCTAATATGTAGATAGTAGGTACCGGCTATATCAAAATGTTAGTTTTAAAAACAAAATTATAATTAAGTGTAGCGTCGAGTAGGTTATGATAGTACAGTGAGAGTAATTTTGCCAACAAGTGCCAACAAGCTGTTCTGCAGTTTAGCGATATCATATGTCATAAACGACTTGTATTTTTTCTAATAATAAAAAAGACGCTTGATGCAAGAGCATTTTAAAAAATTACAGTATTAGAGTATCCGACTTTGCTTTAGATCATGGTTTACTTTATAATATGTTATGGTATCTACCGGATTGCGTAACTTATTTGTATCATACAACTATTAAAAACTCCATGAAATGAGTGTTTAATAGTCGTTATGCGGGATTTTCAGATAGAAATTTTGTTTGTTTTAGTTAATGAATTCAAAAACTACGAGTCTTTTCATTTCTCTTCATATTACTAACATTTGAAAAATAATATAAAGAACATAACTAGTAAAAACATGTAGAAACAATACGAGAAAGAATAATTCAATACTAAAAATCCGTGCAATGTAGATATTTATTGAAATAAACATACAAGGATCAATTAATCAGACGGAAAACACAGAAGATAGTGTTTCACACGTTAAAACTTTTATACTTGAAATCCGAATGGACGACAGGTGGTTTTTACGAGTGCTCTGATTTAGCGCTCCATGATTCGCCATTAATCTCATTAAGGTGGACACGAATAGAAGTGGAAAAGCAAACATTACGTTAACAAGCGTTTTATGATAGTTGTTTTAACATCAGAGAAGTATTCTGAAACATTTTTAAGCACTTGATTTACTTAAATTATATTATAGTCACATAACTCATGAAGATGTAAATAATACTTTTTTACAGATAGTTTAAATAAAAACTAACAAAAGGAGGACATTCTTTAAATTGGTAAAGTAAAAATATCAGCCTATAAATACGACGATACAGACCAGAGATCTCTCATTCACTGCACACCAGTTTATTCCAATAAAGCTAACGGTGTACTACAAATTCAGAAAAGTAATTCAGTTTTGGCAGGGGGGAAGAATCTATCGCGCTTCTCCAGTGTCTTTAATAGTTCTTCTCATGTCCTTATAGATATGCTTTGGTATTTTTCATGGCTATGATAAATAATTGTAGCTTCAATGTCCAGTGAAGGTAGGCTAAATTGTTAAATGGAATTTATGTATTAATTTACATATAAAAGGTCTTTAGAATTTGACCCTTACTTTATCGCATACATAAAATAAATCTTAAGGAAGTTCTTTGGTCTCCACTCACAACGTTTTCATTATTTTACGTGCTTCAAATAGGTGTCAACATTTTTTCTGTGAAGTGTTAAATGTACAAACATCAAGAAATGGTTTTTATTAAATCAGTTGAATGTTTACTTGTCTGGACTGGAACTCACACTTCGGCTTTATTTTTTGCACTACCTTTGTGATTTATTCATGTCTTAACACGTTTAACCAACTTACGATGTTCGACTGACATTATGGAATCAGCACATCAGAAAATCAGAAAATCGAGACGCTTGGAACAAGTTTCTCCATAATTGAATATACCGAATTTGGCAGACTTCAGTAACTACTCGATATTACCACGATCGAATTATTTTATCTTATATATTCGACCTAAGACGTTGTATTATATCAAAATATCTTTAGCAAATATCTAAAAATGTGCCCTAAGTTGCTAATGGAGAATGTTAAATGCTGAATAACATTCGTTAACATAGTGTCGGCTCGTCCTTAATAGTAGCAAAAACCTGTAGCGACGTTCTCGAAACGCTAAAGTTTCGCTTCAAATCTGCATTGCATACCGTTTGAAATGTCCGACATTTCTAACGAGGCGGCGTTCGGCGGCTTCTAAAGTGACGGAGCACAAAAAGTTAAAATCGAAAATTTCGCGCCTCGAAACCCCAACGTGACGTTATTTTGTTACAAAAAGATATTTCATCAAATAAGGCGAATGTTAATAAAAGTCGCTGTCGCGAATTCAGACCGACACATTACGAATTTCATTGTTCAAATGGCAGAACGACCGATGTTCGGAAACAATAGTCAGTTTCTCCACATTCAATGATATAAATATAACATCAAGTAATATAGACACTTAATATTGAAACGAAAGTTTCAGTCGGTTAGTATGTTCTACTTTGAAGGGTAAAGAGAGCCAGTATAATTACAGGCTGTAAGGTTATCTTAGTACACAGGGCTGACTTTTTTTTTGAGGATGACCCAAGCAATGCTATTTATTAAGTTACATAACTAATATTCCTGTTAACCCTCCAACTAAGCATTACAATTTGTATCTCGGGTGGTTCACGTCAATAGTCGAATGGCGGGCTCGAACTTACGATGTCACGTTTCGCAGTCCGCACGCTAACCCATTATGCTATTGGCGCTTTGAGTGAAGTTGTTGACTGTCAGCTCGTTTGTCACTCCATTGCATATTATTTTTACCACGTAATTTTTTTTCGTCAAAATTAGTATTAGTATCATTAGATCTATGTTGTACAATTTTAAGTTTAATACACCGACATTTTCTGAAGCAAAATTTAAGTGTCCATCGCTTGAATGCTAGTATTAAAATTTATTGCTACTCGTAGTTAGTTGCAAATTTTCGATGTTTTTTTTTAAAGCGAAAATATTCTTTCAAATATCGCGTACTATTTAAATTTACATTGTATGTAACTTCATTGTTATGCTGTTGTCCAGTGTAATGACTAAATTTATTTTAGTACTTACTGTACTCAAATCGGTTGTAAATCACCTACATTTTGTAGCTTCTATGAACGTAGTTTTACCACATATGCCTTCAAAAACAAATATAAGTTTGAAGATAACTTAAATTTACATTGTGCTACTACTTAACTAATTTAATGCTTATATATGAGATGCGTGATTAAAGGAAGTAGTCTGTCTGTCAGTACTGCTGAACAGCAGGGTTAGTGAGCGTTTTACAGTAACACCATTTTTTTTTTTTGGGAAATTCGGCAATCTAGCTAGCGGTTCCCCTGATGGTAAGTGATTACCGTCGCCCACGTACATCTGCAACACCAAAGGAGCTGCAGGCTTTTAAGGATATTTGAGAGATGGGAGGGAGGATGAGGAGGGGGATGAGGAAGGGGAGTGGGTCTCCGGTTACCTCACCTAAAAAAGCCGCCCCTTGGCGTCTACCACATTAACCATCCACCAACCACGTACCACCACCTTCATATCCATTTTTGCCTCTAAACAAGCGTAATAACTCTTGTATTCTGGTGTGATAGACATACAGAGCCTTTATAATTACGCGCTGAGCGTCTTTCCATCTTAGTCCTCAGGGGGGACAACACAGACAAAGCATCTTTAACCTTCCTCAATTAAAGTTGTTTACAAGTGTATATGGGCTGTAGTAGCTACTTGTTACTTGTAAAACTGTTAGCTTGTTTTTCAGCCCAATCCATTAAAAAAAACGATGCTGCCTCTCGTCAAATAGTCTGTAAACTTTTTGTCAGTACCCAAAGCCTCGTTCGTTAGCAAGCAAGATGCACTGGATGAACCTTGATTACTAACGAACTCGTCCCTTTCGCCCTTCTTTACACACGTGTTTAATTAAACGTAATTTTGTTTCATTTATGGTAACACAATGATATTGAAGTTTTGATTAATATAAAAAAAAATCTTGCCTTCAGCCAAACAAAAACAAACTTGTCATCCTTAAACTAGCATGACCAGTGTTGACCGACAGCGTCAAAGGAACGGGAAAACTGGGACTGCGATTACCAACCTATCTCTCAAGAAAATTGTAACTCCAATGTAAGAAATCTATTCTATATTTATTATATACAAATTACGTACTAATAAATTTTGCTTGCAAAGAATAACCCAGTATGGTTGACATTTGGAAAGTTGTTTTTTTAAACACGACATCTCTACGACGTAAACAAACCGGTGAATCTTCTCATAACATGTAGCATTAAAGCGTATATAGTAAATGTTTTGCCGACACGTCGTGTAGGAATGACGGTATTTACGAATGTTCTTCGTTCTTCTGAGTAATAAATCCGAACCACGATGACGATTTAAAAAAAAGAATATCAGTGTAAGGACTTTCCTCTTAGATTTAATTTAATTTGGAATATAGTTCGCTCACCAACAATCCAGGTTGGTGAAACCAGCGTGGTATAACAACACCTTTCAAGGAAAATCGCTTTTGTACAATAATAGTTAATATTTTCCCCAACTGAGTCATCACGTCAAATTATAACGCCCCTGACGCCATGATTGCGCATACACATGAATGCATGAGAACTAACTCAGAGGCATACATAAGTGTCAGATTTAGTGTAAACGGGACTCAAAGCCATTCAACCAGAAGCAAAAATAAGTTATGTAATGCACTCAGAAAGGCTTTAGAAAGGCTCATTCATCGAACTGTTTAGCAGCTCAATTTCAGTTAGGCAATATTTTGTTGTTACAAATCGCATTGCTATTTAGTATGCTAATAAGAATTACGTTGACATATTTTATTTAATAACTGATATATAATGATCTAGCTTGTGAGTCAGTGGCAACGTTAAGCCGGGAGCAATAATAACTCACCATAAATAACTTGCTAAATGAAAAATCGAAAATGCTTACAATATAATAAAGATGAAATATACGAGAAATCTGATGATTCGGGATGACAGCATAACTTCTGATTTTACCAAATTAATATAAGATCTCACTAGTTCCGCCCTTTAGTTTGAAAAAAATATGTATATATAATGAAAGCCAAATTGGTTAAGAAAACGTGGAGGTATAACATACACATAAACATGTTGAATAATGAATATGTTCCTTAAAAAAATCTTGTATTTACGCGAATCCGTGGTCAAGTTTATGGTTGTGCAAAGCACCCGAAACTGTTTAATTCATAAATATTAATTAAAAATTAATATTAGTGTTAAAATACGAGTACATAAACAAATTAATATTAAACACCTATTCAAAATGCAAGATATTAACCGGCACGGTGCACGAAAACGTTGCACTCAAATTCGACCTTGAAATGTTTCGCTCATCGCGCCCATAGTAGTTTCTCTTCAAGTGTAAATCATACGTGTTAAAGTATTTGTTTCATTTCAACCTCTTTCTTTCTAAATTCAATAAAAAACAAAGAAGCTAAGTAAGGATATAGCATGTACAAAATTAAAGTGATATGTTTATCCATTTTGAAGAGTTCACATTTCAGCTAATGCTACATCGCATGATTATCTTAATTTAGTTATCAATGAAATAATGATACCAGTACTGTTTATAACTTTATACGGAAATGAGACACTTTTATTGGTATCGAAGGTGCGTCCAAGCGTGGCGATTACAGCAAATCCCGTTAGGCTATGCTAATCGTGACAAAAGCAAATTCACAATCGCTGCTTAAATATTTAATGGGGCCATGTTGGACTTGTATTCATTTGTCGTTGTTTTTTCCTTTTTCGGTTCTGTGTTATTGTTTTTATAAATGTGTGTGGTTATAAAATTTCACTGAACCTATTAGGCTGATGACTAAATAATAATAAACAAAAACTTATTCCATTACATTTTCCTTCATTTATTAATCTAACCGTCACTGTTTTTATAATCAAATTATCTAGAAAGTCTACTATAAAATAGCAACCTGTAAATTTACCCACTGCTGGGTAACAGTCTTCTCTTAAGTTTTTGAGCCGGAAAATCTACTTTACCAAAAAAAGGAATAGGAAATATAACTCCTTACATACCTTATAAAGTCCTAGGCAATGTTTTTTTTTTATGGGAAAGGCGGCAAACGAGCAAGCAGTTCACGTGATGATAAGTGATCACCGTCGCCCACCTACATCCGCATCACCAGAGGTGCTTCAGGTGCGTTGCCGGCCTGTAAGGGTATTAGGGAGATGGAAGGGAGGATGAGGAGGGGAGTGGGAAGGGGCATGGGCATATATCTATATTTGTGCATTTACGCGTAAATGATCTTTCAAGAACCAACCACATTCGTAATGCACATTTGCCAACAGTATCTCTTCGCATTATAGGAGTACAACGAAATACAAAGTAGTTAATGATTTGTATATCAAAAAAAAAAACAAATTTAGAAAACCATCGAACAAAACAATTCGTAATTAATTAATACCTAAAAACGTGACATGAGGCGACTGTAAATGATAGAGTCGGGAGAGGAAGACCTAGGCGAACATTTCACGATCAAATCGGAGACGTTCTGAAAAAAGGTCAAGAGTACTCTAAAAAAATGAGCATGCATGCGAAGATTGATGAAAGTAGAAGATGCGAGAGACGTATGTCAGGACCGTAGCAAGTGGCAGAATATTGTCTCTGCCGACCCCGTTGGGAACAAGGCGTGAATATATACAAAAAAGGTGAGGATATTTTTTTTTAATTAGTGAAGTAAAGTTAGTAAGAAGTTTTGATTAGTAACTGTCAATATGTTTTTTTAATATTAACACTATTTACTAAAACTTCTTTAATAGTGGTATATTGCTGAACGTAGGCCTCGTAGTACGTTCTCTCTCCACAGATTAATGTACGAACTACTTACGACTAGTTAAGTACATACTTGGTTATTTTGGTAATCGTAGTACGTTAGGTACAGTATGCATCTTAGGCACCGCTGTCTCTTAGCCACGAGATTATTCTGGCATTTCCATTAGTCTATGATCTACGATTTTACGACACCCATAAAATTAAATCCTTTGAAATTATTAATAATTGAAGAAATTAGCTTTCGCCAACTTGTATTATATTATAAAAGCGGGTGGCATATTCAGCTATTTTAGTAAAAAATATAACTTTCATTTGATTCCTATATATCCTGTCGATATTATTCTATTTGTAATTTTCTCAGTGATGTATTACAAATGTAATTAGATACGTTCAATTATCGTATCTCGTCATTGCTATATTATTATCAAGGCATAGAAAAACGTATCTGAAACGTAATAACCCAAATATACTTCGATATAAGCTTATTGAGATTATACCATCTCGACCCATTCAAGCTAACTGTACCCGGGTGATTGATGAATAGTATGATAGTCGAAACAATGCGGACCAAACATCAATACAAAAGCCGATGACCTAGAACTGTGCAAGTTTGGGTATAAATCACAACATGTTGATGATGTTTTGAATAGACACTTAAATGGACTACCTGATCAATCTTGTTAGAGTAATTAAAAACGTAATATGATTCGCCTGTGTTAAGAAAATCTTAGGTGAAATCAATTACGATGTTGTAGTTTTCTTAAAAATGTTCAGAACTTTTTCGTTATACACAAGGGGCTATTAGTTACCTCAAATCTAGAGCATTTCTTGCAGATTAATTAATCATCAGATGGAGAAATAAATCTTAGGCTAGCCAAATGTTATATTTTCTAAACATTGAGAGTAATATTAACCTTGTGTGGCTTCCCTCAGAAAACTGACATCTGATCTGACATTTTTAAGGTTAAAGTGAACAGAATCCTAGGCAAATGAGGCAAACCTCCTAGGCAATGGTGTATCATCCTAGGCCTCATCTTCGCCTTCCATCAAGCGAGATTGAGTTCAAACGTAAGCCTATTATATATATAAATAAAAAAAAACAACTAACCAACCAAATACATGTATTTACGAGTATACGAATGTATGTACATAAGTGTGCCTAAGAGATTTAACTTAACTTATTCATATCCATTCTTCCATACTTCTTATTACAAGTACGTTTACTATGTTTGTTTGACGGCCCCACAGCCTAGTAGATGCTGACCCCGCCTTCGAATATAAGGGTTGCTGTTTCGAATCCCGCTAGGGGCAAACATTTGTATGATGAATATGAATATTTGTACCCGAGACATAGATGTTTATATTTGGTTACGTATCTGTATATGTATGTGAAAGTATTGACTGTCTGTTTAGTTTTTTCGACTAAGCCGCTGAAGCTCTGATAGAATTTGGTATGGAGATAAATTTAACCATATACATACGAGTATACTACTTTTTTATGTGAAAACTGCGGTGAAAATTGTCTTGTCCTTGCGGATGTAGTTCTGGGCAGAAGCTAGTGTACACATATTAAGAATATAGGTAACTGTCCATCTAAACAATATAGAATTCAACCAATTATTTGAAGGACTTAAAATCAAATTTTTTTCTAATTCTTCACTATTTTATCACTCTTACAGTTTATACTTACGTGTAACTTTTCACGAAAATAAGATTTTTCCGTACTTACAACCTTACAGGGAGTTTGGTGAGGCATCCTTAGAATAGTAAATAAATCAACCATGCATTACCATTGCAACCAACTACATTCTACCAACTGGTAAAAGGATTTTTTTCCATGACCATGTTTGTGGTAAAACGGTATGTATGTTTATGAACTACTCAGATTCAGTCGACAAAGCCGGCTGTAAGCTGTCGTCTTTAAGCTGCATCACGTTTATTTTAACATGGAGATAAAGAAAGAATGTTAGCTCTTCTTCATCAGCCTAAGTCCACTTCTGAACATCCATCGCCTAGTCAAGAAGGCGCTTACTACAAGCCGCCATGCAATTTCTAAAAAAATGCCCATACTCACTCGGGTAAGCGAGTTGATTAACGCAGAATCGACACCCCTGCACTAGAGATGTTGCTTTCTAACACTAGTCTCTGGGATTTGGGTTCCGCAAATTCAACCTTTTCTTGTTACTTAAAAACGTGCACCACGTGTGAAGTTGGCATTTAGATTAAGAAATGTTGTTTTCCCCCTTACACACCCCTGATAACAGATGAGACAGAAATAAGAGTGTTATTTACAAAATCTATTACAAAACAAATTTGTCTCTCCGAAACCAATTTATACTTCACCTTACTTATTCGAATATGGAATTTATACATGCTAATAATAAAATGAATAGATGAGGTTATGCAAATGCCTGTATCATGAGAAGTATGTCATTTTATACACAAGTCAAGATTCTCTGGAATAGCGGCACCGGTTATGTTTAAGTGTGTGCAGCGAGTTTATATTTTTTAGAACATGACGTTTAACATAATGTAGAAGTAAAATGAAAACGTTTGTTCTAATTTTACATCTTTTATTTTTCTGTTCTTTTGAGTGATGTTTGTGAATGTGCATCTATACCGTTTATAGAATTATGCTCACCGGAATCAAGAAGATACTGCTTTCACGATAGATAACTAATAAATATTTTTCTAAATAGATTTTTCCGCGTAGTATTTTTCGAACGTAGAATTCATATAAAATGTTCGAACAAGTGTATGATAGAACATAAAATAGTACCAGAGGATTTCATCGCGAGCGACTTATTGACACTTGTTATTTTCTCTGATGCTCTCATAAAACCAAGCAATCTTATCTTGTTCAATAACGTTTGGATAAAATACGCCCGGATAGAAGTCACCGAAACCTATCAGAATGCAGTTATTTTTTTTTCTTACATTATTTTCGTTTTATCATAATTTGTTTTCAAGATATTGTGAGACAAGTTCGTAAAAAGGTTTTATTTAAAGAAAGTTATCATAAAAGTTTGACTATTTATTTCTTTATCGGAACTTAGCTTTATTCGTTTAATAGCTTAAGATATTCCTCAAATTATTTCATTTGATAAAATAATAGCTTACGAATGAAAACTGTTTGGAAAATAACACCATAAAAATTTAATACCTTTATAAATAAACATATAATATAATAATACCTTAAATACATATTCAGCCTATGTTTAGTCCACTGCTGAACATAGGTCTCTCCAAGAAAGCGCCTGCAAAAGCCGGCAAACATTTCTTGGGAGTTTTGTCTATACTCATCACGCTGGGCAGGCAGGCGGTCGATAGATAGTGGAAATTTGGCTTCAGAAACTTAGAATGGATTTTTCACCATCATTCGGTCGCTGGAGCCTCGTTTGGAGCTAACAAAATACATTGTCTCTCAAGGTTGCCCTTTCATTGCTGCAATCCAATGGGTTTTATCCAATAGGCAAAAATTAAATACACGGTAAAGATACTTACCGTGTATTTAGTTTTTGTTTTCAATTTTGGGTTGAATTTACGATGTAGACCTTTGACTACCCTAGTCCTGGATGTGAAAACGTGATAGCTTTTTTATTTATTTCACATAGTTGGTATTTTTTATTTAAAAGTTTGTAGGATTAGCATTTGTATGTTTGTCGCCCTATCACGTCTAAACGACTGAATGAATTTAGATGAGTTTGGCCCAGGGGTAGATTATGTCACGGAATAAAACATAGGAAACTTTTTATCTCGATCAAGAATTTCCTTGGAACAAAATTTAATATCAGAAGGGCGATGCCGGGGGCTGTCGGTAGTTTATTTTTGTATGTAAAATCTTGTGATAACAATGTAAAGCCGTCACTGTGAAATCTGTCTTCGTCCTTTTATATTTAATAGCATCTACATAGGTCACCATACAGGAAAAGCCTCAACTAATGGAGGATAAAGGATTTACCGTAATAACCCCACTTTAAACCGAGGACGCTGCTCTTCGTCACCGGTCTGAATAAAGTACATAGGTATGTTATCTTTGACATGATTATTCCAACACCTGTCAGGGGCTGGCCAATAGCAGAAAGTGACAATGCAATGACCCTAAGCTGACTATACCCCACGTGGCAGAAGTTCTCAATATTGTGCACAGAAATAAGGGAGAAAGGAAATAAGGTTTTGCTAAAATTCTGCACAAAAACTTTAATTTAATAGAGAAGAACATTGCCTACTTAAATATATTGGTATTCCACCTGGATTGGTTTTGAAAAATTAAACTATTGTTTATAATATTTATGTTTAATTAGTTTATTAACATATTAAAGTCATAAATAATCAGATAATAAACTAATTTATGAAATAACAAAAATTTATAATTATCTTTTAATTAACACGACGAAATGTGATTATTATTTCAAGTAAACATTACCTGTTGATGATGCAAGAGTAGTTCTCAAAGTATCTGTTTTAATAACTACCATTCAAAAATACCAAACAATGAATTTAAAAATATAATAGATGCTCCAGACATTGATTGATCTTGGCGTGGCCTTATCTATCTAATTTTACCATATTTTTACGGAGCCAGGTTAAAAGGAAAAGATCTGGGACCTCTCGAGCGGAAACTATGCGAGAAATGATATCTATCAGAATCTCGAGATTTTATGTCGGTAATATATTACAAGAACTGCTGACATCTGCGACTGTTCTACTGATAATATGGCAAGATTTCAATAATATTACCTTAATTATATGCGATATTGATCTGTAATAGTTTACCAATGCGTTTGTTAAATACGGATAAAAATTCCAAGTTTTCTGTGAATAAATATATTATGGAGGCCATCATCGTTCTTATCTGTAGAAGATACACATAAACACATATCAAATAAAGAAAGGAAGTAAGAATACGCAAATAAATTAAATTCCTACGAAGTTAAAATTAAACTTTTATTTATGGATTTTATCGTCTTTAATTTTTTATTCCCAGTATTATAGATGCCTTACCTCAACCATGATCACAGGGGCCGACATGACGTCATTGTTAACCCGGCTACCGTCAGCTTTTTTTCTCATTTATTTTTGAGTAGTCTACGCAGAAATAGCGCACGACGTCAAGATACAGTGCATGTTCTTGCACTGTATCTGTTAATTTTATTTATTTCAAACTTCCGGAATAATTTTAGTATTGTGCTGTATTCGTGTAAACACTAGAAATCATTATTTATATAAAGTTATTGCACTGGGAGTATAATATTTACATTTAGCCTTTTTTTATTAAGATAAATAAGTTCGAATATTCAGAAGGAAGAGAAATATACAATATCGTCGTAACCTCTACAGTTCTTTGCGAGCATTGGCTCGGTCGAGGAAATTTCTCCATGACCTTTGTTCTCCAATTCCCTATGATTACTGTTACGAATCCATTCACTGTTAAGCGTTCCTTCAACGAGGCATAGATCTCTCACGATTTCGGTGTCCTTCGGGATAGCTTGTAATAAGACGATTTCGCCTTATTGCTGCATAATGATGTCATTTTGTTTGATTCCAACTGAGCATGACTCAAGTGTACGCGCAATCAAAGAGATATTTACTTGTCTATACATTTTCGTATCCGATGTTAATGTTATGATGAGATAAGATCGGAGGAAGGATCAGATGCTGTATCAGTGATGCGGGACGCTACAATCCAAAATTGGTTGAAATGTTACGTAAATATTATTTCCGGCTGGCATTCAAACCCAGGAGACGTAAATCGACAGTAAGATGCGCTAACCACTAGACTATGTTGTGACCGTCTTGCTGTATATTAATGGCGTAAACAAGTTATCTATAAAACGTTTTAAAAGTTACCTCGATTGCTCGTTTTCGCGTAACTAAACCACACTAGCAGTTCATTAAAAAGATATATGCGGTCATTATGTCGACAAACTCCCATATTATACTTAAGCTCGTCGCCTAGCAACTGTAAGCCACAGCTATTCTTATTGTTAATATATTTTATGAAATATAATTGCATAATATGTAACCATAACACGGCTTAAATGCTTTCTTATTGTTATGAATCTGAATTTATTTCCTATGTTTTAGACAGCACTTAACTGTCGCCTAATCAAATATGATGTCAGGATACTTGTGTTAATTGTGTACAGGTAACAGACACGTATATAAAGTTTATACATGTATATCTCTAGGCATATAGATATATCTCGAGTAAAAACCAGCATATATTTCTTGCAAGGTTTGTCAATACTTCATCGCTTTGGGTAAGCGACTTGATGAGCGCAGTGACGGCACCCTCGCTCTAGTGATGCTGCCCCCAATCACTACTCTATCTGTTAGGTTCGGCAAATTCGGGTGCATATTTTAGATCTTCGTTTGTTTGCTAGTAAGATGCACCACGTACAGGTGAAGCTGATATTTGGAAAAAGAAATTTTATTTTCCCCATACACTCCTAAAATTCATACGATTTATAGTAATTAAAACTTTCATTATTTCTCTATCAATAATCAAGATGGGCGCATTGTTACCTTTAAGGTTGACAGCTATGTGGTCTATAATATGCTCCCCGGTTTTGTTTATTTAAAAACACCCTAATAGTCTATTAATTCCATAGCAAAAGAGCTTAGCCAGATAACTCATTCAGACGGTTGAGCAGATAGATAGAAAGCATAGTGACATTAATAAGGCTCTGTTTTGCCCTTTAAAACAAAAGTTAATAAAAACCAGCCAAGTGTGAGCCAGTTAGAAGCGAAGGATTCCAAACTGAATGAAAAAATACACCTATTTATTGGTAAATACATAACACAGACAATATATTGTATGGTTTTACGGAACCCATAGTGCACGAGATTGACTCGCATTTAGCCGTTTTTTTTTAATACGAATTCATAAAAATCTTAAAACAAGTAGGTAGGTACTGCAGTTAGCAAAAATGACAATTAATACATATTCTATAAAATCTAGTTTCTACAAAATCAGATGAGTATCATTTCAGTAAAGGAAACCCAAAACAAAAACATACGAGCAAAAAAAAATTAAAAAATACTTTAAAAACATGCAATATCTGCAACGATAGTGCCCTACGGGAACGATGTACGAGCAAGCAGAAAGCTGGAGGCCACTTGAGGTTTTACTCTGCCTTACGATGATACGTTTTTTGAAAAGATTTTACAGATTTCACCGACATTTTATAATTTTCATGTTAGTACGTTCTATTGCATGCTTTATAATGTACACCTGAATTATTTTTACATAAGTAAGAAAATAAATTAACATTTTAATATAGTGATTTCTTGTATTTACGCGAAAATAAATTGCAAATAAAAAGATCAATAATAAACTGCGTCAAGGAACACATAGTTGATGTAAAACATAAGCGCTTTAGGAAGTCTGTATTCTTTGATCATATTCCAAATCACGCAAACCATTACGTTCGTTTTGACAGACCACATATCCTCGACTTCAGACTACAACGATTCCTGTCAAGGATGATTCGGGAGGCAATTGAAATTAAAAAACATACCGATTTCAATAGAGAAGATTAGTGCTATCACCAGCTTGGGATCAGATAATTAATAAAATTAAATCCAAGATCTTACATACCCCTGCACGACTTCGATCACATTCTGCGTAGATCGGACCAAAAATTAATAATTAGAAATCTGACGGTAGCCGAGTTATGTGTTCGACGTCCCGAGTATCCGAAACATCTAGATAAAAAAGTAAATTGAAAACGATTAAATTCGTAGATAATAACATATTAATATCGATGTTTCTACTGTAATATATTATTATAACGACAGATATTCAGATAACAAGGTAGATCAAAGATATTCTATCAAATATTATAAATGCTAAGGAGTATTTGTTTGTTAGTTAGTTCTTCTTTCACGCCGTAACGAAATTACGGGTCAATCTCTTTTGCATGAAGAAGGCATAGGAGATTTCACAATCCGTGAGTGTCGTGGGTTTTACTAAATCGTTTGAGTATTTCTTCGTGTGCAATTCATATCTGGAAAAAAACGTTTTTTTTTTTAATTTTCGCGAATATATTAAAATTAATTGCATAGTCCGTTTATTCATAAAATGGTTATATATAGTGATAACGAGACAACGAGAGGTCACAAACTCGCTATGAAATAGACTAAATAACGTTTAATGTATCATGTGCCTTCGGGTAAATGGTTTCTCGTTAAAGTCAAAACGTTTATGTAGATCAAAAGCTTTCAGGCTATCAAAGACGTGTCTGGTATTAAGCTTTAGGTGGGCATTAAACACACAATTTTCTACGTGTTGAAAGAAAGGCAGGTGCCTTAAGGCATCTCTGTTAGATATACCTTTTGCACTCTACACTTCTTAGAAACATTATTACATCTATTCGCTACTAAAGCCATAACGACTTTACTGAAATGTACATAAGTCTTATCTACTGCAGGGTAATTTTTCGTATTTTTATTATTATACATAAGAATATCAGTTTAAAGGTATTAATTTTTTTGATGATCACGTTAAAAGGCTAACGTACTTAACAGAAATTGAAATTCAATTTTATCAACTATAAATAATATTGCTGATGAAATTATAATGATGAAGAAATCTGCATATACTTTATAAATCTGTAGAAAGGGAGTTTGTCTTTGCGTATTTTTGAAAAAAAAAAAAACAAATTAGTTTTGGAAAAAACTTAATTCAGAAGTTAACGGATTTACATTAAAATAAAGATATATACACGTAGTTACGTCGATTACTCGGTCGTAAAACAGGGGTTTTTCTTTTCTTTAGTAACTTTAGAATATACCACTATCTTATTCACTCATTTACTTAAATTTTGTATGAAGTAAGATCTAAAACAACTCCCGCCTGTAATCCCACAAGAACTAGGCAGAAGTGCAATGGCACTTCTTCACAAGTAACGACTTCCATCTGTGTCAAAATACAGAGTTATTGCCAACTGTAAAGTCGCGTATCATCTAAAATATAACCTTTTGAAATGGTTAAAAGAACACAAATTGAGGGGACGGCCACTGAGAACTCATGATTATGTGTTCACACTCACTGTCAGGCGAATGACTGCAGTCAATTTCGAGTAGCACTGATTAGTTTAATTTAACTTGAATAACTTAAATGAAAGGGTTGGAATCATAAAGAGTCTTCAGCGAAATCATTAGGATAAAATATGCCTATACCGTGATTAAAGGCAAACCGCCTTATATAGAATTAAAAAATAAATTGGTGTATTATTTATGTATACAAATGATTAATAATTGTCGTAATATGACTAAAAGCTTCCTGAAAATAATAAATAATTTTTTCACCGATGTCATGTCCTAATGTCAAAGTTAACTCGGATAGCATTTAAAATTCCTGAAAATTAATTTCATTATACCAGTTATGTTATTGCTTCTGGAATACGAAAATGGCTAAGGTCTTGATTAAGAGTAACTAATTTATCATTTGGCTTGAATCCAGAGGTAACGTCGCAGAGAGCTGGGCATGAAGCCAGGTAATGGTCGATTTTTAATGTCAGCGCTTTTCAAGTATTAATAAAATAAAATCTCCTGACTTAAATATTTTAGTATGGTTTTTTTGAACAATAGAGTCTATAATATATTTCTTACATCTCGTTTAATCTATATATATATAAAAATACATGTTGATTTTTTTCACTGGACTTATGTCGATGAAATTTGATAGGTTTAGTACTTCTAAACATGCGTTTGGAAATAAAAATGGCAAAAAAATATAATTAAATTATTCAAACATCTTTTGTTTGAAATTTGTTTTTTTTTCAAAACTTGTATGAAAAAAATACTAAAAAGTATTGCTTTACACTTGCAATATCTATGATTTTTTTTATATATGAAAACATTATAAAAACCTCCTTACTTCAATAATCACGTTACTTGGAATTGGAAATATAAAAATAATAAAAAAAATGTTAATGTTTAAACAATTATTGGTTTCTTAGATTTACATATCATGTACGATCATAAGTTCTTCTACACATTAAAACATATATCTTTTAGAAAAAACCATGTGCAATAATATTAAAAAGAAGAAAGACTTCAATAAGTATGTGTACAAATCCATACCCACTTTGTGCAAAGTAATCACTGCAATTTTGTTTTCTTCTACGCCCCATTCCATAATTAAATTTAACAATAAAGGTAAAGGAAAAATAATAAATGAAATGGTGGAAAATCGACCAAAGTTTTTTACATTCGTATTCGAAATTTTAATTCAGAAAAAAATAAAGAAATAGCTTTTTTAATTATAACATTGGTTATGGGCAGACTCGCCATGTCCGTCGTCCAAATTCACGATTTCCTAATTATTCATATTTTAAAATGTATTCCCTATTCTTATTAATTTTACAAATTACGAATTCTTGTTGTTTGATAAATATGCTCCTAAGCGTGCGGTCCGACTCCAGCGCCCTCCTATTCCTTGGATTAAAGTTGGTATAAGAATGGCTATGATAAGCCGCGTCAGAGCATTTAGAGTTTTTAAAAAACATCGTACTGATCAAAAGTGGCAAGCATATAAGGTTGCAAGAAATCGATGCAACCAAATGGTAAGAGCAGCTAAACGCCGCTATTTCCATGAACAACTATTATGTTTATCTTCGGCGGATATATGGAAGTTCCTCAATACTTTTGGGTATGGGAAAACACAATTAGATACTACTAGTACCTCTTTTTCACCTGAAGATTTCAATCGTCATTTCTTATCAGCAGTAATAATGTCGGATAGTTCTAGAGCGAACGCTACCTCATTTTTAACTTCCATGCCTTACTCACTAACTCATTTAATTGACACCTTCACTTTTTCTCCTGTTGATGAAGAAGAGGTACAGAAAAATCTTTTCTCTATCAAATCCAATGCTGTCGGATGTGATGATGTGAGTAGGACAATGGTTTTACATGTGCTTGATTCTGTTCTACCCATAATAACTAATATCATCAATTTTTCGCTGAAATACGGTACTTTCCCAACATTTTGGCGTAAAACCTTTGTTATTCCTTTTCCTAAATCGAGCAAATGCAGCCTTCTCTCCCATTTTAGGCCAATTTCGATTCTACCATTTCTTTCAAAGGTTTTGGAAGCTACGGTACATAAGCAGATCACTGTTTTCATCTTATAAAATAATATTCTCTCTCCATATCAGTCTGGTTTTCGACCTGGTCACAGTACAAGTACTGCACTACTAAAGGTGACTGATGATATCCGAGATGGTATGGAACATTTTAAGTTGACTGTACTTATTTTAATTGATTTTTCCAATGCATTTAATGCCGTCGACCATTACATTTTACTAGCTCTCCTCTCTTGTTTAAATATCTCTTCTTCAGCCCAGGATTGGTTTTCAGCATATCTTTGAGGTCGTCAACAGGTTGTGCGTACCGATGTGAATTTATCTGACTGTGGTGATGTATTAACTGGCGTCCCTTAAGGCGGTACTCTTTCTCCCCTTTTATTTTCTGTTTTTATTAATCTCGTTACAACAAACCTTAAATGCTCTTACCATTTGTATGCTGACGATTTGCAAATATATGCGCAAGAGGAACCCTCCGAAATCAATAATATAATTGCTCTATTGAATAATGATTTACAGTATATATCTGAGTGGTCCGCTGGTATTAAGGTGAATCATACAAAATGTCAAGCCATAGTCTTAGGCAGTTCTAGACTTGTAAACAATTTAGATTTTGCTATCTTGCCGTCGGATACTTTTGATAACTACGTTCCTTTCTGTTCCCATGTCAGAAACCTGGGTCTATATGTTGATAGCTGTTTTACATGGAATAAACAGATTCAGGAGGTGAGTCGCAAAATTTCTGCAACCTTGCGATCACTTTATCGTCTCAAAAATTTACTCAAAAAAACTACTAAGATTTTTCTTGTCAAATCGCTCATTTTGCCAATTATTGACTATGCTGATGTGTGTTGCACAGCTCTATCTCAACAACATCTTAACACACTGGATCGCCTTCTTTACAATTACATCAGATACATTTATAGTCTCCGCAAGTACGACTTTTGAAATCTAAGTCTCAATACCTGGGTGATTCTCATAACTGTTCTCTCCGCTCTTCGGGTAGTCTCAAGTTGGTGACGCCGTACTGGGTACTTATCTAAGTCATTCGCTTTTACGGCTATAAGACTCTGGAACGAAATCCCTCTTGATATTAAAAAAGCTCCTAATAAGTTAGCCTTTAAAAATAAAATCCGCAAAAATTACAGAAAAATCTGTACTAGTGCTGCTTTTTGTCATTGTGTCGTTTTAGTTGTTAGTCCTGACATGTATATTTGTTTGTAATTTGTATTAAAATGCATTATTCTATGTGTATATGGTGTATTTGTATATATATTGTTTTTATGTATCTATGTATGTATGTATGTATCTATCTACCTATCTGTGTCAGTACATATTTCGATATTTATAACCTTTTACTTGTTTTATTCTCTTAGCTGTATCGCCTCTATTACGTGTTTGTCTCTGCTTAGCCTAATGGTTAACTGGGCGAAAATGCCTCTGGGCATTAAGTCCCCCATGTGTACCACTTTGTGCATGAAGATTAAATAAATAAATTCTATGTTCAACTTGTGGCTATACAATTTCTGAATTTTGTGTATGTTATGTACACTTCGATACAAAAAGCAAAAATATTTTATTT
The DNA here is from genome assembly GCA_029286595.1 of Bhutanitis thaidina. Lineage (NCBI taxonomy): Eukaryota > Metazoa > Arthropoda > Insecta > Lepidoptera > Papilionidae > Bhutanitis > Bhutanitis thaidina. The sequence goes on along the minus strand of JAGSMS010000006.1, from coordinate 10,230,952 downwards.
TGGCAACAAGAAACCCACCATTTCTGTGAAAAAGTTTATTTTATCTTTACGTATAAGTACTATAGATCCAATATTGCTCTATTATATAAGCAACGTCATTTTCTATTTACTGTCGCCAAAGCGCTGTCAGGAGGAGGGGGGATGGGAAGGGGCAGTGGCCCTCCGGTTACCTCACTCACCGAATGAAACGCAGAAGCACAAGAAGCCTCTACTTCACGCCGGTATTCTGCGAGGTATAGTACCCCGATCGAGCCAGCACATACGAACAGCAGCAAAAGCCACGTTTTAACTCATGCGTTTCTGAGGTCTGCAAACATGACGGAAAGGTGAAACATCGTGGAGTTTTGGTTGGTGTAAGCCCGATATAACCTATCCTTACCTTACAAAATTACTAGATCTTTACCACAGAAGATGAAGTAATATTATTGAATTTTATAACTTGTTTTTGGAGTTTGTTGGGCTGGCTACATATTGTAATATTAAAAATACTTTATAACATATATATACATATTCTACATTATGTTCCGATCCTCAGTGTTTTACTGAATTTAAGTAACATTTAACATACTTATATCGTCAAAGGAAGTTTCGAATATCGACTCATACGTGGTGCGGACAAAAGCGCACCGCACTTGATGGTGACCGAGTTGTATTTTGTCTGAGCAGCCAAGTGCTTCATAGTGTTTGTTGAAATTCTCTACATTTTTCTCGTGTTTGAAATTGGATTACCAACACGACTCTCCGTTTTGCATACTCAAGTGAAGATTGTCTGCTTGAATCTTTTGCAGAAGTGAGTGACGAATGAAATTATTAGAAATTTAGAAACGACTACCTGGCCTGGCAGACGTTGCTCTGCGTTTGAGGGTTGGTGGCACGATGAGAAGAAGAAACATTTGTTTTATTAACTACCAAACCGACCAAAATGTCGGGTCTAGATTTTGTTATTTTCTTTTTTGACCTAAACCTGCATATATTGTGAACATGAGCAATTATAGTTCATAAATATAAATTCTAAACAACTCGATCACAGCACCATCTAACGACTCCTGGAACCGATAGTTGCTACCACTGTTGATACCACCGGCTTGGGGTCCTGTAATAAATAAAATAACATCTAAAACCAAGCATACCACTGCACGACTTCGAGATACTATGGGCGCTTTCTACGTCGATCGGACCAAAATTAGTAATGAAAAGCTGACGGTAGTCCGATTTAACTATGACATCAGGACGTCCAACAGTGATCACGGATTTGCAGCATGCTGCAAAGCAATCATTTCAACGGGAACATAAAAAACTAAGTTTAAACTCGATAAAATCCGTAAATAATAGTTTAATTTCAAATGTTGGGTGTTCATGTGAATACAAGAAATTATTTTACTGTATATTCTAAACATTAATTTTCAATAATTCAAAGCAACGAATTGTAAAATGGTGTTGGTACATCTAACGAAGGTTCCAGATCAATGAATCATGAGTTTTAGTTCAGTCTGACCACAGGTTGATCCTCCTAGCGAAATCAATCAAAGGGGTAAATTCTACGACCGTAAAATTCAATTAGATTCTAGTAGGCTAACTTAGTTAGACTCTACAGTTTACTTTACTAAAGTAAACGGCCCGTTGCTCTGTTTATATGAATAAAAAAAAAATTATCAAAATTTTTTGAAAAAAAAACGGCTGTTAATGGGCAGCCACGAAGTAGCCTACCATCCAATTCTAGATTTATTTGTATTTATACATAATCTTTTATCTTTCCAAAATAATGAGGTATTGATGGTCTTCCGGTTCCGTCTACGTTATTAAATCATAATTTAACCTAATCTATTTATGCAGTACTTATTGATTATTAAAAGTCATATACACAAACATTGTAATGAAATCAAAGTATACACAAAGCATATATATATATATATGTGTATACATATAGTAGTAGTAACACTTGTGAGGGACCTGTAGCCGGAAAAGGTATGCCTCGCTACGGCAGTGCGGGTACACTAATTCGCATTACCACAATTTTTATTTTATTTCTTAAACATGCAGGTTTTCTCACAACGTTTTGTTTATCATGGTGAATTTTGCACTAAAAGTTGCAATGAACAATAATTTACTTGTGCATTATAAAATGAAAGCGAATGCCTTGGCTCCTTGTCTAACACAGCTCTCTCGTTACGTTACATCATAGGTTTTATTATTATTGATTATTGATGATATTGAGTTGCGAGGCGATTGGGTAGTTTAAATCTCACCCGTGTCTAACTGAAGAACACGCATGTAATTGTTTTTTGTATCTCAATTTATTGTGATTAGACTGTAAGTCTCTAATGCTATAATTTTTTTCTTTAATAAGTGTTTTGTCTTAATGAGAACTAGAGAAGAGAGAAGAAATAAGTGAGAACATTTAGAACCTCTGCGTTTACGCTCTCAAGATATTATAACAAACATGTTTTGCTTATTGTACGATTTCAACTAGAACGATCAACGATCGAACGACGAGATCACGTTTTATCTCCCAAAGGCGAAAAATGCGTTGCGGAAGCCCGTTGCGCTACGTAAACAGGATTACGCTAAATGGAAATCCATTATCTTTGTCTGATATGAGTGACATAGTTCAAGGGACGTTATAACCCCAAAGTCCTCTTTCTTGCTTACGGGATAAAACTACGGGGTAATTACATTTTGTAACAAGCTAATGAAATTTATATAACAATTATAAGATTCATTGTTTAATATTCCTCATCAGCCTCTTTATTTCCACATCCCATATGCGTCAAAAACATCGGTTTCTTTAAGCAAGCTCAGGTAAAAGCAGGCATGCATTTCATGAAAAGTATGTATGTATATATTCACGCCTTGTTCCCAACGGGGTAGGCAGAGACAATATCAAAGATATGCATACTCATACATACTCATCACATTGGGCAAGCGGGTTGGTGATCGCAGCGCCGGCACCCTAGTATTAGTGATGCTGTTCCCCATCACCAATATAAGGATTCGGTAAATTTAAATTTTTCCGCCATCATTCCGTCGTCACGTCTCGTTTCTTAGCTAGAAGGTTGGGCCAAGAGATGGTGAGGTTGACATTTGGAGATAGAGATGGCATATCCCCCCCCCCCCATGTTTTAAGTTGTTATATTTAACCAAAAATTCAAAAAAAAATTGTTTTGACTTTGTTACATAAGCACAAACTAATTTAATATCGATGCAATCAATTTTCATCGTACAATGAAATAACACTGTCATAATTACATAAATCACTGTCACACAATGACCACCAATAGTTGTATAGAGGACTTCTAACACATCCACGCCAAATGTATCCGTCATTTCTGAGAGCTCTTATACCACATATTTCATCTTCAGCGCATTCTTGTGTAGGTAATACTCCACTGAAAAAATCACGTCTAGTAAATTAATATTCCCGGATTGTTACAATACGTGACAATAAGACGTCTTGATGGAAATAATTTATCATTATTGATGCGGTACTAAGTTTATATGTCTACCTGTTTATTTCATATTTCGCTTTTTCCACTGTAAAGTTTAAATATTGTCTTAACGTCTATTAGTTAACATAATACAATCTTTAAATATAAGCAAATTGCTAATAATACTACAACAGCCTATTGCAGTCCCTATTCCACTGTTGAGCATAGGCCGCTCCATGAAAGCGCCAGCAAAAGCCGGCATCTATTGATTGTACCCTCGCCCTAGTGACGCTGCTCGGTAATCTGTGGGATTTGGGTTCGGCAAATTAAAATAGATTTTCTGATACATTCTGTCGTCGCTATAACCGCGTTTATTTGTTAGCAGGCTGCACCACATACAGTATAAGTTATCATTTGTAAATAAATAGATATATAGATAGATAGGTAGATAAACCGTTTATTTCATTACCACAGCACACTTACAATTTCGATCCAAAATAGACGTTATAGATAAAGAAAACAAATCGAAAAGTAAACTAAATCTAATATAAATAAATTTCATCTTCATACAAAAATAAACAATGTGTTTCCTGCTGTGGCATAAGCCATAGCTCAGTGTATACCTTTGCCAATAAAGCTATTAGCTAAAGGATAACATGTAAACAAATGGGAATTACAGAATTGAATTTATAACACTTACATATTTCCTTCTAAACAGTTTGCGTTGTCCAACATGTCAAGTGTTTTCGTTGTAGCGTTAACTTCGCAGCTCAAACAAGACATTCCTTTGTAAATGGACGTGCGAAAATTTTTTGTCCGAGAAAGGTCTATGACGTTTTCTATCCAATCTTTCTTCTTAGAAAATATATAAGGCATTTCAGAAATCGAAATATAATTGCATAGGTTACAGGAGCATACGTATATTGTTAAGTTAAGGTTGACATTGAAACATCCACGGTCTATTAGCCCAAAAGGTGTTTGCTGCGAGTAACATAGATCTTCATCATGATCACATATAACAGATGGAATCCTGTTAATACAAATGTTTCAATTAAATGAACTTAAAACCAATTGATACAATAGTAATTGATACAATACAATAGAACTTACTTGTGATAACAAATAATTAGGGTAATTACATCTTTAGGTTTATTACTTACAGTTTATTTTTAGGATCATTACATTCTTGCAACTGTACGTTATTGCAAACTATACAAGATCTTCTTGAAGGGCTAACTTCTCTTTCACTAACGGATATGTTAGAAAAAGGAGGCTCAATGTGAAGAATCATATTTAATTTTCTATGGGATTTAGTACGCGCCTTTCTAGTTTTATCGATAAGTTTAACACTTTTTGCCAAATTATGCAACTCTTTTTTTTCAATTTCCTCATTTCTGGTAGTTTCTGTAGAAGTAGTAGTTGTAGTTGTTGTGGTTGTAGTTGTTGTTGTTGTGGCAGTAGTTGCCGCTGTAGAAATAGTGTGGTTAAAAGCGTTCGGTAGCATTGGTACAGTTATATTCCTGATCTTGTTTTCCGTCATAGTTAGCCCATTAGTAGTTGTAATGTTAGGTTTACTGCTTGTTGTTTGGTTTGCTAATTGAGTAGAAAATATTGTTGTGCTAGTAGTTTTTTCCGTTTCTGCTACAGTAGCTACAGTTTCTTCGGTTTCACCAAAAATTTCCTTAACGTTTTCAACAAGAAAAGCTACCAAATTTATATTTTGTTCTTGCTCACTTGGCTCTGTGGTTAAGTCGTCTGGAAGCTCTTCCACTTGACGTCGAAAGTATGGCAATGGTTTTTTGACTTTTTGTGTCGTTTCTTCAATGCATGTGGTTAAAGCAATTGAAAAAAAGAAATAAAACAATACATAAAATGTACTCATTATTACAGAAAAATTTCGAATGTCATTCTGTCAAAAATCAAAATGTGACATCTAATTAATTGAATCATAAGTTTGCTTATGATAATGACCAGTTAAAGTTTATGATACTAAAAACTGCTACTATAAATAGTAATATACTAAAAGCACTTTGGAATTTCATCATTGAACTTGTATTATTTGGAAGCACGTTAGACGTCGGCGTGAGGTCGTTTAAGAGTAACTTTTCTGAACGTATTTTTGGAATGTAAAACGGTTTTGAGTTACACAACGACATGTTGCAGAAGTAAAACATGGAATTATAAGCCGGAGTACTGATGCATCCTCTAGAAACAAAGTCAGTTTCTTCATCAATATTTACATAGCAAACTTGATTACGTCCACAAACCATATAGTCCGCACTGAAAATTCACAAGGATAGAATTAATCTTAAATGTATTAGCGTATTGAAGCATATTAAAGTTGTTTCAGTTGTTTCTATTTCTTTCGTAAAAAGTTTATGTATATATAGAATGACGTTTATATATGTAAAGTTCTATAATTAACCAAGTTTTGTACACACTTATAAACAACTTCAATCGAAGAAGATTACAGAAGCGTTGTCAACCCTGTGAACTTAGATGGAATGCCTCAATACCCTGAGATTATTCCTTTCAAACTGGAATACACCAGTTGTTACACTACTGTTTGGCGGTAGATATACCACCTATATATGCTAAGTTACATTAAAAAAGGAAAATTAGTTTCAAAGAAGATTGCAACAAAAAATTGCATCAGAGTCTAGGATAAGCTGGCTCCGCTCCAATAAATTTCACTTATCAAATGTATTTTTTTTTGTAAAATACCACTGTTCCGTAAGTGAGGTTCCTTGCCCGAGAAGAAACAGAAGAAAAAGTCTCTCCATGTAGGAAATTTATATTTTTGTTGAACTAACATAGGCTTCAATAACCGGATAAAATTTGTAATCAAAATTCCAAGTGAAAGTGGGTAAGAAAAAGTTCACTTCTTTCTCTCGACCGATGGAACTCGAACCCAGGATCGAATATGGATCAGGAACTGTTAGAGTCATACTGGGGTCTCTAATAGGTACTAGTTAATGGTTATATAAACCATTACAATAGTTAACGTCAACGCTAAGTAACGACTTACTTCTTGCCATACTTGCAGGTATTATCGGAGTTTCTATTTAATCCCCTCGTATCGCAAACTTTACAAATCAATTGCATTCCCACAATTGGTATCTGTACACGTTTATTGTGGTAATCCCAGTCGCCAATTTTTTTGTATTGGTAATATACAGGGTCATCCGCCGGTTTATCATTGCACAAAGGGCAATTGCATACGAAGGTTCTGTTCATTTTGTTTGCCATTAAACATCCCCTTTTTATATATTGTGGATGAAGCTCTGTGTAACATATTTCAGCCTCTGAACATCGTACTTTAGTATTGCTTAAATTAAAAATACAAACCTGAATTAAATATCTGTTATACTTTATTCCGTTTTGTTATAGTATAAATAGAATACTTAAAAAAATATATATTCTTAAAGTTATAATAGGCGAATAACTTGCAGAGATTTGGCAATATATTAATTTATCACGTACTCGTTTCTACAACAAATCTTATCTACAGAAAGTTAAAACACTTGGTTTCTCTTAATCATTCAATCCTCCCAAAAATAGTTAAATTGTTACTTTTCCTAGATAGATAAATTTGAGATATTTAAATTAAGATTGAATGGTAGGCGAGTAATAGAAATTTAAATTCTATTTAAAAAAGTTATTTAGTACTTACATTTTGCCACTGTAACATTTATCATCTGACATGTAACCTCGATCCGTAAAACACCATAAACAGTGAATTCCATCGTCAGTTTTATTTGCATCCGTTAATATTTTTTGTGTAGTTTCAAAACTCACATTTTTAGCATTATCATTTTCGAAATGTTCATGAAGGTAAGGAGCGGCTGTAAAAAGTTTTCCAAAATGTTTATTGTTAATGTCTTTATGAATGGTTGATCTTGATATTGAAGTTCTGGTCAATAAGTTTTTTTTCGAAGCTGTTAGAAATTGCTGCGGCTTTGTTAACAATATCCATTGTTCCTCGGTTTGGTCAAATTCACAACCGACGCCATAAAATTGTATTAGTAAAACATAGCAACTTATGCTATACAATTTACATAATACACTAATTATCATCGTGATTATGCTAATAAGGCATTTTGGCTTATGTATTTTATTAAATTTCAAGTTTTAAAAGTAACATTCACTACTAATAAAGATTATTTTTATTAAGAGTATTTTTGTTATTAAAATTTTGAATAAAAAATCTTGTAAAACGATCAAGGAATAAATCTGACTTTTAAAAACACAACTACCGGTATTTCTAGATTTTGACAACCACAGAATGTAGTGTTGATATACTCTTTAATCAATCAAGCTCGTGCTGACTTGAAAGAAGGAGGATTTTATATTAAATATTAATTTTTGTTAGACTTTTTAAAAAAAAATATTATATTAACTATAATTGTTAACAATTATGTCAGTATTGTCTGAGCCCAGTGTTTATTTTTAATAGACAAAAATTGATATACTAAGTAATTCTACAACAATACAATCCAGGCCGTTCGCATATCAGCCACTATTAAAATCCTCGAGTCGTGCTCCGGTTTTTGACTTTGGTGGTCCTTATATTGAGAACGGTGAAGATTACAAAATACAATATACGATTTTAGATACGTAACGTTCACAGGAGCTTGAAAAGCTGATTTTAATAAAAATACTCGACTTTCAAGTCTACTACTCATAGCCTAGCCTGCTAACAAATAGAAGAGGCTTTGCCGGTAAATATACAGTTAAAAAAGATTCAACTATGTCACACCTAAATCATAGTGCAAGAGCAGCTACATTGGGCTTATAATCAGGGTATACATTATATACAGGTAAATATATCATATAAGCCTCATCAAAATTGAGAAAAGGACTTTGTCCCGCTACTTTTTTACTTTTACTACCTACCTCTGGACTTATTTTCGATCGCAACAAGTATAATAATAAGTTTTCGCGACCCAATACTGGGATGGTCAGAGGTAGAGCTAGACACTTTAGAATGTGACAGACGGAGAGCCTTTCGCCGTGTTAGACTAACCAACGATACAAATCGTAGATAAGTTTCGAAAAACTCATTGGAACGCGCCCTCCACATAGGGAGGACATAGTCGAGTGGTTAGGGGATGACACTGGACTATCGTGGTTTCACTAAGTTTCGATCGTATTGCTTCATAGACAAGCACTTTTTTTTTACCAGCATGCGGCTTACCTAATGGAAAGTGCCGATGCCCACGTACATTTGCAACACCAGAGGAGCTGCATGGGAAAGCGGGAGAGGGTAGTGGGACTCCGATTACCACACTCACCGAATGGTAGAAGCATAAGATGCCTCTACTTCACGCCGGTATTCTGCATGGCCGAGATATCACCCCGGTCGAGCCCTATCGAGCTGCAGCAAAAGACTTATCTGGCTATACCACGTATAAAATGATATACGAAGTGCAGAGGTTATGTTGGTGCTTTAGGCTGATTTTGTGTCAGCTGATTAAATAACATGTATTTAGCAACTGTAACGGAATGTGCCATAACTTAACAAACAATATTTCTGTTCTTTACGCAGTTCAAAAAACTTAAACAAAATGACATTTTTTATTATTCAATCCCGAGTTAATTTCAGTTAAAATGCTTTAAAATATAAAATTTATGCATAAATTGCAGCAATATTTTCATTACAAACTTTCGTTCCGTAGAAAATAAAATTTGGAAACTGTTTTTCAACAATGCAAGCGACGCTACATTTGTTTCCAGTCGCTGTGATTGTGCTTGGCAATCGCTGCGTAATGGCACCCATGATATAAAAAAGTGCTTTAGAACAAAAGTACAGCAGATTTTTTAGTAATATTGCTAAATATGCAATTAGTATTAAATAAAAAATGTTTTGCTATGTAACTCCAGGTTTTTTCAAACTTATCAATGGTTATCTAATTTTTATCAAGAGTAATATAAAAAAAATGTTGTATACTGAAGAGTAAGTTTTACGTAGTTTTTTTTATTGGATTGAGGTGAAAATCGAGCGTACAATTTACCCGTCGGTTAGTGACTACTGTATCCCCATAGACATAGTCACGTACAAACGACTTCAATTTAAAAAGATTACAGATGCCTTGTCACTCGTGAGAACCTAGATAGAATGCCTCTCAGTCGTTATTGTACTGGCTCTCTATATCTTTCACACCGGAACATAACAGTAATTGAACTGCTGCTGGTGGGAGAAATGTGTAAGAGTGTGGTACCGACCCAGACGACTCCTAGGCAGAGAAGGTATCTACCACCTGAATGTATACCTATTTGTATCCACTTTGCTCTTTGGAGTCGACGATTTGCCTAAAAGAATGTATACAATTACTTAATTTAATTAATATATACAAAAGTAAAGTGCCCACTGCGCTTAATATATAATTTAAAGCATCTATAGTCGACATTTGCAGTTTGATATCGACGTAAGAATCAATCTTTATTCATTTGAGAGTCAACCAAGGGAAAACAACTCTTAAAAATCACTGTAGCTGTCGACAGGTGGCAGAATAACCATCTCGAAAAATTATTCCTGATCAAATCTAAGCAGGCCGATAACGGGCAGTAGCGTCTCAGGTGCCAACACACTGGCCAGTCCGCTTGCCGTGCGTGGCGATTATGTCAAAGCTTTCTTATGGAATAGGCCTCTGCAGGACAGAGGACTATTTACAGGATGTTATGGAAGGAAAGCCAACATTTACGGCATCCTCGAAAAGAAAATACCATCCATTTCAATGTTGTTACATTAACATTTTAATATTAAACATTTCTTTTCCTATTTTTGAAAATTATTTATTTAAACTTGTATTTCTTTCTCACCCATGGTTGACTGATAGGGAATGCCAAAAGGTATTAGAAGCCGCCCATTGTAAACCTTAGTTTAAGGTACAACAAAGAATAAATGAATTAATTAAAAAAAATATGTATGCAGCTTGCATAATTCATTAAACATGCAAGAAAATATTTTTTCTTTTTCCTCTTTAAAAATGCGACTATCACTAAATAATGAGTGTTATGGAAACAGCAAATTTAATCCAATAAATGGTTTTAATTTAAATGCATTCCATTTATGATATTATATTGATTGTTCCGTCACGGTTCTCTAAATGGTTTTATCCGGAGGGATCTTGTCTGCATAAATATATCCTAGGTTAAGGACCCTTGTGGATTCTAGAAACATTGACCGACGGCTTGACCAAGTAGGTCTTTTGGAAGAAAGACAAAACCGTGTGTGCATATCATAATAAATATATTTTAATTAAGGTCGTTAATAAACGGCCTCTCATTAAGAGTACTTAAGAGGCTGCTGGATTGGGTAAATGACAATAAAGTAACACCATATATTTGTACCATTTGCTCTTAAGATTTTCATGAGAGTTTATATATCTATTTATATGTAACTTGAAAATGAATATGGACTTCTTAGAGCTATGGCACACGGAAAAGAGTTGTATGGTTATTTTGTTATTAGATTGTAAATATGGTAAGTACTTGATCATTTTTGTAAATGATTGTTTGTTTATTAATGCTTAAAAATTTATATACGGTTATTTTGATCAAGTAATATTTTTTAAAAATGTGCGAGAAGAGTGAGGAAAATAAACTGAGCGATTTAGAGTGTAATTTAAGTGTGAGGGATCGCTGGTGTGAACTTTAGTGGTGTTATAATCCATGCGTATGTATCGAAAAATATATTTTGTTTAATTCTGCATTATCTACAATGTTCTACAAAGTTCTTCTACAATGTTAATACTTTGTGGCATTCTCTATAAGTCAACTCCTAAGAAAATTAAATAGTCGATGTAAACAATTATTAAATGAAATACTGTTTGAAATGTAAATACATACACACAATAGATATAATTTTAATAAAGAATTACATAAATTACTGAAGTTTAATAGCATAAAAGTAAAAAATAAGACAAAAGTCAGTCAGATGAGACAGTCATTTGTTATGTTCAAATTAAAAAAAATACTCGCGGACAATTCTTTGAAGGTGTTTTTATTGGGTGCTTTCTTGGCATCATCGGGTAGGGTGTTCCAAAGAATTATAGCTTGAACTGTGAAAGAGAAATAAGTATATAATTCCCTGCTGAGTAATATAAATCTTAATACTGTTTAAAGATCGAGGTACCCAGTCATCAGTCAAATTCCGGAACTATGCCTTTAATGAATTTTGAGCCATTAAAATCAGAAGCTTTAAAGATAGAAAGAGCCCTGGTCGTAATTACATAGACCTGAGGTGACCTTATAAAATTATCAATGTAAATTATGGAGCGTATCTTCTATAGAGTAATTTGATATAGCTCTGTGTTATACACATCAGAATATTCAAGAATGAATTGAATGAGTGAATAAATAAGCATGACCTTTCTTTTGAAATGCAAGAAATTTTTAATACGAAGAAGGGAACACAAGGTGGCAATAACTTTGGGACTGATTTCAATAACCTGAGTTGCCCAATTTATGGTTTAATCAGATTGCACCAAGGTGACATTATAAGTTGAGAGGAGAAATGTTACCCTAATCCTTCGTTGAACTAGGATGAAACTGATTAAGCAATAAGGAATCAAGTTACAAGGTTAGATTTTATTCACAAGGTTGGGTACTGACAGGAGTAAATATAACTGATTTGTAATATGTGCAATTGCTGGCAAAAGGCACTCAACTACTAGTGGATACTATAACCTTGCTTGTCTCATCACAGTCTACAGCCTTGGATTTAATAGTTAAGACAACCTTCTTAATATTATCTGGCATTACAGAAAAGAATTGAAAATTGAAAAGAATAGAAAGAGGTTGCATCGAACCATAGGAAGCTATTGTTTCAGAACGGCCTGTGGGGCCCAACGAAGGAACGAAGATAAAATGTTGATTTAAGTCATCCAAAGTGAGAGATAGTTCATAGTTCGATGAAAGAGGCTTCGTAATACTGAGGGTTTTGAGGAATTTCTCCACATCAGCGGTCAACGAGTTAGTCATTTTATCATGTATACAACGGCGTCTAGTATTTCGTACCATCTAATTGGATTTATTACGTAGAGATTAAAGTTAGCGCAGTTTTTGTCTATATGATCCCTTCTAAACTTTCGGGAAGCCTAATTTCATTGCCACCTGAATGCCTCTAGTAATCCAGGGGACTGGAGGACGCTTAACTCTCACCGAATGTATGGACATTGTACAAATTCAAACTGAAAGCATGCAATTGAAGCTAAGCTTCTACAAGTGTGCCACTACACGAGTGACGCTACACTTCTGAAATAATCAATATTAAAAGATAAGATTTTATCTTTATAATTTCTTTAGCCTTATTTTACCATTCATCGAAAAAAAATCTTAAAACATAGCATTAAGGTGCGTATCTTATATTTATAGAATCTGTAAAAGCATCTTATAACGGTAAGATATTCAAAATTATCTCACATTGTCCATTAGCTCTAGACACGAAGGATATCATAACATGGTAGACATGAAAATAAATTGTACGTTGATTTTAAATAAATCAATGCAAACATTGATTTATTTACAACAAACCATACTAATGAGCTGCGGAAAACAGTGAATACTATTTTTACAATTCTTTGTAACATTATAACTGATAATATTCAAAAATCAAATTTAAGCAAACCACTTTAAAAAGCTTAAAATTTTCTTGTCGATAAATTCCCATCCTTAAAGCCGTGACATTTAGTTTTTACTGCCATAGCAAGATTACGCCGTGGCCCTCCTTCCCACTTCGTAACGCTCATTGAAGCATCATCATGATTTCCCAGTAATTGTAGGTACCTGCAAGTAAATACATCATAAAATTACGTATTAAAATTAAAATTTTATTCTTTAATCCAGAGTGTATAAATATTCTGCAACCCGGTTTGTAACTATTTAAAAAATCACATCATAGGCACACTACCTTATATTATATGAGTAGAAATATACAACTTATTGGGGGAGGCCTATGTTCAGCAGTGGACTTCTGATAGGCTGAAATGATGATGATGATGATGATACAACTTATACCCCAATTGATTACTCACTCATCTTATTTTGTATTAGTTTGGAAAAACTATTGCTGACGAGAAAATTATTTCTTGTACTAAAAGTGACAACGCAAAGGGTTTTATTGAGTACAAATGAAATACGTTAACTGCAACCGATAAAAGTATATCAACTATCTGTGCTGCTTCATAGCCAAAACATAATTAAGGAATTATACGCGTTTCTGTTTCTCCGAAATACTCTTTTCATTACATCGAGAGACATGTTAATTTGCGATGAAGACAATTGTGTTGACAAAATCACAACAACTGTGTATTAACAAAAATAAATCATGTGTCTTAGTCCAATTTATCATCAATCATCAAAGAAATATATCGCTGAAAACTGGGGCTATATCAGTACAATGTCCATTAGGTATACCAAATTCTTTTGATGCAAGTTTTATTTTAGACCCAGATATATACCTTTAGATCGTTTGTTTTTAGGCTTTAAAGAAACGTCTCTTAATTGTTGGGAACTCACCTGAAATAGTGGATAAAGGAAAACATCTAGAACTTTTAGACAGTTTAAGAATACATACATTTCAAATTTAAGATCCGAGAAGAACGATTCGAGGAAAAATAGTGAATTCAGTCAGTGAAGAATTTAAAACTAAAATGAGTTACAATTAACGCCAAGTACTAACAATTTAACTCACAGAGATCAAATTAAAGTCATTGTTACTTTATATTCGATCTTAAAATAAAAGTCGTCTACCAAGTCTTTAGTTAATTACAAATTCTATTCTGTTCTCAACAATTAAGTTTGAGCTAATTTTGTAAGTCAAGTTATTTGTTCTTCTTGAACGATTTATTGTTTTTCACTTCCAAGGCAAGAATCGAGAATGGCGAAAGTTTAGAAGTATTCTCTTTAGATGTGGAGTAATCCACTTAATTTTAAAACTTCTGCAATCTCGAATTCCTTAGCAGGCATGCTCATAACCATTTCTTGGTTAACCAGAATAATAGCGCGTTTAGCCATTCCCAATGGCAGCAATATTGCTGTAGTCTTTTTCATTAAACTTTTGTTAAAACATTAAAACATCTATATCGAAGTGATATGGAAATCGAAATTGATACAAATTCACGTATTGTATGAATTATGGAAAAAACAGGATATTTATATTAGTTAATAATCAATAATTTAAATCGTTTTAACATATCTGAACATTATTTTATTGTCTAAAATGTTTTTATAGCCAGAATTTTTGTTTTCTTAATTTCTCTATTCAGTAAGAAGTATTTAAAAATAATAATACTATTGAACAATCGCACACATCATACAGTCTCAAACTAGAATTTTGAGTCTTGGTAACTTGATGATGAGAACATTTATTATGGTCTATGTTGGCAGGTATGTAGGTTTATCAATAACGCCTTTCACTCGTTTATCACTAACACTATTCACCCGCAGAAGTAGTCAACTTATACAAGCTAATATTTTACAATACAATCTTAAGAATAATAACCCATTTTGCATGAACTGCTATAAATTTTATGCATACTTGTGCATGGCCGACCATTTCGCTCATATTATTCCACTGAGCTATTCGTAATTTAATGTCGCATAAAATCAGTCCGGTTCACGCAGGCGTAAATACCTTTTGGACTGTGTCGAGTAGGTTGTACATACACTACGTTACTGATATTTTTTTAATCTGTTAACTGAGAGATGATGCTATATATATATGATACACTCAATAGCGTAAATAGCATATCTAACACATCTTTCTCTCCCCATATATAAAATGAATAAAGGTTTTTTTTTAAAGGAATGGGGGCAAACAAGCAAGTGGGCCACCTGATGGTAAGTGATTACGGACGCCCACGTACATCTGCAACACCAGAGCAGCTGAGCATTCGGTGAAGTTAATGCTGTAAGCCGTTTGGGCTTTTACAGCTTTATCGTTACTTGCGCTTGCGTCCTTGAGGCCAATTGTTGTATCGTTGCGAGCGCTACACTCGAAGTGGTACAAGAGAATGTATACGAATAAAACGTGTTTTGTAGCTGTCATTGGAGGAGGCTATAATATCAGTAACTAAAATGAAAATTTATTTGGAAAAAATAGTCAAGTAAATTAAAATTACTTCAACACACCGCTCTGTCAGATGCAGGGAGTATGAAGTAACAAAAAGTAACCAAAATTTATATTTGAAGAGCAACTATCTACTAGTACTTTTTTATTTTACCGGAGAGAGTAATTACCGGAGAGACACAGCCGATAGAGCCATGATAGCTGAGTGATTAGGGGATCTGCCTCCGATAAGGGGATCTGAGTTCGATGCCTTACGGGCGAGTTGCTCACCAACGGTCAAGTTGATTCAAATAAGCTATGGTGAAAATTGGTCGCACGTTAGTAGAGAATACAACAATGAAGTTAAAATAGACGGTAAAATTTGTACGCTTGGTGTGATTTTAAGTACAATTTGTAAGTATGAATTTCTGAGCTGAGCTGAGTAACTTCGTGAATCAACACGAAGCCCAGTTTTTAGTTAATTTTTTCTATTTTCTTACGGTAATTTTACGAGCTTCACTATTTTAGTGCTATTACGTATTTGCAATCATTTTTTTTAAACTTTTTTAACCTCGTAGGATAACTTTGGAGGAAATTAATAATATAGGTAAGTTCTATCACTCACAGGAGTGTGTAGTGTGATTTGTAGAAAAGTTTTCCATCTGACGTGATTTCAGCGAAGCATAACTGACTTCCGGAACCCACATTTTGTATCCTCGGGAATAAGAATATGACAGAACACGAGCCTGTCGCCGCATTTGCTCCCAAACATTAACATGAATTACACCCAGTAAACTCACTGGCTCTCTATATCTTACAAACTGGAACACACTAGTGATTGCACAAATAAATAAGAGGGCGATAATCTGCCTGCTCCTGAACTGAAAAGGAGTCCTACCGTATAGTAACTTTAGGCAAAGAGCTTGAAGCATAAAGGTTTTTATGAATTTGCTTTTCGTAATTTCTTCGGATCCACTTAAAACTAATAACTAACCAAAACTAGTAATAAAAAGGAGAGAAACATACTTTTCTAGACTCAGTGTCTATGTCTATTCTAGGTGAAATGCAAAAACGTGCAAAATTATAAGAGAACAGAATTTGGAGAAACAGTATGTACCAGTAAAATATGGTAGAAAGACAGTTCTAAAAAGATTTTAGCTTTTTTTCATCATACTTATCATGATAACGAAAAATTAAATGCCTAATAAGAAGTAATTTTAAAAATTCCACAGACCTTTAAATTGTGAATTTGTACTCCTGAGTCCGACCTCGTTTTCTCCGGAGGTTAAAAAATGTAAATCCCCTTTCACGCTCGAGGTTTTGAAATTAAGCCTTTTGTAATGAAATACTTAGTGGCGTTTTGTTTTGATTCTCTATCCCGGGTTTACTACAGTTCTTATTATAAGTCGTCTACTATACTTTGTCTAAGCTAATACTGTTTTATAGAGAAGATGCTTTGATCCTAGCTCTCTCTCTAACGTACTTATCTTTAATATCTGATTATGTTGTATGCTGAGTTTCGTTATGTACCTACATATTATTGTGGCAAAAAGTTCTTATAAACATAAAGGTTTATTTCGAAACAATTAAACATCAAAATTAGTTTAACTCTACTTTATCGAGACCCATGCCCGAATAAGTAAGGACAAACTTTTCATGTATGGTACACCAGCTTTTAATGGTGTTTTTATGGAAAGATTTTCTTTGATCTTCGTTGGATGTTCTATGGTCTGAAGTAATAAGCATTGTCTAAGGTAAGGTTCACAAATAAACATTTTCAAATTATTTTACAAACATTTCTCACATTTAAATTACTATTAACAGTAATACAAATTTCCTGGCTGAAGGTTAAGCGTTAATTTTATGTGCACGTTAAGGATAAAATTATAATTTTAACTTAAATTTTCTTAATAATATGGCGCAACAATTTGTAGGTAGAAAGCTTTTAGAACTACAATATTCGTGAATACAAACTATCTACGAAATACGAAATTATGCTAATTAGATGCCTTTGAATTAGGCTCGTTGAGACGTTGAGCACGTGTTGAATATTTAAGTTTGGGAGGAAAATAGCTCAGTAGCCTCGCAAGGAGCTAAAAGTCTTTGTAAAGTTCCAAAAAACAAACACGAATGTAATAAAGAAAATATCTAAAATTACCAAACTAATATTTCGTTATGATCATATAAATATTTATTATACCCATTCATGGACCATTTTAGCATTTTAAGAATAAACATAATGTTCGCATGACCGATTAAAAAAAAAGGCAAAGTTATCTGTGACTTAGTTTAATCATTGTTTGACTTTGAAAGGATTTATTGATTTTAGATATGTGCGGAAACTTCGGTTCGCGACTCTGAACCCCCATCATTATGTGTGCAACAGGCAGTGAAGATGGTGAACGAATGTCTAGTTTGCAGCACCGTCATAACAAATTAGTGAACAATCATTTGACTAATAAGTTAATAAAGGAGTTGTAAGTACATTTCTAACTAAATATCACAAATTAGAGTAAAGAGAGGAGAGGAGAGAATAATATTGGCTTGCTAGAATATCATCCTGTAATTAGATCAAATGTACTTGAATTAGCAATTAATTTGACGCCGAATACGCTAATAGATATGTACGGTCGGATAGACGCAGATGGAAATTCAATGGAGTAATGTTAATAACCGTAATAATCTTCCTAACTTACTAATTCTAGTTCACATCTAAACTATCAATCAATTAACGTATATAGTAGAATACAATAGAATATTTGTAATTTATGATAAAATATTTTGTTTTAAATATACGTTGTTGTGTAAACATCGTTACCCAATTTCGTGAAATTTGTTAAGAAATTTCTTTTTTTTTAATGGAATTATTTTTTTTGTTGCTTAACTCAATTTATTGAATACATTTCAATCTATATTTATTAAGAATTTGTAATTGGTATAAACAATTATCCATTAATGTGTCATAACAATAGAATTTCTATAGTTGCAACACGTCATAAGTTACCTAGTTATCGTTTTTTTTTTTATATTATAATGTTGTGTTGGCTCTGTGATATGTAACTAAAAAGTCGAATCATTAAAATATATGTAATGCGTCTTAGAACCAATCTTTGTTTTCGTATAACATTACCTTTCTGTCTTATTCACGTACCATATATAATCCAATCATATCGACAATTCGATAATGAGTCAGTCATTAAATTACGTCACCGAATTCCAGAGTCAGTGACTTTGAATGAAGTCCGGCTCAACATGACCGCCACTGTAGGTCCTCTACAGCTATAAGATTACGCTTGCGTGAGAGTTCCAAAGATTAAACATTGAGCGATAAAACTAAATAATAGCGTTTAGTTACGTTGTTCTGCTATAGTAAAATTTTGACAGAAAAATAATAAATGATGTATTGAAATTACATAATCTGTACATAGGCTGGCTTTGTTTGGTTTCGTGCAAGCCGAGATTAAAATTAAGAAATTATATGGAATTTTTTTTTTCCCAACAACACCCCAGGTGGGCAGGTCGTCACGCCATCTTGACGACCTGCGCAGTGTTGCGGGAAGTCGATGGATGCAGGTGGCTCAGGACCGAGCTTCGTGGCAATCTTTGGGGGAGGCCTATCTTCAGCAGTGGACTTCTGATAGGCTGAAATGATGATGATGATGATGATGATTTTTTTTCAAATCTTTAATAGTTAAAGTATCTTTCAAATATAAGCGCCCAATAAAACTCCTTCCTTATACTTACCAGCCTCTATATAGTCCACTGCGGGACATACGCCTCTCCCATAAGGAAGATTGGCCGTAATCGCTACGGATTGCCCCGTAGCTCAGACCCTGCTCCCGTCACTGGTCTACTTGATTTCGGTTATTCCGCCATCCGCCATTGAGATTTTCAAGGCGTTATTTCAAGGGTTAATATTAGCCGCCTAATCACAACCACTGGAAAAAACGGCGTGGGCAATTCTTACGCCTATACCACACGGCGCAAATACAATGTACCTAAATTAAATACAACTTTCGTTTTGTTTACAGCATTTCAATATCGTCTATGACTTTTTCATTTTTATTTACATTTTATTGTATTGTGGAGTTTACAGAATTAAGCACCTTTAAGCTTTTCTGTTACTCTATCGATTAATAATTTTTATGTTAATATAACTCGATAATAAAACTTATGAAGTGCCCCCTCCATAATTATAAAATTTATTATGAAACCTTTTACCACAAACTGCTGCCGTGTAACTCAACACCCCCGTGGACAGCGTCCACAGACCATTCCTTCCAGTCTGTTCCACTCGTTTCCCATGTATAACAATACACTCACACAAGCTTAAAAATGGTAATTGTGTGCATGTGTGTTATATTTTTTTGCTTTTATAAATATACAATTACCTTGCTAACGGTTGGATGTGAACGCTAGGCAAACAGTGTTGTATAATAATGAATCAAGGACTTATAACTTTTGAAATGTTACTCTACTAAGAATGGGCTATGCTGTAGCGAATTAAGGATTTGGTAATAAACGCCGTCACTTTTTTCCGTTCGCGCGGTAGTTCGTATAACATTACATTTGTATAACAATATCTATAAAGTCAACTTAGCAATAAGCTTTCGGATTTTATAGCGTTTAAATTACTTTTTAAATTCCAACATCGCACACGTGCTTTCAGAGGACTGGGGTGTTAGACTTGCTGATGTTAAAAAGTTAAAGTTAATCCGTCTACCGTAAGCTTTATTCATTTTTGGTCCAATCTGGATGCGTTATAATTCATTGAGCATACCGCGATAACCAACCACTACTGGTAAGGTCCTCCTTCTACAATATCTGAGAGAGTTTTGAAACTGGGATGGATCCGCCACGCTGCTTCAGTGGGGGTTGGCCAGCCTCACACATCACAAAAAAATTCTTAGACATGAAGTTTCCTCACGATGTTTTCTTTCACCGTCGAGCACCTAATAAATACATCACTTAAAATTGCTTTTAACAATTTTAGTGGTGCCGGCACTGGGGATCGGACTCTGGTCACGGGCGCTCTATGAAACCAAAGTGAGCGCCTTGACCACTGGGCTACCACGGCTCTTTACTACTTTACTATACATTGAAGTTAAAACTAGGGATACGTGCATAAAAAGCCAGCTTTTCACTATGTTGATGAATTCTGTCTAGTTTGAGTAAAACTAATTTCCATGAATAAGCCCAAGTATAATAACATTGTAATATCATGTTATTCGGCGGAATTTCTCATCAGTTTTCTCATGCAATCAGACTCCGTGCTACACTGATTGTCTTTCTGATTGCACCTCTACAATTAACCACATCAAGCAGGCACCAGAAGCCGAACAGAATTGCCAATCAGTTAATGACTGGGTGTATATACGTATTATGCTATCTCAGTAACGTTGTTTAACCCCTCGACTTGTTTAACATATAACAATCACTGTTTCTAATGTGTATGGCTGTTGAATATATTTGTATTCTCTAGGGATGACCCATACTGTCAAAGTAACAGTATATTGATCGTAAACAATTAATCATTTTGGATTGAGCGCAAATGCACACAAATGTCTTTTATGGTCAATATTGTAAATAGAATTAAAAGTAATTAAAGGGAAGTTAATGTACAGTGGAGTATACGACCTTTTTCTCGAAATGCTAACTTCCTCTGCTAGATGGACTAACAAACAAGATTCTGGGGCTCGAATGATGGTGGAAAATTCATCCGAATTTGTCGGAGCCCAATCCCAGTCTAGGAAGGAAGGGAGTGTCCAATTCTTAAGCTTATTCAAGACGGTAAACATTTAAAAAATATCCTTAGTTTTAACATACTTAAGCAATTATACAGTACACATTTTGAGACGAAGGTCATAGAGCTTTGCTCATTAGAAAAATGTAAATCCATAAAAGTAAATGGTGGGAAGTTCATGAATAATATTAAAGGACCAAGTTCGTGATATAAGCACTAAAGTTGAACGCTCAAAACTTCAGCAGAGTGCGTTAATACCCGTTAAACGCCTAGTACTCACCTCGTAAACGCTTGTCCGTTTCGAACTCCGATAATTATAAAGTTTCCAGACCATTTATAGTACGTACCACGACCGCTAATTAGACCGCAGACAAAAATTAATTAATTCGCACTAATACGGAGTGCACCGCAAAGTGTTCGCCTACAATCGCGTGCTCGGTTTACCGATGCGATTCGAAGTCGCAAATTTAACGAACCTCGATTGTAATTCTGTAGGGCAAATAACCAAATGCAATATGCAATTAATTTTTATTTATTTTTGATATATTTTCTAAGCGCTTTTTAATTAATTTATTAAAATTATGATAATAATAACAAAATTCCCAGTGCGAAAACTACCAGACCGGTGACGGACAGCAACGACACTGGTACCACTAACATTATGACCGTGTATTGAGTAAAACCTTCTAAGATCACTTCTAACTATAGCTCTTCACTTTATTATTAACGGATCTTAAGCTACTTCACTACATCCCCATCTGATGTTAAGTGGGGATGAAGTCCAATGGTACCAATTGCGAGCATTTTATTATAACGCTTCGTTAAAATGCAGGGATTTCCGACCTCAAAATGATGGAAACCTACCGTGTTTCAAGATGTCCGAAGGTAGAAAGGGGACGAGAGAATAATGTATAATTTGCTTTATATCTTTATATATTGCGTTCAGTGTTAGAACAGTAGAATTGGGCAGGTTGGTGTTTTGTTGCAGTATATAATTTTTTTCAAGAGTCCATGTTTCGACTGTGAACGAGTATCCCCCTGACAGCTGTGCCGACAGCACAGCTATAAAACAGTATTAAACCCAGAAGTGAGAACAAGAATTCCTAATTAAAACTATCAGAACAATTGAACGTACGAAACAATCACCCCATCGTTTAACGTATTCGTGTTCGCAATCCGATGTTAATTGACATCTGTACAAGTGCGATTGACGCTTCCACGTGAGTAATCGGTTTAAGAGACTATTATTTGAGAGTTCCGCGCATTTGGGATTAATTAATGAATGAAAAGGGTCAGCGCGGTTACTCATTTCGTTGAGATTGGATTCCTATGTAATCAATCGTTGGAGCGCTTCCGCTGGTTTTTGTTTATCCCAGCAATGGAATGAATGTTGCACCGTTTTGATGGAAATCATTGCATTTAATTGAAATGGGCGATAACTCATTCAAGTCGTAATATATATTCATGGAAACTAATTTACTTTTGAGGTCACCATCGGTTAAAAGTTGCAGTAACACGAATCTGTGAATATAATTTTTTTTTTGTCAAAGAACATAAATGAGAGATTTTTTCATCAAAGCGATAGTTGGCTTTCAAAAGTTTTCTCTCTTCCTGTTAAAAATCTGCTTTATAGGAGCGTGGTAGTATTGCTTATTTTTATTTTATTATTTATATTTTTTTATATTATTATTATTATAATAATACGTGAACATCGAAAATTTGTTCACCTTTTATTCTAGTATTTTTTATAAAAGAAGATAACATCATTCGAAAGTCAGAGATGTGCACAAAAATGAAAATCAAGTGTCTATGCTGTAAAGACAGGTAAAATAAAGTGAACATACAGACATTATTTTTCGGTACAAAACGATTTAGCGAATTATATGAAAGTGTTTCATTACCTAAATGATCAATCAAACACAATTGGCCACAGTCGATATCTAGTATCAGTGTAAGAGATGAGAAACGGGGAACCAAATACTGGCAAGAATGCATCTATATATCGATTGATAAACTTTAAACTAAGAAAGTGGTCAACGATAACTTCTTTTAGGACTTACACACACATATATGTGTGTGTAAGTCCACTTCTATACATATGCCTTTATGTGAAAGTGCTAATAAAAGCTGGCATACTGTGGATAGAAGATTTATTCATACAGCTCACACTGGGCAGTGCGGTGGCGTTATATATTCACTAGAGATGCATTAATCTGTGGTATTTATTACGACATTATTATCAGTAGGATTTTTTACCTTTAGTCGGTCATTCCCGGCCAGAGCCTTTTAGTTAACGGGGTGCACCAACTGCAAGTACGTTAACTTTTGTAGAAAAAGATAGAATATGTACCCCCCTTGCACCTCACAATGATTACTGTATTAAAATAGTGACACAAGTAAAATAGCAAAGATTCTAATACACTAGTCTAAAAATGTATGATTTTAGATTCTTTACCTTTTATATTCTACGTATAATCTAAGACTCCAAACTACCCCTAACCACGGTATAATGCATAATGTATTCACTTTTCTGTTACCTAAATAGCTATTACAGCCACCTTATCTCCGAGGATTCTATTCGAAGCTGTCCACGACGCTGCATGGTAAGAGGTGGTTTCATTAAATCCTAGCGAGAATATTGTTAGCTTAATAGAGCATAACTTCGCACACTTGCCTTATACTTGCTTTACACTGTTTCCGCCCATAGTATAAAGACGTTATCGTAAAAATTAAGTGCATTACCTGTGCATAATGCTACTCGTAAGAGTTATTTCATTCTTGCATACGGCGTTAGAGCTCTTTAATGAACATAAGGTGTCATAAAGACGCTGTAACGATTGTATTCTGTAACAGATGGGGGCTATTTAGAAAGAAGTTTCCATACAATGTTTTGTTTAATGTTTAGCTTCCGTTTCTTTTAAGTTGATTAATCCTGTTTTGAAACATTGCAGATATTATAGAAGATGCAAATATCAAATCTAATAAAGTTTATGTTTTGAGTTCGGTTCTGTTTCTTTTACATCAGCTTAAGTGCACTGGTGGCTAACGGTGAAAAGCTGTCACACATTTTCTAATCATAATAGTTGACTTAGGGAAAGGGTTTATAACCTCATAGCCTTGAAGAACACAAGGCAGCAAAGATGAAATGGCAAATCCTCTTATTGAGAGAATCATTCGATCTAACAAAAGACTATGAATAGGCTAAAGAAGAAAAAAAGTTTACTAGATAGTAGACGTCTTCTCCGCCTAGCGGTCGCCTGGGTTGATACCACCCTCTTAAATATTTACGCCGCCGGCCAGTGCAAAGACAGCTCTGAGAATGTTCGTACACTTACTATACTTTTACTTTAATATCTTGTAAAGGGCTACTGCTGGAATGTCC
Organism: Bhutanitis thaidina; assembly: GCA_029286595.1. Taxonomy (NCBI): domain Eukaryota; kingdom Metazoa; phylum Arthropoda; class Insecta; order Lepidoptera; family Papilionidae; genus Bhutanitis; species Bhutanitis thaidina. The sequence goes on along the minus strand of JAGSMS010000006.1, from coordinate 10,206,350 downwards.
TTTTCATGAAAGCGGTATAAAATGCGAGCATGCCATGCATGGAAGATTTGGTCATACTGACCACACTCTGTGGGCAGGTTGGTGAGCGCAGTTCAGGTGCATGGTATCAAAGGAAGAATCTTTCAACTTCTTTTTGCAACTAAGGAATAATACATGAAAATCTAGATGGCGGAACTATTTTCAAAAATGCCTCACCATACATAGATCAATGACAGGCAGCTACGCCAAAGGTCTGGTATTGCAAGCACCAGCTCGGTCCCCAGGTGTTGCTATTATGGCAAATCATTCCATTGAGAGAGGCATATGGCCAGCAGTGGACTATTAATAGACCGATGAAGATCAAAAACTCTGATAATTTAAACTAATTGTTACTCACTTTTTTTTTTTTAATTTGAACTTAACTCCTTTAAATTCCAAAAATTTTACTTTGATATGTTTTTTAAATACGTAATTAAAAACAATTTTTTTTAATAGTGTTAAAATTATACGAAAACATAGAGACTAAATTATTTGCACCCCATAATAGTTATTGTTTCATTTTGTACAGATCTTAGTTTTATCTGGCCTTCTCATTTATTATTTAAGTATTAAGCAAATGGAGTAAACATGAAGTTAACGCAGCGAGATTTCGAGCCGAGCAAAGTAATCCACTTTGTTGCTAAACAATTGAACAATCAAGCTTAATTCAACAAAGTGACTTAAAACGTTTTCCACTGCATGCTATTTTGCATCTTTGTTAAGTCCTTACATAGAACCCCTGTGTCCTCTGCACCGGGTGCGTGGACGACAGGCGCTTGCGGCGTTACAAGTAAATTTTGTTGCCGACTGTAATTTTGCGTAATTTATTTGCTTCTAGGCATAATTGACTGGTCCTTATTATGTTTTATAAATATAAGCGTATAATGTCATCCTGTAAATGTGCCACAGTTGGACAAAAGCTAATTTTTTTTAGCAGTGAAGAGTCCGCTACCCAGTTCCGATGAGGGTTGGCGCTTTTTATTACAGTTTAAATAAATGATTTGTTTAGTTTCGTTTCATTAGCTATAATATTTAACAGATATAAACTATTTTAGCTTATTTTGTTTTATTCAATTTTTTTTACAAAAAGTATAAAAAAAGCCAAATAAAACGCATACCTCCCGACGTTTTGCACATTTAAGTATTTGTGCAAATGTTTAAATACCATATCTATGTAACTATAAATGTACGCCCTTATGCTGCTTCGGATTATAAATTATAAATTCACATGGAAACAAGTGGATCTAATCTAATTTTGCTTTATGGGTAATATTAAATTGTTTTGTGACAGGTCAGTTCATTAAAGAATAATATAAAGAATGTTAATGTATTATATAGCAGATTGGTTAAACTTTTTTACTTGGACCACAATCTACGAGAGCTCCATCAACACCGGAGAAGAGACTCTACAAAGGCCATGTTAGAGGATACACATAGCGTTAGAATATGCTTTGTCGACTTTACGTATGTTTGCGTTGAACTCGGTTTTGATGCGCTTTTGTTTTAGAATGTTTGCGAATTTGCTACCGGATGAGCGAAGCTGAAGAAAAAGAAAATCTAACAAAATAAATTTTTGATTTTTTTTGTCTGATGGAGAAAAGTTTCTCTAACAGACATGAAAAGTCTAAATATATGTAGATTAATCTTTTTAAAGCTTAATTCTTTAAATAGCTGACAGAGCGCAGTAATAATTAATAATAAAGCGTTACTATGGGTAAATATTAATAATTATACGTACAATAGTACAGTATACAACATGAACTTCTCAAAAACAGCGCCAGAAAAATCCGATAACCTTTTCTTTGATGGTTAGCCCATACTCACTCAGCTGGGTAAGTGGGTTAGTGAGTTCAGTGTCGGTGGCCTTGCTCTGATGATGCTGCACCCTACTACTATAGTATGTGAGATTCAGCAAATACGGATGGAATTTGCGCCATCATCGGTTTGCCATAACCTCGTTTGTTTGTTGGCAGGGTTGGCACGTGCAGGTGAAATTGACATTTGGAGAAAAATATGATATATTCCCCCTTACATCTAAGCCTTAATTTTCACTGATTATTCTGTTGTTTTTACTAATTTGAACCGTTTCAATATCATACGGTCAATAACTATCATCTCATATTTTACAGTATCAGCTGTATATATAAAACATACCAGTAGTTATGTAAAGTTAATATTATATCATTTAAATACAATTATTATAGGGAAATTTATAAGTGCAAATCAGTTGTTATCTTTTGTTTAACAAACAACAATAAGCACGGAAACAGATAAGTACAAAAAATTATACACTCGTCTTATTACAACAACTTAAGTACATAATTATAAAGAGATATACAGTTCAAAATGTAGCTTTACAGCATGAGCCGTCTTATTTCCTTATTTATACACTGGTATTTCTTCTTTTACACTTGTTGTACGTACAACACGTACAGATAATACTACAATGAAGCATACAAATTATCGCTTGTGCCGACGTCTGCCGCCTTTAAAAACGAAACTGCGTAAAGTAAATCTCGTGTCAGTTAAAACGCAACTCTATTCATTTCACACTTACAAAGGTTTTGGTGAATGTAACCGGTAATTTAATACCGTTTTTGCCTCAGCTCTGAGGTCAGTGGTCGGCGAATAACTGGCTAAGACACGATCATGACTGGTGGGCTTATACTCCACACCTCGTTACGTGTTAACAGCCACATTCGCTCACGACGCGATGTTTATCCGGCGAACCTCAAAACGTACGGCACCAACTTGCTCTGATAGACGTCGGAATATTATAATGGGGACCCACATGATTGATACTAATGGCCATGAGAACTTTTTAAAAAATATGTGAGATTTCTTTCATTTTCTACGGTTAAAAAGAAACATTCAGTATCACATATCAACAAAGTGTATCGATTTAGTTAAAAGTAGCATTATCGACCAACGAAACCTATCACATGAGTAAGATATATAATCATTGTTTCAGTTAGTGCTAACACAAAAACGAGCAAATTCGATGTGTGATTTCGATGATCGAAATACAGATCAGATAGTGTCTGCGACACAAACTAATACCCACCTGCATGCAGACTTGAATATTAACAATTGGTGTGGTGCAAAGTAATTGGTGTATGCCTTTTTGTGGATATCCAAACCGGGCATTTTAAGTACATATTTTCATAGTCCAGTTGCATATAATACTATAATTTTTACGATAAAAGCCGAAGCTTGACTCTACGACGTATAGCATATGTATTTATTCATGCATTCAAATGCTTTATTTGTTTCGGTTACAACGGTACGGTATGATACACATAATTATTAATTTAAAAAGTTTTATTTAGTGTCGACATCAGAAATCGATCCTATACAAGCTTGCTTGATGTAACCTTTACAAATAGAGCAACTAAAAATTAACAATGTCCAAAAAAGTTTTAGAAATGAAACTTATTCAATTCAACAATAGCCTAGTAAATCAATGAAAGCTCACAGAATTTGCTTTCATAAATTACAGACCGCAATTCAGTTTTATTACCGACTTTAACTACTGGGTTACGTCACATGTTTTCACTCAAAGCACAACCTTGGTTTCGAAATCTCATTTTAAAGTGGGTTACTTTTGAAGTAATTTTATGTTATCTCCTGTTTCCTAAGGAAACGCGCAGTAGGCAACTAAGATGATTTATTAAGTTCACGGTGCGCTTGCTCGTTAACTCTTAACTCAAAGATTGACGTGTAACCGTGAATCTACAAAAGTCTGTACGTAATTTACTGTAATATAATTTAATATTTGCGTGACCATTTCAGATGGATTTTTCGCTATAAGTTGTTTGGGTCTGGAGATTTTGAGACCACTTAATGAGTGGATTTTAACCCCGGACCGAGGTCCGGTACACTATACAAATCTGATGAAACTGCAATAATATATCAAGATTTTATTATTATGTATGTGCAGTATAATATTTTTTTTATTTAAATCTTGTTTAGAAAGATTCAGTGAAGAGGGTGCATCAGTGAAGTTTAGCATTTATTGGTTATACGTTAACGGGAATAAAGATTATTGTTTAATCAAAATATGTAAATTAAGTTAAATATATAATTTATTTATGCAGCTCTTACAAATTAAGTATTCGATTCAGGCATAAACTACTTGCTACAGCTTCTAACCTCTACGAATTAGATTGACATTTGATCGACATGTTCACAAAACATCGTCGTTCCTCGCCCGCTTTTAACCTCGTTTGGATCCCGACATAGAACGTTTGTTACAATACAATTCACGAACAATTGTCGACATTGATGTTATGTTGTTAAATAGTAACGGATTAAATTAGATTCCATCACTTGTGAGAAAACGATGAATGAGTAAATGATTTGTGGGCTGGCATATAAAATGTTCAGGTATGATTTCCATTCTTTTTTGCTATACTCATTGAATAAGCATTCAAATAAATACATAATGAGTCTGATTTTTGGTAAAAAAAATTATAATATTAAAGGAACTATAGGTTATAACAAGGCAAATGTCGGGCAGACGCATCATTTTGGTCATATGTTTGTATGAGGTAGAACCAAGCGACGGCTTTTGCTGCTGCTCGAATGGGCCGGCTCAACCGGGGTGGCATCACGGCCTCGCAGAATACCGGCGTGAAGTAGAGGCATCTTGTGCTTCTGCGTTTTGTTCGGTGAGTGAGGTAACCGGAGGCCCCATCCCCTTCCTATTCCTTCCTCCCATCTCCCAAATACTCTTAAAGGCCGGCAACGCACCTGCAGCACCTCTGGTGTTGCAAATGTATGGCGATGGTAATCACTTACCATCAGGTGATTCGTTTGCTCGTTTTCCGCCTTTTCCTTAAAAACAGATAAATAATCACACCGTTACTAAATAAATATTTACGAATAAGTAACAAATACTCATGTTCAATATACAATCCTAGTGAGATACGAACTTACTACCAGCCTTGAAGGGACATCCACGAGTAGTAGGCTCCGATACTTTTAGTAGATATCAAACTCACAAACACTATTTTTATAATTAAATATTTAACTGTGAAAAATTACTAAAGCATAGATAAAATGCAGATTTTATTTACATAATCAATAAGAGTAAAAAAAACTGTCGCACTTATCTCCACATCTCCCCTATTCTTCTCACGAATCATTATAGTAATAGGTACGTGGACATCAATAACTTAAGTACCCTTTTATCGTATTTATTCTAAACGCGATATTAAACTTATATCATTCAAAAGGTACTGTGCCATAGAGGTGCACAAAACGAAAATCATACGTGTATGTTGCCGTTATGGCAGAAAAAATAAAGTGAACATACATGATTTTTTCAGGCGGTCATCTCCCAATCGTATTTTCGACTTTTTTGACAATTCAGACGCTCGCGATGGCTTCGACCGGTGCACATCTTTACCTCTGTACCTTTCGAATAATATGATTTACATTCCTCTCCTTTTATAATAAATAAGGTAATAAAAAAGTTTCTCTATTTTGATGTTCACCAATTAACATAATAATTTTTTAAATTAATCGGGTGTGTTCTATTTCTAATGAATTTTTGTCTTTCTGGAAACTATTGCGTTTGAGGATATGAAATATTGTTTCGTTAATTGAGCACTTAAATTTTGCTTTTACTACATCGTCAATTCTTCTACTACTAAACTAACTTCCAGTGAGTCTGATACTCACCGGAAGTTAGTTGTCTCAAGATATACTTTGTAATAACAAGTATTATTTTAGATTAGACAATACGGGAGGAATATAAATAAATATAAATACAATAATAGAAAAAAATTATTATACATTATTCGTAAAAAAACTTAAAAATAACTTTAATATTTTGAAAGAATTTTCTGCCATTCACCTCGTGGCCGAATCAAAGTCAAACAAAGTCTCAGGCAAGACCACTATTTCTCACCATCCAGTTCTCGTAGTCTAATTTGGTTGGTCCAAAGATTTTACTCAAATTTATGTTATGCTACTTTAAGATTGCCGTCATCCTTGCTTAGATCCGTACAATATTCGGCAATTAGTTAAAAATGTATTTCGAAAGTTAGAATAGAAAATTTCTTCACATAGCAAAAAATATTATCATGAATAAACATTATTTTATACATTGTGTTGTAGTTTCGTACTTGTTGAATTCATCCGAAATTGATCTAATATTAAAGCAACTCGATAAACTGTAATAGCGAAAGACATTGTAATCCTAAAAATAGTATTTCCTTTTGTCCTGTGATGTCCTAAAATTTAAAGACTCATAAAGATAGAAATGTATAATTAAGAGTATGAAACAATACACCGTCTGCAGATAAATTATAACAGTACAAGAGTAGTTAAATTAATTTTGAATATTTTTGGAATATGAATGTGGTATAACCCTTCAAAGTTTTGATCTCTTGGGATTAGCGTATGTTGATGAGACGTTGAGGTCAGGAACAGTTATACAACGTACGTGGAGTACATGAACCGTCTGTGGGCATAAATCAATTCTGTACCAAGTTTACGAGACGTTCCGAGTGATAAACTTAAAGCAATTGTTTAAATTATTTAGTTGAATTTTTTTTTTTATTATTTATGCAAAAAACGAAAGAAAAACTTAACGTATAAAACATGTGCATTAACTTTGGCCCCACTAATATTTAAAAAAAATTTAAACTATTAATTACGTAATTATTTATTTCTTACGTTTAGATGGTAAGGGAGAATATCTCACACCCGAGAGCCTGCTGGCTGAGAAACACAGCACTGGCAATTCCATGTAGCTGCGTATCGGAATTGAAAATAATTCTTTTGTGACCCTCTACATACATGGCATGTAAAAGAATCCGACACTTTCGAGTATTTTACGTAGTATATATAGAACTTGAAAATGTTTCATATAGCATAAAATGTTCATGACAAGAATAAGAACTCCTAACGAATAAATATAATAAACTTTACACTAATAATTAAATCAATGAAAAATATTTTGATTTTTAATACTTTAATTGAAACTTTTAAAATAAAAAATGCATGGTTTGGAATATATTCGCTTCTTTGTCCAGAATCCCTGCAAGTTAAGAATGAGAACTTATAGATTAAATCTCACTTTTTCTACAGTTCATTCTAATCGATAAACATAACTGTAGATTAATAAAAATTTTAAAAATATTAAAATCCATTTAAATGTTAAAAAAATTTGCATTTCGCTTTCTCTTATGAGCTTAACTGATGCTTTATATCGCCACTAGAGCTTGTTATCTATAGTCTTGCGGTAATCCCTCAACCTTCATTACAATTTTCGTCTACAATTACATACGGATAATAAACAAGATCCAATGGTCTCGTAGCAGTTGCTTTTAATGAGGGGTGGTGTAACAAATTTCTACGTTTCGCAGTTTTAAATTGGCAATTTGAGCAGTCTAGCAGCTATATTATAAGTACATATCTTTATAAAGTATTCTACAGATAAAAAATAATTGAAAATGAAAATGGAAACGCTTACCAAACTGTCTACCCGAAAAAGTGAGTATAGACAAATCTTTGATTCATATGACTACTCTGTTCTCCTTCACGGCTGAGTATGAGATGAATTCCAGCAATTTAAATTACAATTTTAGTGGCTCTGGCACCGTAATTTCAACCCAGATCTCTTGCATATGAAAGCATACTCCCGATACCCGAGTTAATAAACCGCGCAAATAAATCATTAATAAAAATTATCTACATTAATCGAATATACTATACTCGTAATGATCGCAGTACATACCTGCTAAATTATTTTTAAGATAACCCATCTTCTAAATTTAGACGTTGATTTAGCTTTATATTATTAGCTATACTTGTATTATACTCTTAGTAGAGGTTCAATGTGCCTCGACTACATATAAGCAAATAAATACTTTGATTTTGTCTTTCGACTCTTATAAGTACAAGTGTATAATAAATAACATTATAATTAAGTTTTTTTGAAATTTCCTCGGAAGTCACAACAGTTAGATGAGTTATTGTTATCAAAGTATGTCTAGATTTGAAACACAGCTTAGTTAATATGTTTCAAAGAGGAAGTTCGTCAGATTGCGGCGAGTCGCAGTTGATGAGTGAGTGCGCAACCGAATACCGCTTTTCTGTTTATAACGTGGAATGTATGCTGTGCTGATGCGGCTTTAGCTTTCGATCGTCAAACCGACGTTGCATTCGAAACTGCTTAAGTTTTACGTAAAGCTACATATGCGCTCAAACGTTTTTGATTCGGATGCCAAATAGGGTAACATACTTTGATTTAAATTTAATTAAAATTTCTTTGGTGATGTGACATCCAAGGCTTTATATACAACACGGAACCGACTGTATGGATGATAAACTTATATTCACGTGTATATCTTGAAGACTGCGATGACAAATAATCATTAATGCTCGACTATGAATACATTGCCCAGGATTTTTCTTAGGATTAATCTAAAACATAAGAATACAATTATTTGAAATTAAACATTGTATAAAAAAATAGAACACAACTGTTTTACAACCCAATGCATGTCAATAGTAATGAATCTGATATACTAGAAATTAATAATAATCTGATACTGCAGAGAGCGACGAACGAATATAAGGTGAGTTTGAAATATTGCAAAGGAGGTACTCACTGTGCGGATATGTAACGGTTAGCGTACCTAATTGCTAAGCCTTGGATCCTGGGTTCAAATTCCAGCCAATAATTATGCACCCAAAAGTAATCTTAACCACCACCAATCGAAATCACCACGCTCGATATGCGGGTTGGCAGTCACCGAACCAAACACGCTGCGCCGTCTTTGGTGCGAGGTCAGAGTCAGATCAGGTCAGAGGCAGCCTATCATAGGTCTGTATAATATAGATCTGATATTTCTATATGTTACTACGCCATCTTTCGAAGGCCTCGATATTTCTCTGTCATTTCACTTATTCTACTTATAAAACACCCGCGGAATGAAATAGGGTTGACGGGGAGTCTCACATGTTTTCCCAAGGTAATCCAAAATATTTTTTTAGTAAATATTAAGTAAAGCATTATATACACATACTGTAGAAAAGTTCTAAACATTTTAAATTCCGTATCGTAAATCGATAAAGTTATAAAATATGACTAAAGTTAATGTAGCCTATGGTTTAATTAACGGTAATATAAGAGCGGTAATAGTTTTAATATAATCACAAAACACATGATTCTCCTAAGCCTTCTTCATAAGTAAAAAATAATAGTCTGACTCCACACACGGTCGATTTGATAAGTATTTGACGTTATTAAGATTACAAGACATATTTTTAATTAATGGTATCGAGTTCTTTTACAGAGATTGTTCTGATGTAACTTGGGTGGCTCGGCGGGTTTCTTTGATACACTACGATCAAAATTTAAAACCGCGATATCTCTAGATTATTGCTACCTTTGAAACTGACGGAAGTTGGGCGATGTATGTTAATGCGAACTGTTACTAATTTATCGTCAAATAATAGCTACGTTTGAGTGATCGTAATGTTTGTATTGATCGGTAACAGTTTAAACGGCAATTTCCATTTTACGACAAACTTACTTTCACATTGTATAAAGGGGTAATATAACAATTTTATTGCAGCTACAAAACCTTCATAGATCCGCAAATTTTTTTATAAACTCCTCACAATTTTTTTTTATTGATAAAATAATTTGTAAGATTTATTTAGGGATTGATATAATGAAATCTAAAATTGAATGTTCAAAATGAAATTTTATTTTTGAATTCACAAAATTTACTCATGTTATTTACGTAAGGTACGTAATTTAATTCTTATTCTTTTAATTCTTATTCTTTTAATTCTTATTCATTTTTCATTTCACATGTAGGGGTTCATACTACGATTCGAGATTTTATTTAGATAAGACTTTTTACAACCCAGTGGACATTTTGTCATGTGACAGCAAGAGCAGCGACGCAGGTTTCGAGATTTTATCGTCCGCCACCGGTAATGAGACTTGGTGTTATTGGATTGGAAACAGGAACGTGTATTTTTAATTCCCGCTGACGACAATTGCGTCGATGCAAAGATGTGTCTTATCGATCCTTAAATTAAAAATAAAATACTTAAGCGTAAGCCTTTGATTCTTATTTTTCCTTATACAGTCACATATATCATAATATGTTAACTATTTAAATATTCTAATAACATAATAGAATCGTACATGGTATGGTATTGAATAATAACGTTTACATTTATTAATCTTACTAAAATACGAAAAAGGACATGTCCAAATGTTTTAAACATGTTAATAAGTATACATAAGCTAGATTAACTATAAAGTTCGTAATTCCAGTGAAAAAGTTTAATTGAGTATTTAAATGGAAGCCTATGATTATTTATTAAGAAACTGCATTACAAATAAAACTATTCCTCCTCATAGATTATACGCGAATGAAATCACGGGTAAAAGCTAGTATAAAACAAACCTTATTACATTCCTATGTCTTAAAATTACTAATTCAAATGTGAATTTATTCAAACAGATTAAACGTTCGGATTCATCGCATCGATTGCTCCCACTAAATATCGATCATGATAAGCAACTAATTAAAGAATCAGCCGATCATTCGGCGAAGTGATTCCAGTTTCGAATATGGTAGTAGGCTGTAATCGAGATCTTGATGCTTGCGCAATCGAGTAAATGAATCGATTCAGATTAAATTTTATAATTAGCTACTTCAAAACATTGCTTGTATTTTTATAGAAATCGATTTAATGAACATCTTTTCTTATAAATTTTAATCGCTTACGTTTTTTATTTACTTTTAATCTTATTTAAATAGCAATATTATAGTATTAACAACACAGAAGTGATTATTCTGTCTACTTTGCATCTCATGAACCGTGTATTAAGAATTAAAATTGAAAAATACCACTATGTATGTGCCCCAAAAGCCTGAAGATCGGATCGTCAAACACAATCGTAATAATCGACAACCTGATTTCGATTGTCGGGCTGACTCGTACATTTATTTTATGTGATTATGAATAATTTAATATATTTAAATGTTTCATTATTTTCAAATCATGGTGGAGAATACATTTAAATACAGTATAGACTATCCATAATAAACTTTTTTTCGAAAAATTACCTGCAACAAATACATAGCCTAGTACACTCATCTTTACTGTCATTTCTTAAATCGTAATAATGCATTATGACATCATTAAATACTTGTTATCGCTAAATATCTTTAGTGCCGAAATTAAAATTCTAATAAAGGTAACTACGGTCCTTTTATTTGTTACAAAAACTTTCTAGATATTTCGAACACCATTAACCATTTTTTTCATAGAAAGGTTAATCTAACTAAAATGGTTCTTCCCGTTTTAGTATAATTGTTTGTATACAAATATTATGAACTATGTGTTTTTTATGTCTGCATATTTCCACGACAAATTTCTACAATAGGTACGCTTTTTTTACCCACTGCAAAAAAGGAGAAGGTTAACGATTCTTCTTTTTTTTGTATCTATGTTACGCGATAAGTTATCACTAATTGTTTTACTGAATAAGCTATGGCTTGAGACGGGTTCCTTTTTAATGTTCCCACCCTAAGGGTTAGCATATTCTAACCCTTAGGGTGGAAACATAGAAGTTGAAGTAAGTTGTTTCAATGAAACCTTGTTTTTAATTCACTTGTTCTAAAACGCGATAAAGATGTTTTAAATGTTAATTTCTACTAGAAATTTAAAATATTTCGATTTTATATATTCTGATCCAAAAAAACCGTTTTCTTCATAAAATATTGAGAAAATAATTTTCATGCAACTCAAGTAGCATGGATTTCAACTTGAACTCTTGATTTGCTGCGCCTTCGTACAATTAATTAAGTTTTAATTTTCCTGTAGATTTTACAAAGGAAAACTAACGTTCTGCCAACGTTAGTGCCACAACCGTTCACAGCTGCTACTTGACGTCATTATTAAACGCTTTTCAAGAACAGGTGTTGATAATAACGAGGGTGAACGTTAAATTAATGAACAGTAGCACTGGTTTCTTATATAACAAGAGGAGAGTACGTCACGTACAAATTATTAAGAGAAAAGTTTTTTAAATATTATTTATTTTTTATAACATTTTAAATAAGTACTATTTATGAGTGGGCACTTTTTACGTTGATGTTTATTTCATCGTTTACTAATATATACAATTAAAGGGTTTTTTCTACCGCTCTTATTTCAAAAACCAATGAAATTTTATGTTTGCTCTGAAAAATCACACAAAAATCACATTATTGACATGTGATTTTTTTTAATTGTTTTAACAATTATTTGGGTCTATGATATACATATATAATACGGATGCCGGGTGGAGGCTGGTACGCTAGTATTATTATAATTATAATACGATCATTGACCACCGAAGTCAGTGCACTTATTTCTTAGTTTGTGATCGTCTCTACTGGTATTTTAGTTATCCTGTGACACTTCCTTCGATATTTTGGTACTGTATCATTCACGCCTGGCACCCACAGAGTTAGGTTATTCTTAACACCTGGTTAAGAATTTCCATTGGACACGAGTCAATCTGTTGGAGGTCAACAGATATTTCTGCAATTTCCCACATAAGATTTTTACAATACTCGTATTTGAGATTTTGATTGAGATAGTATGGTGGTCTAAGTCTCCTACGCTGCAACTACGTTATGTGATATTTTATATTGAAATTGAAGTTTGGGTACTTAGCAGCAAAACTTATTTTTAAACCTCATGTATCACTTAACATAGGTTTTATAAATATAAGTACTAATATTCAACATGAGTTTCAAAGAAACAAAAGCAATTGTTATGTGACCTAAAGTCATGACTCGAAGTGAGTTAGCACCTCTGTTTGTATAAATAGAAGCTCTAACAAGTCATGTAGACTTTAATGATCAGTTGGTGCAATATCAAGATGTATTTAATTGGAATTTGTTACGTCGGAAAAATAGCAGTGTTGGCGGGTGTTAAAATATTTTGATCTCCGACTGTTTGGTCTATTTGGACTCGGAGACAGGGTTTGTATATTATACGTATTTTAGCCAAATATTATTTCTCTACAGATTCGTTTCATACAATTATATATATTCGAAAACATTTTTAACACTTATACTTATAAGGGTAGTTATAGACAATGGATTTCCAGTTGGCATGACTCAGTGCAGCCAAAAAGGCTCTACCGACGATTTATTAACCTTTCCAAGAGATAACAGGTGATGAATGGCGAGCCTGACCTGAGTGATGAGAAAAATCACAAGAAGACAGGGGAAGGGGGGACAATAACGGGACTTTATAAATGATGCACGAATTGCACGTATCATTTATAAAGAAGTGGTATTATTCAATACGAGATATGTAAATAATATTTCTAATACAATTTTATAGTACAACACAATTGCATAGATACAACACATTTTATCCTTCAAGGATGAACCAGAGGAGACCTTGAGAGGAGTTGAAAATTGTAGACTTTTTTTTTATAGAAGAATGAGGCAAACGAGCGTGCGGCTCACCTGCTGGTAAGTGATCACCGACGCCCACGAACATCCACAACACCAGAGGAGCTACAGATGCCCTGCCTGCCTTTGCATCAAAATGTTACATGCTTTCAGTCCACCTCCGATCTATTTCATCTGGCAGGTATCTATAACAAACATAATATTTTCATACTGTGTTGGTGAAAACTAAGAAAAAGTTTAAGTGACAATAAATGAGTAATAAAAGATGAATGGATTACCATCCATCCTACCGAATTGGTGTGTCTAAGGGAAGCAAGCCTTGAAAATAGCAATGACCATAGTAAAATTGCAATTTACAGACCGATGACGGACAGCAGCGTCAAAAGTGCGAGGTGTCTGTTACTGCGATCGCATATCCGTATGCCGTGCGTGGTGATTATGGTAAATCCTCCTTAAGGGAGAGGCTTATATGCAGCAGTGGAATTTTTACATGCCATTAAAGGAATGTGAGACTTGAAGGATCGAATGTCCTATAGATTGTTGTGATGTGGGAGGTTAGGAGTCATTGATAAAACATTATTTTCAAAAACGAACTCTCTGTCTCTAGAGCAGCTTTAAAGATCTCCTTTATATAAAATGTATGGAGCTTGCTTAGTACAGTTCTTGGAAGTAGAATAATTTGGCGTTGACATTAAAATCTAATTTTGTATTTTATTAGTTGCCAGCTATTATATATGCTTTTGAAGCATACTATATGGTAAATAAAATCTTTTTGTGCGAACCTATCTAGCCTTGAACTTCGATGGGATTATTTTTAAGTATCACTGAAATTGATATAGTATTTGTATTAGTATATCAGTGAAACAGATTTTTCAGTAAATAAATGTGAATATACAAAGACAAATGTTCCCTGTTTTGCTTCAAAGCAAGCAACGCAATATCGTCTCCTCAAACAGACAGCTCAAAAAGACAAGAACGAAAACGACCGACGCCACATAGTTATTCTCCTTTCAAAGTCGCGCGTAAACACCGCGAGCTTGTCGTGTCGGGACGATAAATAAAAAAGGCGTCCATAGCATATTACCTTATAAGCCCAAAGCGTTCCCTTGTCACTTCGTACGGAACCTAAATCAGCTGCCAATGCACCTGTGGCAAACGTCGATTATGCAAATGCGGATCCCTTTTAACTAAATACTGCGCTTTTTAGTTACAGAATGGATCGGTCCTTTTCTGGCAATCGAACTTTATTTTTTTTCTGTAAAAACTATTTCAACGAGTATTTACTGTATACTCATCGGAATAGTATAATGGTGTGTATAATATTTCATATATGACACATTCACATAGTAATTACATGTGAGTTCTGTAGTTCTCGAGTGGCATCTTTGGACAGACAACAATGCAGTATAGGAAGTTGACACCCCCACAAGCTGAAGTGACGACCAGCACAGTGTTTTAGGGGTAATCTTTGGAGAAGGCCAATATTCAACACTAGACTTGTGAAAGGCTGTAATGAATAATAAAGAATCACCCATTTGTAAAAATCACTGTAATATTTTAACTCTTTAGTCCATTACCGAGCGCGTAACAATATGTATTTTTTTTTCTCAATTAAACTGATTTTTTGTATGCTCACGGTTAACTGAGGAGTTTCTCAACCGAGTTTGATGTTTTTTTTATTTCATAATTAAATAGAAAGGACTAACTTTGGTGTATTTTGGAAAATATTGATAAGTAATGAACATATGTGTTATTTCAATAATTAACGCCTTGTCGATTAACTATTCTGTGACGTAACTGTTTAATAGCTTAGTCAGTTGAAATCGAGGTTTGTTTAGAATGCTACTTCACCCCTTGTTTGCAGTTTCCTTTGCGGTCATTGAAGAGACCCTTGTTACATTTTGAATGGTCCAGGTATCGATGCTGCCATACTTTATGCATAAAATTTTGATTGTTGTTTAATTGATATTCAAGTCACTAATCAAATTAAAATAATGTGAGATTTTTTGTACGTGGTGGAGCCAAGTGGAGGCTTTTTCTGTTGCTCGAATGGACCGGAGAAAGTACCACGATCTCGCAGAATACCGATGTGAAGTAGAGGTATATTGTGCTTCTGCGTGTCGTTTGCAGATGTGCGTGTTACTCACTAACCGCTTGAGCTGCTTCCTTGTTTGACAGCTTGCTCATGAAAAAAAAACAATTTTATAGTTAAATTTTATTAAATTTTACGTAACTTATCAAGTTATATAAAACAGAATATAATTACTAATCAAAACTCAAATCAATCTCAGTCAGGTTTCTGACGAGTATCCTGGTGCTTATGCTTATGCACTGTAACCAATTATTTAAATTTTGTGGATTTTTTTTCTATGCAAATACATAAAGCGAAGTTTACATTTTAACACAAAACCTAAGTGGTTGCACATATAGTTAGTATATTGTACATCGCACGACGGCAGGTAAAGATGCGTCTCCTCGATAGATAGCCACTAATACTATCTAAGCTAAAGCAAGGCGATCTACGTGGATTAGATTCGTATGTTGATATGTATCTTTACCATTTTTTTATGGAGTTCACGAGCTCTGCTGCGTTTAGAAGAATGTAAATGCAAAATACGCTACAAAAATATGTCAGCTTTAATTCATATGACCCTTTCAACTTTAAGAAGTTAAAATTTTCAATGACTTACTAGTAAGTCGCCAAGACAAACAATCTACCACATAATCATAGCTCCAATATTTATTCTATTCATTTTATAACCTACAATGGATCACAAAATCACACCTACAATGGATAGATAAGCACGTCTCACCTCCGAGCTACTTAAGGAATTCCAATCCTAAATAAACATTTTGTTATTCGGCAGCATTATGTTCTTGCCTGCAAACTTTATTTTCATACAATCGTTTTTTCTTATAAACTTGGCTTTTACGCCCGCCAAATACCTAAAAAAGGTCAATATAAAATATAACAAAATGAAATTGCTTTGCCTAAGTTTATTCTAAAAAGATTGTCACATAAATTTGTTAACAAAATCTGTAGTATGATTCAGCTAATACGGCACAAGAGAAATAGACGGTAAGATTGGCTGAATCTTTTTATACAAGAAAAAATAATCTTGTCAAAATATTTGTCATGATTAAAGACTTCTGAAATATAATCTTGAATTATTTGGTTGCCGTGTGGTAGCGGTGTAATTATCAATTATATACATTATTGAGTTATCTTGAAAATCTCATAGCAACCTCCGGAAGTAACCCTGTCGTCGAGGCTTGCCACCCGTCATATTATATCTTCCATAAAGTGGGTAAGATTAAATTTACGAGACGAGACAAATAGACGAGGAGAATCTATTATTATTTTATTTGCAAAAGATGCCTTAATTTATATATTATTTGATTCATTTATGGTAAAATTAAAAACCGCCCTGAAACATTATGATTAATATTATGCCTACATTTTGCTTATATGAAATTAAAGCAAGGCTGTGTAATTGTGGACTGAGAGGCATTACATCTTAGTCCTTATGGTCCCCGCTTCTGTAAACTTTTTCGATTGAAATAGTAAATAGAATCAGATACTAATCTATTATTTTAAAGAGAATTGATGGAATATAACCTACTTTAAAGAGAGCCTATTCTTGTCCCCCGCTCTCACAAATATGCGTTTGAATGCGGCTTTGTGCAAAATATGTTTTTCTAATATCTTTAAAGCCTTCGAGCCACATACTATCAGGTATACTGTTAGCTCGTTTATCGGTTCATAATTATCAAGCTACGAAGCGTTAATATTAACTGTAGCATTCCATTATATTCTTCAGTTCAAATAATCATTTTCAAATTTCTGTTAGTGTATGATGAACATAATAATAACGTGCCTTAAATGTTTACAATTCGACTACAATCAAGCCGTACGCTTATTTCGTCCATCTTCCGCTTGATTCCAGTTACGTTTCAGATTTGGCTCTCGTACAAAATGCAAACAAAAGAGATTAGTTTCGGGATTGCGTTGTAGGCCACAGCCGTACACGCGTTACAGCATTTAATGAAGTCTGTACGGAGCTTGGAGCGTCCATACGTTAGGAAGGTAGGATTAATTCTGCCCATTTCATATCTCGTAATGTTTGGAATGTTAACAAATACGTACATAATTTAATTTGGTTATATATGATGGTTTAACTATGGATTATTTATACTTGGATAACTAAAATCGTAATAATGTTACAAATTCAGAAAGTGTTAAGACATTTTAAAGAAACTAAAAATAATTAAGCTTTACGCAGGCAGGGTTTACATGTATGCCATGCGTATCTACAATCTCTTTTCTATCTTTAGCTATTAATCAGAATTATTTTACTCAAGTATATTTTCGAAACATCGACGTATCGTAAATCTAAATTTAAAAAAATAAATCAAAGGATAAATTAACAGTTTAGTCTGTTATGAAGACTCCGACACTTTATCCTAGAGGTTTAAGGCAATTTCTGTTAGCTCCACGTGTCTATCAAGTCGATATTCTTAAGCTATATTGGTTAATATGAGAATCATTAGGTGAAATAATATTTATGCTCGTTAATATCAAAATTAGAAAACAAAATACAATGGTACACACGTTCAAAAGGTAAATCGCTGAATGATTAAACGCAACTCCAGCATTTTTGTTTTGTTTACACAGAGTCATTAATCTTAATTAAGATACACAAATTCGGATCACTTTCTAATTTATAACCGACCCAGTTATCTACCGTCGAACAAATTGAGGGACAATACGACTCATCAATCAAAGCAAGGATACCTACTTAAAAGTACATTAACGATTGGCTTAATAAGATCAAGCTAGTTTCAATATAACAGGTGTCTATTTTTCTAGAAAGTGTTTCAAACAATGCAGTAATTCGTGAAGAAATCAACATTAAACTGTCAAAAAATCACTTAGGAATCATTATTTAAATCTGTTCTATATGAAATTAACTTTGAAAAGGTCCTTGGATCAACAAATGAGTCATTAAAATAGAATTGTTTAAAACGTTGTCTAAATAAACGAGGTTAAACAGACGATATCAGATTGTTTGTAAGAAATAACTGAATATGGGCGGATGTAGGCTTGATGTGGGACTGACATTGTGACGCCATAATAATATGTAGTTTGAAGGCTCGTTATAGAACAAAAACGTCGAGGTTATGCTCCGCTTGCGCCGGCCCCTACTCCGTAAGACTACGCCTATTGACGATGTAAAATATGTTATGTAGTAGTACTAAATATAAACTGATAGAGTCACGCAGTCATTCCGGCTTTATTATACCTACACTATTCGACTGCTAATGAGCACTTCACTACATTCAGAGGGTTCGAGATAAGCGAACTGTATTATATTAATATCTTAAGCAATTCGCCTTAAAATAAAAGTTCTAATACCTAAAAAATATTAAATGTAAGAGTTATAAAGAAAACACAGTTTTTTTTCAATTAAAAACAAATAATTGAAGAAATAATTCTTAATTAATGCCGACGAATTGCAGTAATATATTTACAAAGAAAAACCTTTTATTTCGAAATTATCGTTCAAGGCACCCTTAATGGCGCCGGATTAAAGACGAAGAAAATTTAACTTGTTAGTACGTTAATCTAAAGGCAGGTAACTTTCTAATTCCTTTAACAAAGTTGTCATATTTTCCTTTGAGAGCCTTCTAATAAAATAAGCATCTGATGAGAACCGAGGGTCAAGTCTAGAATTTTTATAAGTGCTTTAGCATTCAGGAGGAAAGATGACTTTGCAGTTTTGAGGAGTGTAATTAGTTTACAATACCAAACCGTCGAGGACGCCTCTGGCTAACTCAATAATGGAACATCCTTTGAAGTAGGTAACGCTTTGCGCTTTTAACAAAAGGAAAAGCCCTTTACGACTCCCTTTCGAAGATGTCTGGTAATTAACAAGTCTCAGATTTATTACGACTTGAATTAGCTTTCAACGTTTCATATCATAATCTGAAAGCGTTTTATTGTCTCAGGAGCGACGGAAGGAATCCTTCGACTAAGACTATAATTAATTACACGTAACACAGCTTAACGACAATTTGAAGAAACTCTCCCGAGAGTGCTTTGTAATAAAGAAGAGAATTAAGTAAGTAATTGATTTCTATTGTAATTTTATATTTGATTTTCGGAAAAGCTTGTTAAAGAAAACGACTTAAATCGTTGTTAATTTAATGGGTAGCGATTGGAATGAATATTGTCAATATATGAAATATTAAATTCTTTTGTCTTCTGAATTCCAATTGAAGAGCATTAAAGCAAATAGTATTGCAGTGATTGCTTGGCACGAAGTGGGAATTGAGCCCTTAGTCATTTTTAAAATGATTCAAAGGTATCAGCGGTATATTTATGTACCGCGCTATCGACAGGTTAACCAAACATTCCTCTGTCGAAGACAGTGAAAGATCGGGGCGACTTCGTGTTGTTGGAACCAGAACGCTGTCAAAGTCAGAATTCGTCGAAACTCAGGACATAGTTAAAATTAGCAGCTTTAGAGAGTGGATCAAACGCTTACTGTTTCGATACGCTGATGCAAGACACAGAAATGTGCTCTTTATAGGTGAAATAAAATTACGATTGAAGAGCACTACCCCAAAGAAGACTCGCAACTTATTGGAAAAGTTCGGCGTTGTTCAAAGTTCATCATCAAACCATGATTGATACCGCAATCATGATTTGATGTCCCGAAGTTTAATTTTTCCAAGACTTAGACTAAAGTTTATCAGAAGACTATCTTGGATTGAAGTAACTCAGTATTACATTTTTCAAAAATATACCGTGCTTCCCAGCAAGGCTCTGCTCCTGCTCAAGAGGCACGAATAATTTAAGCCTGGCTTCACAATTATGTATAATAAATATTATCATATACGATTTAACATCATTACAGTTTCTTTAACGTATCACATATATCTACATTTGTTATATCTACTATGTTGGGTTTTTTGATGCATAATTACCTAAGATACTTTTGTTGTCATCAGGCTAAGTGTTTTATTTCTGGTTAGCGATAACATTAAGGGTAGATGTAGATTATACAAAATATAATGCTGTCCATTTACGATTAATAGTGTATTGTACTTACATATTAGGTATAGTCCTTCATTGTTGGACTGCTGTGTTCTACAACCGTGCCCAGTAATTGCTCTGGTGACAAAACGTGCTATTCCCGAAACTCGAGAGAACTGCCAGCTATAAAAGTCACATGCCCGCCCGGGCTTATTATGGCTATAACAATTTAAGGAAGCCAAAAGGGTGGCACAGAATTTCGACGAAAAGTTTTGTTTGTATCTTAGTGTCCTGCATTGTTTTATAAACAATGTTTACACCAGTAACTTTACGGTCCACTTGTTTTATTGTCGTTCAACTCCAATACTATTATTTGCCATTGGACAATTTGGCTTTAAGATGTTATAAAAATAACCCAAAGTTTCGCTTTCTGTCAATAAGACATTATATGGACTTTGTAAATTAACTTTCGCTTACAACTTTTGTATTTTAAAAGTAATTTTCTATTTTTGGACACTATTTTCTTAGAAATGCCAAATTTTATTTAAGCTGTGAAATTCGTCCTTGAATTCTTTTAATGGTTTCTGGTATTTACGTAAATACAACACATCATCAAATTTGATTTGACAGAATACATAGACCCAATAGAACACCGATTCCTGCCAAGGATGATTAGGCCATAGAAATTAAAAAACATCCTAATTTCAAAAGAGAAGATGGTTGGGCGTTACTACCTACTTGGGATCCGGTAATTGATAAAATTAAATTCAAGACCAATCATACCACTATGCGACATCAAGACACCGTGAGCTCATTCTGCGTAGATCGAACCAAAAATTAATAGTTATGAAACTGACGGTAGTCGGGTTAACTATGATATCAGGATATCAAACACCACAGACCCTCGTAACCACGTCGGGTTTAAAAAGCTAATTAAACGCAATAAAATCCGTAAACAATAGTATCATTTGAATTTTTTTCGCTACACCTATAAATTCAAAAAAAATCTGCGATAAAATCAAATCGCAGTTATTTTGGACATAGTTTCGTTAATCAAGACATGTTTAACAAAGAGAATTACTACACACGGAATTGTTGTGAAATATCTTTATGGCATAGCGCATGTGGTCCCTGAACCTATTCACTAGTCTGTGAGATCTTGTCCGTCATAATTCAGTCGCCAGAACCACACTAGAACATTCGCCCATACACCGTATATTTCCCCAAACTTGGCTCAAACACAATGGATTTGTGTGAACAGTTTGAAAACTATATCAGAACTAAATATTATTTTAGAAGTAAACCTAGAAGAAGTTTCAAATCCCATATCTCGAGAGAGTAATCAGTTACATCGAGATAAATGACTAAGAAAAATGAGTAAATACACAACAAATGTTGAAATTAGTTTAATTTAATTGTTAATGGATTTTATAGCGTTTATTTAATATTTTAATCCCAACTTTTTAGAGGCTCTACATTACCGCTGAATCTCACCATAATTTTTTACAGTTACCTAACGTGGAGAAATCTCTACAGCGTAAACAGGAAGTAATAATATTCTAGATAACCCCAGCATTATATCATATTTGAAAGACATCAAATCCTTGCAAAAGCTAGAGCTACCCAGGTTCAATCCCTATTTTTTTTTAATAGCAATCAGAGACCTACGTCCCTAAAGTTCGCCAACGCGCTCTAGAGCAGCGAGGCGGATATTTCCTGGCTCCAAAACCCTCTCGAGGCCTTTGCCGTGCAGCGGATCATTTACATGCTGCTTGTTTACGTTGCCATTTAGGCCAATCCTTCTCCTATGTGTGTCCTGCATTAGACTTTTTAAACGCTGCATAAAGGATAAGCAATTTTGGTTTTTTTCTTTTATCCTAGAATTTTGCATATATAATAATTACAATGATAAATTCTATATTCAATTAATAATCTAACGGTTTACTAATTGGTCTTGGATCTCTCACAGAAAACATTCAAATAAATTAAGTGTTCACTGTAAGGACGGAGAAAAAGACTAAAGAGTATATACATAAGTAATTTCCAATTATAAATATTAATGATCTATATTGGAGTGCTTGGTCTTATTTAGTTTTTTCTAAAAGTAATTTCATCACACACTTGTTATTTACCAGGCATTCCACCATGAATCCTATTTTTCCTTTCACTTTAGACTTTCCGCCATAAATTTATGGCTACTGACGACACCATTAAGTAGACATAGCATTAACTAACTCCGCATACTACGACTAATGGATGATAAATCGCAAATAGTATGATATCATACTCATTCATTCCGATTATGTAAGCATAATTTATGGAAAGTAATAAACATATACGTGTTTATTACTTTCTGTAACGTCTAAGCAAATTAAAAACAAAACCACTTCTTAAAAAAATAATATCGGATAGTTCTTTAAAATTTTATTGAGCTTCCTTAATTAACTTTCTCATACCATGAACCCACGACATTATAAATAAATTGAAAGAATCTTATTTTCATCATAATCAAGACTAAACAACTCCTGATTAACAGTAATCTCGGGTGCACGTCAACACAGAGACCGCACGATGCAATCGGCGTTTTTAAATGCTTAAAAATGTATTACATTTAATAAAAGCTAATTAAGGGTCTATTTCAAAACATTTACTTGGTCTACGGTCCCTTCTCAATTTACAAATTGCCGTCGTATTCGAGCCGGTTCGGTCTTGGGCTCGTTAATACCGGACTAATGGCTACCCAATAAACTTTAAACGAGACCTTATACGGCGATGTCTTACGGTTATTTTTAAATGTGAAAATTGTTACGCTGCAAGGTTTGCGTACACCAGCTGCCTAACAATAAAGTGGTGTCTCAACTCAAATTATATGATGAGGACTTGTTAAATTTGTAAGATGCCGTAATTGTTTTTAGTGTACCGACGACTTCTAAATTGGAAGCTAATTAAGTAATTACTTGTTTCCATGTCTAAAGATATTAACTAAAATAAAGAGATGTAGGAATATTGTTATATAACTATGTCACAATGTAGCGTACTTAAGACATCGAAGATGTCGTGCAGAGAAAAATGTTAATTGAGTAACTTTTATTATATATAACAATTTAATTAATTTTGGTCAGCACAGCACAAAATCGACCGATACACTAATAATATATTCAGATATTACTGGAAAAAATAATGATATTTAATTGTATTATCAAATTATGTACATTGCTTTTCCATAGAAGATTTAGTGAAAAATCCAATTAAAATAAAAAAAATGCTAATTTTAAGTAGTCATAGTCGGCAGGCTGAAGCTTCAGGTCAGGCAATAACAGTCCAAGGATTGTACGCAACGATGGCGTTTTCTGGGACGGATATTAATTTGTCCCAGCCAAATATAGAGCAATAGCTGACGGAGCGCAAAGAAAACCTGAAGCAAAGGATCGCGGCTTGAGGGAAGCGCATTCGGCGATTTACCGAGAGGTCAACGCGATTTAACCAGAATCGTGTCTTCCAGAGTGACCAGAAGAGGCTCTACAAATCATTGGAGCTACCTGGAATATGTGGAACGGGTCAAGGGCCTAATCAGGCCGACACAGTCGCCTTCTGGCACAGCCTGTGGTCAGAACCCGCATACCACAGCGAAGGTCCATAAACGGAACCTGTAGTATTTGCCGAGTGGTATCAGACGACGTAGCTAGAGCGATCCGTAGAGCCCCGAACTGGAAAAGTCCAGGACACGACTGGCTACATCACTACTGGTTAAAGGGGTTCATGGTGTGTTACGCTGTGCTCGCCCGGCAGTTCCAAGAGGCTCTCGTCCAGAAGTGGCTCCCGAGTCTCTTCACCACTGGGATCACTCATTTGGTTCCTAAAGAGATCAAGGGAAATTATGTAGGCTTATGTAATAACTTAATAAATGTAATTTTATACATTTTAAGAGCAGTTTGTTACCTGATGTGAATAAATTAATAGTTAAATTATTTATTAACAATACTATTTTCTATTTTCTTACCTGAATTTCTAATCTGTTATTAGTTTATATTCTATTTCAAATATTAACGGACAATGATGTTGCTGACTGTACACTATTCGACCAGCATATTGTAATAGTATTACCGTATTGATGATTAAAAAGAACCGGACAATCCATGCTCACCCTTATAAATTAAGGAGTCTTTGAGTAGAACACAATTAAATTAAGGAAATTACGACCACAATACATTGTAAAACAATAAATCCCACAATAGCATTCGGCATCACGCCCTGTTAATTACTGAGTTACTTTCCAAGTTTCGTCCAAAAGTCGCTTTTTACAAATACTGAAGGCAAGGAAGTTAAAGTGCCAGTAGCATGTTAATTTTGATTAAATATATTAAATGATTATTTTAAAATTTTCGTGGCATAGTACCAAAAACTATAAAATAAATAGGTTTGTACATAATCATGTTTAAACGCAAAGATATTTTGGATGAAAGGCGTATTGTAAAAAAATGTATTTGAGGATAAGTATGAAATAATTTTAAAAAACGTTGCAAAATATATTATTCTTCGATTTCCTCTAATGTGTGAGATTTAAATAAAGTTTTATTCATAGATTAAAGAAGGTTCAACAAAGATATAAAATAAAAATGTTTGCTGAAATGTGCGCTAAACGAGACTATAATGTATAAACTACTAGAGTATTGTAAAAAGGCAAATAATGTCAGTAGTCCTAAGCTTATCATCCCAAAGTCGCTGGGCCATATCTCAAGATAACCATCTTGTATACCTTGTTCAATTGAGTCGATCCCACAATCAAAATCGCTTCCAATTGTCCGACAAGTGGCGGTAGAATGTTTTCGAAAGAAGACCTTATAAATCTCCTTAATTTATATCCGTAAAACATAATAAGAGGAAAATGTTATTCTCTATACTATAGGACAGTCTCCCGGTTGCCTCTCCGTGTTATTTATAGCCCACACTTCTTCGGCATCAAGCATCTATAAAAGTAAATAAAGTTCATGAAATAGCTATAAATCTAATACAAAGAGGACGGTATACTCTATGTCCCAGGAACGGCGAGCTTTTGGTGAGGTATGGCAATATTTCTGACTCTCCGTTTGAATTATAAATTCTGGTACAATAAAGACCAGTCGTGCTAAATGTTTTCATAAAGAATACACTAGACGATTTATGAGAAGCGCCTTCTATATTAGGACTGAGAATATTGAATAGTTTTAGTGTGTGTGAACTAAGAAGTTGCTCAATCTTTCTATTTGTTTCTTTCGTCCAAAAAAAGATAACAGACTTGTTAAGTGAAATGTTTGTGATCCAATAATTTTGTTGTTAGTTATTTTAGTTAGGTCCATAGTTAATTGGCAAGAAACATTTAAATAAGTGGAAGTAGTAACTGTAAATTATTATTAATTTACTTTATAATTTAATCTGCAGGCTTTAGTTATTTATTTCATTGATAGCATAAAATCTCCTACCCTTGGAACTTCCTCCGCTATGAGTTTTCTCGTGTAAGGATTGAGCCCAATTTCAAGACAGTTTTTCAAACTTTTACTGTTATAATTACATACACCAACCTTTTTTGGGAAA
This sequence comes from Bhutanitis thaidina, assembly GCA_029286595.1. Classification (NCBI taxonomy): domain Eukaryota; kingdom Metazoa; phylum Arthropoda; class Insecta; order Lepidoptera; family Papilionidae; genus Bhutanitis; species Bhutanitis thaidina. The sequence goes on along the minus strand of JAGSMS010000006.1, from coordinate 10,180,265 downwards.
TATATACTTTTATACACATGATTTACATTCTTAATTATCGTTTTTATCATTACACACTGTGACAAATCGGGGGATTGTGGCCTTAATAGCCGTGGTTAACTGTCCATAGGTTACTAACCCAACAAACCGAGACCGGCCTGGCTTAGCAGGACGCGCCGGCCTGACGTGTGCGATCCGAGTGGAATTAGCGAGCCCACTTCGAATGCGTGTTGGTGGACAAGATAGATAGGATTAGCATCGTACAGTAGTCACCAAGTAGTCGTGGATAGACTACTTGGTGACTACTGTAGTTGTATTTTATCAGTTACCCTAGATCTGTTGGGGATATAATCATTGCAGATTCTATCTCGAAAATAAAACTATATCCAGCATTTGCCATCTTACGATTATAAAGAAACTACAAACAAATGTTTAATCAATTGTTTTTGCAGTAAAAAATTAACACATTTTATAATAAATTAGTATTTTTAACAGCATTTTCTCAATAATAATATCTATAGTTGTCACAATAATTATACCCATCTTCAGTTAGTACACGATGTCTACCTATATTAGCAAATATAGAATCGATACCTAAATGAATAATCCAGATATATATATAACTGCAGTATACTGTCTTGCAATGTACTGTACTGCATTGTACAGAAACTTCAAACATGCGAAGATATTATCAATGTTCACCCAACAAGAAACATAATTTATAGTACATCTACGGACCGCGCCAGCTTCGCACGGACAGATCTGTAACATATAAACTGAATGTGACCGTGTTAGATACATATGAACCTTCTTCATGAAATGTTTACAACGATGGTAAAGACCGCATTGAAATCCACTGAGATATTCAGAAGTTATTAGCGAATACAAACGCGTATTGAGACTTTGTTTTACACTATTTAAAGATAAAGATTAACTGTATTTTTGTTTTGCTGCCCTTACTACATATTTTTGAGACTAAATTATCCTGCTTAACCCCAATCAATAAGGGATCGATTTATGTAATTATTTAACACAACCCGGCGATACCAAATATCACACCTTTAAAGCACAAATTAAGAGTCTCACTCTCCTTAACGTGGCTTCACCGCAGGAAGGAATGGCTAACAGCCGCTAACAAGGCATCATTATAAGGATGTCGAATTCATGTTTTGTATATCGATATTTTTTGTTTCTTTTTGTAAATGTTAATGGTACTGCGTTATAATTCAAATCATGATCAGTGATCTTATGTGTATCTTAGTTGTGTTATGTGATGTATTCCTACATCGTTGACTTAAACAACATAATCATCATTATTATTTTGAACAAACGCTCACATAATTTTCAAACTTGTTAACTAATTGTTAAACTACATTGTAATATTTTATGTAAAACGTTACTACTACTTTTGATATTTTCTTATTAATTCGTCTTGCAAGTGAGGAGCTACTGCGATTGATTAATTTATTTCACCATAACGCGTCGAATAAAAAACCTTACTACGTGTGATATATTTACAAGTATTATTAATTGTATACTTATTGATTTTTTATAATATTTACGTGAAAAATATCGATATATAGTATCGAACTCGTAGAATCTCCCATCCTTATTGACGTTTAGGCAGGTGTGGTGAAACACACAGACAAAAGCCGGTCCGCATCATTATGCTGTCTTGTTACCGACGCTTGCGCATCCTAACCGAAGCGCGATATAATTCAAGACGTGTAATTACTTAAGATACTAATTGAGTTTCTCCTTATGAAGTACCAAGATATGTTAAACTTAAAAGGCAATACTTTTTTAATGAAATGAGTTAACACTTAAAGTCAAAGTTATAAATGGGTAAGGAATCGTTTTTGAAGGGTTGTTGGCTATGAATAGTTATAGTGCATACGTCTTATATTTCATACTAAGCAAATAATGAGTTTGATACTGCCGACACTACCACAATTGTTGATAGTAATTTTAAGAGTTGATAAGAGCGAAATATTTAAAGAAAACATTTCTAAAACATTAGCAGTTCTCCAAGTACTAAAACATGTCCTTGATTGACTACGATGATGAATCAGTTTAATCACAAAACATCTGTTTTTTTTTTAACTTAATATCTATGAATTGTGATAATTCTTTTAAATCTTTTATTTCTGATACTAGTACCAGTTAAAATGGTTGGTTTTAAAAATGAATAGTTTTTTTAAATTTCAAACTTTTTTGTTTACGTCTTGTACTTTAGGTTGAGATCAGAAATTGTAATTCATGGCTCAATTTTAATGGAACGCAAGTCAAGCTTTCGTTTCGATGAACTCATCAAAGTAGAGCTTCAGACATTATCACATTAGTGTGGTCAGCCGATAATTAACTGCTTCGTCCATGGGCGTTCACATATACATCATTTATGTTTAAGATGTTACATGGAATTACTAAACCCGGCAAGATCGAGTTAATCGTCTCGAACTGTTAATTTCGGAGATCTTTTATCCGTATTAGTTTTTCTTGAGATTTTTTCACTATAATTGATTATTTACAATTTCATTCATTTTAATTCTCAGCATTGCATGTTAAACACATAAATATTTTGACAGACACCTTTCTTAAATTTCTTAACTAATCTGCGATTTAATATATGTATGCGTTAATGCATATTTACCATCATCGTCATCATCATTACAAGTCCACTGCTGAACATAGGCTTCCCCCAAAGATTTTCCACAAAGCTCGGTTCTGAGCCACCTGCATCCATCCGGTTCCCGCAGCACTGCGCAGGTTGTCACTCCAGGTTCGTCTTCTGCGAGCTATGTGGCCGACCCAATACCACTTCAGCTTGCTGATCTTTACGGCTATATCGGTTATCCTAGTTCTGCTGCGGACATCGTCATTGCAATATGAGCCTATTGTTCCTAATAACAACCGGTATTGATGTGACATGGACGTTAGACATGATCTTCGTCTTGTCCATATTCATCTTAAGACCAACCTGTTGGGAGATACTATTGAGGTCATTGAGCATAGTGCTTGTCAACAGTCATTTTTTTTAATCTTCTTCCGTCTCGTAAGAAGCTACCTCTGACTGAGAAGAAACTGACGAAAGAAACTCTGTAGGTATGCTTGGGTTACTATCATCCAAGTTTTCATTTATATTAATAAACCTTTTATTAGTCGAATGCCAAAGCTTCGTTAGCTAGCCAGCAGGATGCACCACGATCATTCAATGTTTGTATTTAGCCATTAGCCTAGTAAGGTCTGGCACGTATACATTGAAAATAACATAACGTTAAAAATTAATAACTTAAACATTTATTTAACAAAGTCCTGTTAGGATTGCCGCAAATTTAACTACTGAAACAAATTAAACTTACCAAGCTTCGCCAACAAGTATCGTCGTGAGTTCTATATTTACTTTATAAAGTAGCGATTTTAAACCAAAGATCCATTAAATTACATCCTAAGGTAACGTATACAAACAATTCTATTACTACAAAAAAATCGAAATTTAGTGAAGAAATTTTTATTATTTTGAATAAAAAAATAACAAAAGAAAATAAATAGTCACACCCAGATTTTCGGGAAACATAATACGTTTTATTTAAAATTCATTGCAGCAGAAGCGTATGATTAGCAGTTGACTTATGAGAGGATGATCATAATTCCTCCTTAAAACACAAATAATTTATGACAAATGACTGACAAAAACTTTGGACATAAATCAATAAATTAAATCAGAGGTCATCATATTTAAGTCGTTTCAATCCACTTTTCACAAAAACTTATTTAGAGCAACGTGGTGGATAGGTGGTGAGCCTGTCGCCGTCATAGTGTCCCGGCAAATCGCATATAAGAGACTCAATGGTACGACTTAGGATGAAAATCGAGTATCCTGAATCGAAGGTAGACTTAAAATTAACTATTTTAATTTTGACGCGTGGGACATAATTTGCTCCAGAGATTAAGTCCCACATATTTCTGGGCATACTAATACCTTCTTGATTATCTTATGTTTTGATAGCATATGTTTTTATGTCAGTGTCAAAAGATCATGACATCGATATATAGTTGTATCATCAAATATAATCGTATTAAAATTTGGATATTAAAATCCAGTTTTAAAAAAATGCTGTTTCGGAGAATAATTGGCCAAGAATACCAATTTCAAATTCTTTTAAACTTTTTTATTTAAAGCAATTGGAACTGATTTTTCATTTATTTACATAGACTTCATAGTTATATTGCGTTTAGTTTTTTTATGCAGCGTACGAAAATCCGCTCGTTTCAGCCCGAGGCTGTCTAAAAGTCGTCTAAAAATGTCTAAGCCCTAAATTGGGCTCTAATTGAACACGCTCTGTGTAAACTTGTCTCTTTCTCGTACTTATAACAATTATGGTAATCTCGTCTATACTAATAACAAAACTTATACTAATAATAAAACTTAAACGAAACTAAATCTGTACACTAAAAATTTTGTCTGAAACTAGAAATATTGATTTTGGTAAAATAAATTGTATATATTTTTTAATTTGCAAACGGATGCGAAGTTCTGTAATAAAAAAAAACAAAAACAGTAAAGCATTTTGCTGTTTGAAAGAAAGAAGAAGAAATTTAAATATTTCAAACAAGAAGGATAAGTTGAAATGGACAATTACGTTACGCATCGCAAGATTTCTCCGCCGTCCCGTAGCCAGATTCGCTCAATTTCAATTGCAAAATCGCGTTGAAAACTCTTTCAACGTAAATGTTTGCTGCTGGAGAAGCCACTTTTAAAAAACTACTATGAAAAGTAGTTTCCTAGTTTTGCGGGCACGTTATTACAGGTTAAGAATTATGTAGATGCGGCTAAAAACTGCAAAACGATAAATTTCATAAATTTATTTAATTTTTTTCAAACCCTTTGCAGCTTTGTATTATATTTTGTGTACATGTCTATGAAGACGGGACGTAACATGATATCTTCTTCCGAATTACAAGCTCACGTGCTTGTGGCGAAGCGTGCTTACAAACAAACGAGGCTCTGGCGACCGAATAATTGAATATCCATCCAAATTTGCCGAATCCAAATCCCACAGACCAGTAATTGGATAGCAACATCATTAGCGCGAGAGTACCGGCAACCTGCTTACCAAACGTAGTGAACATGGGCAATCCAAAACCAAGCCAAACAAAATGCAAATTGGCATTTGCTGGCGCTTTCTTCTCCTTTTTTTTTCATACGAGGCGTATGTGCAGCAGTTAAAAAATAGGTATATGTTGTCGTGTTTAGCTCTTGTGTATATGCCAGATTGCACGCTGTGCAGGAGAAATAAACATTTGGATATAAGAAGGAGAATTAATGAAAGCATATAAGAAGGATGAAAAAAGAATTGTAAGAAGAAGAAAAACAAAGGATAAAAAAAAATTAACATCACCATGCTAGCAAGATTAGCAGTATCGAGTAGAGCCAAGCTGCAGTATGTAGCTGGGAGTAGCATGAATGGGTCGGGTCAGCTTGATCAAAAAAGCCTACCGCTCGCAGATTTAGTTTTAGTGAGTATCAGCATCGGAGACTTATTTACCTGTAACGTTGCATTCCAACTTAGTTCGGAAGGGTGATAATGCTTTTATACCTTGATTATCTGCTGGAAAGGGTTGCAAATGTCCGTAGGCAGCAGTGATCACTTACCATCTGAACTGTGTGTTAAAAAAGTATATCACGAATTTGTGTTAATAAGTTATATTGCAAAACATAAATTTCTTATCCATATATTTCTAAGCACTGTACGCGAAACGCATAAATAATACGTTGGTCGTTGCACGCTGTATCTTGTGCACGTGAAACTCATAACATTCATAAAATGATTACGTGAGAAGAACCAACTCGACCTAGCGTACTGGATACACTGGCTGTATTCCAACTTGCGACACAGTATCATTCCGCATTCGTTATCGCTCCCCGTAACCACTACTAATGTGACTTTGTGAACGCAACACACAGTTGATATGAAAAGTGTATAATTATGTTAATTATTTTTACATGTACTGACTCATCATCTTATCTCAACCTTCAATTTCTTTTTTATTAAAATATTTTATCAAGACTGTATTTATGATAGAAGTATTTTGAGTTTTATTAATATAACTAACGGTTTACAGTTTCCCGTCCTCATGTTGGGGATGGTACTGAATAAAATAATTAGATTTACTCTATTTAAATTATTTAAAAATCATTTTATAGGTTAGGTTAACATGTTATATATACCAAAAGGCCATATTATTATTTATTTTGGGGCGTTTCTGTATATTCTCATCTGGTTGGAATGTATATATAAATACGTATAGATACAAATAATACCATAAAATAAATAATATTTAATAAATTTTATGTATATTATAAAATGTATATATTATTATTATTACATTTTATGAGAATTATATCTCACGACATAATTTATTAAAACATGTCTTATCTGTAATTTCACTCTACTTTATAATTAAATTACACCTTTCAATCGCACTGACCAAAATTTATAGGTGTTTTAATTTAATGTTAATTTAATTACTATTTGGGTTGAATAGTCCTTAAATTCGGACAGCGGTCAGGCAAATTGAGGCAAGCAATAATATGCCCTATTAAAATTACAATTGAAGCTATAGCTTGAATTTTGTTTTATCTTACTGTTAGTAATATTATTAGTACTGCTGATGCTTTTAACGAAAGGTTCGCATAATTCTTTTGTTTCCGTTGCATATGCAAATGTATACAAATTCGAACTCATTACGGTCTATTTTACTTCGTTCGTTGTAAATTACTTTATCATTTCCGAAAATATTGTTTGAAAATCTTCGTAACCACGAATGTTTAAATGCTTTATTTAGATCTGTATTTTCTTTGTAGAGAATTTAAATTAGCCATGGAATTTATTAGAAATTTATGATAATAGCTTTGATTGTCAAGAAATTTTTGATGGCTTGTTAAGGATGTACACTTTTATTAATTTACTTGAGTCCTGATTAGACAGATCCGTAATATTTCAGTTACATCACACTTAAAATATTTGATTGTATTGAGTTTAGTTTTCTCTGGTATCATTTTAATGTACCAGTAAATTAATGCAGTGCTGCTTCATCAAAATCAAAAATCAAAAGGTAATTGTTTTAATCTACCACCGTTTCGTAATGAGGTTGATCTCTGACGGAGAAGAACGTATAGTTCTCCATGGGTAGGATACCTACGGAGGCTGCTTTAGTTGTATTTTTTTTAATAATAATGTTTCATATTATTACAATACAGCTTTTAGAAACAGCTCGGATGTTATCAACTCATTCACAGGGGTTATTATCATCCATGTATTCCTTTATATTAATGATAACCCTTTTTTATAAAGTACAATTTCAAAGTATCGCAGAGTTCTTTGAAGCACTTTTGCTTCATTAATGTGAGTGTCCTTAGTTATATTCTAGAAGTTTATTTATTTAGAGCATTCTCAAACAAAGCTCGTTCCCATTTCACGGCGTAAATATCGGAGTCAAGGGACTTCTTTGTTTCAAACCCCCATTTAGCGGCGAGTGCCCGCGGGGATCTCACCGTCAACTCTATTAAGCAAAAAATTAAGAAATATAAAAGCAAATAAAAAGGAAAATTAAACGCCAAGACTAGCGTTCCAGCTATTCAGTTGCTTATAAAAGTGTTTAATTAAACTGTTGTTATTGATGGGGTCGCCGCGAGATGGCGCTTAATCAACAGCTGTACGGCTCGCGTTTATTTCGACTTTATTTTTAATTCGACTTAATTGCCAAAGTTACGACGCTGTTCAGCCTTAGGACTCGGACGTTTTATGCACGGTGACTTTATGTGCGTTCACCTTAAGTCGACTTCGATCTTAATTACCAAAAATACATCTGGTCAGTAAAGGCATAGTCTCAATTGTACGCTCTGTGGAATTGGTAAATGAGAAGGCATTTTCGAATTATGCAAAATTTTGAGTTTCAATTAAATGTAGAAGCGTTCCTTATTTATAAACCTTTGTCTAGCAACGGCAAACTTTACGATGCTAATTTATTTTGTGATTTTTTATTAGATTAAGTGATTAGTGATAATGTGATACATATAAACTTGATGCATTCTGTCTTAGTCCAACTATAAAACAGTAAATAGAAACTGAAACGCTGCTATGTCAAAGAGATGTAAGTATTGGTGAAGTCATAGACTAATGACTTTATTTTTAAGTAGCATCTATGAGACGATGCTGGTATTGTGATGGTTACTACGACTGCATCTATGATTTTTTGGGAAAGTGTTGAAGGATCGTCTATTCTTACCAAATAAGGTTTCTGATGCATACCGAAAAAGACAGAAATAATTAGCCTGCGTCAGTGTTTAACTGTGAAATAAATGTGGGTATCTAAAGAAGCTATTGCGGTACTTAAAATCAAGCTAGCGTCCCGTAAAACAAATTGCAATACTGTACATTTTAATAATTTCTCCACTAATAACAAAATTACGAAAATTCAGTTACGAAGTTATAATACGCGGACCTTAAGTTTTCATTTCCACGGAACAAATTATTCTTACTGAAATAAACCGTAGATAAAACTAAAATTCAATGGTTTAGGTTGCTACAATTAACGAGAAAAGTGATCAAAAGAAGCGAATTCGCTTGTTAATTTAAATTTTTTATGTGAATGAATCACAGCCGAGACTAAATACTTGGTCGCGCATCTATTTATTTTCAAATCCATGGGACGTTAAAGTGAGATAGGGCTCTAAGTGTTCTAGACGCTTCTCCGCGAAGACAATAGTTGCACAAGAATGTAATTGAAATGTCAGCCTTAATTTGTAACTTCGTTTTAAGACTCCGCGCTGCCACCCAAACGTTAGTAAGAATGCGCTTCCATTAATTTAAATTATTTTGTTGGGGTGTTGTAATTTGTTTGTACGTTATGTCCCGATTCGCACCTTCTGCGTTTTGTTTAGGAATTTATGACTGTATACAAATTAGAATATTATATTAAGAGTGAAAGAAGACTATTCGACGGGATGGTATTGCTAATGATTAATCATATATGTTAGAAATATGATGTATCTAGACTGCAATGAGTAGGCTCGAAAAGAAAACAAAACTGTGGTTGTTTTCCTTTTTTTTTATTCTTTACGATGAAGGACACATTTTATTATAATCACACGTAACTATTTTTATTATCTGCTATTATCTGAAAATAAATTATGACAGAAAAATGTAAGATACCAGTTTGGCCGATCCATATCTGACCACTTTTATGAAATCGGGTCTTAGTTTATATCCTGTTAGTTTTTGTCTTCTCTGGAAATAATTGTCACTTTTGAATGTGCTGTCGAATGAAGGGTAAGTGAAAAATATTGTAAATAAAATTCCGGCCGTTAAACTAATTAATATTTGTGTTAAATAAATATTCTATGTTTCTCAGAAATGTGTTATAAATTGATTTAAAGAAATCATATTTTTCATTAGAGCCGATTAGACGTGTTTCTTAATATACAAAAACAAAATAAATTTGGTGGACTTAGTTTTATTACAAATTATCTCATACTCGAACTCCGTTTTATAATACTACCTTTATAATACATTACATACATACAAAAAAATGTACTGCGGCTATATAATTTTCTTTACTTTGTTTAATGTTTCGTTCACAATCAAAACACTGTAATCAAGCCTTAACGTGCTTAATGCTCAAATCTCACACAGCCGACTATTTAAAAATTAACGTAGAGTTATACTTCGGAGCTTATCCGCAAATGAGTCTAATTTGTTTTCATATAAGTATATATAAATTACCGGGAGCGATATTCTGAGGAAACCACACAAACATTATTTTTGCCTTTCACCATATCAGTAACGTCAATTACATGTCTCACGTGATATTAAATGTCAAATAAACTGAAACAATTCCGATATATAGAATATAGATGAAGAATTGAATAATTTACTTCATATTGTGATTTTCGATATTAATTATGCTATTTCCAAGTATTTACTCTAAATGAAACATTTAACAGACCTACAAACAATCCAAATGTTTTTATGTTCATAGTTTATTATAATTTTTATTTAATATACTTTACAACCTTTTATATAATATTTGTCCTAAATAGGAGTCATGTTATATTTTTGTATTATTATAACAAATTACGAACCAGCTTACCAATCTTTTTCTACTTAAATTCTCATTTTCGGGTGAATTACCACACTCACTACGTTTTGCGGTGAATGCACAATATACAATTGCGGTTGTGCATTATGATCCGACATTAATTACGTAATTAAATGAAAGATTTAATCGATTGTTCGATTCAGTTGTGGCGGCGCTCTTCGAACTATCGATTATTGAGTCGTATAAGTATTTCGATGTTATTTAATTTATAGTAACTCTATTGGTATATAAATCTCTAATTCACCGAGGGCCTTATTCGCTGTGTCACAAAAATCACAAAAAATCTGTGTGCGGTGACAAATTGAATTAAATTTCATACCGTGTTAATATCATAAATATTAACATGGTTTCGTTTATCCAAAGCACCACCAATAGGTCACCAAATCACCAATAATGAAACCAAGTCTTGATCGTGAAAAAAAAACACGGTAAGACTTTATTGAGCAATGACTTCACGCGATATTTTCGTTTTTTTTAGAGTGGACATAAGACAATAGCCATGATCAAATAGGAGTGACACTAAAAATTATAAGTTACATAAAATCGTTGCTTTGGAAATAAATACCCTCGTATCTTTTTCTTATGTAAAGTCATAATATAATTCGTATAAAAGTCATAATATAGTCATAATATAATTCATGTAAGGAAGCTGAGAATAATTTATTTCATAAATCAAATATAATATTCAAAAAAAGCTCTCACGACCTAATAAAGGGGTGATCAGAGATTTTTTTTCTTTTCAACCACTTTTCACCAGAGCTTATTTGCGACAAAGTAAATAGTGGAGAGCCTTTCGTCGAAACCAACGTCACGAATTGTACATAAGTTTCGAAACTCTTTGATACGAGCCCACCACATAAGAGATCGAACGCCGATGTTGTCGTGGCTGTTTATACTATTTTATAATTTAGCCGTGATGTTGTAGTAGTAGTAGTAGGTGTATGAATCCGCCACTTCTTTTTATCTCGTGGGTGTCGAAGCGCAGAAGCGACTAAGTGAACTTCCGGTGAGGCTCGCCACCTGTCACGGTTAAATAAAATTAAGAATAGTCTAGTATTTGTTCTATGTATAGTCCCGTCATCGCAGTTGCTATATTTAAGTATCTTAACTTTATACATACCGAAAATTGCTAAATGTGTAAAAAAAATCAATTTGCTTCATTATGAAGTGCTATAATGACCTTTTTATTCATGACATGTTTTAGCTAAACGATACACTTCTCACTTCGTTTTTAATACTAATTATTAAAATTAGAAATAACGTAAAAAAATTGTCATTAGAACAACTTTCCGCAATAACAGAGATAATCGCTAACAAATAACACTCTAATGTGACTACAGTTCACAAACACGATCACGATTCGTTTTCGTTACATGCATCGCTTTGTTTTCTAGCCCTATAATGAACTGCATTTACGTAGCGGTCGTAAAGAATACAAAGTTATTCGACGGCATTAAGTTAGATTCATCAAAAATAATATCCATGTGTGTAACTTTCGCTTGGAATAAAATGATAGTCACGATAAACACAAGCTGTAAGCCAAATTAGCCATAATATTATACATGGAATATGATATAGTGCTGCCAATAATAAGGCCGAGCTCTGACCTGCGCTATTACCGAAATTGTTCGCATTTAATGTGTGAACCAAGCCAGTGATTTTTGAGAGGAGATTAAAGCAGCGCGGAGGTTGTAAACGTAATATTTTGTAAATTATTTTTGTATGCCATTACATTTCTAAGCATGTTAAATTGGTCATTGGGTAGAATTCTAGAAGAGTATAATATGTTTATAATATTGAAACTTGTTAATGACTGAACTACTACCCGATATAAAGATAAGTCGAGTATCATTGGACACAAAAATATGAAAACGACTAAATGCATGGTAGTTTATCTCGAACATTAATGGGAACTGACTTGTTTTCGCTATGGCATCGCATGCATGCGAAGATTGATGAAAGTGGAAGAAGCGAAAGACGTATGTCAGGACAGTAGCAAGTGGAAGAAGATTGTCTCTGCCTACCCCGTTGAGAACAAGGCGTGAATATATATTTACATACATAATCATGGTTATGGCTGAAATCGATACCCAATTTTATACATTTCACTACTACAGTACTGAAGAAAAATTATTCAGCTTTTGATTCATATAACATTGATCAATACCAATTGTACACCACTACCACCACCATAATTACACAAAGTAAAACGTTATAGCAGAGTACAGCTTCGGTCAATAACCCAGACACTGGACTTCAAGCCCATCCAATAGTCTCGTAAGTCGAAAAGTCCAAATATAATATTAGGAAAAATTTTTCTTTCCCAAAAATTATTATATAAAATATTAAGAACAGCTATATTTACCTTATATTATCATATTTGTATTTACCATGTAACATTTGGAGCTAAAATAATTTAATATGCTAGCGTACGCTAGATAACAAGCTCGCATTAAGCCAAGTGCACACGTGTACAAGCAACTATAGGCGGTGTTACGTTGCATGGCGACAATAATTTAACGTCAGAGGCACTTGCATTGAAACCGCAGTACAATTTAAGACCTATGCAATAAGGGAGCCTGCATTGTCTGTTAGTAGCTCAGGTTACCCGCATCCATACACTACGCTTTAATGTAAATTCACAGCCTATGTGATAATATTAAGCTTTTGCCATTTTGCGTAATGACATTCACACATCTTTTCACTTTCGACGCTTCACGAATTGTATAAGGGAGTGGCTGAGAAACCTAAACAAAATCGACAATACATCATTCTTCTGCGACGAAAGTGATTGTTTGCGTAGAGAAGTAAAAGTTATTTCTATTATTTTTAACAAAGCTTGTTTATGAAACTTTTATTGTTCGTGGTGAATATTCATTTGCCGAAGTGAAACTAGTTTACAACGGTTCTTTGATTATTGTACTTACATAATTGTGAAGAAGAAGAAAAAGTATATTTGAATGGGAGCTATTGGAATAAGGATTAGACAAATTGCTGTCGCTGTCATTTTGTACGTGTTAGAGCAAAGTGGCAGCTTTTGCTGCTGCTCGAATGAGCCGGCTCTACCTGAATAGTACCACGGCCTCGTAGAATACCGGCGTGAACCAGGGACATCTTATGCATCTACTTTTCGTTCGCTGAGTGAGGTTACCGGAGGTCCACTCACCCTCCCCTCCTTATCCTCCCTCCCAACTCCCAAACACCATTAAAGGCCGGCAACGCACATGCAGCTCCTATGGTGTTGCAGACTTACTCGCGCAACGGTAATCACTTACCATCAAGTAAACCGCTTGCTCGTTTGCCGTCTTTTCCATAAAAAAAGAAATTTAATGTCTATTGTTATTTTGCAACTTTATTCTACTCTAGAATCATAACCTCACCCCTCGTTCGTCAGTCCTTTTGTTGGTATGGAATGCAAAAAAATTAAAAGTATTTACTAACTTATTTAAAAGTATTTATTTAGTAGTTTTTTAACGTTGATAGGTAACTAATGGTTTTATGATAATTGTGATAAGTTCTGTTACAAATATCTAGAGCTGACTATTACCACATAAAACAGCATTAGTTTCTTTTGTTTCCTTATTGTAATTCTCATCGAGTTGATCACAAAAGTTTTAATTTTGATTTTCCTTACTCTTTTACTCATATAATATCTCCGTAGCAATTGCTCGTTAAATACCTTTCCGAGACGGTGCGAAACAGAGTTAGCATATTTTACACCCGGCTAAACTTAGTGCCTGTAGCCTTACGCTGTTGATACTGCACCCCATCACTTTTCTTAGATCCCAAGTCTCGTTCTATGTCATTTTTAATTAGGATTTTGTATCATGAGTGTAAAACAATTTGTTAAACATAAGTCTAAAACGTGGTAAATCGTTTACTCCTTTCATTCAGAAATACAAGGTTTTAAAAGTTACAATGTCACATATTAAGTTTAATATAAACAAAAAGAAGCTCACTTGTCAACACTTCCTTATACTCCGACAGATACTACCAATAAAATAAGACTCCTAGGAATCTAGAAAGTTTTCTCGTTCTACTTTTAATTATCTAACGAACTACAAACAGTGCTGCGTCTTCACCATCTCGTACCACATCCCAACATCGTTTAAATTTCATTTAAATAAAATATTCTATTGTTGTAACTCGTTAAGAATTATTAGGAAACTTAAGAATAATTTGGCTAATTGCTACGCTATCTACAGAGTTAAAAAATTGATAATTAATATTTATTCAAACACGTGGGAACGAAGACGATTTTTAAAGTTTTACTCAAGTAAAATATATCTTAATATTCTCTGAATTAAATACTTCAAACAGAAGTTTAAATTTGTTTTCAGTATTTATCATGTTAAATATGTATAAAAAAATATTTTTATAGTCCCAGCAGAGGGATATATACCGGACTATATTTTTACATTTATATAATAATCCAACTATATACATAACAATAATCCGCTCGCTGGGTACTAGCCACCTCATTTCGATAAAACCCCAGGCCATATTCAATGCTAGTAAAACGAAAGACTTTTGCTCTTTCCAAGATAGTCATTAGGAATCTCTCGTAATGTGCAATGGCCGAGTGCGTCGGTTTTCCGATTTCTCTATAACTCAGTACATATGAGGATTGCCTCTTTATAAGGATATCGCAGCAAATTGACTCTAATTTTGTTTCTTTTTTCTTCTCACGAACACTAATCTGGATAGCTCCCATGGCAATGTACGCCTTAGTAGCGGTTAGCGCTTACGAGTAAAGGCGATCGAAATAGCAGATGAACGAAATTGGTTATTTGTATCCACTGGAATAGTTTCCCCTTTTCTGTTTCTTTGGATACTCTAGGATTGGGCGCTTTGATTATTCAGCGGGTTTTGAATGTCTATAAATATGTTAATAAAAAAAAATGGAAATTTTATTGCAAAAATCGTATTAAAAACTTTATGCGTATAGTCTTCTGCTAATCTATGAAAGACTAAACGATGTGATATAAACGATTAAGTTTTAAAGCACGTAAGCTTATAAACTGTACAAAAAATATATTAAAGTTTAGTTAAAGTCACTTAGAAAGATAACGTATAAGGATACTAGATAAAATTAACTCTTATACAAAATTGGCCGCTGGGAATTGCAACTCTTACAGCTCCGTATAAATGTACGAGTAATTCACATTAATTATGTTTGAAAGTAAACATGTAGTAGGCGAAGAGTGACAGGGGTTCAACAAAGCGTAAGGCCTTGACGTGACTCGAGGCGAAGATAAACGAAGTAATGGGCGCCCTCAAACTTGTAGCCGAACGTAATTATATGCTAAAAAGATTATTAGAAGCCTCAAGAGCGTATGCCGTTATGAACATCAAAAACAAGCACGTTGTGGAATATGCTATGACTACGTGTAGATTATGCGTACCTATGTTTTCATACACGGTTCGTGTTCGTTGGTTCATGGAACGCGTTCATAGTTTTGTAAGTATGGAAAATAGGGCTTAACGATCGGGTGACTTAGTGGTTTGCGTAGTTTCTGGTTTCCGGGTCTGGTTGGGTTGTGTCTGAAACTGCCTCTGATCCTTCCTCCGTACTTAGCGCATAATAAATATCGGTAATATACTTCATTGCAAAAAAACAAAGAAACAATATAATAGTATTATTTTCATTTTGGTGTCGTCCACGTCATTGCTTTTAGGTCCCGGGTCACGTATATGACAATATCTTCAACGTGTTAAGATTTCACTTGATAGCACTTAAGAATAAACGTCATATTCGTTCATTTTTAAACAAGTCAATCTGGCTTAGTTCTCGCTGTTAACTTTTTTCCCGGAAATTAAACGTTGAGGGCACGGTTGAAACGGAAAACTTTAAAATTAAAACAGTTAACTTTTATCTTTTAACATTTCTCGTCTGATTCCTTTGCTATGTAATTTTATAATTCTTTTCTGGCGGTTTGTTGGAAACCTTTTAATAAACTTTTTAATTCTGCATCACTATTACATAGATGACTGCAGGAACTTCCATTTATGTATTTTTGCTATTCTGCTATTTACGTATATTTTTTGTAATTTGCTAAAGGGGGAAACGAGCAAGCGGCTCACCTGATGGTAAGTGATCACGTCGCCTTCGTACATCTGCAACACCTGAGGAGCTGCCGGCCTTTATGGATATTTGGGGGATGGGAGGGAGGGATGAGGAGAGGGTTATGGGAGGGTTATGGGAGGGGGATTAGGCCCTCGGTTACCTAACTCACCGAACAAAACGCAGAAGCACAATATACGCCGCTTCACGCCGGTTATCTGCGACGTCTTGCTACTACCCCGGACGAGAGGGCCCATTAGAGCAGAAGCCAAAGCTTGGTTTTACCACATACAGAATATACACACACAACAGGTCAAATTTAGAATATAGCAGTATTATTCAAATATTGTTCGATTCCAATTTTATGAATCTTTACAGAGATATTTTTGCGATACATTAAAAATTTATTAAAAAACCAATTTTATTTTATGTTCACTACGAAAGCTTAAAATTTTAATTGGCGTTGCAACTGTTATGCGTTGGCGTTATTAATCGAACATTTCTCCCGCTAAAGTAGCCGCTGTAAAAATCAACAATGAATTGCTTTACAATTTCATACGGACGTCGCGTCGGTACGTTTGTTGTGACTATATAGCAAATGTTACGTGTAGGTCCGAGTTTATACGAGAGAGTTGAGTAATTGCTAGCGTCACAGGACTGAACAATAAACTGGCCGAGGTACACTGCACACATAACAATTCCCGTTTTACGTCTTTGATTAGGTACGACTCAAGTTACATTATGATCCCGACATTCATACGCAAGAGAGCTTTTATGTTACCAGCGTGTTCTTTTTGCATAAGGTAGAGACCACCTATTTAGTATTTGTTAATTTGCAACACGGTTTGGTGTTGAATGTTGAATGAAACATGGTTTAAGAATAATAATTATGAGTACGAATGTCTTTATTTTATTTTTAAACAGTTTTGTATCTACTATATACTGTATTTGAAGGATGTAAAGGGAAATTTATCAGATATTCTCCTCCTCAACGGCTTAGGCTCTGGTGACCGACTATTGGTGGAAAATCATTTTGTCAAAATCTCGTAAAATATTGATAGTGAGTAGCATTACGGAGCTCACCAATTTACCCGCACAGACTGGTGGAGTTCGGTAAATTTTTGTAAGATATAAATAACAGCGCAGTGATAGAAGTACTTATCCTATTCATATTAAGTTGAACTTAAATAGGCTTTAACTGACCGATGATGATGACAACGACGATGTCGTAATTTAACTTAGATATACTTTTTTAAGTAATTTTTTTATGTATAACATTTAATATATGTAAATTAAATTTATAACTATGAAATATAAAAGTGATCTCTATGATCTCATGATGTCATGATGATAATATATGTCTTCTGTGTACGTACAACATTGTCTGCAAGTCGAGTCATGCACGCAGAACTCAGCAGGCGCGTTCACTGATAACAGGGTATCACACATATTCAGTGAAGTGCTGTCAGCCGGTTTTTGCTCTTACAGATTCATCGGATGATGCGCTTAAGATCAGAGAAATAGGTTGCCTATTTCTCACTATCACAGGTATATAAATAATGTGTAGTTAATATACTAAGATACCTTGTTAATTTTTTCGTGCGTGGCAAATAGATTTTCATTTAATAATATCAAACATATTTTTCTAGTTTCAAATTTGTCTGAAACTAACACAATGCTTGACAAGCTATGAATAATTTAATGAGTTATGAATTACAATTAATTTATTTAGATTGAAATATATCAAGTCGAACTAAATAATTCAAGTTAATTCGTTTCACTGCGAGACGCCGAGACTATAACAAATGATCTGAAAATTCTCCAAGATTATTCGAAGCCGCCTTTTATTACTACACTATTATCAATTTGCCAAGCTTTAATTTGATCATTATTTCAATCCAATCCTCGCTACTTGTATTTCATTTTGGCTTTAATATAAGCTTGCTAAAGAAATTCGATTAAGCATGCAATTATTCACATGCTTGGAAATTACACAACAACTGCAATTACATTAATCAGTACGCAAATATGCATTATTAAAATCTACGACTGCACATCCCACTGGCCGATTTTATTTTTAACTATTTTGTGTCATACTTTCATAAGGAAAAATAACATATATTCCACAGAGACTGGTGCGCGGGTACCGATACAGCGCTGAGCAACCAGTCTAGGTAGTATGTGTGGTAATTATAGGCAAACTTCAATTTACTGCCGCTTTCTTTCAGTGACCTATAGTCATTAGTAAACTTAAACAATGGAGAACGCTTACAACTTCTAAACGGCTATAAATACTAGAATACATTTTACTACAACTTATGTTGAACGTATGGATACCAAATGTCAGTCCTTTTCTTTTAGGGTAGCTCTGGATGCGAAGCTTCAATTGGAGCTCCCATATATTCCAACTTGCTAGTAGACTTAGCTTTGCAGTATAAGAGGAAGAAAAAATAAGTTGTCTGACTTATATTGAAACAGCCAGGACAGTTTATTTTAGTTATTTCAGTAGAATATTGTCTTATGGTATTTTGCTATGGGGACAGAACAGTATATTCGTATTACAAAAGAGCAATTCATAATTTAAATTCTTGAACATTTCTTAAGAATACATTTTAAGAAATAAATATTCTACCTATGGATTTCTCAATATATGTATGTATGTATATGAAAATTAATCCATTGAGATAGTAACGCTTCATTAAAAAGGTTATTTAAATTTAAAGGAATACATATAACCCCTCAGAATCCAATGAACTGCATGCTTGCGTGTTTGTTTGTAACCGACTTCGTTGAACTCAATTTTGATCCATTTTGAACGGTCAGATTTCATTTAAACGTTTAGAGTTATCAAGGACCTAAGGCAAAATAGTAATTCGATAAGATTATCTCATTATTCTGAGCAGGATCGCCAGCATTAATAATTTTCTCACAGATCTTTTGTGTGAGAGTGAGAGAGATAGAGCATGCTCGCGGTGTGCGCATGCGTTGTTTCGGACCTATTCTCCGATTCGAGCACTGGGTTCGACATTATAGAGTGAAGGCTTTTCTCACTATAGCCTGCGTTATCGTCTTTGGTAAGCTGCATAGCCTTGTATCTACAGCCGATAAGGCGGGAATTGGTAACATTTATAAAATTTCTAATATTATTTTTTTTCCTACCATCTTTGGAATAATCGTACCGACCGAATATTTTCGCCAACTGATTTATCAAGCACCTCACGCTTTTATTCGTTTTTTCACTATATTTGATATAAAGATGACTTTTTGAGAAGTGAAATTTATTATACTTTCGATGTTTTCGATTTGTCGATGATTTGATTTAATTTCATTTGCTTTAAAAATATACTTTCGTCGTCTGTCGTCATTTTCAGCCTTTACATTCCAGTCTCTCCCAAACTTTAAAATACTTGACGCAATTACTAATTAATATTTTGAAGATGTTAGCTGTGTCACAGCGGCGTAAGATTTGCAATCCATTCTGAAAACTCGAGGATCGTAAGTGGCAAATAAGGGAAAAGAGCCTTGAAAGTTGTCTTGAGCTTTCGATAAATGATGGATCACAATAACACCTCCAGGAACAAACACGGCAACGAGGTTCGCTACCTTTAACAGTCTATCTCCCGGAAAGGCGAAAAATGGGTTGCAGAAATCCAGGAAAATGGTAATCCGTTATTCGTCTTCTGTCTGCCTTTATTAGTGATGGGCATGAGTTTAAAATATATTAAAGTTCAAATGCGTGATACAAGTGCGTGAGGCATTTCTGGTCTCAAAACATACTGAAACGTGAGGGAATCTTTTCACACATACTACTACTGTATTTTAAATACATGGTATGGTTACTCTGTAATTTTTTTATATTTAAACTTTATTTGTATACCTTAAATAATCCTTTTGGCATTCTCGGGCAGTCAACCCGAGGCTTGGAGTGATATTGTCAAGGTGGATTAACATAAAGGTTGTAAATAAAACAAAAAGACATAAATATCTTAACCAAAATCTAGTTGAAATCTATAGGCATTCTGTGACCTATATAAATATATAAATGTAAATAACATATTATTCATTTTTTCCAACATTTACCTTGGACAACTTTGATGATACCGCCAAGTGTCGATCGTGTCTTATACGATTTTCCCACTTTGTAAAACTTTTCTATTACAAACTATTTAAAAGACTTCGCACAAATATAAAAATAATGAATTTGTTCAAAGCGGCTTCGTTAATCATCTTTAAAATAATGCATTACCGTAAATTAAGACCTGATTATATTAACGATTACAATGTAGTTATTTACTATTATGTACATATTTATTGCCTATAACACACAGATTATATGTTGAGAGAATTTTCATAGCAGCTAAATAGTTACATAAATCCTCCAACATTATAATGAGGATTAAAAAAATATTACGCTCATAAACAGTCTTTCATATTGACTCATACTCGTTACTACTACTACGATTACTCGTAGACAATCGTTGTTCGTTCGTGTATTTTAATGAAAATTCGATCTAACATCATTAATTAACATCTAATCCAGTTTGTAAAATTTGCAATCTGCTGTTACATCGAACTTCTTAAGCTTTATCCGTCTTTTGTGATTCTGATTGACGTTTCGTCTAAAATATTTAAACAATACTTTCTTTCTTACAAAAATAACACACAAATTAAAACTAAACATTATAATAAATGGAATATACCAACTCTCTCTGCAAATGGCAACCTCACCTGCACAGGGTACACCCTACTAACCAACAAACGAGGCACTGTCGGTCGAATGATGAAGAAATATGTACCAGAATCTGCCGAACCTAAACCCCAAATGCTGATGGGCTTGTCTAGTGTCTTAAATATGGGCAAACCTTCCAAAAACTATATGCTGGCTTTTACTGGCGCTTTCTTTATACCTACCTTTTCTCCATAAGAACATGCACATGGTAATCCCTAGTGTCTGAAACACGATACTTTGTAACGAGGAGAAACATTACGGGAGTGAGGTTAGTGTCACAGCGCTAATCGACTATCCTACTTATATTGCTGATATTGAGTGTCCACGCGTGAACATATAAACCGTTGGACCAAGCAGCGGGAGGAGGGCACTACAACTCGATGGCTGCCCCGCCTCCGACACTGGCCGTTCAAGTGCACCCTACCCTATTTGAAAATCTTCCAAGAAATAAAAGCCATTTATAGAAAATCCAATGTCTAGCATATGAAAAAGAAGAATATAACAATGATATTATGTCCTTAAAATTTATAAAATACTTTAATATATTATATGTAAAGAGATAGCCTCGAAGACCTGTTCATCGCAGTTTTGGGTTCGGCCTTGTGCTAAATATATATTTAACAATAATATAAAAGTAAAATTACGAGATCAATCAAGAAATCTCTATTATTTACTTGACAGTGGCGCAGTGGCTAAGTTTTCGGTTGCCGTGCTATTGGACACAGGCTATATTCTCGCAGGGGATTAGTATTCGCATGGTCTACAAAAATTTCCGGGTCAGCGTGTTTAGACGTAGCTGTGTAATTTGTATTTGTACAACTAAGGAGGGAAATTCTACATTACTATTTAATTAAAAAAAAAAACCAGCATCTTGCTTAGGTTTTTTTATTTGGTAGACTAAGATGTTGCCTATCTTTGACATTTACGACCGTATTGCTAGAGAATGCGTATATCGTTAAATGTCGTCTTAATTCCAATCGAGTTAACCGTACACAAAAAAAAACTCAAAGGAGATTGTACAATAAATTTGTCGGTCATCTTGTCGGCCGGTGCCGGATGACACTGCTATACTGTGATTAATTGTCGCGACGATTGAAACGGTCGAGCCCCCCACTGACAGACGAAATGGAATATTGTGAGCCACCGCTGCAACACTACTAGAGGGCGCCAAATGAAACAAATTTTCGTATCACCTATAACCGCTGTTAGTAACAAATGATTGGTGATAATACAGTACAGGAATTATGTTTTTTTAATAATTGAGATCAGAAAAATACGTATCCCTAAAACAAATCAAATAAATTAAAGCATAAATAAAATTCCACTAATTTATAAATAGCAAACCATCCGAACAGATTAATTCTTATTCTTTGAATAATAGTAACGTTTCATTGTTTGCTTTAAAGTAATGTTTTAACTCGTCATTATTTGGAAAGATTAAAACTTTATTAACTATTAAATACATTAACATTTTTGCAATTTCATAACACCGTGTAATTATTCTTTCAACATATTATAAAATATATTTTTATTACACGGCTAAATTTTCTGAATACTATAATAAATTTGTATATTTTAATAAAATTTCTTAGATCTGGATTATAATTAAACTATAACTTTCGATATTTCCCCTGATTTATTTTTAATTTAGATGAGGAAGTACAGGTCTTTCAAATGGGATATTGGGAAAATTTCTCGCAAATATTAAGACTTTTTTTTGAATATTATGCTAAAGTGTTCACAAATGTTATTTCCGAAAGACCTCATGCTTTTACCACACAAGGTTTTTTATTACTTTTTTGTCGAAGTTTATTTTATATTTACACAGTAAACAATACTTCTTCATATTATGTAATAATTACTTAAACTGGAACAAACGAATTAGGAGTCCGATAGGAAAAAAACGCGAAGCGAAATTCTTCAATTTTATGTTTAAAACGTAACATCTTTTTGAACACAATCACTGTCGTATCTCTTGCGATAAAATATTTAATGCGTACTAAAACATCCCGTATCGCTGACTCGAATATTGTTTATGATACAGGTGGGTATAAATTAGTTCACTTTAAGCGAGACTCGCTCTTTAGGGGTCCTCGTACAAAACAGGTTCATTCGGTTAATTTGTAAGTTTTTTTCCTGTCTTTTATTATACTTGGAATGAGTTCGAAACTCCTTGACTCAACGAGGTGTAACTAAATGTTCAAATTTGTATCGAATTGATGTCCGGTCCAAGCTGATTCGTCGTGATATTTGATAATCTCACCTGCCATATACAATTGACTAATAAATAAAAAATAAACACTATTTAGAGCTTTAATTAAATATTAATAAAGCTAATAAAGGTTTTTTTAAATAGGCATTTAGGAGTATGCCTATTTGTAATAACAATTTATTAACAACATTTTATTTACGTCTTAAAGTTAAAAAATATTTGCTGATTACTTAAGAATAAATTGTCTTACGGCTGGGCAAAAGCCTCCAATCGCCTTTGGAGAGTGTGTTGGAATTGAGTGGAGTCCGCTAAACTGCTCGGCGATTATGGCAAATCCTCGTCATGGGATAGGCCAATGACTTACGTGGTAGAGCCAAGCGGCGGCTTTAGCTGCTGCTCGAATGGGCCGGCTCGACCGGATTAATACCACGACCTCGCAGATTACCGGCGTGAAGTAGAGGCATCTTGTGCTTCTGCGTTTCGTTCGGTGAGTGAGGTAACCGGAGGCCCACTCTTCTCCCCATTCCATTCCTTATCCTCCCTCCTATCTCCGAAATACCCTTAAAGGCCGGCAACGCACCTGTAGCTCCTCTGGTATTCCAGATGTATGTGGGCGACGGTAATCACTTACCATCAGGTGAACCTATTGCTCGTTTGCCGCCTTTCCCATAAAAAAAAAGACTATTTACAGCTGTTATGGTGGTTAGATCGGACACCGGAGTCTCGTCTGTTAGGGTTCATTACGTGCAAATTAGTTTGACCTTCGGAAAAAAACGGTTATATTCTCATTTAGAACCCCTTATTAAATTAGTATACCACTCTTTTTATAATTGAGATATGAAAGAATCAACTTATCATTAAACTAAATTGTTCAAAGTGCATAGATATCCGTTAAAATGCCCTCTCAAATAAGATTGTTTCAAACAGCGACGTAGGTAACCGTGTTGTGTGGACTTATCAAATAATCGAGGTTATTGATGTATAGACCACTGTCAGTGTATGATTTATAATGGCTTCCGTCTAGGATATCATTCCTCTACGATGATTTTCAATCATATCCGATGCTTCGTTAGCGCACATATCTTTGATCGACTTCACTAGCACAAAATAACATAGAGTAACCATTTCTCTTAACTTTCCCACATTGACCACAGACGAATAACAGACAAGCAGTTTTAGGTTTTTTTTTTACTAAAGATTTAAAATCGTATCATTAGTCAAATTAACTTGCCTAAGTAACAAAATTGTAATCAAATTAAAA
Organism: Bhutanitis thaidina; assembly: GCA_029286595.1. Classification (NCBI taxonomy): domain Eukaryota; kingdom Metazoa; phylum Arthropoda; class Insecta; order Lepidoptera; family Papilionidae; genus Bhutanitis; species Bhutanitis thaidina. The sequence continues at coordinate 10,155,859 of JAGSMS010000006.1, read as the reverse complement.
TATAAAATGTATTTGAAGAATGCCATAACGGATAGATAGAAATAATACCTAAGCTTTATTGCATACCAAAACATAGAAAGGTAAAGGTAAAAAAAAAACAAAAATTTTACTTGAATGGTAGTACAAAAAGCGGTCTTATTGCTAAACCGATTTCTACAAATAATCTTTCGCGGCGTATGACAATTTTTTTAAATTATTTTAGTAAAAATTCACAAAAGTGATTTTAAAGTTACGTTATGACTATAACTACTCTACTAAGCCTCTCTCAGATATTTGAGAAGGAGGCCTTTGTCCAGCTGTGGCCATTACAGGCTGCTGCTTTACTTTACTTTTTATAACCATAAATAAATATACATTTAAGATCTCACGCTCGTTGACCCAATATTGGGGTGAACAGAGGTTTAGACATTTTTGTCCTTTCCACCCACCCTTCACCGGAGCTTATTTGAAACAAAGTGACAAGTGGAGCGCCTGTCGCCGTCTTAATGCCCAAGCCATATATACAAATAGTACGTAAGTTTCGAAAATCTATGCTGTGTTCCGCTTGTATCGAACTGGAGTCTGCAAATTCCCTAACCACTCGGCTATTGTTGCTGCTACACTGAAGCAAAATTTTATTTTATCAAATACATCTGAGAATACATTTTTGAATAACAGATTTGATATGTTTTTTATAAATTTAATGTCTGGAAACATACAGAAGGTCATTTAGATTTTATTTATTACCAACATGCTGACTCGAATCTTTCTAACGTCCCGAACATAAATCTATCTTTTACCGTTTCCAACATCAACAAGTAGTACAAACACATGTAAATAAATTGAGACGAGTATGCCCGCAGTTGGCAGACCGATCTATCTATCAGTAATTCACGTTGCATTATCAATCAACCGAACTATGATTGATGAAATATTATTCTCAGTAGCTGGATTACTTGTCTTCTTTGTTGTTAATTAAGACCTCTGCGTACTTTGGGCCATTATTCACTAGATGTAGATTATACAACGTTACACTTCCATTATAATGACATCTTTTAGGGAAATATTTTAATTAAATCATTACGTTTTTTTTTTTAATTTATTAATGATAGTAATGATTTTAATTGCATAAATTGACATAAACAAAAAAGCATTATTCAGTTTAATTTACCTTAACATAGATTTTACAGATAGAATTAAAAATATTGCTAATTAACATTAGAATACTTCCTTGACTCAATTGAAATTAAATCAAGCATTACGAAACGCATATACCTAAATAAATCATATTAAAAAAAAATTAACACAGAAATCTACGATTCTCACATTGGTTTCGTGCTAAGTACAATTTGACGCTAAAATCACTTTAAGTGTTAATAATATTTAAATTCACTGTTAATTGTAATCTCGGATATTGAATGTTACATTTTATGTCACTATTAATCTAAGGCGAGGTTTCTAATGGGCAAATAAAATAATAATTCAAATACCGTTTCCGAAAGCAAATACAGAGTTCTCTAATTACAAATTTCTAGACAGCTAAGCAAACGCAGCTAGTATAAGTGTGTATGTGGTCACAGCTCTGCGGTAGTCCGCCTCGGGATACTTGACCGCAGCCACTACGTCTCTTCTGATGCATCGTTTAGGACCAACTTTCAACCATTACTAAACCTTCCTTGTACGTTACAATTATTATACAAAGTAAGTTATGTACGCGCTGAGGTTTGAGTACCTCTTAGTTCGTACGTAGTTCAAGGATAGCTTGTTAAGTTCTATATATATATAAGGATAGATTGTTTGATTAAGTTAGTGTGTTACTAACGTTTCGTCATCTTGTTTGAGTTTACTTTTACGACATTATAATATCTCTTGCACAGCTGTCGCCGTGGTGGAAATGGGCCGAGATATTAATGTCGACGTCCAAGTAAAGATTGCCAAAACTTTTTAAGGTCCGACGAGAAGTCATAACTATGCAAAATAAGTTTATTTCATTGTGCAATTTACATTAAAAATAAACAAAAAAAGACAGTTTGCTACAAGAGAAAGCATTTACATATTTTTTACATATTTACTCATAACTCTGACAATAACGAAATAATTCATCAAACACAAACAGAGAACAATTTTAAATAAGATTCCTGTGAAGCAGTTAAAATTCGATATATCGTTAAGTGGCCGAGAGCAATTCGATATATGGTGTTAAACAAGGTACGGTTCCCGCTGTGAGTGGTATAATTTGCCTTCTTTGAGGCGGCCGAAGAATGACGGGTTTAGTTCTGTGCAGCAGTACCTATTTTTTTTTGTCAGAAGACGCGAACCAGTTAAATAAAATTCTCACAAATTTCGAACGTGAGTGCAATTCATACGGTTTTGATTACATTTGTAAGGTTTTTTAGAATGTTAATGTAGAAAGGGATTGAAAACATATATCAGAGGTCAGAGGAACCTCAAAACGTAGCTGTGGCAGAATCAAAAAAAAATACTTTATCGGAGTGAAATGTATGTTCCGATGTCGAAGAATAAAGATTGTATATGATGAATAATAAATAATAGATTCAGTGTAATATTTAAAATATAGTTGTCAAATATGTTTCATAATAAACTAAAAACTTCAGTCATCGTATATCACGTGTGCCAGTACAGTAAGGGCATAATTATGTTCTACAGTTGCCACAATGTCGTTGTACATAGGTTATTTACTACATTGCAGCATCTAATTAAAAAAAGATTTATAGGTTGTGATAAAAGAAGAGAACTTTATTGTAATAATAACTTGAATTTACACTTGGTAGAGCCAAGCGGCGGCTTTTGCTGCTGCTCGAAAGAGCCGGCGTGAAGAGGCATCTTGTGCATGATGGCATTTCGTCCGGTGAGTAAGTTAACCGGAGGCCCTCTACCCTCCCCACCTCCCCTTCTCATACTCCCTCCATTCTCCCTAATATCCTTAAAGGCCGGCAACTCACCGGTAGTACCTGTGGTGTTGTAGATGTACGTGGGCGACGGCAATCACTTCACATCAGGTGAACCGCTAGCTCGTTGGCCGTCTATCCTATAAAAAAAAATATTTATGAACCTACTGTTTTGTAAATATTTTTCAAATATTATTATACAACATTTTAGGATTATTTACGTAACGTTGGTACGATAATGTTGCTTTCAATAGTAAACTCTTGCCTTTACTTATCAGAGCGACTTGTTAAAACCTTGTTGTGCCTATTAGTATATACTTATAGCGAATCCTAAATAATTGATCCAACCCACCTAAAATGTTGTCTACTATATTACGCTGATCTTTATTCATCCAATTAGTTTATTGATCTTTATTCAGATTTCTTTAAGATTTTTCATTAATTTAGATTTTTTGAATATTCCGTCTGCTGCTTACATTAATTAAAAATATATATCCGCGTTTGAAGAACTAATTAACTTAAAAAATATTAGCCAAGATATTCTATAAATTTTGTCACCTATTTATTATTAGTTTAACCGATCAAGTAAATTGTAATTCATAAGTGATTTAGAAAAATAATTATTAAAACAAAGTGATGATTAGACTTATACTATTTATCCCAAAATAAACTCGACCGTTTACAAATTCCCACCTATCTTTGACATTTAATAAAAAACCCAGAAAGCACGAGAATTGTTTCATAATTGGCTCAAAGGATGGTATCGCAGAAGGACTATTCAAACCAATAGTTTTTATCTTTTTTTGAGATTAATATTCTGTTCGATTTTTCTTGGCATCTCACCTCGGAGCCGCTTATTTTTTATCTGTTTCATAGTTTCAACGTGAATTTAGGTTACAAACATATGTAGAGAGGATGTTAAAATATTTCTTTTACAACGATAATATTAAATAATATACTCGTAAGAAAACGGATCATTAAAATTTTCTTTTTCTATCGATTTTAACAAATAACATTAATTTTTAACTTACATAACTTCTGACCTCTTTATTAAGATGATTTGCCTTTTGGAGATTCTCTTAGTGAAGAGAGTTAAACTGTGGAGAATATATAATCTATTATCAAAAGAGAATATATATTTCTCTAAATTACTAACAACGATAATAACTGTTTCGCCGCAGTATATTAAATTGGTTAGTGCAGTTTATATAGTAACTATTATCTGTTATCTGTGGTGCAGTGTCGGCAGCGCTGCTGGTCGATCGATCCTTTTTCCAGCACGAGATCAGTTATTTTTGGTAAATATTAATTATTTATGTCTTTACACCACACATAAGAAACTCCTTAAGAAGAGGTAACCTTTTTCTTAATAAACATGAAACTAAAAAAGTTCAAAACATATTTAACTTCTACTCTATGCCATGCGCCGAACCTTATTAGAGACCTTTTTTAAATTATGAACAACGCCTATAGTGATAATGTTTGCTACCTGAGCGTGGGTGCCTTCTAGACACGGCACGTGAAATATTGCAGACCAACCCCTGTCACATATATTCCTTATAAAACGTTAAAGATATGTTTAATCTAGAGAGAGATACAAATAGGTAACTATTGGTAGCACGAGCGAGACATAAAATATAGAAGAAGCATGCGTAATTGCACTGATTAGATTTCAAGGATATTAATTTAGTGATTCACGTATTTTGTATAGATTCATATTTTATAATTTTTTACGCTGTCGGTTTTGTGAATAACGAAATTCCGAATTGAATGGTATGTTTGCCCTTCTCGGCTTTGGGTCATTGTGTACTATGGCTGATATAATATTATTGGTAGCCGTGACTGTCAACACAAGGCGATAAAAAGCTAAGAAGGAAATATTTCTCGCTTAAAGCATTTCCTGTAGGAAGTTTGGCTACTACTATTGTAAAGCCTTTTAATATTAACGTATTGAATTCTGTTAAATTTATGACAGTGCTTTTAATGAAAAATAATGTTCAATAATAATTCGCATGTATTTGAGTCAAGGTAACACGTTGTGTAATGAGTTATTACAGGAATGTTTTGTATCACATAAATATTACATTAAGAATCCGCGTGTTTTAGTCATACCTGACTGATGAGCCCCTTGGCTAAGTCAGGTAATAGAGTGCTGGGACCATGGCCTGGATTCTATTTCCAGCTGCGTTCTATGTCCTTGACACCGTATTTACCTCATACTGAGATCATAAAATCGGGTTATCATTGTTATCATCAGTCCATTACAAGTCCACGGCTCAACCGCCAAAAATTATTATTATTAAATTTCGATTATTGGCACTCAAGAAAGACAACAGCGTTTTGCTGATATTTTAAGCTGGGGATCGGCAGGAACGTATGCTTTCTTCAAACTTCTTCTTCAGACTGATAAGATTTCATTATAAGAGTGGAGTTGGCTTCACCAAATTACCACGCGGTTATCGCCACGCGAGGCAGGCTGGTATAGATCCAGTTCAATCTGGCAATTCTTGAGATGGTTAACGTGTCGCCTGTGGCATGTCATGAGATATTCTCGGCTTTGTCAAATAAGTTATGTAGGCAGTATATACTACAGTAAGGTTATACTATACACTATAATGGACTAAAGAGCTGATGACAGACTAAAATATCGTTGGGAGGTATGAGGAGAGAGAATATGAATGAGATTCCAATATCCGTTTATTGTCTTTGTACGTAATTCTGTCAGCAACCGGTTTCACTGGAGAATTTAAATTTGTAACAAACGTAAAGCAGATTACCTATAAATTCTTCATTGAAGTATTATAAATAATAATATATTCATAAACCCGATCGAATACGTTCTAAAGATGTTATAAATAGGACTACATTAAAGTGTACAAAACTATACACGCAATAATTGATTTTTACAAAGCGTACTTATAAAAGAAAAACAATACATTTCTTTTTATTTTTGGTAAAGGTACACCTATTTGAATCCTGCCCACGTCGTTCGAACGCCTCCAACTCAACAAATAATGTGTTTGGCACCTTACTCTGCAACGGTTCACTTTTTTTGTTAAGTAAATCGGCTTTGAAGTACTTCTACCAGCGAACAAGACTCTTGACTCGAAATTATTTGTTGAAGTATGATAATAAGACTCTACACAAATTATTTCCGTGGAAACATATTTGAAACATTATTTTTGGGCCCGTAAAAAAATCTTTATTAGAATTACAATTAGTAAAATATTATGGTATGAAAAGTAATAATACTGCATGTAATTATTTTTACTTCTTTGATTTTATTTGATAGTTATTAAGTAGTAATGGGCAGTGACCTTATATGAGCTTCTCCAATTAAGGGGATTTTTAGTCTTGTCCGTCAGATCGTTGTACCTTGGATGCTATTTCTCGTCACCGGTCTGGCATGTTTCAGATAGTTCCACATGTGTTTAGAATTTCCCAATATTGATCCGTTTACGCATTTTGCAATAAGATGGATGAACGACAAACTTGCTGCATTTGATGCTATATATTCGATGTAACCATCGGCGCCTGAGTGGATTAGTAGTCAACTGGCCTCCAATTTCAGTCGTTTACAATACGTAATAAGTAACTGATCTTTACCTGATCCCAACTTTACCGAACCTCATATCGCATTGTTGAGAGAATGTGGCGATGAGTTAGTGAATTTGTGTTCAGTTCATATACGCATAATATACAAACTTTTGATTGTTAGCCAGGTTTTATTGTCGATATCTACAAAGATTAAAAGAACAGGAACTAATAAAAATTTCAAATGAAGTTGAAACAATTTTAAATTTTATTAGGATTAAAAATAACTTCATCTTCTTCGTGTAATGGTTGCTTGCTTGCAGCTTGGTTTTCACATAAACTATTATTATTTAACATTACGCGAATCACACTCTCTGATCACATTATTTCGAACCCTGTCTGTCCTGAGTTATCTTCACGTCAATCATATTTCTTAACGCTCTCATTTATTCTGCATTTATCCTGCTTTCATGCTTCTTCTGCCATACCCAGATTTCGCTTCCATGTTGGTACCGATACCCCTCTATGCACAGCCCAACGAGCTTCGTGAGATATCGTCTGGTTGTTCATAAATGTATGCAATGCCCCATTCCCATATTACCTGCCATCGCTCTGCTTTCAATGTCACATTTACAGTATCATTGCATATTATTAATTGAAACATTTAAATGTTTTATTAAAATTAAGACTGACTTCATCATGTCATGGTTTAAGCGTGATTTTGAGCATAAACTGTCATGGGAGATTTCTACTTACAGATCAAAAAAATATATTTTCATAGCTCTGCTCCTGCACAGGCACTTTAAATATATAAGTTAAAAATTGCATTTGAATACGATTACGCAAATCGCATACGTTTAAAATACAGATAGTGAATTCTTTATTTTCCTTCTGTATGAATAAAACATCGTCATGTACAGGATTGTTATTGTTTCAATATGTTTCTGTAAGCCATACTATTTAAGATTGTGTCTATTTCATGGACATAAAAAAAATAATTAGTGTACAGATTTACCACACATGTATGGTAAAATGCCATAGCGTGTGGTAGCAAGAAAATCTACTACATTCCTTTTTTTCTGTGTTACTAAAGGAATCTTAAATGTCATTACCTTCGAAAGAAATATAACGGACTACACATCTCTAGTATACACGCTTCTCCTTTCCCTCTTTTATCGGATTCTCTATATCAGGTGTAATTAATAGAACTATTTAACGGAAATAGATTGTGTCCAAACTAGATGTGTTTATTAGTAATTTCAATTCAAGAGTTTCAAGATGGTTGCAGCTCCGTTGTCAGACCAACTCGATGGCACCAGCGCGTCAAGATTAAGATACGTCTGGTGTTACCATCGCCAAACCACTGGCCAAGTATCCAGAAGCGAACTATTAACAGGCTGTTGAAGAAGATACGGCTAGGGGATTTCCAACACAAAAGTTTTCGAAGTTGCGTGGCGTACTAGTATAATTAATAGAATGTTTCTCAAAAAGAGTGATGGAGAATTATATTAAATAATTTTAAAGAGTCACTTTACATAAACAAGCATTGTCTCATATAAAACGATATTATATTGAATACTTATATAATATAGCTTTTTAAAGCAAGATTATAAATGAAAAAAGATAAGCTGACCAAACACTGATAAAGTGTTGACAAGTCTAAACATATACATTGCTTCAACTCACTTTTGATCGGAGTTTACTTTGGGAAAACGTTACCTGTCCCCACCATTGAGCCTGTCACTGTCTTAGTATCCAGGCTAAAGATATAAATCGTACATACGTTTCGAGTCATTCTTAGGAGCCATCCACAAAGGGGATCGAATTCGAGTCTCCTGATTCGGAGGTAGATCCTCTAACCACTAGGCTATCATTCACATGAAATTACTTTATTTAAGATGGTTCATATGATTGCACAATATTGTTAGGTAGATTGATCTAATAGACTTTTGTTCACCAAGATACTTTAAAGTGAAAAGTGAAATGTAAATAAACAAAGCACACGATGAAAGATATCTTTCTTTAATATAATAAGTCGACAGTTTTATCTTATCCTTACACTTTACAAGCTTGATTAAATTAACGTCAACTCTATATCTCTATTCATAACTTTCAAGAACACTCTGTATTTAAATAGTATTTCGATTACATTTTCGATTAAAATAATTGCTGCATCGAATGTAATAAAGTAGCATTGAACTTTATTGCATTGTACTTATAAGAAATAGAAGAGGTTTTTCTTTTGAAAGTTGCGGTTAAGCTTTCAATACATACTTGTATATATTGTCCATTACATTAAGATATAAAAACCTGTCGATAACATTTAACGACGATTTCATTTTCTTAAAAGTATTTTCTTGACTTTTAAGAAAATCAAACGTCATTTAAAACATTTATATAATAACCAATTAGTATTTGTGACTAGAACCTATTTGAATATTTACACAAATAGAAATATAAGTGTACATTATATTATATTGATTTATTAAACATGATATTTTTAAAGTATATTTGCAGCACATTTTAAATAGAATAAATTTATGTGATCAACGATAATTATGACTGTAAAAGTCATTTTACACAGCCCATTCCGGATCGATTATTTCCAGTCATTATAATTTGATTGCGAGGGATTATTTTAATCGATGTTCCAACCTACGCGCTTCTCGATGAAGTATCGATGTGAAGGTAAAAAGATGCCCCAACGGCGAATATAAGCGAAAACGATAAGTCATTATTCATTTTGAGACTGACAGATTGTGATGTGTAACACTTCGGTGTAATAACTTTAACACGCTTCGTCTCTTTGATAGATGTTTTTAAGACAACAAAATGTTAACATGTGTTTTTTAAAAACATCGATAGAAACGTATATATATATCATGGAGATATTTTTAAGTTTTATTTACGGTGCCGAATCGTTTAATTATTTATTACAGAATAACTAATCGGTACTACTATTGTGATGACGAAAATATCTTCCGCTAAAATGTAATTTAAAACATTCTGTTTTCAAGTTGTTAATGTATATGGTAGATGTAGCGTTCAAATTATGAAAATATGAATCACCTAGAAATTTAAACGTTTTTTTATGTTATTAAAACATTTCTCATAAACCCCATAGTTAGAATATTCGGTAAGATGAATATTAAATATTTCTAACATATATAACAGAACATGATTTGACGAAATTATAACATTGAAAACAAAAATAACGTGGATAAAATCATCAGGTGTAAAGTAAGGTTTCGTCTCGTCGACTTCTTGCAGATCGCGTTATTCCGTATCTTCCGTCCGTTTTCTCTTCTTTTAATATAATGTACTAATAATATGGATTCTTATGTGATACTTTACTACACAAAAATTGCAAGATACATGATTGCATTTTTCGAAGACCCTAAAACATATTGCAACAAGTTCATTGATGTACCAAACGTTCTACACGCAAACTCAAACTTTTTACAAATTGCTGTAAATAAATTTAAATGATAAAATATGTAATCCCTTAACGTTACTTTGGGTTTCTTCAATTTATTTCACGTCAAGCATAAACGTCAGCGGAGTGACAAAAGAAAAATACGGAAACCGCCAAGACATCTATCCTTTTATAGTCAACTTAACTAAAAGGATTAAAATGATATCTTCCGTCTTCTAGCATCCAGTGTGGTCCGTCGAGCGTGAACACAGACCTTCTTTGTTAAAGCATTTACTGATTTTGTTACCTTAAACCTTTAATACTTTTATTCCATAGCTGGTTTTTAATTTTGCTATTCGAATTTTAAAAGGGTTGGTTTTTAATCTCGCTTTCCTTGAGCTTTGAGCGTAAGGATTTCTTTTGTGAATTTCAAAAGTACTATTCACCTGGCGATAAATTCATTATGATTTATATGAAAAAATATAGTTTGTCTACGATGGGTTTATGAGCTTTATTATTATCCTATTATGCAGTAGTTATTGTTAGCTAATGATTTAAAAAAAAAAGTGAAAATGTCACTTTAAAATATAAACGTATATAATAAAATTAAATTCAATCGAATTATATTATAAACCACCTTTAATTATGATTTCTCGATGTTATAGTGACTAAGCGTACGACTGGTCGGTAGCGGATTCGATTCCCGCACGGTACATTTATTTATGAGGTTTACCAAAATTATTCCGTGTCTGTGTGTTTGTCTATGTGCAATGTATATTTGTCACAGGATAAATATTTACAGTGAGGGAGACGTTTTTTTAATGAAATTAAAAAGAAAACCAAATATCAACACTTTTTAAATACCTAACTTGTGATGACAATAAAACTTGTCTATTGATGCAACACGTCAAGAATTAGAAGCATGTACACGTAAGATATCGTATGTCACACGTATGGTGTGTTGTATCAGCGTAAGAATCTACCACCCCCTTTATTCTACTGGGTATCGCAAGAGGCGACCAAGGAATTAACCTTAAAAAGGCAATAACTACCGATAAACGGCGGGACAACCATCTCGAAAAATCTAGACCAAACAAAAGAAGACCGGTCGCAGTACCAGACACTTCGCATCTTATACGATATGTTATACTGCTACGCCTCACAAGTGTGTGTGAGTCAAGGATTTTTGAGATGGTCATCTCGGCATCTGTTGGAAGCCTTGAGATACTCCTTACATTTATCTTAGTCGACTCTTACGAAACTCACGGGAAGGTACGAGGTGGCACAAGCCACATCACGGCTAAAAAGCGATTTAAATGTGCCACATCATATTGCGCACAGTTTCATTTACAGATATTTAACGTATCCACGGCTTAGGTGTATCGTATCTGTGACTTGTATCTATGTGTCTGTACTGGTATGGTCTGTATGTTTAGTTAGGTCATACATCGAACACTGAATAATACAGAGACGGTTGAAAACATGAATACTGACAGATATAATACAGAAATGACTTTTTTTTGGTTTACGTGGGAATATAGCATATATTCCCTCAAACGCAAGTTTCACTTGCGTGTAGTGCATGAGTCTCTGGCGATCGATTGTTAGCGGAAATTCCGTCCGAATTTGGCGAATCCAATTTTGTGATGGGGAGCAGTACCGGTACTGCGCTCACTTACCTGTATACACAGCCTGGAGAGTGGAGGCAAACCGTTCAAGATATCCATGCAAGATTTTGGTGGTGCTTTCTTGGAGCCTATGTTTAGCAGTGGACTTGAATAGGTCGATAAAGAAGAAGAAATACTACTTTAACCCAAAAATTAAGCCCTTTCTAAAATCTGTCTAAAATAACTTCAAAGCGAATAAAAGCAGTTTCGTTCAGTGCTTATTTGATAATTACAAATTTTATTAAAAAATGGTTTAAGGTTTTAACAGCCTATATAAGGTTCTTTATAACCTACGTAGGACAGGGCGCTTTAATTTCATAGTACGAGTGTAAACTGGGTTCAATCCAATTTTGAGTGATGAATTAAAAAGGTATAACTTTAAATAGGTTGTTATGTTATTTTAGACACAGTATATCTAGAGGACTTGAAAATATCAACAACTTGGTAGATTTCGCGTGGGATGTGTTGGTTGAATAGAATAAAGTAGCGCACGAAGACATATAGGTATTTCAGTCTAAAACAGTAAAACTATGAAAGTAATTTCTTTTAATAACCCGGCCTAAATTAAAGTAAATCATTTTGCATAGCCCTATTATATATTTTAACTACAATACCATAGGTAATTAATTAAATTATGTATTATTTTTTATTTACGACTCGCTTTGGCTGGCATCTACGTCTACATTCATTCAAAGTCCTCTGAACACAATGCGTTTGGGCGATCTTTTAAAGCTCTGTAAAAAATAATTTATTGTAATAAGTCGTCGTGAACATTCGCCATCGCTCGGCTCATCGCACCCCGCGCCCTTCTCCTCCACCTCTCCGACTAAGCTTGTATTCAACACGACTGCAATGCCTCTGCTAGTATTCAGTTTACTTACCGCAGCGTCGAGGGACGGCCGCGCCACTCGACGCTCTGTACGGGCGAACCTTACAGTATAGACGCGCTTATCAACACGTTTTACAACAAGCTTACGGACTTTAATACGTGAACTAAAAATAAATAAAGTAGCAGAAATTCGATTTCAAACGTATTCTCGGGATTGTTGTGTTGCAAGAACAATATTAAATAAATGTGGTTTGTTATGTGACAAAAATTAGTTGCGTTACTTATAAAATATAAACAGCATACCATGTGCAATTATATCGTAAGGACTATGTACTGAAGTGATACCATAATAAGATTTCGAAATTGATGGATACTACATATCCGGCACATACGGCAAGGAGACACAACACACGAATGCCGACGGAAAAAACATGACACTCAGCCTACTGTGTCTTATTTACTTTCTTCTTTGATATCAATTTTTTATTACAATGGCTCTTCATCAAAAATCTTCAAGAAAGAGCCTTTTTGGCCAAATATTAATTTATTTCGCTATCGGTTTTAATGTGGCCGATCAAAGTTCACTGCCGTTGAAGTACGAAGCTCCAGATGATTGTCAATGGTGGCTGAGGGGACCAAACGACGCTCACGAAGTTTCTCTAACTTGTAAACTTCGCACAATAAATAGTGAATTTGACACGACCAACTTTAGTGTCATTCCGTCAGAGCACACGACGTCTTTAAGAATAGAGTGCAATGAAGAAATGATGTACAAAAGTTCATTGGATGACAGAAGTTTTGCACATTTAGTAAAGTTACGTGACCTTGTTTTAGATAACTGTAAAATTGGAAGATGGCCGCCTGGCGTTCTGTCCGGTCTTAGAGATCTCCGAAATTTAACAATCCGTACGAAAAACACCGAATGGGCTGCTATGAGCTTAGAGATAGCATCAGAAAGCTTTGCAGCTGTTGGACAGTTAGAAAAGTTAGACCTCAGTTTTAACAACATTTGGTCTTTCCCTGAAAACTTGTTTTGTCCACTATCTAATTTAGTTTACTTGAATGTGTCTTCGAACAGACTACAAGATGTTAGTGATCTGGGGTTTAGAGAACGGGCAATGCATCAAGCCTTAATAAGTGAACAAGACGGGCCAGGGCCATCTGCTTCATCTTTATCGCATGCCTCGTGCTCCCTTGATATAGAGGTTTTAGATGCTTCGAGTAATCATTTTGTGTTAATGCCAGAAAATGGATTTATGGCTCTTCGAAGATTGAAAGAATTACATATTCATGACAATGAAATTTCTATGGTCGCTGACAAAGCATTGGCTGGTTTAAAACAATTACAAATAATTGATCTATCAAATAATAAAATCGTAGCTCTTCCACAAGATTTGTTCAAAGATTGCAGGCCTGGCATAAAAGAAATATATTTACAAAATAATTCTATAAGTGTGCTTTCACCAAGTCTTTTTGCCAATTTAGATCAATTGTTAGCGTTGGATTTATCTAATAATCATTTAACAAGTACCTGGATAAATGAGAACACGTTCACTGGCCTTATAAGGATGGTGTTGTTAAACTTATCTAACAATAGACTCTCGAGGTTAGATCCGAAAATATTTAAAGACCTATATACCTTACAGATATTAAATGTTCAACATAATATGTTGGAGAGTATCGCCGCAGACACATTTGCACCAATGAATAACTTGCATACCCTTATTTTGTCATACAACAAAATCTCCCACATTGATGCTTATGCCCTGAATGGATTATACGTGCTATCTTTACTGTCAATAGACAATAATCACCTTGAAGAGCTCCATCCAGAAGCATTCCGCAATACTTCATCTTTGCAAGATTTAAATTTAAATGGAAATCGCCTTAAGAAAGTGCCGATTGCACTAAGAAATATGCGTCTACTTAGAACTCTTGATCTTGGAGAAAACTATCTTACTTCATTAGATGAACACAGTTTTATTGGTTTGCATAATGTTTACGGATTACGACTCATTGGAAATAAAATTGAAAATATAAGTAAAGATATTTTTTCGGATTTACCAACGCTGCAGATTTTAAATTTGGCACGTAATAAACTTAAACACATTGACACGAATGCCTTCGAAACATTAACTAATTTACAAGCTATTAGGCTGGATGCAAACCAACTCACAGACGTTCAAGGCTTGTTTGTAAATATACCATCTCTATTGTGGTTAAACGTGTCAGATAACCAAATAGAATGGTTTGATTACGCTGTTATCCCTCCAGCACTTCAATGGCTAGATCTTCACAGTAACAACATCAAAGAATTAGGAAATAACTACCGCTTAGATAAAGAGTTACGTTTACAAACATTAGATGCAAGTTTCAATAAAATGACAAAAGTATCTGCGTATTCTATACCTAGTAGCGTTGAGCTACTTTTCCTAAATGATAATCAAATTACACAAGTTGAAGCACAAACTTTTGTCGGAAAAACCAATTTGACGAGAGTCGATTTGTATGCAAATCAGATAACTAGCATGGATCTCAATGCGCTTCGACTAACGCCGGTCGATCCAGGTCGGCCCCTACCCGAATTTTATATTGGCGGAAATCCTTTTCAATGTGACTGTACAATGGAGTGGCTACAGCGAATCAACAAACTTGATCACCTTAGGCAGCACCCTAGAGTAATGGACTTAGAAAGTATATATTGCAAGTTATTGTACAACCGAGAAAGGACTTACATTCCGCTCATCGAGGCTGAATCGTCTCAGTTTTTGTGTACGTACAAAACACACTGTTTTACACTGTGCCATTGTTGCGATTTTGACGCTTGTGATTGTGAAATGACGTGCCCATCAAACTGTACATGCTACCATGATCAACCGTGGTCAGCGAATATTGTGGACTGTTCTGCTGCTGGGTATGCCGAAATACCTAATAGTATACCCATGGACGCTACTGAACTGTATTTAGACGGTAATAATTTTGGTGGTTTAACAAGCCATGCATTTATTGGTCGCAAAAATTTAAAAATATTGTATGCAAATAACTCTAACATTGATGCATTGTACAATAACACATTTAGTGGACTAAAACGCTTAACAGTGCTGCATTTAGAAAAAAACAATATAAAGGAGTTACTCGGCTTTGAACTATCCCCTCTAGAGAATTTGCGAGAACTGCATTTGCAGGACAATAAAATACATTACATTGACAATCGAACCTTTATGGAGTTGAGGCATTTGGAAGTACTACGATTGGAAGGAAATAAAATTTACAGCTTTGCTGTTTGGCAATTCACAATGAACCCATATTTAGTAGAAATAAGTTTATCACGCAACGCTTGGTCATGTGACTGTCAGTATATGCATAAATTCCGAAATTGGTTTAAAAATAATCTAGGGAAAGTTGAAGACGCCAATAAAATAACGTGCATCTTCGATAACGTTACCAACGCTATAGGGCCGGTTATGGCCGACTTCAACTCCACAATATGTACAAGTCACGTAGGAGGAAGCTCGTCGATAATCGAGAATCAAGTTATAAACGATTATCTTCCATTATTACTGATATCGCTTTGCGTCTTTATCTTGAGCTCTGCCCTAATATGCGGCGTATTTTATTGGAGGCGTGAGCTCCGTGTCTGGGTATACTATCATTGCGGATTCAGAATGTGTTATAAAAGTACAGCATTCGACGATGAAGCTGACAAAGATCGTCTATTCGACGCTTACATCAGTTACAGCGTAAAAGATGAGGCGTTTGTCGCTCAAATGTTAGCGCCGGGTCTAGAATCAACAGACCCCAGTTTCCGGCTGTGCCTTCATTACCGCGATTTTAATGCATCAGCTTATATCGCGGACACAATAATAGAGGCAGTTGAGTCATCGAAAAGAACCATCATTGTCCTATCGAAAAATTTCATCAACAACGAATGGTGTCGGTTCGAATTTAAAACAGCGCTACATGAGGTGTTAAAAGAGAGGCGAAGAAGACTGATAATCATATTACTCGGTGAACTGCCAAATAGAGACATCGATCCGGAGCTTAGATTGTGTTTGAAAGCTAATACGTGTATAGAGTGGGGTGATAGACAATTCTGGCAAAAGTTGAGGTTTGCGATGCCGGACTTGAGGAAGTGCCAGTATCATCGTTCTACTGTAAATATTTATGCGTCGGTGTCGCCTGTGGGGGCTGGGCGGGCGCCGGCGCCGCCTCCTCCCCCGCCACCAGGCAAGCTTCCTCCTCTACTTGGTGACGGCTTGGCTATGTCGGCAAGTGTCCACGCACGCGACCCCCACACTCACCGAATGCCGCCGCATGCGCAGCTTTGGGCGTAGCGTATGCTCCAACGCAGGTAACAAACCGTTCTTTCTGCAACGCTTAAGCGTATTAGTCCGACGAAAAGTGATAATTACATTTAAGTTGTTCTATAATCTGTATTTATTGTGTACATTTTATTTTAAGATCGCATTTATTTGTACATTAGGGTGCCACTTTTGTTTTAAGTTTTGGATTGAATTCCTCCTTTCTGCGATAATATTTTTAGGTTATGAAGTACATGAACAATTGTAAATACAGTACAAGTATAGTAAATATGTTAAGATTGGATCGTTTAAAGTATGAAATGCCAAAGTTAAAAACTTTTAAATTATATGTATAGATGCATTTATGTTTTAGTCTTTTAATCATGGACGTAATTTCATGACGAGACTGTAAATAGCTAATGATAGATTATTTCATTTTTGTATATGTTTGTAAATAGAAAAAGAAAATATTATCAAATGAAAAAATTAAAATATACACATTTTGAAATTTTATTTCTTTTGTTTTATTTGTTTATTTCCATTTTCATGTTGACTACTTTTTTATTTTCTTTTAACTATATTGAAACATCGATAATAAGTATTAACACGCGATGTTTGCTCACATTTCATATAAAGAAATTACTCTGTGGAGATTACATAATAGTGATAAAATACGTCAAAAATAATTTCATAGCAAAAAAGAACGAAATAAAACCCTTTTTTTTTCAAAATAAAAGGCACTAAAAGTTTATTTTGTTTAACTACACATTTTTACTTTATAATACAATTAGTTTAGAAAGAAAACTTTGCATACTTCTAGTGCAATTTAGAACAGGTATAAGCTTAACACTGAAGATGTAAAATTATGTATGAGATGTTGGGTCAAAAATTAATAAAACACCTTGGTTAAATATTATTAAACTCTAAGAAGAATATTGAAAAATAAAGTGTATGTCTATAATATATGACAAAAACTCAAAAACTACTTACTAGATTTCAAACTTATTGTTTACTGGTAATGCTTTTCCTGAGAGATACATACTCGTTTACCTTATTAAAACAGTTTACAGTTAGTCACGATGTTATTATTCTCTGCAAAAAATGTGACAAATGGAGAAGAAAAACATAATTCATTGAATATATTTGGATATCACGATCAAACGAGAAATCAGTACACAAAAAAAATTTGCTTGAAATCAAATCAGGTCTTGATTTCAGCAAATTGCAAACAGCACTTAAAAGCCTTAGCAGTTCAGTGAACAGACTAACGCGAGTGCCTGTGTCAGACTATACAACTAATATTTGTTTCGTACAATACAAATACAAAAAGAATTGTATTATATACAAAGCTAAAATTAGTGTAAATAAAGACGAAGAAGATGGTTTAAAGTTATACCCATATTTTGTTGATTCATTTGTCATTCCAATATATACAAGTTGTATTTAAAATTCATAAATGTCATGTCTTACAAACAATCGTCATGACCTCGGTACTCTGCTTATAAGCTTTTGGTTAATACTGTAGAGTTTCCATATATTTAAAATTTGTATTAAAAATGAAAATGCTTTTCGTTTTCATACCAATTGTAAATAAATGTAAACTCTATAACAAAGCTTGAAAACACGATTTAGACCACAGCGACATCTGATTAATAAGCAAACGTTATAGAATAAACGTGATGAGTGCCAATAAAACAATACAACTAAAAATTCAATAACACTTTCTCGATGTTACCTTCCTAAACCCAGTTTAATTCACACGATAAAATCAGAGGAAGGGTCAATCACAATACATCCAGACTCAAAAACTAAAATTTTCTTCGGACCCTGAAAGGCTTAGCTTGAAATTCGAACTCTACGTTACTTAGTCAGGTTATCCTAGTCAGGATCTATACTGTAATTGATTAACAATTGCATATAACAATGCATTAATAATACATTGACTGTAGTCAATGTTATTACAAAACTTTGTTAATATAGATTATCTGTTAATTTTTATGCTTAAAATTCAAGAAACGCTACTCTTCTCCGACTCCGACCAAAAAAATGGATATTATATAGCTATTACACATAAATCCAGCAATATCTACTTCATTCGACAGCACCAGCTCATCAACTCATGAAACTGCTATTATCTCGGCGCGGACAAATCAAAACGAAATCAACATCGATTATTTTTGCCATTCGCACCCTTATCAAAAACGACGTCGACGGGTCAACATAGGAATAATGGGAAAACTTGTTTTTACGAGCCCGTAGCGAAAGCGGGGCGGTCTGTCGTACGATTTTATCGGATTCTATATATTTACTCGTCCAGTATTTATGAATGGAGATAGATAAGTTATTGGTAAGAGATTAGAGCTTAGGCCCGGTTGGTTTCAGGCTTCGGTTCGTAAGATGTATACGAAGATTGATATCTTTCTTTCATAGCCAAAGTTCAATCAGTTAATAGACTCCAAGGTATTTAAAAGATTTTAAGCATTTACTTACATTTCCATTTGTTCATGAATTAAAATCTATTAAATTTTAACGAAACCATACCGAGATAGACGCAGAAAAGTAATTTTATTGTAAATTACATAAAAAAAAAAAGTATAATGAAATCATCACCACGGCAAAACTTGCTATAATGCAATGTTTGACAAGTGGGTTGGGAATTTCAGTAGCAAACGAGTAGTACCTTTAACACTGCCGGTCAAAGTTCACAGACCTTTTTATTTTAAGTCGCACTCTTTTTTAGATGATTATTCCGCTATCTATCGGAATCCAAAAAAAACTCAAGGCTTATTGCTAATTAAATCCTTATTACGGCACGCGTAAGTCCCTATTACAACACCCACGGAAAGGAAAATGGTGGTAGATTATCTTACCCCACCACCATACGCCTATTTAATAGAACAAATAATAAAACTGCTCTGAAATTCTGTGTTCAGTGCTATATTGAGAAGGACATTGTATAATTAAGCAAATAAAGAAACCAATGAGTTCAAAAGTAATTTTAAGACGTTTCATGAACAAGGCATTTTACAAAATTACATTACATTATATTGTGCAAAATTACGTATGCTCATAAAGACATACATAAAGTAAATATCACTGTAAAAGATCATTCTAAAAAACAAAAATTATTCGTTACGACTTACAGCCTGTCAGACTAAGCAGGTGTTATACCGGACATAAATATAATATTAAAGAATGTAATTGGGTTCATTTTAATTATGGTATACCAAAGATGTCGTAAGGCTAAACCAGTCGCACATCACATATTCTGCTGGTGCATATAAAACTTATATATTTAAAGAAGAAGGAAAATTAGGTGAAATTGTCTTTGATGAAAATCGCCAAATCTGAAACGTCACATCATACAAATTCAAATGAAATGAATTTATGCTTAAATTGCCCTAAATAAACATTCGCAGATATTATTTATAACACAATTTTAATCTAAGGAATTTATCACACATCTCACCATCTGAAAAATATATCGACACCCAACGATTCTATTTACAATTACATAAATAATTTATAATTACATAAATTAAAATTAACACAGTTATTGAAATTAATAGAGTATAGATGTAATAATATGTCGGTTTTGTTCCAAATGGGAACAGAATTAAATAAATATTGTAATGCAGAATATCTCGCAGTTATCCAATTAATTATGTTAGCGTGAAAATTACCACGGAGAGGACAAGGGCGGGATAATGGAATTAGTTTTATAATTTAGCTTACTTTATTGTTTAAAAGGGATAGAAAAGCAGATAGTATTATCTGGAATAAAATTTAGTTTTGAGTGTCTGTATGTTCGAATTGTAATTACGAAACCGCAAGCATGGCCCAAAGTTTCAAATTTAGTAACTAAGGGTTGGATTTTAAATGTCTTTCATAAATACATGTATAATTGATACCGGTAAATTTCAACGCGTGTTCTGTAAATGTGTAAAAAATTAACAATTAATTATTTTACATCGTACTGATTACATAAGCTTTATGAGATTTTAATTTTTACTTGCTCTCTATTGTCAAGAGACGTGGTCATGATTCCTGCTAGCTGATTCCTGCGTCCATTTGGTAAGTGAGTTTGTGAGCGCAATGTGGGCATCCTCGTACTGGTGATGACTATCTCCCCATCACTAGTGGGATTTGGATTCGGCAAATTAGTATCGATATTTCACCATCTTTCGGTTATCAGAGCCTCGGTTTTGTTTGCTAACTGGAATTTTGCATACAAAATTGGAATATATTTCTAGAGGACATTTATATTATATTTATTATCATGATTACCAGATACGGTAAATACGATTTGAGACAAGTTATAGATTTTCCATGATTTATGGCTATTTCGTTTGATTTTATTATTGTTTACTTAATTAAAAAAACTTGTCCCATGTTACGAGCTAATTTTTGTGTTCATTACCTCAGGTTGAGTGATATGTGGTCACACTACTACATACACCTATTGAAGTCCACTGCGGAACACATGCCTATCCAAGAAAGCGCATGCTAAAGCTGATATACAATACTTTTACAAGTAGTGTAGTAAGTGATTACCCATAATCACCGAGCAAGCAAGTGGGTTGGTGAGTGCGGTGACGGTACCCTGGCACTAGTGATGCTGCTCTCCAACACCAATCTGTGTGATTTGTGTTCGGCGAATTCGGATGGATATTCCGCCCCATTTTTTGATCGCTGGAGTGTTTGCAAGCGAGGTAGCACCACGTGCAGGTGAGGTTAGCATTCGGAGAATGACATGGTATGTTTCCCCTGACACGCTAATTGGGATCGCTCAGTGATCTTTAATTTCATAGTAAATCACAGATAATGCTTAAAATTTACTAAAGCTACTGATTATTCTTAAGATTTTATTTAGAGCTTTTAACAAAAGAGCCATCTGTTGGAAAATGCCATATGTCACGACAAAGGCGCATGCGCAATTTAATAGCATCCTAATCTAAAAGGATCGGGTCTCTTTGAATGCCGTCGTATAAATACACATTAACGTAAAAAATGCATATTGTCATTCGATAATCCTTTACGTTCTCTCGAGATGTCACCGAGAAAGATCAGCTTTCGTCTAGGCAACGGTATTGGGTTTGCGTAACTCAATACAAAATGTATAATATACTTCCTATCATTTGTAAATTGCACCTTAACGTTTCGAAAATAAAGATTATATTGAAAGTAACGATATAGAAATTCCAACCACAGACCACAAAACAAGGACAATTGAGGACAAAAGCGACTCAGATAATGTCCCATCCCTTAATCACATGCACGGTTGCTCTGGAAAAATATTTAGTAGTCCCAATAGAGAACCATTCGAACGCATCTATTTGTTCACAATTCTATTAGAAGAAACACTGCTTTATTTACGTATTTACAACTGCCCAACAACATTTTTTCAATACAAATTTGTTGTTGTAATTTTCGAACTCGGCTCGAAAATAAATGTCCGATGGTTCTAGATTTAAATACAAAGAATTTTGTACGACGATTCTTAGTAATGCACTGATACTTTCAATTAAGTTTCAGTGTCTTGGTGCACTTTTTAATGTCGTTAGTTCAAACTGAATCTTGTAAAGAATGCATGGTGTCAGCGCCAAGAATTTTCGGAGAGCAGTAAATAGCTCCGTCGGGGGACCGTCATTATGGCGGGTTCATTTCTGTTATAGTTTCCCAACATTAACATTAAGAGTCGGACGCCAGTTTTGTATCCTTCTAACATTAAGTATTTTCGGTTTGGTATGCAATAGCTAATTTGACGAAAGCTCCAACGAAGATTTACTTCTTTTTTTATTCATTGCACAATCATCAATACAATATAGATATTAGTAGTAGTAATGATATGAAAAAATTGGATGCACTCAATAATATTCCGTATGAGTAATGAGAATTGTGTGTATTTTATTTTTAAAAGAACAACATACGTTAAAATTTCCCACGCCGGAAACTACGTCATTTTAGTAAATTGCATTTTTTCGTACCCATTTTTGTAATGAAAATAAGAAGTGAACCTCTAGTAATAGTAATATGGTATTATGGCCTAAGAAAACATAGTGACAACAAAGCAACTTGAATGTTATAAATATACATACATTTATACATCTGAATATTTGATGCTAAATAAGCATAATCAAATAAGACAATGTATCAAAACACCCCAAGAGTACGGTTTGACCTTCATTTGCATTAACGTAAGGCTTATGAATAGCGTATTAGTAGTGGTCTATCCTCAAAGGAAAGGGTATATATGGCCTTAGATAATCCAAGGACAGCAGATTTCAGAGCCGAGTGCCAATAATTGACTATCAAACTTGATCTATAGCTTCCTAGGCGGTTTGACGGCGATAGTTAGATAAATTATGAGCGGTCGCTGTCCCGAGGGAGTGCAAGTCGTTTTGTTAAGTTCACGAAACTAGGCTGATATTCAAGCAAATACACAATAAACTCCTTTCATTAATAAATACATACTGGGTCCCCGGCTCTGTTCGCGTGGACTTTAGAATTCGTAGGAATCCAGTTTATTTTGAGACGTTACGTTGAAACTATAACGTATTTATAAACACTTTCGCCTGTCACTTATAGGTATAGGCAGAGTTTACAGATTTCCATTTGGCACGATTCAGCGTATTCAAACGAACTTTCGAAACTCATTTTTCATCTCGCCGGCAAGAAGAATGTGACAGGTGCCGAGCCTCGTCAAAGGGGTTCTTTCCCGGAGATTACCATAAAATTGTAAATAGATTTCTCTTAGTAACCTCTAACGGCACTACGTCTTAAAACTATTTAAATCATTAGAATATAATGCAATATATTATTACAATAGAATGTAATAAATGTATTGTTACAATATGTGCAATGTTAATGTTTAGTATGTTTAGTAGTGGTTTTGCATTCATACAAAAACATTTGGTGTTTGTAATTTAATAAAGATCTTTTTTTGTTATATCTATGCAGTTAGACAGAAACAGAAATCATGTCTAATTATTTTTATTGCTTTTATTACCTATCGATATTAATTTTGGTTATCATCATTGACATACAAATTATTCAAACATATTTGACAAGTGGACAGAGTTATTCTATGTTTGTTTCATACAGAAATTAACAAATGGACAGTACTAAATATAAGCTTCTTCCAATGGGAAGATTTGATGTAATAGCCACGCTTGAGAGGCAGGTTGGCGGTGACATTATCAGACACAGACACAACATGGAGATGTGTTGTTTACTATGGGGTATCTATGGATAGTTTCCTTCCTAAGAGTCGGCTTAAGGAAAAAAATACTAATCTCAAAAAACACCAGACTGAATATATACATAGCTGTTATGATCGAAAACAGTGGCCAAGGTGCGAGAGGTCTGGTACTGCTGTCGCCAACTCTCTTGCCTAGCGTGGCGTTCGAAGTATCTAATTTCATGGATTTATGTATCTTCAACTGATAGCTTTTAAAATTTTGTAAACGTTTTTCTGTACCGATGTGACAATACCTTTAAATTTTCAGAGCCATGTAGCTTAGTAAAAGCCGGGTAGTACCTGCAAATATCATAATACACGAGCAACCCGAATTTGTATCCTGCCACTGTAACTGTTATTGTATTATAGGAAGGTAGTGATTATGAAGTATTCTTTATTTAATTGAAAATATTTTAAATCTTAACTTTCCGTCGTAAAATGAAAAAGACAATAAATTATAAATTAGCCTTACCTTGTATGCGTTTAAATAAAACTCTGCTAGCTTCTTATATTTAGCATCTAAGGTAACAGTTACAGAAACGTTTTTTACACTTGGTAGCAAAGTTTACACTCGTTAAATATTGAGGATCTCCCGTCATAATTTACAATGAACCTGCCCTGCCTAAGCTTGGGGTTATGAAATTTTAATCAAAGTTCAGAGCCCCTCGCGTATTGTAATGGGATCCGTGGCGTATATTTCTGCGTCACTTGTTTTAACGTTCCGTTGTTTTAACGAAACATGTTCCAATTTTATTAAAACTATTTAAATATGTTTAAATATTTATGGTCTATATGGTGTGGTTTATTTTAAGTTGAACATTATTAAGAGTACATAATATATTACTAAGAATAGTCTTTTTACTTAAGTTATACTTTGAATTTTGACCAAATATACTGATTACAGTAAATTTGGTCAAATCATTCACTGATTGCATTATACTCATTAGAGTAAAATGCAATCAGTGAATGATTTCATTAATATATATGGCCAACTTCTGCTCTTCAGAAGGCCCTTCGGTCTTAGGGAAGATAGAAAGAGAATCTTATAGGACCGAAAATTACAGTGCAAATGCAAAGACCCTAGCTGTCCTCAAATGATGTAAACCTACTTATGCAGAGAAGATCAGAGAAGGGGTCAGATGCATTAAAAAACAAAAATGGCACAAAACAATGTTCTGGTAGTGCATCCGGCGACGTGGCACATGTCACATTTTAGTTCCTAGAGAAGCCTATATGTGTTTTTGGAAGCCCATTTCGATACTCTTCCTGCCAAATGGAAATCCATAATCACTGCTTACCTACTTAGGTATTGGCATGTGTACTTATTTATATAATCACAAGACCTGAAAATCAGTACTTTGTGATTGGCTTCGATACGAATGTGACGCAAAACCTCAGTAGAGAAGTACGCTGACAAAGCGGTTAAAATTGTTTGTACTCGTAGTATGTTAACCTAACCTAACCTACATTTGCAAAAGGAAAACCTAAAATATTTGCTTTCTTCCTTTATCTGATTTCCTTTCACTCCGTTAAATGTTGTATGCGGAAGCACAAAACTACTCTGCAGACAATAAAAAGGATTCTGCTCAGTTTAGCTGAGCTCTCTTTGCAGCAGATCTGCAACAGTACTACCCACAGGGAGTAACCGTCATAGCCTAAAGCATCGCCAAAGTCAATATGAGCCGGCAACATAGCTTGTAGAACTGATAAAAGCTGAGGACAAAAGTTTCTTTAGTGTTAATTTAGTCAAACAAACGTAGCATAGGATGGTACCCCAACAGAATTGGCGATCTATACAGTGTTCAAGGAAGAGAGGGGTGATAGTGGCTCAGAGTCTTGCTGTTTATGAGTTTGAACATTTAATGTGAAATTTAACCAACTTGGCATAACATCGAACATTGCGTACCTTTAAGTTGACCAACAATTTAGACTTACTTTCTTTAGACTACAATTAAACCTCCTTGGCGCTCGTATTTAACGACAGTTCAATGACCAGAATATATACTAAAATAACACTACAAAACAAAATTAAAAAATGTTCATGTCATTTTCAGTGGCAGTGCTGACATCTGCTAGATCATTAGCGCATTTACGGAATGAAATTAAAAAATACTCACCCGGCGACGACAAAAGTTCATTAATTTTAGTTTGTCATAGTGCCACTAATTTGTAAAATTTACAGCGCCCTACTAATGGCACTGTTTCCGGTAACATATCAACGTAATATTGAATCCCTTTGAGTTTTTGTCGCGACTACGGGACCCGTGAACGTATTTATGTGTCAGTTAACAGCAATGAACGTTGGGGGGCGCTCATCAAATCCACATTAATTTTTATAGCTTTTATGTACGTTCGTTAAAAAAAACCTGAAATATGTGTTAAAAAATCAATATTTAAAGGTTTGGAACATCATGAAGTTATTTCAACGTACTTAACGTATAATTTAAAACACAAAAAATTTTTATTCTCCTCTTACGACACCCACTAGAAGAAAGGGTGTGGCTGATTATTACGTCATTATAATTTTTTACATACAATTTTCAGACCAATAGAGAATGCGTCGCAGTTAATAGTTAAATTGGAGACAAATATAAAAACTAATAATATAATTGCGTTGTACAAAGTTTATATAAAAAGTTCTGTTGCAATACATTACGGGATTATTCTACCACCTAAACTTCCTAAATTAGACAATTTGATTTATTAACTAGTTAACTAGTAAAAGTTAGTACGTCACTATAAACTACCAACATCGAATGTTGCCCTAAAGTACCATTAACTACCAATTCGATCGTTGTGTTAACAATTATATTTTATTTCCCTCTTTGCTAAAGTAAGCTGTTTTATAAATTTTACAATAAAAATTGCACTTTAATAGGTAGATGCATATTCGTAGAATGCATAAATTCTGTATACCTTATTAATATATCTAATCCTTTGATCTCCTTTCTAAGTTATAACACAGTGTTGGGCTGTTTTTTTTTAGTATTATGAAATTCCATCCCTCAACAATACGTCTTTTTAAGCTTTTTTACTTAATAAAACTTGGTGAGGCATTAACTATTTTTGGAAAATTTAAATGTAGCGAACTAAGTTTAACACTGAATTAGAACACAAAAAACTGGTGCACAGTTATGCATAAGTCGGGGATGGTGGATTACAAAAAATACCAGACAAACCGCCAGAGCGTACGGTTGGGAACTGCTATCGGCAACCCGCTAAGCAAGATTGGTATGAGAGACCTATGTACAGCAGTGTTAATTTTAGAGGCTGTTAAAAAAGCTAAGAAAAAGACCAGAGATTTACATATATAAACGATAACTTCCAACTTTACCATCATCGGCGTTAACAATATTTACTGCCTACGCTTGAAACAAGTCAGCACCTGGTGTTTTAACGTGTCAAGTAAATTTCGTTGTGATCATAAACACGAAGCAATAGTTGTATTTCCTCCTATCGCCCGAGGTCAAATTTAATTATCATGTAGACGATGAATATCTTTAAGCGAGAAGCAAACGCCTACAGTAATATATAAATCAGCTTGCTATTCGAACATACCAACCCATATTTCAACAGCCATCTTAAACAATGGTTAAAATAATGGTGTCGATGCTCAAAAATAATTATTTAGAATCGATTTGAATAAATCAACGCACAAAATTAGAGTCTACTATTATGCTTGATTTAGATGACAGCTCATTTGTTATGAGCAAATTATGTATATTACTAAAATATTGAGAAAAGAATGTAATGTGTTTCTAAATTACACACGTGCGTTTTTGACACCTATAGTTAATAGATAGCCTAATTAAAACATTTCAGAATTTAAAGAGATTCTGTGAAACTGTGTAGTATATAAAAATTATTGCGAGTAACGTTTAAGTTTAACGTTTTAGTACAAAACTAGCGTACTTCGCGAACTTCACATGGAGAGATCTATAAAGAATATTTAGTACAAAGTTAAATTTATTACCAAGCTTTAATCGTAATATCAAACGCTTCAAGATTAGAAAATAATGTAAAGTCTTTGTTTTGATCCTTCGGGGCTCCAAGCGTATACGGATTAGGAATTCGTGCGGATTTGCTTAAAGGGGAAGACGACAGAAAATTGGGAATTGTTTCCTCTACCACACATTGAACAAAGCCCTCTCATATGAAACGTAATGTTCGCTGACGCAGGCACGCTTAATGAAATTCTGTTGGTCTTTATTTTTCCGTGTTCTTTCGCAGTTTTTTTATTTCGCAATTAGAATAGCCCTCAGCATTACATTCGGTGAACTTTTACTCCAGTTTCGAACATCGTGTCGCATTTCATCGTTAATTAAATCCGGTTTTCGGACTTTATTGCTTTTGCTTCATTGTATACGATTTACGCCCAGCGAAGGCTTCTAATGTGATTAAAACGACTGGCAGTAATAATAAACATTTTATTGGGGCATTACATACGCCGTGAGATGTATCTCTATACTAAACTATCAGGTTATGGCCGGAACACCGCGCCGGTCCTAATCAACTTAGTTTTATTGTAACTTCGTAAGAAGATCAGATTAATAGGACTAATAGGATATATTTATAAAAGTTTTGTGATGTAGTACAAATAATACTAAGGTATCAAAAAAGTTGCTATTTGTTGGTAGAAATAGACAAATTGCTATTTTTGATCTTTTAAAACTAAATATTTTATTACCGTTTCTTGCAAATAAATTTATATTTATCGTTCTTTCTAATTAAATATTGTAATAGGCTATGTCCCGCGAGATAGTGTATACTTACCATTCCGTTGACTTTGCAAGTGATCACAAAACAAATAAATTAATCTTATGGTGAACCAATTGTGTATTGTCAGTCCATTTGGCTAGGCCTAGTCGTGTCTAATAGATATCCGTAATTTCTGTTTACCCCTCTGTATGACAGGCGCTTGTGCTTATATTGTATATAAAACAATGGCGTGCTAAATATATATATATAATAAATAGATAACATAAAAATATATAAAGCTTATGATATAATATACATAAGTCAAATGTGGTAAACGTTATAAGCACAAAAAACTCTATAAGCTCCACTAAGAGCTTATTTTTTATTTTCGTTGCATCTTTTTCCCATTTCTTGCTTCTTGATAAAGCCCTTTCGTATAACAAATTCCAGTTATTTATTATAACTTTGACAGCAAACGAAACGCTGAAATTGAACCAATTTGCGTACAAGCGATGCTAAAGGAAGTCCAAATTATAACAGAAACCTTCTTATGATTATTTGCCACTGAATTTTGCATTAAAATGATTGTTAGATTTTGATATTGGATCAACTATACTTATAGTACATTTTATTTAAAGAAGAGTTTTAATTAAGTTTTACATTAATCATTTCAAGTTGTAACAATTTTTTTAATTTTCAGAAACTTCGTCTATTTTTGGTTAACAATTAAACGTAGTTATGTCAACAGAAGATGGGTTCTTGTTACGAGATTTACAAAGTATACAAAAACCATACATTTTGTATTCCACAAATATTATCTTCGATTTCTTTATACTAGTGGTTCAAGCAATCGTTAAAGAATAATAGTGATAATGTTAAATTGAAACGACAAAAATTTTCTTTAGGTTGACCCTTTTCCGAGAATTTGGGTTTTTGGTACCAATAAAAAACAGTTGTGAAGCACTTCCGATTTCTATTTATACTTTTACTTCTGAATACGACAATTATAAACCAATTACTATTGTTTTTATTTAAGAAAGACAAACATGTCCCTCAAGGAACTAAATATTACAAGAGTAAATTGTAAAAGTTCTCGACTCTCACTTTCGTCCTTGAAGAATAAATTAGTTTTTCGTAAAGTAGCCCATTGTCATACTTTACTTTCGCCGATACGCCAAAGGATCGGTCATAAACGAAAGTTTGGGCTCACGATATTAATATTTATTGCTCGCAATGTATACAGAACACTTTCTTTACCAAGTTATAAATAGTTTTATGCCGGCCACCCGTTAAATGGCATAACAAGGGGGTTTTATGAGGCATTCTATTCGACGGTGGAGGGCGCCATCTTTATATTTTATTGGTTGTTGAAGCGGAGTTTGAATGCCTCTGCGCACGTTAC
This sequence comes from Bhutanitis thaidina, assembly GCA_029286595.1. Lineage (NCBI taxonomy): Eukaryota > Metazoa > Arthropoda > Insecta > Lepidoptera > Papilionidae > Bhutanitis > Bhutanitis thaidina. The sequence continues at coordinate 10,125,885 of JAGSMS010000006.1, read as the reverse complement.
CGTGTCCAGGTTCATGATTTTTATCAACTAATTAAGGGTTGAATCTTTGACCTTAAATTTCTTGGTGTGTTTCAAATTACTTTGTAGCCAAAGATATTGAGTTTGTAACGAACTGTCATAGCTATGACTATTGTTTATTTTAACACAGTAATAATTTCAAAATCACAAGTCCACCAACCCTAGCGTGGTGAAAATTTATAGACTTTAAAACCTTCTTCAATATAGTAGCAAGACATTTTACAATAGACTTTACTACTCCACTCTAATGTGGTGGCAGCGTGAAATAATCCATCAACACATATCATCCCGTGGGAGTCGTCGATACTCATCTAGTATATCCTTCAGACAACTGAAGAAGAGAAATGACTAGATGAGTCTTCTTTGATAGATGACTGCACTCTCTAATAATGAATATAGAATACATAGTAATAAGTCAGATGATGAGTGTTATGAATGAACCACTAGGATGTGGATTAGGAAGAAGTTACAATTTTAAATAATGAGCACTAAATTAACACACAGTTTTTATTAATTGTTAATATGGCATAAAAATAAAATGTATCTTGTTTCTCCTTATGAGACAACTAAGACAGAAAAGTCTTTTACAAATTAGATTTTCCTTACAATGGCTAACTTGTGTCTTTAAGTTATTACATAAAAATATTTTAAAATATTTTTATGTAATAACTTAATGCGCGAATAAAATTTACTCGGAAAATTTTGTTGTAGCTCGACTTATCTTTACGTACACTTTTATGTATTTCTCTGAAAAGTGTTAACGGTCATCAGTTAAATATAGTAACTTAGGTTTATATCATCAAAAAGAATAAAAAGTAATTTCGATGAATTTATGAAAGCTTCGTGGTCTTCAGTCGCATAAAAAAAATAAACAATAAAAAGTTTTATAATATGACGAAATATTCTTACTTTACTAGATTTACTGCTGCGTACTTTAGGTAAACTTTTAAGTTACATAACTTTTATAATACGTATTTGTTAGTTCGGGAAAATGATAAAAGTTTCCTTGTAAACATTTTATTATGTGTTACTACATACTACTTACATTACGTAACATAATATTATTGTTATCGTTTTATTTGTTAGATACATTACAAATTAACTTAGTGTATTTAGATATTTTTCCATCATTGTTTTGTACCTAAAATAAGTATTAACATTGTTTTGATTTCATCAGGAAAAGTTAATAATTGTGAATGGGAAGTTAATAATTGTATAGTTTAGTGTATGTGCGGAACATGAATTAATAGTTAGAACACTGTCGGTAGCTGGGTCAACTTAGATATCAGGACGTCAAACACCTCTGTAGCACCAAGCGCCCCCTACGAACACGAGTGCTGTAAAGCACCCGAAACCTCGGAATTTAAAAGTAAATTAAACACGACAAAATTCGTAAATAATAGTTTAATTTCAACGGTGTATATTATGTTGTTATCAATATAAATTTACATCATATCCTTATTGTTAGATTAATAGCCAGATGCTGTTTGCTTTAGGTATAACGATTGTCCCGATCTTACCGTACACATATTTGTTACAAGGTATAATATACTATTATTTTTCTAAGTACATAGATAATAAACGAAATATTTTTATATAACAAAAAAGAGCTTCTATAGAGAGTAAATAGAAGCTCCATTTTGCTCTGTTTACTTCTCGAGTATAATATTACAAACCATTATTTTAGATATCGTTATAGGAGCTGAAGCCCCCAGCGTGTTATATTTTGATACTACGAAATCGCTGTATTGCAGAGCATGCCTCAGATGATGCATGTTGTGGAAGCCAGTTCTTATGAAAAAGTAAAACAAGAGGCCACTAGGAGCTATTACATGCCTTACATCGTAAATAATCGTCTTAGTGCGGTAAATAAATAAGTGTATAGTGTCGGTTCGTGCGAGCTCCGCTATCAGATCGAAGGGCCCGGGACGCAACGAAAGCCGGGAAAATGCTGTTCAAGTGAGCAGATAGCGTTTAATGTAGAAGGAACATAAGTTTTGCGGCGTGTTAAAAGATAATGAGTACGGATATAAGAAAGAATGTTACGTACTTTCTTTACAAGGCAACGTTATTTTGTTATCTTGGACCCGTATATAGAATTACGCAGCTAGGATGAACGTTTGTGTTAGCAATTTATGTACGCATTGGACAAAGTTGAAAACTCGAAGATTTATCTTTCTTTGCTTCCAAAGATAGCGGATTCAACTTGTTAAAGGAGTTTATTCGGTTATACAGTACTCCGAAATTCAACTTGGAGCGCTTACGCCTAAAACAGGGCCTTGATTTCTCGATACTTTTCCGTATTATGGAAGTTGTGGCGAACTTCACAGGAAAAATAATAATAAATGTAAAACTTTTAAAGTCTCGCTTTAGAAAGTTTCAATGACTTATTTCAGATAAAAGTTAATTATCCGGGTAATCTTGAAATTTCAAAGAGAAAGTATCGGCGTATCTGATCTTCTTTTGAATTTTTGTTACAATTAGTTTCTTAAAAAGTGTTGAACCAAAATAAACGACACAATCAGTACCTTCATGTTTTATTAATTTTTGTTTTATAAATTTGTGTTACATATGTACATATATTATCTTACTACATACATTACTTAGGAAATTTTCCTGTGTCGCGGAGGCAGTTCATTTACATAAATATACACGGATAAACACCCAGACTCGGAATTTATCTATAGTTCATACAAACTGTGATTGTACAAATCGTGCGGGCCGCAGCCTAACGCTTAGTCACTAAGCCAAACAGCCGCCAATATGTCAACACGTCATACGTATATTATGTACATTGCAATAACTTAAACGCAATTTATCAGAAGTACTACGATCGTTAGCTTTTAATATTGAATTATGCAATACATATTTTAACTCGATAAATAAAGTAACATGGGCTGATGAGAGCGGAATAATAAAGTTATCCTATAAAAGTTTGTTTTCTATAGGCTAAGCCGTGCCAAAGCAAACATAGATTTATATAATACAATGGGTTTCCTCCTGGCTGATTTCGACCACGGCGACAGCTTCTGAATACTACCGGCAGTTATCAACTGCGCAAGAGATATTATAGTGCGTAAAAGGTAAGGACTAAGACAAACGAGTGCCGGACATGGGAAGGTAAAGACAAGTACTCACTTGTTTTTACTTTCCCATTTCCGATGCTTATGCGATAAGATCGGATGAAGGTTAACACGCACACAACACAAATAGGTCGGATAGGTCAGATAGTCAACCTTTAAACCACGCGGTACAAGTAACTGCTTCAGTGTCTCTAACTCATATCAGAACGTTCTCTGATTACTTATTAATGAATTTTGCAGATATGTTATTGTATTATTTACGTATAAATGTATCATCATTTTTCCCCTGTATTTTCGTGGGACGAATACCAGAGCTAACATAAGCAACAAGCAAGCCAGGCGACCAGGCTCAGCACCTATTATATTCTATCTCTAGAAAGTTAAAAATTGAGATGCGGAAAGCCGTTTGGCGAAGCTAAGTCGTGGGAAATGGTGATCCGGTGGACAACAGACGTGGTTGCTTATATTATATCATTACATGTTTATTTGTCTATGGAATACTTTCAGCATCAGCACTAGGTGGAAGGCCCCTTCTCTAGCTAGGTACCGTCTTGGGTAGCTTATAATAGTTAACAAAAAAAAATTAATAACTAATAAATATAAAACTTATAGTAAACAGGTACAGGTATTATGTTTATTTATTTTATCATCTGAAAATGATTATTGTATTCAAAAATACATGTTAAAAAATTGCACGTTGTTAAACAGTACCTGTTGAGTTAAGTTCGATATTATGATTACCCCATCAAAACAAGTTATCGGAGAATTTTCGGAATAACAATTAGCGTGTTCGTATATTGACGTGCATTACATTAATTGGAGATCGTGCGGTGAGAGTTCCAAGTTACCACTTAATGTCGAATAGTATATATTGTGGATCTAGTTGTGTATTAATGATATATTATTTGAAATATCTTAATCATTTCTTGGACAATTAAGAACAAAATGTACGTGGTTCAAATGTCACAAATGAATACGATAGTTTTATTAAGCTTTTAAAATGTTGTCTGTTTGCCGATTATTTTCAAATATTGGATATTTTCCTGCTGTGTTCAATGCACTTAAAATAAAACAATATTTATAAAATTAACTTTAATTCACTTCATTTATAGTGCTAACTCAGAAACCGGGCGCTCGCTTTAAGTTTCACGTGTCGAACCCAGGTTAGTTCAATCCCATCGGCCATCCCATCCCATTGACCTGTACCACTAAAATTGTTAATTGCAATTTTAAAAATTGAATGTGCCACGTACTCGGTGGTGAAGGAAGCCAACGCGAAGAAACTAATATATAAGAAAAGGAAATTTGAAATTTGCCAACCCGCACTGGAGTTGCGTAGCGGACTTGCCGGCTCCAAACATTGGCAAAATACGAGAGAAGGCCCTTGCATTACAGATGAACATTTATATATTCCTATTTTACTTTCGTACTTTATTTTAAAAAAATATATGAATCGGAGTTTAGATTCACATATTTTTTTGGTTGGTTTCCAGCTCCATAATCATACAAAAGTCAATATCTAAATTTTTATTCTTCGCCATAGGAACAGTTTTCACTTTTACACTGTTATGTTTTTACAATACAATTTTTAGAAACAGTTTGGGAGCGATCAACTCATTCCCAAGGGTAACAATCATCCACGTGTCCCTTTATATTATAATAACCCTTTTTATAAAGTTTAACGTATTTTTAAAAATTATTGATAAGAAAACTTTGCGCATTTTGCCCCTTAAACGAGTTATTGACTCTATGAGTCTAGTTTCTGTCATTACAAGCATGTGTCTGTTCTTAGTCTTTATATTATGTACATCACAGATCTTATTAAATGTATGAATAGTTTATGTAATGAGAAGCCATTGTTAGTATATTTATTTCTTTAAGAGAAAGCTAGAGAAGCTCTTGAATTTACGTTAGAAAGCCTTCCTTTGCAAGACACATTGTTTCTATATCAGCTGCATATCCCCACAGCAAAATAACATATGAAGTTATGCTATGGAAATAACTAAAATAAACTATTATAGCTGTTTATATATCAATCAAATTTCTTATTTTCCTTACAGTATATGCTGTAGAGCTAGGGTCTACAAACAAGTTTATATCGAGGCCCCATAGAAGCTTTACATCAAGTTATTTAAAAAAAAGTGTAGTATCCGCAAGGCCTAACTCTTTCCTATTTATAAGTACATTGGTACCAAAATATTTTAAATAAGGTGTTGAGAATTTAATACATTTAGATAACTGTTTCATAGTGCATACAGTCAAAGGCCTTGGAGAGATCACAAACCAAAGACATCATGTGAACTCTACCAGCATCCAAATATATCGTTAATCTGGTTTTCACCAGCATCGGCTGTAGAGCGACCCCTTGTAAAACCAAATTAGTTATAGTATAGCAATTTACTTAAATTAAAATATCTTAAAAATTTATCTAAGATTTTTTTTTTATTTTACTTAGTGTTAGTAGTGTAGAAATAGGCTTAAAGTTCAACAAATTCAAACAGGTGTCCAAAGGATTACCTGATTTAAATAATAAAATACCAAATTTTACTAAATTTAGGTTTTATAAAATCTGGAAATACAACAGTTTCAACACTACCGTTGAATATGAACGCCAGATGAGGTGCAATTAAATTTATTATTGAGGCAGCTACTTTTACAGACATTCCCCATACATCCGATAGTGGCAATTTCTATAGTACCATAACTATATTGCCATTGGTTCTTAATAAACGTCTGGATGTAGGTCAAAACTTAATTGAAAGATTCCAGAAGACATTTAGTAAACCAGATAAAATTAAAAAACATTCACCACCCTTATACTTTCCTCGAGCTGCGCGGCGACAGCGCGTCGCGAGTGGGTGATTCGTGAAGGAAATGAAGACAAACCGTGAGCTCCTTTACACACTAGACCGCGGCATTTGTGATAGGCGTCGCGAGTGCAAAAGGTGACTTACCGGGGCGATGATTAACATAACGATCATTAAAGGCGATAGGCTTACAATGTATCATGTTTTTACTTTTAAGTTGACGTAGTAACTATGCGACTGGCTTCGGCACTGTGGGTCACGGGTTTATTTTTCGCATTGATAGTTGAGAATTCATTACTTTCCCTGTGTAATTTTTGTCTGAAAAACTCCTCCACGACTGACGAATAAAAACCACAGAGGAGACAACGTTTTATTATAAAGTCTAAATGTAATGTGAAGATTTTAATATTAATAAATAATGAAAAAAAATGTCAAAAAGTGTATATTTAACTGAACTCTATTGTAAGAAAAATCAGAAATGCTAACTATAGTTAACTTTATTTAACACCAAAACAAATCCCTGCAAATAAAGAGTGGCGAATACAAGAGGAAAAGAAAATCCCGTTACACTTTATTGTAAAGGAAAGAAGGCAAACATAGAAGACGAATCACGCAAGGGCAAACAAATCTATCTGAACGCTCCGAAGCAGTTTGCGCTAGAAAGCGAACGCGATCTAATCTCGGATCTTGCGATTGAGAGAGCGTACTTGGGGGCAATGCATCACCTGGCTTCCGTTGCAGCAACGATCTTGATTTCTTTCCTAATGTACCTCCCACGTCCCAACACGTGAGTGATGCCGCCACAACTAGTTGACCTACTACTCTATGTACTTTAGAAACAAAAGGAACCATTTTATACAACAACAGAGAAACTTAAGAGATCATCTATGACTGGTTATATCCTTCGTTGGGATATTTGACGTTTCATCGATAATATAGCCAACTGTTCATTTAGCACCTACGCCGACTACTGAAGATCATTTTTCGATTTCTTCTTTTCACACGCATAATAATAATAACAGAATACTTATTAGCTAGCAAATGTGATGTATGTTCATCGTTACTTTTCTTTAACACGGTAGTATTATCCAAAGTTACAGAAAGATAGTGTTATAAAAATATTATTACTAGTTTACGTCCCCGGATTAGCGTAGAGAATCTTCCCGTAAATTTCCTCGGATAAATGTAACCTTTTCTAGGCTGCGAAGTATCTTCATATCAAATTTCATCAAAATCGATACAGCCGTTTATGAACCCATGACCCATGTTTAGTAGTATGGTAGGCTAACCACTAAGCAACGCTGAAGTCATATTATTACCAACTCAATTTGGAAATTATAACAAAACCTCTACTTCATCAAGTTATACTTCATAAGTAAATGTTTGAAAATATTAAATAAAAATATCTCCTGATTGCGTAAGCCGATTACGAAAAAAAGACTAAATGTTATTTCAGGAATTGTATATGTTTTTACGCAATCAACACAAATCGGGTATACTGTTTTTACGCAAAACGTGGCCGAATAAACAGACAAACAGATAAACAGACAAAAATTCCAAAAATTTTCAAAGTGCTTTCCATCAATTATTCTTTATTCAAATCGACTATTATTTTTGCTAATTCTATATAGTAACTCCTAATTATAAAATAAACATTGCTGCTTTGTTACATTTTGTAATGTTTACTGCTTTAATTACCTATGAACAAACATGTACAGGAGCTACAATATTACATGCGGTGAAAGGAGATATACAGAACATTGTTGATTTTTTGGACAAAACGAAAAAATATTATGTAACTTAATAAATAGATAAAAATATTTCTAACACATTTTCATCGTTCGGAAAAATATCCGAGAGATGTTAAATATATAAATTAGAACAACTCTGTCAACAATGTTCAAACATGGTAAATAAATACATAAAATAAAACTTTGCAAATGTTTGTTTTCAACTCCATTACTTGATATGTTACAGACATCTAAACTTTTTCAGAAAAGAGGAATATTAACCCCAATTTTATGCACATGGATCTTCTTTTTTAAAAAACATTAGCTACACTCATTTTCAGTATCCATTCAATGCAGCTACTGCCTTCTTATGATGCTAATAGATAATTTAGATAACAAGAAGATGCCATTCGACAGCGCTGCTACAAAATAAATGGTGAATATTTTTCACATATTCACACGCCTCGCTTGGTAAGAGCTTCCACTAGTGATGTTAAGAGCAAAGGCTATTGATCTGTGTCTGTGTCATTGCCTTGCATAATATATTGAGCAATAAGTAGTGCTGTAAGACGGAATAAACCATCTTTTAACACTTTAGCACTTGGCGCCTCATACCAACAAAGGAAACTGGCGTTTCCATAGCATTTTCGGAATTAAATAATTGCAATATTCATCATCATCGTAATCATTACAGCATGTAACAAGCTTACTGCTCAGGCCTCACACAAAGTATGCCCCAATTATGTATCTAATTCTAATACCTTTATCTTATGTGAAAGTGACAGATAGCATATACGAAGCTTAACATCTCGAGTGCATAATACCTAAAGAGCGGCGATGTCAGACTATTATTATATTTATGTCTATACAAATCGTAATATCTATAATTAAATACTCCTATAAAAAGGACCTGAATTATAGTCGTATCGATACATCACTTGGGTCTGCTTGCTCATAACTATAAATATTCGACTAAAGAGGAACGGCTTTATGTTTCCTTTACAGGAATATAGGCTTCAGTATTACTGCGTTGCCAATAGCTACTCGCCAACTCGACCGATATTATAGCACACCATTTGGCAAGTAACTCAGACACCCCCTATATAACGAGAAATATAGCAACGAACGTTCGGCTTTTATCACTCCCAATGAACTATGGGACGATGGCTTGAAATAGGTTAGGGAATAAGATTTTGCATCGAGTTTTACTTTGTTTGCGGAAAAAAGGGTTCCATGAGCTCTGGATTGAATTTCAATAGTTACCGTCCTTTTCCGTGTGGAAATAACTTCGGAAAACTTGAGTATCTAACAAGGTTGTCTCCTCTAATTTCTGAATTATATTTTAATTTTACTTTTATACCAAACATACATTATGAAGGCATGAGTTAACTAGTTTTTATAATATTGTTGACATTCTAAATCGTTTTTTCTTCATTACTTACGACTTTAACCGAACGTTACTCGTAGTTATTATTTTACCAGGGTGTAATTTGTCAAGTTTCGCGAAGGTCTGATGAGCAAGACCTTAACTTCTTAATCACTCAAATGCACTGTCTAAAAGGATTACATACTGGTATGCACATGTGATAATGGAAAAATGTTTCGATAACGAAGCCCGTATGTTTATATAATGGTATATAAGAGAGATACTGGTAGATATTGCAGCGTTACGTATACGTTTCAGCTGGGATTGAAACCCAGGTATAGACTACATGGTGTTTGAAGTTGACTTCACAACATTTCCAATCCCAGTGGCTAATCGCAGATTTAAGGATTCTAAGGACTAAAGGGAATTAAATGAAAAATAGTTTTTACTACATTCGTTACTTTTTTACATATTTGATAACTGATACCATATACTCGCCATGATGGCATAATGGTATTAAGTGACGACGATTTCCCTTAAGATTCCTTATGCTTTATTAAGAATCGACTAAATAAAATTACAGTAAATCTATTGGAGATAGATTGCGGAATATTCATCTTAAATATTAACAGTAGTATCTGAGTTGCGATGTTTCATGAAATGAATCATGAAGAAGAAGACGAACATTTGCTCATTGCCACAACGAAACCTTTAAGATTATTGTAGGAGCCTAGTCTGCGTTATGTGTCTGCGACTTTTTTCTAACATAAAAAAAATAATCTACAACGTAATCTCAAAATAAAAACATCTTGTAAAGTTGCTGTTAATGTCTCATTGATGTGATAGCCTTCTCTTCTTCTTGAGAGGGTTTTGAAATTGCTATGCTATTGCCTCTACATGTGTTCCTTCATTTTCACCGCTAAGTACTCAGTGATGTTAGCATTTAAAGTTGTAATTAAGAAATTTTAGCGATACTGGCCCAAAAAATCGAACTGCGATCACAAGCGTAGAAAGTAAGCGCCTGGGACTTAAGCTAATATACTATTACTAATATCACAGACATTCCTAGTAACTTGAGAAAACTCCACTAGCTTCAAACATCGACTTAATCTGAGATAGAACGTTAGCATTAAACGTTCTCCTCGTAACGACATAATAAACATAATCGAATGTACGCAGGTACTCCGAAACTCTCGCATGATCGGGCATATTTACATTTTTTCTCAATTCAATGGTGCCCGACATGTTTGGTGGATGGATGAGCCAGCGCTGACATTTTGTGACATTAAGCTCCATTGGGTTTGAATGTGTCGTGCGCCGAACCAACCCGTTCTTTTTAAATAGATAAGCAAATGAATTGGAAGACCTTTGTTAACCATACCATCGTATTTAAAACGCTTTCGAGATGTGTACAAAAAAGTGAATGTTTTCGACTGTAATTATTTGTTATTCAGTTATTTACAATATTTTTTAGAAAAACATTATGAAAAGTTTACAGAATGCGAACAATATCTCATATACACTACGTCAATAGTTAAATAAATTAATTTAAGTTTTAAATATATGAAATAATAGTTAAATAAATTAATTATACCGCAAATATTCCTGAAAAATTCTAAATAGTGAACATAAAAACAAGCACTTTCGAACGCAGGGTTCTTAGCTTAAAATGTCAACCAATTTACTAAAGGTTTAAAGTGTGCTCTAAATACCAACTTCAAAATTATTTTTATATTATTTCATATATTTAAAACTTAAATAACTTTAATAATTTAAGAAATATTAATGTATTATATACGTCCTCCTTTATAGGGATTACAAAGCGTTTTGGCAGCTAAAGCTCAGGTTTCATTAAAGAATTCCGTGAAGTGAAAAATTAATTAAAATTTAAGCCTTTTACTTACCCTACGCAGCAGACTCAGAATAAAAGGTTTATAAGCACACATCTCAGTGAGCAACTAATGGTCAACTGTTTTAGATAAATTGAATAGTTTTATGCATTATGCACAATTAATCTTAACAAATATTTTATAGTGAATACAATGTTATAATATAAAAAATTGCCTATTGCACTATTAGTATTATACTAAGCGAAACAAATATACATACATTACATTATGTCATACCTGTGGCCTATAATAAATCTTCAAACCAGAACAGAATAATTGACGCCCTCCTTAACACTAAGATTTAAATAAACATATTATTTAATCAGAATATCAAAAATATAAACAATACATTTCACATGAAAGAGATAAATTGGGACAGATTTAATTGTTGGCTAATAAAAACATATTTTTTTATATCTGTAAGTTTGAATATAAGAATGATACCTTAGTATTTTATATACTACAAGATTTCCATAAGTATAAAGATTACCCCAGTGAAAGAATTATAAATATCGGTGGTTTAGTTTCTGAAAAAAAGTCACACAAAAAAACATACACTGAAAACAAAACCTTCCATTTTTTAAAGTCGATTAAATTGAGAACTGAATTTTAATCGCAATAAGCTATTTACACAATCTTATTAAGGAATACAATGAAAGTAAGCACTTTTTAATTAATCAAAATATTGTATATTAATTAATTGCGAAGAAGATTAAAGCATAAATAAAATAACAGAATTGTTTGAGAATGGACCGGTCGGCCGACAAAAACATATTTCATAAGGAAAAATTGAGACACATCTTGGAAGCTATGGACCAGCTGCGCAACATTAACTTTTTCGTATAATAAAACTCAGTTAAATGTAATTATAAGGAAGCATTTCTTTTAAGACAAGGAATATTTTGTGACATTTGTCTTATCAGTGGAAACCATGATAATAATACTTTTAAAGAAATTTAAATAGGGAGACATTACTAAATTCACTGACAAAAAATTGGACCGATGTTTTAGTAATACTAGTCTACTATTAAAACTAGCCATTAGTTGACTAGTACACGATTTACGCAATTATTTTTTTTTTACTTTTTAATATTAATAAAACCAACCAAAAAAGTATTATTGGTAAATTCTCAGCATACAGTGAAACTTTTGACCATACATATCTCCTTAGTTAATAAAGCTGTTCATTTATCAAGAGAACAATAATTGCATTCAAAATCAAAAAGTTAAGCAGCGATAAAGCCTATTTTCACTAATTAAAGGCCGACGAGCACTCGGGAATAATTAAGTCACCCGATTCTCGATAAGCCAAAATTGAGTTGATAGTTTGGTTTCAGAGATAGCGTATAGTTAAGCTGTAGTGCGCCTCACACCTTATTAAGAAAAGCATTGTGCTATCGGATCGCTCTACGTTGGTAAATTAAACCAAGCTTCTAAGCATGTGAGGTTATACGTATAACGTTCTTACCCCGGTTCCTACCCCGGTACCATCACCACTAAAATTGTTAACAGTATTTTTAAATGTGGAATTTATCACGTTTTCCTAGTTCAAAAAATTTGAGGATAACATTGCCACTGTTGTGGACCTTACCTAAACCTAAACCTTGGTTAAGCCTAATATGTTAACAAAATACCACGAAAATAAACCTATATGTCAATCGCTGAGCCACGCGGTCAATTATCAATTTTCATTACTAGCGTTTCAACTTTAAAAGTATTTTGTATAATGTTTTATTCACATAATTCTGTCAAAAGAATTGATATTATCAGAGATCCTTGTTTTCAAAAAATGTTCATCAACAATATTAAAGTAACAATGAAAAAAAAAATCAATCAACTTTAGGGCGATAAGACCGATGTAAGGTACAGAAGGTAACGTACTCGTAGTAATGTAAAATACATAGATAGAGTTGAAGACATATTTGTATATTTTACTTATACATGGTAGCCTAGGGGTTGAGCGCTCACTGTGGTTTCATAGAGCGCGAGTGACCTGGGTTCGATCCCCAGTGCCGGCACCGTTAAAATTGTTACTAGCAATTTTAAGTGCTGTATTTACCACGTGCTCAGCGGTGAAGGAAAACATCGTGAGGTAACCTGCATGTCTGAGAAATATTGAAAATATGATGTCGAGGTTATGTGAAGCCCGCTAACCCGGACTGGAGCAGCGTGGCGGGCCCTTCCCGACTGCTAAACCGTCTGTGATACTCGTATTTGGGAAGGAGGCCTTTGCGCAGCAGTGGGCACTAACAGGCTGCTACTTTACTTTACTTTTACGTATACATTGTCGTTTACAAAAAAGTGGTGCATATGAAGAATAAAATAAATAAATTAATAATACATTTCCGTGTACTTATTTATATATTATCTAAATATAGCAAAGTAACTTTGTTACGTTACTAAACCAGTTAGAATTGATTAGATAAGGAGCAGGGAGCTGCATCGCCCGGTGGTATACTTCACTTTCAATGTCAAACCAATATCAAGCTATTGATAAATAGCGTCATCGTACTGACACAATAAATCGCGAAGTGGGTCAACTACCGGCTTTATATAATTTATGAAACATGAACGTAAATTGAAATAATTGTTCGTGAATTTATAGTCAGATATGATATAGTCATTGTTGAATGAAATTAGTGAGCAACGATGTGAAATTAAAATAATTTTTTTATAGTAATAAAATCTTCCATATATAATTTTTTGGTCAGTGATTTTTAGGATAACTTAAATGTAAAGTAGTAGCCTGTAAGTGCCCACTGCTGGGCTAGAGACTCCTCATATATAAGTATCAGAGAGGATTCAGGAGCCGAGAAGGGCCCGCAACGCTGCTCCAGTGCTGGTTGGCGGGCTTCATATATCCTCGAAATAATATTTTTATTATTTCTCAGACTTAATTTAACAAACGATTAAACCCATAAACACATATACCTTGGTTTAGAAAATGGATGTTTGCATATCTATTTCTTATGACAAAATATGTATAAATAAATTTTACATAGTTGGCAAGAGGAACCATTCTCTTACGTTGCGTTAAACGTATTTAATTAATAGAAACAAAACAATGCACACTGTTTTACTAAATGATTTCTTGAATTTACGCAAATACACATTTGAAATGAAACTGTTATTTACTGATTTGATCGCGTTTAACTATTTACTTTTTTATTCCCGTCGTTTCGTAGTCACGGGGGGACTGAGGTGTTAGACGTCTTCATGTCTTAGTTAACCCCGCTACCGTCAACTTTCTTATTATTAGAATTTGATCCGATCTACGCGTACGAAGTTTTTATCAAAGCTCGCTTTAAAATATAGCCTTTCTTGGTTGTGACGCCTCTGATGTACGATAATACAGCAGCCACTCGCCCGACTGTGGCCCGATTTATTCGGCCATTGGGACGAAGGTGCGGGACACGGAACTTTTTGTCGTGCATTACTTACTTGACATTGTCAAGCGTTTACTATCACAAAGCCGTCGTGCTCTCTGAAACAAAGATTTTCTCACAGTAGCTAGTTAAGATGGATGGTGGTAAAATTCACTGTTTAAATATCGGTCCCTATGCGTCTTTTCTCTATACACATGGTACTTAAGGTGTTATTAGTAATCTGTCTATTCCTGTCTGACGTCTGTTTTGTAATTGTAATATAGTAACTTTATCTGATGGTAAGATTGTGAAAGTATCGTCTGGGTACCGCTTGTAGATTCTTGGTTTTATGGGATAAGTATGAAAGGTTTTCTTCTCAAAGTCTTCTATAAATATATCGGCAACAAATGGGTGAGGCAATATCTCAGTAATACTGCAAACAATGGTTACATTTGATATGCAGTCTTCAACTGGAACGGATGTGACTGGACATCAAGAGAGACATCACACCTGACGAACCACAAAATGGAAGGAATCCTTTGTGCTTACTCTTGAGTTACTTTATTTTCGTTACATGCTGGAGTAATCTGTAAGTTGGTTTAACTTTTACATCAAGATGTCAAGCACCACTGTCCCCTTGTAACTACTGAAAGTAATAATTAAAGTGAATAAATCCGTAAACAATGGTTTCATTTCATACGTACTATGAATGAAAGTATTCTTTATCGAATAATCCAGAATCTATATGTTGACCAAATAATTGTAACACGTATTCACGGTAAAATATAACAAATCAACTTTTTATCCCCTAGATTTGCACGAAAATCTGAGCCATTACGTCACATAAACACGAGCTAGGTACTTAATTAAATCACAGGGGGAGTAATAGGAGCTCTGAGCACTACCGTTCATGTACCGCAGACTCGTAAGCCACAACAAGTGTACGTTGAACCGTTTATTAAATTACGATCTTGCTTCTACAGTGTAGGACTTATTTGAATTAAGTTTATCGTTGATGAGGCTCTAAATTTCTCAATTTGTTTTAGATAATCTTGACTTTTCACATGTTAAAACGTATTTAAAATAAAGTTTTTCTTCATTGTGATAAACGAGCTTAGAATAAGGATTCTAAGAAAGGTAAGGAACTTAACTTAACAGTCTAGAAACAGTTTACTGCAGGACATAAAATAACCTTAATCATAATCATAATCGCCATGTTCGGCAAGCGGATGTGCGATCGCATTATCGGAAATCTCGCACCTTAGACGATGTTGCCGTCATCGGCCTGCTTCTTTTTAGTCTGGTATTTTTTCGAGATGGTTATTCCGCCATCTATAGGTAGCCATTGCTATATTCAAGACTTTTCCCTTAGTTGTATCTTACGACACACACGGGAAGAAAGGGATTAGCAGATTCTTACGCTTATACCACACGGCAAATTTCAATCCACCTGATAGTAAAAGGTTTTTTGTTTTGTAGATGTACTTCAATCGAAGAAAGTTACAGATTCTTTATCATCTCTGAGGACTATGAGAATGTTTTACAGCCTGATATTATACTGGCTCTGTATACTAAATTCTTAAAGCGTATCCACTGTTTCTTGTGATAATGAAAGTACAATGCAACAACCTGGTTGGTGCAAATTTTGTTTCAAACATAACATAACAAACAAAGTTCGTGTCAACGACATTAATATTCAATTCAGTATTTATTTAGTTAAAAGTAAATAGTAGACAACCATTCGAATAAAATTTAACAGCGGTATCAAGAAAATCTAGCGATTTTGCCTCCTCTAATAATAAAATAATTATGTTACTCAGACACGTCCCACTATATGGAAAAGGTTTTATCCCATTGTGAGAGTGTAAGGAACGTAATCCGCCACGCTATTCCTCTGTGAGTTGGCGAACTTTACATGACTTTGAATAATATTATGCTTGTACGAAGTACGGAGACTGAAGCTTTCTACTTCCCAGCTTCTACACGCGTCAAGGGTGTCAACATTTTTTTTACAATATAACCTTATGTATCCTACCTATTCCACTATTTATTTTTTTAACTACGCAAACATAACGTACAATTTTACTACAGTGTCTGCTTATGTGTGAAGAAAAACTGTCTAAGGAATCTGCTTATACCTGGATAAAGTACATATACTTCGTCCTATTAATAGATGTACAATCTGCTCATCATCATCATCATCATTATTTCAGCCTATCAGAAGTCCACTGCTGAACATAGGCCTCCCCCACCTGCATCCATCGACTTCCCGCAACACTGCGCAGGTCGTCACTCCATCTTGTGGGGGGTCGTCCTACACTGCGTTTGCCTGTACGTGGCTGCCACTCGCGAACCTTTTTTCCCCGGCGGTTGTCAGTTCTGCGAGCTATGTGGCCGTCCCATTGCCACTTCAGCTTGCTGATCTTTACGGCATTTATGCTGCTCATTTATGCAAAAATTCCTTGATATGTCATTCGTCTGCGAAATTATACCGTGTTATTTTTCATATTCAACACAACTATAAACACATAACGGTCACTTATAAACAAATGCACGTTAAAATGTAACGCGAATAATATCACAGAATTTTATTTGTAATTTTTTGTGGCATAGTGTTAGTGGCATAGCTTACTTCAAATTCAATACTCAAATATGTTAGGCAGATTGACTTCGCCGCATGTCGCCAAGGCCACGGGAAAAGGATAACGGACTCGCCTACCTACTCGTCCTCTAATCCCACGTCGTCAACAGACCCCCTGAGTCAGCCCCCAGTTACCCCCATGGGGATCATAAAGGGCTAATAAGCAACAGCATGACTCCGCTACCCAACCACATTTGGGTCGGAGGGTAGGGAGAATGGCGTACAGCAATATAGGCTGTGGAGGGCAAGGCGAACGGTGCAAAGTCAACATAAAGTAACACTCTGTTAATAGTGTGTGAACGAGAGAAGGCGATTTCTTACCGCTCCAGCAAAGGCTTACTAGTGACTATTTATATCTACAATATTTTCCGACATAACTAATTTTTAATCTGCGCTGATAGCGTGCAAATGAGTTTAAATATTCCGTGGACGTAGGGTCCACGAATTAGGAACCACAAGAATACTGCAGCAGTCAAAACCAATGTAATCAAAATGTCACCCAGAGTACCTACCGAATTTATTCAAGGATGTTCACAATACACTTGACTATCGTACAATAATTAATTACAAAAAGCTACATGCTCTTCTTTGTATGATATTATAAAACTAAATAAGTTTTAAAGGAGATTTTTAATCGGAAATGTATTTAGAGTTCTAAACACAAAATTCGCTAAACGAAAATTTATAGGTAAGAGATTTATTAACGATTCTTTAAATAATCAAATTGTCATATAGCAACCAACCCTTCCTTTCGGTAGTGAGTCGTAAGAGGGGACTAAAGAATAAACCTTGAAAACCTCATGGAAATATTCGGATACAAACAGTTGTAAGTACTCGTCTATACGTAACTATAAGAACTCTTTCTGAAAATTTACCCATATTTTATAATATACATACATTATATTATAAGCAGTTATCGAAGGAGGCGGAATGCTAATATCGAGACACTTGGCCCCACAATGTAGGGAATGTAATCTAATAAAACGTTTTATACTTAAAATATACAGCTATGGCAGAAACCAGCAATACAATTTCCACTTCTTAAGAGAAAAAGCGAGCACTTTACGATTAGCGTCAGAATCTTAACCCTTTTAAGTTCGCTCCTCTTAAGCGGATAAGTTAAACGAAAAACTCAACGTGAAATGGGCTATTTAGGCCCCGGTAATCGCAAGACAAACAATAGCAGAGCAAAATAATGTCGAATTCCGGTCGACAAATTAAACGCCCTTTCTTACGCAGTGAAGGTATTAAAAAAGAATAAAACGCTTTTTGAAGCTGTCATCCTCGTTGAGATCTTGATTAAATAATCATTATGAAATTTTTATTAAATTCTAATATCTGTAAATTTCAGTTGTCTTCTTTCATGGATTATTACAAAAATATTTTTATTCTTTAGCCAATTAAAATTTGCTGCTGAACATACGCCTATCCAAAAAAGCGCCAGCAATAATGTTATGTACTTGTATGTTTCAAAAGGTTTGCCCATAATTACCGTGCTGGGGAAGCGGGTTGAAGAGCTTAATATTGGTATCCTCGTACTTGTGATGCTACACCCTTGTTTGTAGGATTTGGGTTCAACAAATTCAATAGGATGGATGATGGATCATTCGGTCTCCAGAGCCTCGTTAGTTAGCCAGTTCAAAAACATAACCAGTTTCAATTTTGAAGTACTCAATCAATAGTGTATTTGTGAAGGTTTTAGAACCTGATATGATTATAAATAAATGGTTTAATCAGTTCATAATAAATATATCTATACGGCTTTTAGCATATAGTTCATTATATTCATCATAGACTCAGCGAAGATAAAAAATATCTGTAAAATAGGGATTTCAAAGAAAAAAAAGTGACCTTACTACTTGGTAGGGGATTTGAAATATTAATTTAAAAAACCTTAAAGGTAGATTCGGACATTTCTTACATCTTGTCCGTTAAAGATATGAGGGTCCAAAGCCGTTTTTCAGATATTAATTCCTAACAATCGTAAAAGTTATTTTCATGGAGCTCCTAAAAAGTTATTGCCGCGTTCACGGGAAAATACAGCTTCTATGGACTTTATCTGGTTTTCGCTTTGTCTACGGGCGAGATCTGGATTGCTATAACAATAAAGAAATAACAGTTTCGTGTGGGTATTTTTATTGCGTTTTGAAGGCGAGTTGCGAAGAATTATTGAAAAAATACTCGTAGCGTTTTATTTTGATCGTCGTGTATCCTACTGTATAGGACCGTTTTCTTTGATAACAGGCATTCTCTTTATTATTGCCGTACTTATCTTTTACCTTTTTCTTCAAAGACGAATTTTCTTTTTGCGATAAAGGAAAAACAGATTTAACTATCTTATATTTTTAATAATTTACATTTCATATTTCCATTTCTACAAAGTACAGTTTCCTTATCTCGATAAATTAACCGTATTCCTAAAATTACGTTTTCCTAGCTAATTTCGTCTTTCAGTCCATTGTCACTATCCTTCCGATGTTCGACGTAACTGGCTTATGCGATAACATTACAAGAGGGATTGGTTACAGTGTAAGCAAACGGAAACACACAGTACATCCAAATACGAAAACCAATAATTTTGTGTCGAATAATCTGAAGGCACGCCAGTGCCCCTGGCCAAGACGAGTAAAAGATATTATTTTCAGCTGGAATTTGAACTTAAGGCCGATACAACTACTAATATATAACATATGGTCGGCTTAGAAATCGACATACTGTATCGGTCTTAAGTTCGAATTCCAGCTAAAATAGGCTGATACAATAGTAGGACTACAACAGCCTATTTTATTCCACTGCTGAACATCTCTTCCCTTCTCTTCTCCTCTTTTTCAATAAAACACTTGCAAAAGCCGGCAAACATGATGAGGGTTTGAGGATAGTAGTATACGAGGCAGTAGGTAGTGTTTACCTACCCCATATAACCTATAATAACGGCATCAATGAAACGATGACGCTGTAACTTTATAAAATGTAAATAAAATTTGATCTTGAATCTAGATCCAGGATCCAAGATAGTCCTTTTTTTTTTGCCTGATTGTGGCGAGGGGCATAGTAGTCGTAGTCTCGTTACGATGGATTGATGGTCGCTCCGGGTAGGCCTAGAAAACCCACTTTTGAAGCTAGTTCTAGACAGGGAGGAGTGAGGTGACGGTTTGGCGATATCTGTTAGGAACTTTACCCGTACAAAAAAAGGGTCTTAGATTGTAATAATGGTTAGAAGCAAAAACTACTCGATGTATTTACTATTCGAAATCTCAAAGAAAACCAGATATACTGTTTAATCTGTTTTACCCTACTGTAATTATTAAGTAATAAAATTAACTACAAATACACAAAATTTCTAAATCATTAAAACGCAAGCCAAACCATACAAAATACCGACAATCTTCTCTCCAAATGTGTCGAAAAATTATAAAATTATTGTTTTCCCCATGCGTACGAGAAGAAACGATTGCGTGAGGTTTTATAATACAACTTTGATGATGACTTTTTATTTTTATTTTGTGGTCGTAACAAGTCGACAACGAGCCGAATCGAGACAATAAAGCATCTTTCAAGGCTGATGAGTCGAGAGTAAGTAATGATTATTGCTTACGGTTGTTGATCCGGCCGCTTCTGGTTAGAGTTTTGTCTGTAATTTAGTGATACACGATATATTCAATACATATTTGGGCATCGTTTGAATGCCGAAGGGAGGAGTTCGGTTTCGACCAATACAATTTATCCCTCCCCAACTTTGTAATTCAATGAACATCCATTATATGTGTGCGTATCAAAGCTTAACTTTACCTTTTAACGAAGTCACGTAAGCGTCGTTTTATTACGCTACCTTTATGAAGTTGTTTATATTTAGTTATGTATAATGTATATACCACCTACACCCATGATTGCGTATTAATTACTGTTATTTTGTTCGTTTCTATTATAGTGTTGGTGTAGGGTAGCACGCTTTATTTCTAAGAGTTAAATATTATTTAGTATTTTATCCAAAATAATTGTAGCAAATAATACAATTTGATACCCTTCCTTTAAAGTACGAGAAGGTAATATAACTTAATGTTAATAAATTCTTCTTATAATGAAAGTTCAAAATAAAAACCTTAGTTATTAATATCAACCCCTACCGGGTTTTAGCTACCGCGTATTCACTTGCACACAGTGTAAGTACTGTGCATGCTAAACTGATGAAAGAGGCTCTGACGACCTCCTAATAGCAGAAAATCAGAATCCAATAATCTAAATAACCCGAATCATTTCACAGACAAGTGATAAGTAGTGGAAGAAGCCTTCTTAGAAAGACCTATACCCAGTGGTTAGACGTACAAATCTACAACACCCTTTTTTATATATGACAGTATATGTTGATTTTTTTTTATTCTGTTTTAGGGAATAAATATTCATCCTTTATTATTATATTCTATATTATTAGCGTAAACGCTATGATGATTATGATATAGTAAATAAAATTTATGATACAAAAATAATGATGTGTTCCGGGCCGATTTCGATCACAGCGACAACTTCCGAATACTTCCGAGTTGTTAAATGTGTAGGAGACTTTATAGTGCAGTAAGCGTACGTGCAAATACAAAAGCACTCTCTCGTCTTCTTTATCTTCCCATATCCGACGTAACGTATATGCGACAAGATCAGATAAAAAGCACAGTCAGAGGTACGGAACGCAACAATACACAACCAGACTTAAAAATCAATTATTAGTGTTTTTCACGAATATTGGCTTCAGCTTGAATCCGAACCCAGGGCGCATGGCTCAGCAATCCTGTACGCTAAGCAACAGTACGCATAGCCTCGCGGTAGTTAACTCAACGCTATATCGTTGATACAAACGAGCGATCGACATCAGACGCTTGGATACCGGATCGTGGTAATGGCGTCTTGGATGTTACGCTTTGTTACTATAACCGTTATCAACGACCAGTAAGGTTAACAAAATAATGTTAAGTTTTTCTGATTTTTATCTACAGTAGTAATTTAATTACATAAAAAAAATAAACAATATTTTTTATATTACAAATATTACGAAAAAAATTATTCTTGGAAGAAGAGTCCTTGGCATCCTTCTACAAGATAAAGAAACTAAAGCTAGTTAGATGTTGGGTAATACGAGTATTATGCCTGTTCATGACTAAATAAAGTTAATATTATAAGTTATTATTAAGATAAAGGAGAAATTTAATGGTTTAAAATAAATAACAAAAAATGCAAAATACAAATGCAGAGCTTTACGCCTTTGTCAGAAATAAACCATAGTGACTACAGATCAGACATGGTCTTAGCTGAAAATTATTAGTACAAGCGGTCTTAATTTTGCTGCTGTTTTAAGATAAGGAGATATATTTATTTTTCCTGATTCCTACTATTATTTTTAGCACTAAAACCTAAGTACGTATGTGTATGACATTCAGATACGCATCGCCGCTTTATCAAATTTTGTTACAGGTTCTCATTTTTTGTCTGACCGTATGTGAGAAAATGCTCTCACATCGAGCGTTAGATTTGATTGCTATACATAAGTCATGACAATCATCATCATATTTTTGTGGATTTGTTGCTTTTAATATACTTCAAACTGCTAGAGTAAGTAATCTGTATTTATTTAAAAAAAGATTTTCGTCAGAAAGAAAAATAATGATTAGTAAAAATTGGTTTATAAGAAGCACTCATATGCGATACCTTAACCTAAAAGCATTTTTTAATGTAACCATAAAGAAAAATAAATATCAAACGTATTACGTGCTCACAAAGATCTACTCAACACTGATCCATTTAGGTTAACACTGTAAGTCGGTTTTAGGCAAAATAAAGGGTCACTTAAGTATCTTTCATATATTTGTAAGGAAAACAGTATAAAAATCGAAAACAGTAAATGTCAAGATGTTCTCGGTGACGAGACATGATTTATGTATGTAGATAACCGTTTTCTTTTGTCGCTGTGCAATATTTATTTACAGAAGCAGTCACATTTTCAAACTACATAAATATTCACGCTTCTTCTTCAGGGGTAGGTAGAGCCCCTGTAGTGAAATGTAATATTTAAAAAATATCACAACAGGTTCGGTTCTAAAACCTTCACAAATACACTATTGATCAGGTTGAAATTGAGACCTGTTATAATTTTACATTGGCTAACATATAATGTAAATCTGAAATGTTATGTAAATATTTTAGAGCATCATTTATATTATTTTAGTAATTACGGTATTTCATTCCTAATTAATTGTTTTTTGAATTTTTTAATAACTACTCGAATCTAGAAGAACAAAATGCAGTTTAAACGTTACCAGTCACACGGAGACGAGTGAAAGAATGGTATTTATTTATTACTTTCAGAGAATCTTTCCGTGTAAAATAATTTTATCAAGACTTTCCCGAGGGACATTGTTCGCATTTTAAATTGGAATATTTTATAAGTTCGAGTTCTTTATAAGATAGTTTGCGATTGGTTATTGTGAATCTACTTTTAACGACCATTAAAACTTTCCTTCGAAATAATAGTTTTATAGACAATTTTCAGATTTCACAAGTGGTCAATATTTAATACTTACTCTCGCAGAACATTATACATATATTATAAATAATAAACATGATCAACTTTATATTTAATATCAACATTTTTTCATTATTAAATTAAAAACATCAGCGATTAAGATATATAGTGATTTTTAAACCTCTTTTGAATGATAAAAAGTGTATTCGAAAAGTAGTGGGCGGAGTACTAGTTATGGGTGTATGGATATAATATAAAATTTTATTCCTTGTGCAGAAACTGACGTATCGATTATCGCCTTTAACCATCGCTGCGATAAAAATTCTGACTATTCTGCATTTATAAGTTATGACTTTTAGAATGAGCTACCAATAAATGGTTGTAGCAAAATTCGACGATTGTGGCATGGCTCCGATAAACAGCGGAATGGCTTATTTCAACCACGATGACAACTTTCGAACTCCATAGGCAGATTTCAATTACAAATTGTTAGAATAAAAAAAGAGTATATAGTCAATACTACTTACTTTGTTAGCAACGAATTTTTATTATTGACCTGGTAAACAAAGGCCGTGACAAGCTAAACGTTTCCCCAAATAAGCACAAGTGAAAAATGGGTTAAAAGAAAGTCTTATAATAAAGCAATCTTCTTTTTTAATATTTTTCAATTATAAATCATGTATTATTTAATTGACAGAGTAACAAAAAATAAACTTCCCCCCACTTACAAAATTGATATTTAAACAAAAAACTACGAAATACTGTTTAATTTTCGGGGTCCTTAAAGAAACGTATGTGTAAATAGGTAAGAATAAAGAGCGCGAGGCTAAAACTCTCCCGTTTATTCGGACCAAAAGAAACAAAAGATAAACGGCGCATGTTTTATCACATGACGTTATTTAGTTGATACAAACTAAACAGACTGAAGCGAAGAGGCGACTGCTCTCCTACGCAAAATCTGTACAATATTTTTTGCTGCTACATGAAGTATGATAAATTGCCCCTGTGCCCCGCCTGAATGCAAATCTCTGAAAGTGGGTCAGCTCAGTAATATTATTTTTCACGTCGAATCAGTAGTGGAGGGTACCTCGTCTCCTGAATGATTGATAGCTTATTGTCTAGTGACATTTTTACGATTCTTGAGTGTAATAGAATTTGTACAATACTCTCCGCGGCTTGAGTGGTATTCTTTTGGTGCGGTTAAGAATGTAGCCATTGTTGTCTTTCATACAGATCAGTTGTATAGTCGCTGCAGTTCCAGCCATTGACAGATTAATCGATTAGGAAACGGTTTAATAAAAAAAACCTTGGTATGTAGCTACATAAATATTATCTCCAAACATACATTTCTGTATAGGGTTGACAGGATCTAGGAAATAACAAATTAAAATGAGGCGTATATTCTGTGGGTGTTGTTAAAGTTTATTAAGTTAAACACCTAATAAAAGTGATGGCTTCCGACAGATGGTGGAATAACCGACACAAATATTCCAGACCTAAATATCAGTGACGGGCAGCACCGTCCAAGATGCGAAGTGCTTGATACTGTGTTCGTCGACCCGCTTGCCAATAGTGTCGATCGCGGAATTTCGAATCTGTAAATAGTCTAAGAAAGTGACTTACTTTACAGACTTTTACACAAGAGAAACAAACAATAAAGTGTGTTATGACAATGCGAATCCCGTCTGTGTAATCAAAATTTGTAAGATGTACTGGTATATACTTTTTACCACATACTCTACATAGGAATTTCAAAATAAATGCCCGAAACTGTATCCCCAAGAATGATTTTACATTTGAGGATTTCTCTTTTTATGGGAAAGAAGGCAAACGTCCAAGGCCCTCACCAAATGGTAAGTTATTATCGACGCCCACGTACGTCTGCAAGACCAAAATAGCTGCAGGTGTGTGGTCGGCCTTTAAGAATATTTGGAGCTCCTCCTCTCCAAATGCAATGGGGAGTGGTAAGTGAGGTGACCTGCTCTCCTCACTTTAACTTCACTTAAAACAGTTGTTTTAAATATGTCTTCTTAAAATCGTTTACGATTACGACGCTAAAATATTTTTTTTTACTTAGTACACTTAAAGGTTTTCTTTCGCTGCTGCTCGAATAGGCCGGCTCGACCGGGGGAGTACCTCGGCTCCACAGAATATCGGTGTGAAGTAAAGATATGTTGCCCTTCTGCGTTTCGTTTAGTGTGTTAGCTAACCGGGGGGCCAAATCCCCCTCTTCATCCTCTCTTCCATCTCCCAAATATACTCAAAGGTCTTCAACGCAACTGCAGCAATCCTGGTGTTGCTGATGTATGTGGGCGACGGTAATCACTTGCCATCAGCTGAGCCGCTTTGGTTGTTTCCCTCCATTCCCAAATGAAAAAAAAAAGCTGTAAGCAGAGATTACGGATTTTCGTTTGACATCACTAAGCGTAGCCAAACGAGCTTCCGTAAAACGCTTTTCGCCTCTCTGGGACATACAACGTGACGGATGGCAGGTCTCGTCGCCGTCGTTTATACGATTCAGAAACATTTTCAACAAAGTATAGTTCTAATATTACGAACTCATTTTACATACGACATAAACTGTAATAGACTTAAAATATATTCTTACAGAGTTTTATTAATGCAGTTTTCAATTCATAAATTTATGATACTTTTTAAATTTAATCTCTTCAAAATTAGCAACTCCGAACAGATTTATAAATAAAACCATAAATTACGCAGCATTTTGAATCGAGTCGACGCTATGAATTATTCATTAAAAGTTTTTATTAATTAATAATGAAGTGACCGCCATTTAAAATGATATCAACGTTCGATAAGGCTGGAATATTTTTATTTTCGATGGTTAAACTGTACATCTCAATTCTAATAAATTCATATTTCTTACGGCTGCCCATTGTTTGTCTGTTTCACATTCCACATTAATGTAGAAGAGAGGAATTTAATAATTGAAGAATGTGTCCTGCGGTTACAAGAAATACAAAATGGTATGTCTGAGGGTTCTTATCCTTCGGGGCAGGATTATGTAGAACTTCTAATTTAAGATTAAAAACATTAGAATTGAAGCATTTTTTTTTTACAAATACGTCTGTTACTTAGGGTTCCAAAATTGCAAGGTAAGAAGAACCAGTATAGCTAAATATAATTGCAAATGTAATTATATATATTCCCAAAGATTCAGAGCACTTGAAGGAAAACGTATAGATTAGTGCACGTATTATGCTCTGCAAATATTAAAATTGTGGAAAGGTTTTTTAAAAGAAGTAAGAGCATGAATACACTGCTATAAATTGTATATACAAGGAAGATTTGTCAAATATATATTCGCAATAAATGAATAATACACATTACCGTCTTGTCTAATTTTTTTTAATTCTTTTCAACCCATTTTCCTCCAGAACTACTTGGTTGTCGTGGCTCTTGTAATATTAACCGACTTTATCAGATGACTTGACTTCCATTAAGTGATTTCAACATTCTATTAAAAAATCGAAACGTACCAACTAAAACATAAATCGTAAAGAGACATGTGATTTTTAGTATATTACATAATCATCATCGGTTGGTAAAAAGCCCATTGTTAGAAATTAGACCTTCCACGGAGCCGAGTAAGCTGGAGAATATTTATAGTCTTTGCCTACAGGCATTTATATTGGCATATTTATTTTTAATAGTACCGATGTTTCAAATTTCTCAAGTGCCATAGTAGTTGACGACTATTACAAACGATGTCTCAGAATAGAACGTTCAGAATTCCTCTACATACATAAGAAATGAAATCATCGTTTCGTAATACTTTTTGAATATTAATTTTGTTATGAAAACTACGAAAATTAATGCGATCGCTACAAATGTTTTGAACACAGAATTTATGTCGAACATCGAGCAGAAAATATTACGGGCTCATTTCATTGAGCCGAATAACGGCCTACATTCGATCGAGTGTAACGACATTGTCTCGTACATCAAATGAACTGCCATATTCCAACGGATAGCTATTATCACTGATTCTCACTAAAATACAATCCCAGTATAAAATTTATCAAAAATACATCTCCGAATTCGGTGAAATAATTTTGAAAGACTCGTATACTGACTTTTCTCCAAAGGTTACTCTCTCCAGCACGCGATGCATCCCGCTGAAGAACATGCATCACTCTGGCAACCAACAGATGGCGAAAATCTATCCAACTATACAGAGTCGAATTCAAATTGATTAGACTAGTTCTAAATTGTGACCTGATATCGAAGTGCTAAATATTTAGATGGGACGGGACTATCATAAAATAATACCATATTTATTTTTCTGTGCAAAGGTATTTTATTAAATTATAGTAATATTATAAATATTGTTTAATAGAACCTGGGTATCATGGTCTAATGTATAGGTATTTAAGTAATGTAAAGTTGCAGTCTGTAAATGCCCGGTGCAGGGCTAAGGCTCAAATAGTTTTTGATAGAGCTTGGGGCCGGAAAGTATCCGCCAGTCTGCTCTAGTCGATGGACGGATTTCCTAACGATGTTTTCCTTTGCCGCCGAGCACGTGGTAAATTCAGCAAAACATTGCTATTAACAATTTTCATTGTGCCGGTACCGGCGATTGAACCCGGGTCACTCGCATGCTATAATATTAAAGGGAACACTCTGGCTACCAAGGCTCTTCAAGGGACTTTTATCATGTGTAATCAGAGTTTTATTGGTATAATGTCTTCATTAAATTGTTTTGACTCGTACCGAAACCGTATTTGGAGACTAGAATCCTTTAATATTTATAATGAATGTACCACGAGAACGTATTTTTAATGAATACATTATTTATTTTGAGCATGCAAACCACCATTACAATACGTATCTTTCTAATATCCCAAATATATCTAGGTCGTTTACAAATGATGATTGCTTTTTATTTTGTAATTTCTCTTCTTGTCATGTTTGTATTGGGCTTCGAAGCCTTCCATGATACGTACCAAATATTTGTGTTATATTAAGCGTGTATATAAATAACTGACAAATCCTACATAAGTCTACAAATTATATAGAGAGTTTTGAAAATTTTGGTCTTTTACAGTTAATTCGGTAGGAGCCTTTGCTTTGTTTTACGACTCCAGAAAAGCACACGGGATTTAAGTGCCACTATTTGAGCAGTCGTAATATTTCACAGCCGCCTCTTGTGATGTGTTTGAAAAGAAAATGGGACCGGAAAAACCGCATTTAGCATGATGTTCTTGTTTCAATTCGTTCAGTAAATGATTAAAATTAATTTCAACGTTATTTATACTATCGCCTATCGCCCATAGTGGTCGACAGCGAGTGCGGATTTCAACCACTGACAGACGGTGACACTTGGCGCCAGGTTTGCTTGCAAATATTTCCATGAGTTTACTTGCCTATTATGTAATTCACGGAAAATCCACCAAAGAGGATGGCAGATTCTGCCACTATTACCATACTGGCAAAATTACATATAGTTAGAAGTAATTCAAAAGTTTATAAATGGATTTTACTTGCAGAACTATCAATCAAGTTAAACGCAACCAGTTAAACTGCGTTAACGATAATACTTACGCTTATTTAAACATATTATATATGTATTCTCAGGAGAGATTCACCTATAGGTGTAGACGGAGATTTTCCCGACTCAGTTTAACAAAACGGAAATCCATAACCCACTTTTCACTTCCCCGGGAGATTTAAAGTGCCGTCACTTTGACGAGTTGCTGGCCTCATTGACGAAAGGCATGAATGAACATGTTAGTTTATTATATTAAAACTTAAATAACCAAATCGTGGTGTGATGGAAGCATAAGAGAACTTGCCACCCCTTTTTCGTCCGTGGCCACCTTCGTCACCACCGTCAATGGCGGAAAACAGGCCAGAAATTTAACTGTAATCCCTAGCGTCTGGCAAGCGTGGCGATTATTTCAACCAGAAAAATTCAGTCTTATGGGCGCAAGATTATTTAAAGGCTGTTTTGCTTGATATTTAATAACTATAAATAATATTACACTATATGGTATCTAAATAATAAATAAGTCGTGTCAAGAATGGAGGCTTTAATGCCGATTTTTGTTGGCCCATATTCAGCCACGTACTTAGACTGGATCATTTTTTAATTTCGTCACTGTCACGTACAACGGTCGTAAGTTCTTAACAATTATTTCTTATTATACACGAACTAATCTCGACTATCTTGTACGAGCAATCACTTAACTTCGTAATGATCTAGTTCCGTTCCTTAATAAAGCAGTTTGTACACATACCATAAAATACGAAAAAACTGTGATAGTACCGCATCTTTATTTAATTTTAGTCACTATAATTATAATAACTAACAAGAAACGCTATTATTAGAAACAATATAAGTGTTTCTTAATAATACTAAATATAGTTAATGTTAAAGATTTTTAATATATGTCGGTATTAATAATGAACTTTAACCACATTGCATGTCAGCATGTTTTCTGTCAGTTATTTGTTAAATGTTCTGCACTTCTGCTTACCCCATATGTAATTAGAAATGTGAATTAGTGTCCCTTGTCTTATGTATAAATTTCAAAAAATATTTATAAAAATAACAGAGAGATATAGAAGAATAGACTTTATTATACGACTTTATGAAAACACATCTTTAAATTATAGACAAGGTTCACGTACTGTGCATACTACGTACCACATTATTACGAAAGATGGGTTCAGATAGCAAAACCGAGCAAAAACTGTACATTGTCATTGTTGAAATAATCCTTTCCCATGGTAATAATCTACACGAATTAAATCTTTTACATGCCATTAAAAAATATCCAGAGATAAAGGGAAGGTCGTGGTTTTTGATGTGGGTATTTAGTAGTATTTATTTAGAAAAATTTGCCCTCATCACCAAGCTTAACAAGTGGGCTACAGAAATCTATCGTACTGGTTTATGTCGAGGACTGGTATTTTTAAAATGGACGTAGACAATGATTTTCTTGATCTGAATTATTTACGATTTAATAAAGATTATTTACGACACGGGCACAAGTAAGCACATATTTACTAAAGAGAATTTCTCTTATCCATGGTAATTAAAATGAATCTATATTTTAAACAGATTAAAAAAAAACTCATAAAAAACGGTTTCAAACGTAGTTTAGTATTCATTGAAAATACCAAGCTGCCAAGTTAAAGCGTCCACAGCGCCCCATTAACAGAATTAATAATTTGAGTATTCTTTTTAAAATTACTATAGGGACACATTTAATTAGAAATTTGCTTTAAATAGACGCAATAACTGCAAGTTGACCTTACTGACTGTCTCAAGAACTGAGTTTGCTAAAATTGTGATCATTAACAAAGCAATAATATTTTAAGCTATGGTATTCAAAATTCCTCAGATTTCTAAACTCAAACTGTTATTAAGCTGTGATCTGGATTTGATTTGCTACTGACTTACCGAGGTTCTTTCTTTCGTTTAATATATATTTATTCTAAACAAAGCATCGTTTTGCATGCAAAATTATCACAGTGTATGAGACGACAAATTTACGGTATTTAAACACCTAGTTGATCCCTTTGCGGCGTTGTTTATTGACGACTTATTATCGAATGACGTTATTTACTTGGAATAGAAAATGTTATATGTTGAATATGGGTTAGGTATATACTGTTGGTTAACTCCTACCACTAGTTTAACTCGATATTATTTCTTGAGACCGCGGGAACGCTCTCGCACTCCAACGTGACGATGAATCACTGCAAGTCCATTGTGGTAATTACATTTTCACATTTCCAGTAAAAACCAGAAAGTTGTTATTAAAAGCTTCTTGCATGCAGCAGATGGCGCCATTGCTTCCGAAACCTCACCTTTTGAGGTAACTGAGATTTACATTTTCAATGCACTGAATAGCTTTTATAACGCAAATGCGTTCCGAATACCTTGGCGTCACTGGATAGCGTTTTGACTAAAAAGTAATCGGAAAAAATTTCAATATTAAGGTCAATATATGGCGCTGGTTAACCACGTAAAAGTAGGATCAAACACCGCAAGTTATGTGTATAATTGGTTTAGTCGTCATAATCACTCTTTACCCCACGGGTCGGGAAATATCGGAGCTTCTGCTTGGATTCACTATGCTCATACAAAAGTAGTGGATACGACACTAAAATAATCATGCCGTTTCTTCATGGGTTACAACGCCGGAAAAATAACTGTATCTACACTAATATATTGCGTGTTACGTTATGTAATTAACAACAGAACATTAAGAAGTCACAGTATTTTATTTTTTGCTGTATCTAGTGAAAAAAACTTATAATAATCTGAGTATTCATATTTTACATTAATAATTGAATATTAACGAATAAATACTTACTGTAATAACCAATCTATAAACAATTCTGTTATTTTAGTACGTTTCATAGTACAACACTTTGCACGCGGTGGTAACTCCGTAACTTCACAACGCTATTGTTGCTTTGTCAAACGCTCGTCGGGTGCCGTTTACATTAATCGTCTGTTTTATGATCCTCCTTGACATCAATGAATTTCCCTCAATGCTCTGTTTCTCCTTAGGCAAAGATCAGATGAATTTGTTTAATTGGAATGTAGATAAATAAACTCAAGCAAGTCATTTTTTGGATGCGGTAACGTGCTTTGGGCCACATTTGGGTGTGACCTATATTTAGCAGCGGACAAGCTGTAGTTATAGTACTTGCTTCATCTTTACATCGTTTTAATTTATTTTTAGAACAAATAAGTAAAGACTAGGAACGAATTGTTAAATCTAATTTCGAAAAAAGAAATCTATTCTTCTGTAATAAATTTATTGCAATATTTTCGTTACACTTGTCTAATTATCATTTATTATAACACATTTGTTCGCATACATAAAAAACTTACCAACCGCTTCTGTCTAATCCACTCAAAAGAGGAAGAATTCAGTACTTCGAGGACACTTACTTATGATTCAACACCTAAAAGTCAAACATCGTCAACCTTAAAGTGCAATGTAAAAAATATTTCTATTCGATTATCACAGCGCGTATATTTTGAGTTCTACATAAGTCTGATTTGTGCTTAAGTTTAAAATAATTCAGATGATTGAATTAAACAGATTCGCTTGACAAATTCAACACCACGCAGGCCTCTAAATCCGTTAAGCTGAAAATCACCAGACGCCTCTTAACACAAAACATCAAAGTACTAGCTGCAGCACAGTGGGTACGGTCAACAAATTATTATACAAAAGTTGAGCCAGCTAAAGCTAAAAATACCAGATTCAAAGGGGCTCGAAGGAGCGTACGAAGATCATTCTATTTATGTTAATGTCACGGGCGTGAGGAAGCGTTTAAATCCAGTCATTAATTATTGTCACGGCTAAGACAAAATAGATAATATATTCTCTATTTGTTACCCTCTCTATACACCCTAAAGAGCAGGACGAAAGAAGTAACAAGGAAATAAGTAGTATTCAAGCGTAACAGATTGATGATAGAGATGCGTTGAAAAAACCTGCCCTTAAAATAAGAAAGGACGCTTAGAGAACATTTGCTCCTAAATGACTTTTTAGAAAATGACGTAAGAGTGCTAGATATATTATGAACCTATTTGTCAACAGGTATAATTTATGAGATACAGTTTTTACTTTCAGATTTTTGGATGATGTTTATTTAAATGTCCTATTTTTATTGACGTGTTTCCTCATAACCGCAATAGACACAGAATTAAGCTATGGTGTTAGAAAATGTGAATGTTGATTTGCTCTTTATTTAAATATTTCATCATCATCATCATCATTTCAGCCTATCACAAGTTTACTGCTGAACATAGGCCTCCCCCAAGTTTTAATTTAAATATTTATTATTTTTTTTAGCTACTAATTCCAATATTTAGAAATAAAGTAATTTAATGTAAAAAAAATACCAAACTTTCAAATTAAAGCATATCAAATAAGCACAGATTTAAACTTTAATAAGAGTATTACTATACTATATTAGTCCTGGTATACTTCTTTCAAATCGTTTAATGGATTATTGTATCTATATAGATTTTAAAACCTGTCTCAGTTACCGGATTCCTTATGCTTGTCTTCAAAAACAATATGCAACATTAAAAGCATAACACTAGTCATCGGTGATAATTACATGAGTCGATACATTGGATTACAATACTGTCTGCGCTGTATTCTTTAGAGATTAAGCCACTTCACGTAAGCTTTTGAATATATAAATGAATAGGCTATATCTTTGATTTCCTTATTAATAGCTCTGGGAGTATATTATAGCTCTAACAACGTAATGAACTTTTTAATGATACTTCATATGCACCACTCATGAAATTTGACGTTCTGCTCATTGTTTTCTTTTTACCAGTCAGCCTTTTATTAAATGCGTATTTTTATACTCATATATACGTATGCTTACCTAACTTACTTCCCGTTAAAATAGAAGAATCCTTCATTTAGAATAAATGAAGTTCATTACATGTAAGACAATCAGATTACGATCGTACAAACAGATAGTAAAAATTAACTAGTTCGAAGAGAAGACTTGCACCAACGTACAAGTGCGTCTTTACTTCTATCCCACAATACACTTTTACCACTGACCGCACTAATTACCAATACCAGCATAACAACGGACACTTGTTCATAAATCATAAGAAAATCCGAAATTTTCATATTTAATACCCTGCTGTAGAACGAATTAGTATTTTATCTATATTAATTTCGTCTTTGTCTGCCTACAATGACATTATACCTTAAACTGTACTAAGTTTTCATCAAAATATATTATTTAGTTTCTAAACGCTCACACCTCGAGGTTTCACCACGTGTGTCTTCTTTATATTTGCATTGTTATTGAGAGATGTAATAGTTCTATTTTCCATTATAATATTCTATCTATAAATACTTTATAACTTACATCTCAATAAATAAGGAATAATTGTTGTCCATAAAATTATGGAAATATTTATAAACAATCAAGTATATTTTAACTAATATAAATATAATTAGAATTCTGAAGGCGGTCGCTTCTTTAAGAAATTAACATTAATCAATTAGGATAAATTTATGACGGCGATTTAACATCATGGATGGAATAGAAATTTCAAACCCCTTGTTCACAAATTTCGTCAGTTTACCTTTTTTACGACCTAATATATCTTCCACTATAATAATTCAAGAGTAAGGTATACCCGTGAAGAAATTGCTATAGAAATGATTGTGTAAACTAAGGTATGGTAGCAGGCTGCAATGTAAACCGTAATGTAATTTAAAAGTCAACTAAGGGATCAGACGAATCACGTGCCTCTTATAGCGGTGGTATAATCATCGCATAAAAGCCTAATTAATAAGAGAGGTGGCGTGCGGGTGCGTCTAATGTGGAAATTGTCTGGTTCTTCGATCGCCAACCCGTTGGCCTAGCGCGTTGATTATCGCAAAGCCTATGGACAAATATTTTATTATTAAGGCCGATAAAGAAGAGACAGTATACTCAAATAATAATTTGTTAAAAAAGCAGGACTTTTTCGACTTTTTCGATAAACTCTAACAATAAATAGTCACACGTGCCTCACACGCGTACAACTAAGCCAGTGAGAAAGTTGACGAACTTCTATCGAATAGTTGTAAACTAGTCAAACAATCTTGTTAAACTCCGGGCTTGAAACTAACCACAATTAATTTACTAATGAGGAAGTGCGTCAACATATTTAACATTTCTATTTTTTTATGTATAATATTCAGTTAAGGTTAAATACAGTTACAATTGTAATTCAAACCAATATATTTCATATAGTAAAAAATGCTAATTTTTAAGTATAAATATGTCGATGATAATGTATTGCCATTATAAACCAGAAGATTATACAAAATAAATAGTAACTTTACAGTCAGTTGTTAATGCTTCCGATAACACATTAGTCCGCCATCATTTAGTGATTAAGCGTGGAGAAGAAGCAAAAAGTCCAACCACACTTACTAACCGACTCGGTAAGATTGCAATAAATCTTCCCCCTTCCACGCAATCATACAATCACGTAAGGTCCTATATCAAGTGTTATAATTAAGTTAAACTAAGGCAAGTACACAGTGCCGGGTCATTCCGTTAACTTTAACTAACGAGAAAATATAAAAACTAACAGTATCATGCATTGAATCCATTTTTTTAATTATTTTGAAAGATTTCCCAACAAAAAAAATTTATTCGCGGTCAAATTTTAATGTTTTAGTGCGATCCCTAGCGTATATCAAGGGAAGCTTTTATAGGAGATTTCTGGTAAGTTCTGTATCAAAATTAGACGTAACAACATTAATTAAAGACAGTTTAATTAAAAAATTAACAATCGATATTTTTGAAAAAGAATGAACGAATAAATTAAAACTGTATTCGTATCCGTCTTAAATGGCAACATTCACTGTTGTCATGATAAGCGACAGTTGTTTGCACAATGGCAAGAGATGGGATAATGTTATGTTTCTACGACAGGTCCCTATAACCGTAGTAAGTCAAATAAACATAATGTATATATATATATAAACATATTATATATATATATTAACATATAATTCCATTTGAAGTCGAGGAAAAGGAAAGTTTCGAACATATTTCTCCTACGTTTGGGCGTAAATTACGCGACCCATAAATTCAGCAACCATACTGCTCGTATGTATTGCGACTGCTCCGAACCGTGGCCGAACACAGATGGTGTTTTAGTACGCGCGGTTAGCAAAAGCGACGAAAAAAAACATTACCGAACAACTAATAATGCAGCTTATATGTACCAACCCGATCTCGCATCTGCTGTTTTTGTGAGCGAGACCGGGGCAGTCCACTTATTAACTTCAGCTACCATACAATAAAACGTTAATTGTCGTTTCATACCAATTTAGAACAGTGTATGATTAATTTGTAGGATGAGAAGGAGTTTGACACATTTAGTACGTAAACGAACTTACATAGCAGGGTTTTAGTTTAAAATCAAATATATTAAATTATGCTAATAAAACAAGACTAGAATCAGGATACGCAGGATCCTTTATGACAATTTAGTTTTCATACTATCTTAAACTGCCTGAGTTAGAACATTATCTGGAAGTCTTGTATCGGTTAGACTTTGTTGTATAGTTGGTATAATATGGTTGGATAATCTTAGCCACCACGGCTCTTAGATTATCCGTTCAGTACGACCACTGTAAGTTCATGGGACGCGATTGACATGGTTTTGAATCAAAATTCCTAATTATTGTCATGTTAAATAATAGAAATATGGCGTTATGATATAGAAATGCAATTATTTTAAGTGCTGAATTTACCACTTGCTCGGTGGTTAAAGCACACATAGAGAGAAAGCATGAATTGCTGAGAAATATAATATATAAAAATATAAAAAGATAGTAAAAATATAATATATATAAAAAGATAGTAATGATTGCATCGCAAGAAAGTACATTTCACAAAAAAAATTCGCCTTAAATTACCCAATAAAGCCAAGACAACATAGTACGCTTTGAATAGATTATTTCCTCTCCATGCTAAGTGGTCACCGCACACGGACAATGAGAAGTAATAGATGACATATCTCTTTATGTCGCTGTGAATAAATGTTAGTCTCACAGCATCATCTTATGATTCATAGATGGAGTGACGTTCCTTTGATGTTAAAAGCGCCAAACTCTGTTATAATAATTGCAGGCAACTTTCAAATGTCAGCAAAATCTGTCTGACATGAAGGGAGTTATCTGTTATCACAATTCAGTTGCATGTTTGAATTATGAAAAGTTTGAAAAAAGAAAAATATAATGACACATAATGGTAGCTTACCTAAATAATCGTAATGAAAATTGTTAGTTCACATAAACTTGTTTCACTTTTATTGCATCTTCTAGGTATCAAACAATATAATTTAAATAATGTTACCCAAAAATAAATAAAGGAAATTTATTAAACTGAAGAGAAGGTAAGTAGAATTTTAGAGTTTATTTTTTTCACAACAATCGGACGCAAACTATCAAAATCGTATATCAATATGATTTTAAACAAATGTATGAATGTTTTAAAATTTTGCAAATAAATTAACGATACTTAAATTCGGAAAAGCTTTTTTATAAGTACTATATAGTTTATAGAAAGGTGAAAACATATGAACTATGCCCGCGGACTAGTATTTTATTGCAAAGATCATCGATGTCTCTATGATTTATGGACTGGAATTCCTTAGGCGACCGACTGCGGCAACGCTTCTGATTTTTTTTCTTTGCGTGCCGCGGTACCTCTGTGTGCATTTAACGCTGATTAAACTGTAAAATTACGAACGTAAAGGTCTCTGACAGATGCTACGCTGAATAATAGAATTATTCACACACGTACCAATTTTCTGAAGGCAGTGGTGTGACGCGGTAGTTCCTTTGTAGACAGTGAAATCCACTTACAACATAAAGATAACAAAAGAGATCTTTGGCAAATTGTAAAATATACACCTAATTATTGTATTGAAGTGTGGCGATGCGTCAAGAATTTTGATCTCATAAGGCTATTGTAAACACTCCTTAAGGCTTATAAAAACGTGCGGTGTTGTAAAAATAATAGTGAACGACGGTATATTTTGATAGGTGAGTCTTTAAATTTAGAGTCCATTTAATTTTTCAATGATTACGAAAAAAAATAACAGTTATTATGTTCCCGAAGTTTCGAGTGCTTTACAGCATCCGTGGTTACGGGGCGACTGAGGTGTTAGCGTCTGCAGTCTATTATCATATCCTAGACCTTCAAAAGAGTTATCGCTGCGGCAAAGTTAAAGCACATTGGCAGAATTGGCGAGAGACTAGTTCGCCTCCCATCGGGATCCCGCGCATTCTGGTCTCTCGCCAAGGCTGTCCAGGGGAATTTCTGTCAGCCATCTCTCCCATCTCTACACAAGGAGGATGATTCGCTGGCCCATACTGCAAAAGAGAAAGCCGATCTCTTGGGCTCTCTTTTTGCATCCAACTCGACTCTTGATGACCGGGGAAACTCTCCACCTACCATCCCGTGGTGTAAGTGCTCCATGCCGGAAATTCAGTTTCTGCAGAGCTCAGTGCGAAAGGCACTCCGCTCCCTGGACATTCATAAGTCGAGTGGGCCGGACGGAATCCCTCCAATTGTGCTGAGGATGTGTGCCCCTGAGTTGGCACCGGTTCTGACGCGTCTTTTCCGGCACTCCTACTCTTCAGGCGTCGTCCCGGAATCTTGGAAGACAGCATTTGTGCATCCAATACCCAAAAAAGGCGACCGCTCAGATCCGTCCAACTACAGGCCTATTGCCATCACCCCCTTGTTATCTAAAATAATGGAGTCACTCATCAACAGCCAGCTCCTGAGGTACCTGGAGGAGCACCAGCTGATCAGTGACCGACAGTAAGGTTTCCGTCGCGGACGATCAGCTGGTGATCTTCCAGTTTACCTGACTCATCGATGGGCAGAAGCAGTTGAGTCTAAGGGGGAGGCTTTGGCGGTTAGTCTGGACGTAGCGAAAGCATTTGATAGGGTTTGGCATAAAGCGCTTCTTTCAAAGCTTTTATCCTACGGGGTTTCTGAGAGATTGTGCAACTGGGTCACCAGCTTCCTCACGGATCGGAGCATCAAGGTTGTTGTCGACGGTGCATGCTCGGACCCCAAACCCGTGAATGCTGGTGTTCCACAAGGCTGTGTGCTATCTCCCACTCTGTTCCTTCTGCATATCAACGACATGCTACAAATCAGTAGCATTCATTGCTATGCAGAAGACAGCACTCGCCCTATATACAGGCCGTGCGAATATTTCTCGGGAACACGTCGACGAGTGCCGGAACAAACTTGTGTCTGAAGTCGAGACCTTGTTATTCAAAGTCTCGGATTGGGGTCGACGTAATTTGGTCCTATTCAACCCCAAAAAGACACAGGTTTGCGCGTTCACCGCTAAAAAGAATCCCTTTGTCGTTTCTCCTCTTTTTGAGAACATTCCCCTTATTGGCTCAGCCAGTATCAGAATCCTTGGCGTTGACATATCGAGCGACGTTCAGTTCCGTGGTCACTTGGAGGGAAAGGCCAAATTGGCCTCCAAAAAGCTTGGTGTGCTCTGTAGAGCGGGACAGTATTTCATGCCGGTCCACCGTTTGCAACTTTATAAGGCGCAAGTTCGGCCCCACATGGAATACTGTTCTCATCTCTGGGCAGGGGCACCCCAGTCCTTCCATTTGACTGCATCCAACGTCGAGCGGCTCGAATTGTCGGCGACCAAGCTCTCTCTGATCGGCTTGATCCTTTGGCCTTGCGAAGAGATGTTGCTTCTCTTTGCATTTTTTACAAAATTTTCTACGGGGAATGTTCTGAGGAACTGTTCGGATTGATCCCAGCTGCTGAGTTTCACCATCGTACATCGTAACTGAATTCGAAGTTCCATCGATACCACCTAGATGGTTGGCATTCCACCACAGTGCGTTTTAATCGAAGTTTTCTGCCACGCACTTCGACTTTGTGGAATCAGCTGTCGCCAGCAGTATTTCCGAATAGTTACGACTTAGGGACCTTCAAGAAAAGAGCTTATTCCTTCCTTAAAGGCCGGCAGCGCATCTGTAGCTCCTCTGGTGTTGTGGATGTTCGTGGGCGTCGGTGATCACTTACCATCAGGTGAGCCGCACGCTCGTTTACCCCCTTCTTCTATAAAAAAAAAAAATCTACCATAAGCTGTAGTGTATGACGCCAGCACTGGTTCACCAAACACTAACCGGTACCATTTCCTGAGTCAACTTTCGCTCGTGACAGGATTTGGCGTTGCCGTTTGTCGTACAGTATCCATTTTTATATCACAAGTAACGATACAATTCAAAATTTCCTCGTTATTGTGACAGTTGAGTAATG
Source organism: Bhutanitis thaidina (assembly GCA_029286595.1). Lineage (NCBI taxonomy): Eukaryota > Metazoa > Arthropoda > Insecta > Lepidoptera > Papilionidae > Bhutanitis > Bhutanitis thaidina. The sequence continues at coordinate 10,085,624 of JAGSMS010000006.1, read as the reverse complement.
TATCGCAGAACTCAAAGCTGTTTGTTGGTGGGCTTCACAAAATTCATGCTGTACCCATTTCTCGAGCTTTTTCGCTTTTCAAATTTGTTTCAATTGAATTAAAATTGTTTTGTCACACACCCCGAAGCTTGCCGCTAACTCGTGATTTGCGATGGATCCGCTTCCACGATCACCTTCAATTCTTCATTGTGAACTTGGATCTCCAGCCGTCTGCGGGGTTTTGTTTTAGAGGTCAAAATCTACAGAACGAAATCGTTGGAACCAAAAACGCACCTTGCTTTCTTTTACTGTAGCTTCTCCATACACATCATTAATCCTTCGAGCTGTTTCTTCAGAGCTGATGGCAAGATGGAACTCATATTCGTAAATAACGCAATATTTCAAGTCTTCTATTTTGTTAACAGAAGAATATCAAAGAAAAACAAATGACGCGAAAATAAATGAATTACTAAATTCGAAACACAAGCCTAACATTTAAATACATTTGAATTTGAAATTCCTAACCAATCGCCAGATTATTTAATATCAAAGTGGCCAGTTTGAGAAAACGCCAATTTCATATGTAAAAACCTAATAATTGCTACAATGAATTACTTACAATTCTATTTGACTACAATAGTAAGCACAATTTGGGTCTAACGATTAAATATAAATTTTTTTTAGAAGTAAAGAATGATATTCATACTAATTGTCATAAAAAAAGAACGTGATATCAAAAATGTAAGAGGTAGTCCTTTAAACCTGGCAACTAAAGGAACCAATACGATGCAATCAATTATAAATTTCAAAAACACACCCATTCTTCACAAACCTAAATAGTTAATATTATGAAATATTACGCGGCTATCGAATCGCTGCCGCCTCGAACTCTACTTTCGATATTTTTTTGTGTCTCCGTATTTTTTTTTGTGATGATTTTATACAGTTTTATGAATGGACCCTCCGTCCTGTTCGCGCTCAAGGGTCGATTGTTTTGTCAGACCAACACCTGGATGCAAACAAATGCGAACCCGCAACCGTTGCTAAATCAAAATGGCTGCTATGTCGTGACACGATAAGAATAAAATTATAGTAATTCAAATGTATCTTTTTAATATTTTATTTGCTTACAATGGGTATGTTACTTTTTATTAAACATTTAATATTACTTATGCAGTTTTACTGTAAATATAGAATTTACGTAACGCGCAGGCAATCGCATAACTTAGCGGGCAACGCACCTGCCTGCTAAGTAAGGAGCGCTGGGTTCAGACCCTAGCCAAAGCCTCATAAAATTGAGATGAGGACATTTTCCAACGTGGATACTTTTATTTCTGATAATTATAAAATTAATTATAAAAATACAAATATACGCAGCTTTACAAATAATATATTATTTTCAAAACTCTTGCCTTTATAATCCATCTAAATAATGAGGCTCTAGAACAGTAAAATATTTTCATCGATCCAGTAAGGAGTTTACTTATTACAAATAAACTTACTAACATACTATTTAAAGTATTATGCGTTTAATTCAATTAATTATTTGCCAACAGCGGTATATTGAAAGGAACAGTGTTTAAAAGTAATATTGTAAAAGTTTTAATTAAGAAGAAGACCGTTACATGAGTATGGTCGTGATTATTTTTTGAGGAAAAGCTATTGTAGTAGCCAAGCCTAAACCTTTTACTGCAATTGGAACTAAGTTTATGTAATGTCAGACGGGTTGTAGAGAAATTTACGCCTCTGACGCCTGAGTCTTGAGAAGCGGTTATAGCGTTAATGCTTAACGACCCGATAGCCTAGTTGGTAGTTAGCCTGCCTCCGAATTTGAGGGTTTCAGGTTCGAATCTCGCTGGGGGCAAACATTTGTAAAATTAATATATGTGTTTGTAACCGAGTCATGGATGTATATATATATGTATATATATATATGTATATATGATTATTTATCTATGTAGGTATAAATACATCTATCTTATCACCATCCAGCTACACAGACTAACGTCGTCAAGTGTGAGATTGTTAAATTTATTTATATATTTATTTATTATATTATCTTCTTCTTCGTCTCCTTTACTAGCCTACCAACAATATAATTCTCCTGTACGTAGTAGTATATCAATGGAAGTGTTCAATGAATCAAGTGTTTTGACAAACGCTCTACGTTTGGCAGGTGGTGTAGCTAGAGTAGCAGTACCAAATAAAAATATTCACCAAATACAAAACACGTTAATTTTATGTCTAATTAAGAGAAACTTTTGGTAATTAACTTAATATAAATTCTATGAAAAGTACTTTGAAGATTTTTAATTTATAGATTTTTTATTAGTACTGCATATTTTTATCAAATATAAAACGTAACATTTATAAATAATACATCAATGATTTTAAAATACGACCGGCGTTATGGAATTTCTCGTTTCGACCTGAATTATTAATTATAATGGCTCTCTTTTACATAATTTACTTATTAGGGTTTTAGTTAAATTATTACTAGGGTTCTGTTTTAGCCGCGCCGTATATATTTGGGTTATCTTCGGCCGCTTCGTTTGATACGTTTTTAATTAAATTTTGGTTCGTTAGTATCAGTGGAACTTGTTCATAAATCTTGCTGTCATTTAGATTAGTGTTTTACATAACGGTGGGACCGTAATATCGTAGTGACAAGAGTTTATGACTGCTCTGGATGAAGCAGACGCAGTATGACCTAATACCATCAGGTGCATTGCGATCATTTGGTATTCCATACTGATATAAACAAAAATAAAAAAAGTCTCTTATTAACCTGTCTGAATAACTTGTCCAAAAGTGTCATCGATAGAAACGTTAGTCCAATATCCTGACGCAGTTACATTTTATTGGAAATTGTAAAAATTAATCGAAATCAAAGATTACACTAACTCGTCTAATAAATATAATATTTTTTTAAATCCTATTGAAGTTCAGTTCGTTTAGACGAGAGTGACCTAAAGTCGACGATTCAAAATAGTAAGTGTCTTTAAAAGCCTGCGACTTACTACCACTGAGAGCACTAGTTGGCCAAAGTATATAAAGTTAAAATCTCAATGATTAGTTTTTTTTAAATATTATTAAAATAAAACTTATAACGCCGGAAGGTTATTAAAAAACCAAAACATGATGGCCATATCAACATATGACGGCCTATAGTAAGTTGCTTAGAATCTCATACTTTACTTACAATGGGCACGAATTGACTCGGGGCGTTTGAAAGCTTGTCCAGCAGTTCACCAAATATGGCAAACGCTGACACGCCCAATCACGTAGTGCAGTGGAGGCGCGCGTAAATATGACAAAAGGATGGTATCGTAACCGTTTAAATAAAATAATATTTATACTTTCCTCTTGAGATATTACTGTCATAATTTTAATTAAACCTTTCATAGGTCTAATTGATGAAAATAACATATTAACGTTAAAATAACGTATTAACGTTATTTTCATAGCGAAAAATATTTATGTAAAAACATACGTTTTAATTATTTTGTTACGTGTAGGAGTGCGGCAGATTTAATATTTATAATCTGAGCATAAAAATTACAACTGTGACAATATAATTAATAAATAGCTATTAATTTTAACCACGTAATGGCTAACAAATATACTTAATCTTGCTGATTACAAGTAAAGCCTTTTTAATGGGTTTATTTAGGAAGATAATTCATCAAAATCCACATTACGATCCTCTGTAAATACGCTTAGTACGAAGAAAATAATAACGCATGTTTTCATACGCCTACAATAATATTTGTTTAAAAAGAGGGTAAGTACATAATGTAAACAGCATTTTATTTCGTTTTTATTTTTATAGAAAAGGGAGCAAACTTGAAACTAGCTCACCTGCTGGTAAGTAATTACCATCGCCCACGTACATCTGCATCACCAGAGGAGCTGATACTATCTCGAAAAATTGATTGTATGTTGGTAGCGTACGAGCAAAACTAAACTACGAGTATGTCATCAGTGAAACGAAGATTACTTTTTTCAACGACGTGGGTCTACTGATTATCAGATGCTTTTACCACTTTTTAAGTCACTTTACTTGAATTGCTATAATTAAATCATATAATAACAAAATACAAAATAAACACAATACAGTGATATTTTTTCATAATATTCTATTTAAATGAAAGTACCTAAATAAAGACAGAAAGTTACTATTGATCAGATTCAGTATTAGCATTACTTTTACACAAATTAGATACATCTTATACGGATAAGGTTTAAATGGAGTTTACCGAAAATATCGGAAATATTTTATGAAGTGCGCTCTACTGTAATGAGATAGGATACAGTCAATTTCGGCCATTGTTATGGATAAGTGGACGTAAAATCCGGTAAATATTTATAGGCTCCTTCTTGAGAGGTTTTCGTATCGTTCCGAAAAGCCTGCCACTATTTTTCTACGTGATCGGGTTGTAATACGTAGCATCGAAAGTTTTGTCAACATAAACCTATTTTATGTATGTACGTGAAGTCTTTTAACAAACATTTGTAAACATACAAGTGCTATCGCATTACCCACACAATATGTCAAACATTTCATCAAAAGTTTCTTTACAAATAGCCAATCCCTGCGAATAACTTCGTATGAATTTTGAGTTCACGACCGTAAAGTTTTCATTTCATTTGGGTATAAAGCTTGAGTTGCATCGTAAGCTTGAAGGAAAACTATCTCACATAACTTAAACTTCATAAGTAGGATTTAAGCGTCTCTATAAATAAAAATCAAAAAGCTATGAACTTTCAAACTTATAACGTCTTTAATTCTCTTTATTTTTATCTTTCAACACATGCGACGTGAGCTCCTTTCGTTCAGTGTTTTATTATAACTTCTTAATCTTCTAATAAATCCGGTGAGACATTTGACATGATCCCTTTCAGTTCTTTGTTATGTTATAAAGAGAATCAATATTATTATTCTTTGTGGCATAATTTTGTTGAGCATTTCTTGTTAGGGAGCGATCGGCATTAGTGACAATGTGGGTGGCACGATGTTAACTTTCAATGTTATATGCGAACATTGAAAAATGAATTATATGTAGGTTGAAATGCAAACGATAGACTCCTTCTTTTCCTAGGAGTCATCTGGTTGGTTTAAAATGTATAGAGAGCCAGAATAATTACGAGCATCCAATTTTAGCCTTCAGATGTAACGACGCATTTCTGACCTTCTTTGATAGAAGTTATTTGCAGTAGGTCATGAGCTTTGTCAGTAACTTCCAAGAGATGGACTGTTTGCTCCTTTTTGACCACAATCCAATAAAAAAAAAACCAGGCTCTAGTGACCGATAATAGGATGATATAATAATGTAGTAGTGTTTAGAGTAAAATCTTTTCCTCAGCTATATAAAGCTAACCTAACATGGCGGTCAAGCCTTTAATGCCATAATTCCCTCGTATATTATTATATAAATAAATAATGTAATTAATAATATTAAAATTTGTTTCTACTTGAATTAAAATTACTTAGCGGCAATTGTTTCGATTCGTATAAAAAAATATTTTTCAATTTCTGTTGGAATGTAGATATTTTCAATAAAATATATTCACGTCTTCTCTTTGGCATTATCCAGATTTTGCAATTATGTTAATGTTGGCGACCTATTTTACTCGGTGACGGGGCGCGCTACTTTATTTGGTTCGGTTGTCATTTGTTCATTTTAGCCGCTTTTCTCTGCTTCACATAATTTATATAATGCTTAATAACGACTCATCATTATCTGGAATCAGGTTTTGATGAAACTATTTAAAGACAATAGTTAAAGCACTATCGTAATACAAATCTATTACACATTTTATGTATTAAACATAATTTTATTTACAATAACAAATATGAAAGAAATCAAATCATTTATTCAACGTAAGAAACATACATTTCACTTGTCGAACGTGTTTTTAATCGTTTCGTAATGGGGTTCCTCTGACGGAGAAGAAACCGACGAAAGAAAATGTTTTGGAATTGTTGACAGTCCTTTAATTATATTACCACCAAGTTAGTTAAACACGTGCATACAATTACTTAATCTTAGCTTGGTCTATGGTATACCTGCAGTGGATATTTTCAGGTTGCAACTTTATCATACAACTTTTAATTATACATTATTAATAGCAGTATGTAATTAATTTTCATAAACCTGGTACAACTTATGAATTTATTCTGACTGTCACTTCGGCCTTAACCTAGGAATAGTAATCGTTATGTATTTATCTATGTGCATATGATGTTTATGTATCTATGTACGTAACCGTAACCAATGCAGCAGGTTATGCTCGCGCACGCGATGTACCAAAATTTGTTACAGAGCCGCAACAATAGCACTCAACTGACAATGAAATGAAAACCCCAGGAATTTAAGGCGACAAATAAACGCATTATAATGATCCTTTGTACTTATTAATTCATATTACATGGCCGCTTAGGTATCTTGACATAGCGACAAAAGACGCTTTCCGGACGACCACAAAAGTCAATGGATCGGAGCGAGGTGAACATAATAAATTACGATGCCTATCCTTTAAGACGTACGAACGTTAGTATACGTGAGGTTTTGTTGCCTTTACTTCTCTCTCGGACGCGTTTATTTGTGTGCTGGAACAATTTATCTTGAGACACGACTGAAGTATGAATGAGCGAGGTTTTTGGTAATCGAAATTTTTGAGGGCTTTGAACGTGTATCGTGTTATTTTTTAATATCTAGCCTAGCTAGATCATTATTTATAATAACTTAATGTACCTATTAGAAATCGTTATTTCTTATTAAAACTTAAATTTTTAGTCTGATTTAATAATAAATCAAAACACATAATTTATTTTAAGTCAAATATAAATACATATTTTCGATAAAATATGTTAAAAGGTTGGTTTGATTATTTCATTTTAAAGATTTTATATCAGATTCGATTCCTAAATATATAAAGAAAACCTACAAATAAAAAACGTAACGTAAATATACCCGCGACACATCAACGAAAAATTTTGATTTATGAATGAAACTCGTTCTATCCATAAAATTAATACATATTATAGTGCAATAAGTATCAATACACGCACGGAGGAATACTTATAGGATAATATAAAAAGATCCAAGTTTATAAGTCTTCATTAACTTGATAGTTTTTAATTGTTAGAGTTGTACGAATAAAACAGAAACCCATGCCTAAAAAAGATGTTGAGTAGTAAATGTTATATCACAAGCTTTGTCAAAACATAACATTTTCTACCCAAAATAAAGTACTTCATAACGCCCTTTACGCTCTAAGCCAATATCCATATGAAATTAAGCTACGTAAAATTCGGCTCACGCGTTGCGAAATTTCTTACACTTCAACAGAACATATGAAAAGTTTCTTCATGTCTCCTGAACCCTCGTCAATTGTCTATGCCATTGTCTATTCCATACCATATCTTTTCTCTCTGACATGCTTATAAAATCATGAGAAAATAAATTCCTTACTGAGAAGGGACAATGTGGACGTGCTACTGTCCTGCCTTTTAATATAATGCATAAATAATTCAAAAATAAAGTCGATATTTTGTGTACTACATCTCAGCTAAAACTATGGTTAAAGTAAATTCACTATAAGGCACTTAGCTCTGGTGTATAAAAAGATGATATAGTTTATATCACAATGACGATTGCTCCAAAATTTTAATCTCACCTTCATGCGGTGACACAAGCTGGCAATCGAGGCACTGGCAGCTCACTAACCCGAGAAATTTTATTTGATTATGCTGAAACCAAAATTCTGCAGACTGATTCTGAAAACGAATATCTTTAGAAATTGGTAGTACCGGCACTGAGCTCAGTAAATAGTCCACCTAACGTGGTAAGTATGGGCAAATATTTCATTTATGATAAACACGCTATGATCTTCTGTGGAATACAGTATTGACGTTATCATGACAACAATCAACACTTATTAAGTTGTTAACTTTAATTTGCGGTCTGCTTTACACCGACGACTATAGAAGTGTGAATAAGCGGAGTAACGTGGAAAGACAAGCTTCATTCGCTATCTACATACCACACAGTTTATATCTGAAATAATTGAAAAATCCTCTTCTCCTCAGTATGTGTGCTTTCTGTGTTCACTGCTAGAGCGCTCCATAAATCACTAACAAATGCTAGAGAGTATGGTAACGCAGTTTCGATACCTTTGCACTATATATGCTCCCGGAGAAAAAGATCGTATGGGCAACATACGATCGTCTTTGTCTACGTATATTCGTCATACGCTTAGCTTTACATATTCTAAAATTAGAGTCATAAATTGGCTTAATCTGGAATCACTGAAGGAAGAAGGCAAAGATAAAATAATTCTAAATTAAAAAAAAAACATAAACCAAGTCATTATTATGAAATATATTTCCAACAGATGTCTAATATTTAGAATTGATAAACATGAAACCACGAATTAACCCTTAAATCCTGCGTCAAACTATCAAGATGATCCCTTGGATTATATACAGTCGGTGTAACTATTTCTGTATTAACATAGAAAAACCTAACAGCGATGATGAACACCAAACGCGATCGCTCCACTCTTTCATTCGTCGTCGTTCACGTTTAACTGTACCCTAATTCTATTACTGGCCATTAAAAAAAGATTTATATTTCAAGATAAAGCAGAAACATTTCTCCTTAACTATTTAAGAATGGGTGATAGTTTATTCTTTATAACTATACATAAAGTTTGATTTTAATATGAGAGTAATTGTATTGATATCTTTTTTACAATAACTTGCTGATCTCTGTTATACTGCTTGCAATTACAACAATAGTTCAACTACACTAGCCAATTTTAGTGCACTACTGTCATTAAAATTTTAAATAAAAGTTATGACAATTTTACATATTAACAATTGCTGATCAAGTGTTTAGTAAATTAGTTTACTAAGCACTTGATCATGAAAAATAGTGCTAACTAAGTTCGAGGTATTTAGGTTTCTTAAAATAGTCTTAACACAAATTTCGCTAACAGATAACCTACAAGCTAATTTTAACTCTAATTGCTTAAAAGTATAAAGTGTCAATTCACTAGACGCAGCAGTATGGAAGCAGTTTCATTCGATTACTACTAATCTACATAAATTCAAGCCGCCTTCCATTATGTTTCAAAGTGATTGGCAGGCGTGGTCTTCTATAAACGAATAATCAATGACAGCTACCGCCATTTGCCGACTATTGTTCTTTATTATGTTACTTTGTTTAGACAAAATAATTCACGCCTACATAAACATTGTTCTGATTTACAACATTATATAAATACGTATTGGGTTATCTGTCCATAAGGTTGAAGTAATTTTTTTAAGTAAAGTGTATCTTTACTATAATGGGACCAAAAAATAGTGCTTGTAACCTTTACGCGCGGTTGAAATGAAACTAAAGCGTGGCTTTAGTTTAATTTCGAGAGGGCGAGAGAATGATGATTTGATGAAGATTTGCGAGAGAAATGAATCGGCGAAAAGTTTTTCTTTTTTCTTCCTTTTTTTCCTCGGTAAAATCATACCATATTATTTTCATATCCCAGTCATGGTTTCGTTTATCAATAAACAAAACCATTTCCAAGATATGGAAAAAACAGTATAGTTTTATCGAAAAATGACGACACACGGAATTTGTGTGAGATATTTTTGTGGGATAACGGATAAGGTCTCTAGCAGTAAGTAAAAACCGAGCTTTTAATCAATGACACTCACTAGTTGATACTTCAAAAACATCTCGGAAAGATGGCGGTTTCAGAACACATGTTATATTTGACGGCTATCAAAACGTCAATGGGTTCTTTTCGTAATCGTTTCGTTCCGTCTTTACTGAATAATTTTAACATTGGCAAAATGTTTAATTTTAAATGAAAAAACAAATATTTATTATAATAAAATGAGAGTTTATGACAGGTAGTTTTATGCCTATAAAGTTCGTTTTTACGGCCCATGGATCGGCTCGGACCGTAATTTCCGTCCGAAAAAAGTTCTGAAATATATCTAAAAGATATTAAAAAAATACCATAATTACGAACATTTCTGAGCACAAAACAATGATGTTTTAAATATCGTTTGTTGGTAAGAGATACGAAAACTTTTTCATTGTAAATGTTCAAATGCCTATGGTTCATAGCTGAAACCTGAATATTTTAGTACCTTGTGTTTGTATCGCTCGGGTCCGGCTGTGTGTGTTGCTCGGCACCAATTGTGTTATATATATTTTACCCAAAGAATTTGTTGTAAGTGTATAATAATCCATTTAAATACATTTATTTATTCCTTTCATTTGTTAATTATATTTAATATATCAAAAACGTTCCAAGGAGTGACAAAATGGTAATACTTGTGTAACATACCTTTCTTCTTTTATAATCTTTGCTATTGCTCGACAATAGAAACATATATGTCATAGGGAAGGCGAGTAGGCGCTTAAACTACGTAAAAACAGGTACTTCCTTTTGTGTTTATTCAAGTTTCATTCCATATTCAAAAATTATGCGTTCAAATATTCAAAAATGGAATAGGGAATGGTTTCAAGCGTTTTCGTTTCTTTATGGAAATATAATAGCTCATGTTTTTTGTATGATTTGCATTAGGTTGTCAAAGACAGCTTCATAACGGTCATTTAATGATACACTTCTCCGTTTTTTTTTCTTAAATGAATGCTTTCTTTAAAACTATGCGATTGCCATACATATATAAGCGTATGTGACTAACATTTATATTTTTGGTAATTTGGATTAATTTAAAATAATAATTTACACATTTTGTAGTCTGACTAATGCCCATTAATCAAAAATGCAGATATAATATTCAGAAGAAGTATAGTAGTGAGTAAATTTATTAAATTCAAAGGATTATTTTTATATGACAGCTTTATGAATTTATGTCCCATTATTCCAGTTGGTATCGAGCCGGCCTTCACAGCATAGGCTGCGGATTCCAATCCCACTTAGGAGAACTTTTTGTATAAAGTAGAAAGTGGCAGCCTGTAACAGGGCAAAGGCCTTCTTCTCAAATACGAGTATCAGAGACGGTTGTAGGAGCCGGTAAGGGCCCACCACGCTGCTCCAGTTCGTGGGCTTCACATATCCTCGAAATAATATTTTTATTATTTCTCAGACATGCAGATTTCCTCACGATGTTTTCGTTCACCGCTGATCACGTGGTAAATACAGCACTTAAAATAACAATTTTAGTGGTGCCGGCACCAGGAATCGGACCCAGGACACTCGCGCTCTATGAAACGAAATGTTCATTAAATTAAAATGTTCATTTGACTTTAAATATCATCATCTACTTAGATGATAATTAGGAAAATCATCTAAATAGATGATAATTATTGAGATACACGGAATCCTAGTTTAGATTGGATGATGTGTGAAAAAACCGATTTATGCGCAAGTATGTTTATAGTATGTTAACAGATTTTTCCAAATGTGTATGTACATCGTATCTTTAGAAACAAGTCGCTCCAAGTTGATATATATATCGATATTATGCAGGGACGTACAGATCGGGAAGAATTTTTGTTACATAGAATGAGGAATCTTTGATTTTATTATTTAATTTTTAATTACGAACGGACACATTAGTCTCACCCGAACAGCATAAAAATTGACCTATTTATTGCCTCAGCTCATCTGATAAAACGAAAAGTTTGAGTTCATTAACACCGAGATAACATATTATTCTCTCACAACTATTTTTATAGGCGCGGACATTTGTTTTTATTTCGATAAAGTAAACGACGTCATATATCACGGTGATCGTACGGGCACAATATTTTTCATTATAATCTGAGCCAGAATCGTCGGTAGACGTATCTTCCCCCGTTCTAGAACAGGCGTGCCTGGACATTAATCAAAATTTTCGGCCTCACGATAAGGAATTACCGGAATTAAGTATTCTATAGCTGTGCTTCATGGATAACGTTATGAAATGATAAATTATATATCTACTTGTTTTGTATTTTCATAGACATGACAAGTCCATTACGTAGAAGAGGGCATCATGTGGGGCGTAGGTTATTCGTTCCAACCTTTATTCCACATGAGTTCTCACTTATTATATTAATCTCTTATTGGATTTGAATCCCGACGAAGCTATATACGTTCAATAATTTACAATTTGTTTATCTTTCGGGTCCAGATGCGCCGTGTGTTGTGTGCTGTCTCTGAAACTGCATATAAACTTTTGTGTGTTCACTATGCACGGTTAGGGCGAGTGAGCAAGTGCCGGTTTGAGTTAATTTTTGAAATCCCTTAGTTTACAATAATAACACCCACGGGAAAAAGGGAGTGCTTTATTTCTTTTTGCCCTCACTAAATATAAACATACCTTTATATGAAGATATCAGATAACATGCCAATAATAATTTTGAGTTATAACTAGGTTGAGTTTATGTTTGCTTACTTTAACAAAGAAATCAGTTAAATTTTTTTTCGATTTAGTGCCGATTTCATATTTATTCGATTATGTACAAGAAATTTGTTTCTGAGTTATTCTTCAATCTTATTTTAACACGAAACGAAGACCAGAAAGGTTTTTTTTCCGGTTCAGCAAAGAAATCAATTAAAATTAAAGCTGTTTCAAGGGTGGTCTTAACGTTTTTGTTCTTAATAATCGATTAAATTTTTTATCCGTTACGAAATCTGGCTACAATTATACGGTAGCTGCTACCGGTTACGGTGTGTTCATGTAAACACAGAAAGTCATTTCCTATTTTCAAGCTTATTAAAACTTTATGTTAGAAACAACAATGTTTCAAAGTATTATCAATCTATTAACTATTGTGACTTTGTAGTTTGTATGTAACATTGTTTAAGAGTGTATTTTATTACACAATAATACTCCAAAAGGCACCAACTGACAAGGCGACTAAGGGATCACATACCATAATATCATCACCTGGGTCAACCTGGCGAGGAGCCACGCCCCGCGTCACGTTCTGTCTCCCGGAGAGGCGAGTAGTAGGTTGCGGAATCCCGTTTGGCTACGATGAGTTGTAATCATACCCATGTCATGTCATAGGTGAGTATTTATATAGTATACTACCTGTGCCATGGCACCCGAGTGTTTAGGGAACCTGCCTGACTGTGGCTAAAATGAGGCTAAAATGTCAAAACCTGTATGAATTCCTTAAAAAACAGGTTATCTTATACAAATTTTTTTATCTTATCGGACCGGTGTTTCCTGAGATTATAATATATTAATATAAATATATATATGGCATTACAGCCAGTAATATTTTACTTCGTTACTGAACTGGCCTTCTAATAAAACTATTATTATTTTCTTTTTTATTTTACTCAATAAATATTGGCCTAACATGTAGATCAACTGTAATATCAAAAATTAATCACTCTAGTGCATTTAGTCTGGCTTAAAGTTCTTATGAACTTTTAAATGTACGTCGATTTAAAAAAAAATCTAAGTCTTTCTGTCCTAAGAGCCTATAAAAAAACTCTGGCTTTCCAATGTCATGTCATTTATTACTTATAATAAACTTGTGACTACTCGCGGCTTTGTCCGCGTCATGTTTTTTGAAAAATAATAGAATCCTATTACATAATGACATATAATATAACATAACATGTCGTCTTGTAAATCCAAGTAGTCTCTTAGAGGTGAATGAATGACAAACATCCAATCTTAAAATTTTTGTATTAATAATGTTAGTTGGATTATTACAATGTTTACATAATACAGTAATGCAATTTTCTTGGTAACATGATCCTATCCTTTTTGCTTTTAATACCATAACTCGCCAACGGCACTTTCGTGACGCCAACGGTATGGGTTTTTTTCGGTGAACGGGATTTCGCGTATTTTTTAAAAAAAAATCCACTCTTTTTCATTAAAGTGATATAAAATATGTATATACGTACATACAGATACCTACCTATGTATTTACTAAGTATGCTAACTATAAGCCCAAGGGGTAAGTTAGATTACCAAAAATTCTATTAACATCAAAATGTATATAATTACACTGCATGCACTTTCTTACTTTGCTTCGTATAATATTAAAAATAAGAATTGTAGCTACGAGTACTAATCTCTAGGAAATTTTATAGTACTGCGATCCCCTGTCTAACTGCCAGGCGTGATGCATAGCAAATAAAAAATGCCTAACTTGGTAGTGAATATTTATGCCGAACAGTATATAGTCTTACAGGTTGAAGATGTTGACTTGAAGAGAAGTTTAATTTTCAGAATTTAATTGACAATGTCAATGTCAATCATTAGATAATTTTTTTTTATAAATATGGGCGATAATTCCCGATATTTGTTATCGGGAATTATTTTCCCCTCCGCCAACATGACAAAATTTAAAAAACAAGCCTTTTTCAATACAGGCTGAAATTTTAATTTAAAGCTTAGTTAATGTATTCTTTTATCAAAAGAAATCATTATCTTATCAACTGGAATGTGCATTTTTATTATTGAAACATAAAATTCGACTGATTACTTGGCCATTTTGCCAATTACACCTAATGCGACAACATTGTTACAATCGCTGATTTGATATTCCTTTGTTTTGAGGTAAAGCCGCGCATCGCAAATCCCATACATTAGCACATCTTGGATCATAAAGGCTCGGAGTGAGAGGCCGTATATCACTCTTACGCGTTTTTTGCCGTTTGTTTTCACGCAATAACCTGGCATTACGTGTTATCCGCGAGGCCGGTTCCACGAACGAGCCACGACTTCACTTATTTATCGTATTATAAATTTAATGGGCGGAGCTATCGCCCGCGCCAACGACCTTCCCACTTCGCGATACGAACCGCAGGAACAAGATGGCGATACTAACAAACAAATAAAGCGAACGAGATGGAATCCATAATTTAAAATTTTACTAGGATAGTAAAATAGGGGCCGATTGAAGGCTTCCCCTCATTAATAAGCTATTAGATTACGTGATGTCGCACCGGCCGATTGGTAGGTTATAGGGAATCCCAATAAACGCTGCCCCCACTTCCACATCGATGGCTGTTCGAGATTCAAAGGAAGCCCCGCTTTGAGCGCTCACAAAACAAAACGGGCGCTCGAAAAAGACCCCGCTCTAATTCTCTTTACGATCTCCGATTTCAATTGCTCCTTCAGAAATTTGAATGTAGGGAGGGTCGAAGTTTTGTCACGTAGGGTCGACGGCAAAGTGTATAGGAGCCCGGGAACATATAATGCGGGCTCGGGACTCATAGGTACCCCATTAACGAGAGTGCCCAACAGCCATGGGCGATATCATATCTAAAGATCGGATTGACAAAAAGTAAACAAAAAGCAGCTACAACACAACTAGTTTTATGTGCCGCTCTGTTATTAAACATTTTAAATAAATACGTTCGTTCCTTGCCGTGTTCCTCTTTGCTTTTTTTATTTGACTAAAAAGTTAAGGCCTACAGAACGACTTTAAATCCTTTATTATGAATACGCACACATTATCATTTTTTTTGTTGTTGTATGAATGGTCTTGATAAACTGTCCCCTTCAGTCGATTTTTTTTGATACTGGTCGTTTTTTATGCTTCCATTATTGTGAAGCATTGTGCAGACATTTAACCCGGATAAGATCTTCAGAATGTCACCAACGCGTCAACTGTACTTTTTTATTTAGCAAAGGATCTAGCAAAGGAAGGGAGCAAAGTAAAAAAAAATAATAAACCTTTTTGGAATGGTAGCGTGTGATAGATCTAATAAACGATAATACTCACTTTTTATTAACTCGTAAAATATTCGAAATCCTAAAAAAATAAATCAGTCTTTAATACTAAAAAAAATATTACCAAAATGAAGTGCCTTTATAAATTGAACCTCTTCAGATTGAGTAATCATTCGCTCGATATTGAAGGAGTCAGCGCAGTGATCCATCATTACAGATTGCCTACCTTACAAACTCAACGTCCTACGCGAATGAGTATAAAACGCATTTTCAATCCCGAACCGAAGCAATTTTGGAGCAAGTTGAGCTGACACCACAAAGAAACTGCTGAATCATTTATATTTTTTGAAATATCGACTAAAATGTAAGGAGTGTATCCAGATAAAAAGTAAAAAAAACGTTAAGAATGACTCATGTCGGTAATACTGTAAAAACGTCTGTTTTGAAATCACAAACACTTAAAAATCAACTTATTTTATTCATCTTCCATTCCATATAGTAATCTATGGAAATAATTATTTACTTAATTGTTCAAACTATTTAATTAAAGTTTCAACGTCGCCTAATTATTTAAAAATACTAATTGGAAATCTATTTCGATTAAAAAATTTTAATTAATTTTCTAATTATACCATTGTTGGGTATTTTGAGCGACTCTAAGCGACAAAATACAATAATGACACATTAATGTTTTATGTCTCATAACCTTGAAGAAATATAAATATCGCATATTTATACATCACACTTAATTAATTTACGATATTTATTGTTAACAGAATTATATTTACTTTATGTTTTAAATAATGCCTGGCTTAAGAAATTATTTACTTGCCAATTTGACAATGAATAAGATTGATTAATGATTAGGCTTTTTTAGAACCTGTCACATAGTGAGCCCGTCGCCGTCTTACTGTGCAAGTCAACAATTAAATTCTTATATAAGTATCCAAAAACTAATTTGTATGTGCCCTCTTTAGAGGAGATCGAACACGGGTCTTCTGATTTGGAGGCAGATCCCCTAACCACTCCGGTAATTAAAATATTATTTTAACCAACTTCTGTATGAACTTACAAAATCGAGATATGGTTTTCCACTGCAGGTTAAGGCTATCCTAGATGCTAGATAGAATTTGCAAGGATGATGTCGGCAAGACTAGGGTTAACGAATTTAATAATTTGCAGAAGATTTTGATAATGAAACTGAAACTTCGTACAGGCAAACATAGTATCGGAATATCCTCTACTAAATTGAGCGACGACCACTACAGTTAACAGTTAACAGTCGGCTTCAGCGCTATGTTAAACAGTTGGCCAGTAATAATGATAGTTAATGGAATCAATGTTAGAAAAAAGTTATCTCGCACTATGCGGAATAGAGAATAACTCTTGTCTAATATCTTTTCACAGTAATGATAAATAAGTTGTTGAACGAACAATATTTTTTCACCCGGAGACGAAAGCAGAAATTTCATATTTCTATTTGACCCAGCGTAGCCAAACTGACATCCGTATCTCACTTTTCGCTTTTCCGGTAAATAGAATGTTATGGATGGTGATCCTTCGTCGCCGGGTTTGTTCCCGGAGATGGCTATAATAATTTCAAGGCTTTCCTTAATTATATCTTACAATACCCACAGGATAAAAGGGGGTGACAGATTCTTAAGCCGCTACTATATTTAGAAAAGAAATATATGTAAGTAAATTACAAAGATTCTTTTAGTTTCTTAATTTTTCTTTCAGACAGCTAGATCGAAATTAGAATTATTTAGACGAAATTAACGAAGAGATATAACGTCTATCCTATTACATGCCCGCATTTATTATACCCACAGGGAAAGTATCGTAATTCGATGTAATTTCCTTTTGAGACCGGCTTCTGTTGGTAAAGACGCAACGAACTCTTGAGAGCCAGCCAGAATGGTTTTGTATCAGATTACACGTCCATGAAGACCGTGGCTACTTGCTGATTGTTTGTCAGAGCGTCTCGACTTGTTTACACACACCGACTAATCTTTTCCCCTTTAGTGGTCTGAGAACATTCTCGAATTACAAACATAGTTTATGACAAAAACTTTTATAATATTAGCATGAAAGAAGAATTATGTATGCAATTCATATTTTATAGGTAACTAAACTAAATAAAAATTGCGATCAGTTTCTTATCAAATTTGAACAGATGACTGTGAAGCTAAGATTCGTGAGTGAAGGATCGAATTCCATTTGCAGTCAATATTTGAGGAGTAATTCGATGACTGATTTTCGAGAGATTTTTTTTCTTATTATCCCTCATCGTGTTAAAACAATAGAATGTCTATTGTTTAACGTGTTTTTAGGTGTTAAAACAATATCATTTATTTTATTTGAATACCTCATGTATTGTGAGAATTATATGTGTAACAAATAAGCATCACAATCAATGTCCTCGAAATTAAAGGCGAGTAAGTTTGCATATAACTTCTTGCGCTATATTTCTTTTGAAAAACATGACACAACACATCGATACAACACAAAGCGACGCCTATGCCCCTAGAGTCTGTACAGAATTACTAATACTTCCAGGAGAACATCACTGCCGACACTATCTTCGATCTTTCCATGTTACAACTAATACGGGAAGGTAAAAATAAGCGAGTGCCTATATGTCTTTGGCTTAACGCTTGAAGCACTATGACACATCCTGCGCAGTTCACAATTTCAGATCGGAAGTTTTCGCCTTAGTTGTAATCGCTTTGGGGAACATCATGATGAGTTTTTTTACTATTATCATTTACTACGGATTGTAGTATTCAATTACCTTTTACAATACCTAACGCGTAGACTAAGTTCTCGGTCTGTGATAGCCCCAGTTACGACGTTTGCAAAACAGCTATAAAATGGCGCTGCTGCCAATCTTCTTGCTTATTTATTCTCATCGTCGACGTTTAGCCTCTCACAATGAATCCACTTACGCAACCTTAAGTAAATGATAGACACAAAAGAAAAATACTGAGCTTGAAATGTTTTATCTTAAAACAATATATAATAAGATATGTTTCCGCTGCTATCAAGGAATGTACGCTTGGTTTTATCTCCGAAATATTCTTGTGGGCTAATAAAATCGACGATGCGTTTATTTATAGCAACTACATATCCACTCCTGTTTTATTTTTTTCCTCCTTTTAGCGAGATTTTATTGAAAACCGATGTTATGGGCTCCATAAAGTTTGATATTCATATAGTATCTAAGAAGAACACAAGAATCTTTAAATTCGATCATGAACTCGGACATAATGTTTTATAGACTAATATTCTCATTTTGATTTCTTGTTAAAGGAATTTAAGGCTGTTGTAAAGATTTATTATGAGACTTAAGTGAGTTATGTAAGCCACGTAATCTTTACGATTTTTCCATTATTTTAAGGGACTTCGTGTTTTACATCCCTATAACCATAAACATTTATTCCTCTATTTTATGGGAAATATTTTGAAGATGGTTGTTTAATTTAACTGGATACATTGTTTGAAATTAAACGAAAGGTTTTAGGAATTCCAATCTTAATTTTTACGGAATGTTTAGGTTAGGTGTATTAAAATTTAGGCAGCATCTGCCGTTCTCGCCACTAGATTGTGCAAAATTTAATCCGCGTTGCGCTTCCATATTGGATTTCTTTCTCGCTCGATTGAAAGTGTTTTTTTAGAATATCCCAGCCAGTCGCCTAAGCTTCCTTTAAGATCTCGAATTACACGGTAGCCTCTCTGGAGCTCTGTAACCTTAGAGAGCCGACTATAGGTGCCGTTTGTTCATATCGGTTTTCGCAATCTTTCCTTTTTTGTGCATGTTATTACTTCACTAAGTTATTGTCAGTGGGTGTTACTATGGGCGGAAGTCAGTCAAGTTTGTGGTGATCTACTTTATAACAGATGAGATTACACAAAAAAATTGAAGTATTATAAGATAATTGTTTTTCAATATTAGCTGAAGTACCGAAGAATAACATAAACGTTAAAATTCACTACATTATGTCGGTTGATACGAATACTATCATTTTCATATTGACTTCTCTGAAACTTGTATTATTTTTAATTTACAAATGGGAAGATACATGAATAAAAAAATTTGATCCTTGAAATTTGAAAATGTCATATTCTTTAGTAAAAAATTACAGTGCATACTATTATACAAACAGCCACATACAGCTACATTAACTTACTGCTCCAGTCACTATGTAAAAGATATCATTAAAAAAAAATTACCATACATTTCTAACTTAAGATCCAGTCTGTTTGACTAATGTTATCAAAGTGTCTCGCTATTTATTTCTTTAGATTTAACTTTCTTTCTCTGTTTATTTTTTGTACAACCATATAAGGATATCACAACGCAAATATAATTTAGATTCGATATACGGCAAATTAACTTTTAGGTGACGTAAAAAAATGACAATGCACCCCAGCTGCAGTAGACAACTGACTCACTCAGAAACAATATTTGCTTTGCAATATTCAATAAAAGATTGTAAATACAGCAAGCAATTACTACACCGGTAACATATTTGTTTAGGACTGAGAAATTGAAGTGTTTTCGAGCGTGCCAGAACATTTCGTTCGTGGTATTTCTTCGAATACCGGCGTACTTACGCCTCGTATGCCTACTGTCTGAGTAAATAATACCCGTTGAGAGACAATATGGAATGGGAACAATTGTGCGCTATAATGTGTTTGATTTATTAAGCGGTTCTCATATGCTGTACCTATTGGACAGTTATTTGGAAGTAACCTAATTATAAGATTTGATGAATTTCAAAAACATAAAAATAATGCAAATAAGAAATAATACCAACTTTGTGTAAAACAAATTATTTTTTGACAAATTATAACACATATTTTGTATCTATGCATAGATATATATAGTGACGCCTTCTGTATATTGTCGCAGTATCAAATTTGCATCAATGGTCTGATGTGTGTAATATGTGTGCGGTAAAACACTTGTGTGTTACTCAAATATGTAATTTCCGGAGCACTAAATTATATATGCATTATTTGGAGCCAAAATTAAATTAATAAAGTTAAGGAAAATAACAACCGTTAAGGCTTATTTTCCTCAACTTATACCGCGTGTATCTACTTTCAATGCAGACAAGGCGAACTGCAAATGATAAGATAGAAAGGAAAAAGGGAGTACAAAAAATATGAAAACTTTCTTCATTCGATCTCCGGACGTTGGCGCACAATCCTTTCCGCCAACTTTCTTTAATATAACTACTTCGGGACCTTGTTATATTATTATTGATTTAAAGAATGTGGAGTAGGTACATGGTTGCTGAATCATAAAACTTTCGTTATTTGGTACTGCTGACGTCACGTAGTGTTAAAAAAGTTCATCGAATTAAAATAAATTTAGAATACGAGTAGTTATGCCGTAGAAGCCAAAAGCTTAGTTACGAGTATAAATAAACTTAACTAGATATGGGTTGAAACGCTTAGTGGACATAATTATCATTATACTGATATGAAACTTTATATTTATATATAACGTGTTCATTTAGAGAAAATAAAGTGAGTATTTAAAAAACCTTGGCTCCCATAACAGTTTTTTGTCATAAGTTTTGAAGACGATTTATATACATAGTTTACACATGAACATTAGACAAGTATTGCAAGAAATGCAAATCATTTTTGGGTATCTGTGTGTTAAGATCCCTGATAGTAGTAGTGGGCAAACCACCCTTTATAATTTCTGGGCTCGAATCGTGATACCGGCACCACAAAAATTGATAATAATAATTTTAAGTGCTCATTTTACCTCATGCTCAGCGGTGAAGAAAAAGATCTCGAGAAAACCTGTAAGTCTAAGTATTAATAAAAAAAATCAATAACTAATAAAAACAACAGTAACTACCGCGTCTTAAGAAACAAATAACAATAAATATAAGCCACGCACATATATGTTAATAAATAAAAGTATGAAAAGAAGGAAAATAACATCGGTTAAGGCTTATTTTCCTCAACTTATACCGCGTGTATCTACTTTCAATGCAGACAAGGCGAACTGCAAATGATAAGATAGAAAGGAAAAAGGGAGTACAAAAAATATGAAAACTTTCTTCATTCGATCTCCGGACGTTGGCGCACAATCCTTTCCGCCAACTTTCTTTAATATAACTACTTCGGGACCTTGTTATATTATTATTGATTTAAAGAATGTGGAGTAGGTACATGGTTGCTGAATCATAAAACTTTCGTTATTTGGTACTGCTGACGTCACGTAGTGTTAAAAAAGTTCATCGAATTAAAATAAATTTAGAATACGAGTAGTTATGCCGTAGAAGCCAAAAGCTTAGTTACGAGTATAAATAAACTTAACTAGATATGGGTTGAAACGCTTAGTGGACATAATTATCATTATACTGATATGAAACTTTATATTTATATATAACGTGTTCATTTAGAGAAAATAAAGTGAGTATTTAAAAAACCTTGGCTCCCATAACAGTTTTTTGTCATAAGTTTTGAAGACGATTTATATACATAGTTTACACATGAACATTAGACAAGTATTGCAAGAAATGCAAATCATTTTTGGGTATCTGTGTGTTAAGATCCCTGATAGTAGTAGTGGGCAAACCACCCTTTATAATTTCTGGGCTCGAATCGTGATACCGGCACCACAAAATTGATAACAATAATTTTAAGTGCTCATTTTACCTCATGCTCAGCGGTGAAGAAAAAGATCTCGAGAAAACCTGTAAGTCTAAGTATTAATAAAAAAAATCAATAACTAATAAAAAACAACAGTAACTACCGCGTCTTAAGAAACAAATAACAATAAATATAAGCCACGCACATATATGTTAATAAATAAAAGTATGAAAAGAAGGAAAATAACATCGGTTAAGGCTTATTTTCCTCAACTTATACCGCGTGTATCTACTTTCAATGCAGACAAGGCGAACTGCAAATGATAAGATAGAAAGGAAAAAGGGAGTACAAAAAATATGAAAACTTTCTTCATTCGATCTCCGGACGTTGGCGCACAATCCTTTCCGCCAACTTTCTTTAATATAACTACTTCGGGACCTTGTTATATTATTATTGATTTAAAGAATGTGGAGTAGGTACATGGTTGCTGAATCATAAAACTTTCGTTATTTGGTACTGCTGACGTCACGTAGTGTTAAAAAAGTTCATCGAATTAAAATAAATTTAGAATACGAGTAGTTATGCCGTAGAAGCCAAAAGCTTAGTTACGAGTATAAATAAACTTAACTAGATATGGGTTGAAACGCTTAGTGGACATAATTATCATTATACTGATATGAAACTTTATATTTATATATAACGTGTTCATTTAGAGAAAATAAAGTGAGTATTTAAAAAACCTTGGCTCCCATAACAGTTTTTTGTCATAAGTTTTGAAGACGATTTATATACATAGTTTACACATGAACATTAGACAAGTATTGCAAGAAATGCAAATCATTTTTGGGTATCTGTGTGTTAAGATCCCTGATAGTAGTAGTGGGCAAACCACCCTTTATAATTTCTGGGCTCGAATCGTGATACCGGCACCACAAAAATTGATAACAATAATTTTAAGTGCTCATTTTACCTCATGCTCAGCGGTGAAGAAAAAGATCTCGAGAAAACCTGTAAGTCTAAGTATTAATAAAAAAAATCAATAACTAATAAAACAACAGTAACTACCGCGTCTTAAGAAACAAATAACAATAAATATAAGCCACGCACATATATGTTAATAAATAAAGGTATGAAAAGAAGGAAAATAACAACCGTTAAGGCTTATTTTCCTCAACTTATACCGCGTGTATCTACTTTCAATGCAGACAAGGCGAACTGCAAATGATAAGATAGAAAGGAAAAAGGAGTACAAAAATATGAAAACTTTCTTCATTCGATCTCCGGACGTTGGCGCACAATCCTTTCCGCCAACTTTCTTTAATATAACTACTTCGGGACCTTGTTATATTATTATTGATTTAAAGAATGTGGAGTAGGTACATGGTTGCTGAATCATAAAACTTTCGTTATTTGGTACTGCTGACGTCACGTAGTGTTAAAAAAGTTCATCGAATTAAAATAAATTTAGAATACGAGTAGTTATGCCGTAGAAGCCAAAAGCTTAGTTACGAGTATAAATAAACTTAACTAGATATGGGTTGAAACGCTTAGTGGACATAATTATCATTATACTGATATGAAACTTTATATTTATATATAACGTGTTCATTTAGAGAAAATAAAGTGAGTATTTAAAAAACCTTGGCTCCCATAACAGTTTTTTGTCATAAGTTTTGAAGACGATTTATATACATAGTTTACACATGAACATTAGACAAGTATTGCAAGAAATGCAAATCATTTTTGGGTATCTGTGTGTTAAGATCCCTGATAGTAGTAGTGGGCAAACCACCCTTTATAATTTCTGGGCTCGAATCGTGATACCGGCACCACAAAAATTGATAATAATAATTTTAAGTGCTCATTTTACCTCGTGCTCAGCGGTGAAGAAAAAGATCTCGAGAAAACCTGTAAGTCTAAGTATTAATAAAAAAAAATCGAACATGTGAACTCCGCCAACCTACACTGAAGCAGCGCGGTAGTCCTCGACCGGCTCCACAACTCTCTCAAATATATAAGGAGGAGGTATTTCTCCTGCGATGAGTCATTTACAGCTAGCTACTTTTAACATTTTTTTTTCTACTTGTCCCGTGTGGGAATCTTCCCCGCCACCCTCATCGCCTCAGTTTATTCACAAATTCTACCATTTCATATATATTTTTTTAATCTAAATGTATAAACTATTTATTGCAATATATGTAGTACTTCTTATTCCTTTTCATCAACACAACATTTTTTTTTTAATCTAAATGTATAAACTATTTATTGCAATATATGTAGTACTTCTTATTCCTTTTCATCAACACAACATTTTTTAATACCTTTAAATAGATCCGTGGATCGCACGTAGCGTTAAAGCCAATTACAAGATTTTCGTCGTGGTAGAGCCAAGCGGCGGCTTTTGCTGTCGCAGGAATGGGCCGGCTCGTCCGGATAAGTACCACGGCCTCGCAGAATACCGGCGTGAAGTAGAGCCATCTTGTGCTTCTGCGTTTCGTGCGGTGAGTGAGGTAACCGGATGCTCTCTCCCCCTTCCCCCCCCTCCCCAAATATGGTAGCGGTATATAATTTTGAGCTACCCCAGGAGGGTACCAGTACCTACGGTTCTGGAGAATCCCTCACTGAGCATCCACGTTCAGGCTTTCCTACGCTACCTAATCGTGGATGCTCAGTCTGCCCCGCGTATTCTGGGGGGGGCAATATTCCGCTCTCTTTCTTTCCTACTCGAGGCAAACGCAGCAAAGTAACTATGGCATCCCCTACCGCGCTCGCCGTGGATTTCTGCAATATCAGGGGACTCCACTCGAACCTTAGCGCCGTTCATTACCATCTTGAAACGGCGAAGCCGGCCTTGCTTTTTCTTACAGAGACTCAGATATCGTCTCCGGCTGATACCTCTTATCTCCATTACCCGGGGTACAAACTGGAACACTCCTTTGTGCCCCGTGCCGGAGTTTGCGTATACGTCAGAGATGATATCTGTTCTCGACGCCTCGGTAGTCTTGAAGGTTTGGACCTTTCTACCCTTTGGCTGCGCATCGACAGCGACGACCATCCGCGCGTCTATGCGTGCCTTTACAGGTCCCATAGCGGTAATACCGTAACTGACCGACTCATCGACCACATCCAAATGGCTACAGATTCCGTGCTACAACAGATCCCATCCGCAGAGATCGTGATTCTCGGCGATTTTAATGCCCACCACACCGATTGGCTCGGTTCTCGCATAACCGATCATGCGGGGAGATCTGTTCACGACTTTGCATTAGCATATGGCCTGACACAACTGGTAACCTCGCCGACGCGGATCCCAGACGTGGAAGGTCATACACCTTCCCTGTTGGACCTTTTGCTGACCTCACACCCGGACGGATATTTGGTCTCAGTCGATGCCCCTCTTGGCTCGTCGGACCACCGTCTGATCCGGAGTGTAGTGTTTATCGCGCGCCGATCCCGAACGCGATCTGCGGGGTTCCGCCGTGTGTGGCACTATAGGTCGGCAGATTGGGATGGAATGCGGTCTTTCTTTGCTTCCTACCTATGGGGGCAGGTTTGCTTCTCGCTGGATGATCCCAACGTCGTTGCAGATTCTGTCACCGATGTGGTACTTCAGGAATGGAACTTTTATTCCGTTCTCTGCAGTGCCTGTCGGAGGTAAATCCCAGCCTTGGTTTGGTCGCACCTGCAAAATAGCGTCACGCCGAAAGCGGAAGTGCTACCAGGCCTGGGCCGATGCATCGGCGTCTCGGGATGCAAAAACCAGTGCTCTTAAAAACGAGTACAACTCTGCCTCCAGGTCCTTCAAAAGAGTTATCGCTGCGGAAAAGTTAAAGCACATTGGCAGAATTGGCGAGAGACTAGTTCGCCTCCCATCGGGATCCCGCGCATTCTGGTCTCTCGCCAAGGCTGTCCAGGGGAATTTCTGTCAGCCAGATGATTCGCTGGCCCACACTGCAAAAGAGAAAGCCGATCTCTTGGGCTCTCTTTTTGCATCCAACTCGACTCTTGATGACCGGGGAAACTCTCCACCTACCATCCCGTGGTGTAAGTGCTCCATGCCGGAAATTCAGTTTCTGCAGAGCTCAGTGCGAAAGGCACTCCGCTCCTGGACATTCATAAGTCGAGTGGGCCGGGCGGAATCCTCCAATTGTGCTGAGGATGTGTGCCCTGAGTTGGCACCGGTTCTCACGCGTCTTTTCCGGCACTCCTACTCTTCAGGCGTCGTCCCGGAATCTTGGAAGACAGCATTTGTGCATCCAATACCCAAAAAGGCGACCGCTCTGATCCGTCCAACTACAGGCCTATTGCCATCACCCCCTTGTTATCTAAAATAATGGAGTCACTCATCAACACCCAGCTCCTGAGGTACCTGGAGGAACACCAGCTCATCAGTGACCGACAGTACGGTTTCCGTCACGGACGATCAGCTGGTGATCTTCTAGTTTACCTGACTCACCGATGGGCAGAAGCAGTTGAGTCTAAGGGGGAGGCTTTGGCGGTTAGTCTGGACGTAGCGAAAGCATTTGATAGGGTTTGGCATAAAGCGCTTCTTTCAAAGCTTTCATCTTACGGGGTTCCTGAGAGATTGTGCAACTGGGTCACCAGCTTCCTCACGGATCGGAGCATCAAGGTTGTTGTCGACGGTGCATGCTCGGACCCCAAACCCGTGAATGCTGGTGTTCCACAAGGCTGTGTGCTATCTCCCACTCTGTTCCTTCTGCATATCAACGACATGCTACAAATCAGTAGCATTCATTGCTATGCAGACGACAGCACGGGTGATGCCCTATATACAGGCCGTGCGAATATTTCTCGGGAACACGTCGACGAGTGCCGGAACAAACTTGTGTCTGAAGTCGAGACCTTGTTATTCAAAGTCTCGGATTGGGGTCGACGTAGTTTGGTCCTATTCAACCCCAAAAGACACAGGTTTGCGCGTTTACCACTAAAAGAATCCCTTTGTCGTTTCTCCTCTTTTTGAGAACATTCCCCTTATTGCCTCAGCCAGTATCAGAATCCTTGGCGTTGACATATCGAGCGACGTTCAGTTCCGTGGTCACTTGGAGGGAAAGGCCAAATTGGCCTCCAAAAAGCTTGGTGTGCTCTGTAGAGCGGGACAGTATTTCATGCCGGTCCACCGTTTGCAACTTTATAAGGCGCAAGTTCGGCCCCACATGGAATACTGTTCTCATCTCTGGGCAGGGGCACCCCAGTACCAACTCCTTCCATTTGACCGCATTCAACGTCGAGCGGCTCGAATTGTCGGCGACCAAGCTCTCTCTGATCGGCTTGATCCTTTGGCCTTGCGAAGAGATGTTGCTTCTCTTTGCATTTTTTACAAAATTTTCCACGGGGAATGTTCTGAGGAACTGTTCGGATTGATCCCAGCTGCTGAGTTTCACCATCGTACATCGCGACTGAATTCGAAGTTCCATCAATACCACCTAGATGGTTGGCATTCCACCACAGTGCGTTTTAATCGAAGTTTTCTGCCACGCACTTCGACTTTGTGGAATCACCTGTCGCCAGCAGTATTTCCGAATAGTTACGACTTAGGGACCTTCAAGAAAAGAGCTTATTCCTTCCTTAAAGGCCGGCAGCGCATCTGTAGCTCCTCTGGTGTTGTGGATGTTCGTGGGCGTCGGTGATCACTTACCATCAGGTGAGCCGCACGCTCGTTTGCCCCTTCTTCTATAAAAAAAAAAAAATATATTATTATTTGAAGCCTTGTCCTAGTTTAATGCTCATTTCAAAAAAATTTTGGGGCTTTTCATTTTCGCCTCGGGCAAATCAAGTTTGCGCCTCTTCATCCCACAATTCGCATCTGTACGAAATAGCTCTTACAGCTCGATAGCGCCGAAATGGGCGAGACAACAGATTGAAGTCTCTCAATTTTGTGACGAAACGTCTAAACTAACCAGAATATACCGTTTACCTTGCCACGTAACTATATACCTTAAAGGTAGGCCATTGTGGCGGGATTTCAGTTACGCTTACAATCCGCAAGGAAAGTAGACAAATGCAATATCTGAGTACTCTGATAAAAGGTACACGCCAGATGTTGTGGTTTACGAATTTCGTCGTAACTAAAAGCTTCGTTTGGAATTAAGGGCTCTCCGCAAAATTTTAGTTGCAAATGTTATTTTAACTTGCCGCTATCGGTAAAGATTAAAATATCTAATTTATATTGTAACTAAAAACTTTCATTTCATTAATCAGTTTCTGTTTAGATAATATAATGGTAGGGTTTCAATTTAAGATCAAAGAATTGATGAATAAAAAACTACGAAAACCAAAGTTCGATGGTAAAACTTATATTTTTTTATAATTTACCACCAATTTGTAATGTGGTTTCTTTTAAAGAAGAGTAACTCCGTAGGTACATATCAAAAAAGATAAAGAAATAAACAACTGAAATCTAGCTAAATATTTATAAAACTTCGCAAAATTTAAGCATATGTGCACTGAAGCTTGACGTTCACAAGTATGATACATGATGCAGACGTCCCCCGTAGCAGATACATGATGAAGAACGCGCAACAGGTTACGGGACATAATGACCGTATTCGTATATACGCCACTGGTAGGCAGAGACTACGGATTTCCATTTGGAACGACTCAACGTGGCCAAACATTCTTCCGCAATGTTCCAAGCAATATAGACTATTACTTGTTCATACTCGTTGACACTTGGAACAACTTTGATCGCTGAAAGTTAGAACTCAGAAAACAGCCAGAGAGCTGTTTTCTGAGTCTATCCCGTAAGGACTTCTAGACGTGGAATTATGTTATGTTCTTGTTTAAAATTTTTATATAACATATCTTGTAAGTTATAGCTTATAATTTATTTTGCATGTTTAATGTTTTTTTTTGATAAAATAATACGTTCCTCTACTCTAAAGTAAGTACAAACTTCCCTATTCATTTTCAAAAACTTACCTTAGCTTAACTTCATATGTTAACTTAATATAATCTGATATCCTCTAACTTAGTGTTTTTTTTTTATGTCTACGCCGAATGTATTCATTGAAGCAGGTTTGTAAAAAAAATATTAAATCGTTTTCCTGGCTTAGCTTAAGAAAACACTGATAATTTCTCACATACCCACCGCTGTTGATTTCTTAGTAACAAAATTCAGACTGCCTTTTCCATTAGTAAATCAAATATTAGAAACAAAATAAAAAAGTTGATAGGAAAACCTACATGGATTTATATTTTAAACTAACTAATATTAGAATTAACGTTTTTCTCAAAATTTGGTAGATATATTGTTTTTCTACTTCTAGGAGTCGTGTATGTATGTATGTATGACATTGCAAATTGACCACTGTTATGTTCTAGTTTCAAAAATACTGACCTAGAATAAATAGAGACTGTGAGGCATTCAACTTTAGTCCACGGGGGTGATAACGCATCTGTAACCTCCATCGACTGAAGTTGTCGGGTGTTCATAGGCTGTTAGCACGATGAGAATTTAAGAAAAAAATAAATAATATATTTTATGCTCTAAATTCCGCTAGGAGCCGTGGTCAGGGCGCGCGCTTTAGCTTCATAGAGCGCGAGTAACCTGGGTTTGATCACCGGTGCTGGCACCCTTAAAATTGTTAATTGCAATTTTACGTGCTGCATGCAAATACACGTGCCCGGCGGTGAAGGAAAATATCGTGATCAAACTTGCATGTCTGAGAAATAATAAAAAAATATTATTTCTGGGATATATGAAGCCCGCCAACTTGCACTAGAGCAGTGCGGCCTTTCCCGGCTCAAAAATCCTCTCCGATATTAGAGAAGGAGGCCTTAGCCCAGCATTGGGCATTTACAGACTGCTACTTTACTTTATAATCTCAATTTTACGCTTTTATATTAAGGATGCATTCAATGAGCAAATTACTTAAAATGCATCCATAGTACCATTGTTATAGACCCAAATGCTTTGTGAAGCAACAATACCGGGGAACCCAGGTACCCAACCCACCAATTACAGCGCATTGTCAAAAAAACTATCTCGGAGACACTTTTGAACATGTCATTCACGATAATTCACTACCGTTCTAAAAATTCTAGCCTGGAATACAAATTTCCATAAAATTGCACCTTATTGCTTTGAAAATAAAACAGTCCGGAATGAAATCGGGCATTTTTGTCACACTTTTAAAAACTTTTGTCTGCGAGTCCTTTGGCCTGTCACATATCCTCTCTATTGAAATTTATCTGAATTTTTCTACAATAGCTTCGCATCTATTGCGTTTTGAATTCGCTTTTTTAGCAAAGAGTTCACATGGGTACACCTGCTTGTATTTTTATCCCGTGTAAACAAAACTAAAATATCATCTGCGTATCGACATACATATATTGCGATTAATAAAGTTATATTTCCATTTCCATAATAGCCGAGTGGTTGAAACCTGCCTCGAAGAGAAGACTCGAGTTCGATCCTCTACGTGAAGGGCACATACAAATGAGTTTATCGAAACTTATGTAAGATCTGTATCGTTTATATTAAGTTTAATTTTTTGTTGACATTAAGCCGGCGGCTGACTCAGCATTTGGCCCAAATAAGAGCTGGTGAAAAGTGGGCTTAAAGTACAAGAAATGTATACGGTCGTGAGAGCTTATATTTTTAAATCTATTTTTATTTATTTAATATTTTATATTGTTATATATTACTAATATGCAAAATAATATTTTTTTTATATAATTTAATCTATTGTCATTGTGTTTTTTTGAAATTAACAGTATCTCCCTTCGTCATGGCTTCTTTGAAAATTTGATTGCTTTATGTGACAATAATATTGAAAACGCAGCCAGCCTCCCTGGCTTGCAACGTGAATCAAAACTGTGCAATTCCGACACAATAGTCCTTTGTGCCCGAAGTGAGTTAGCGACGTTGTCATATCTGCTGATTATTCAATCCGTTTTCTACTGGACGAGCATCGAAAGTCGAACGAACCGTAGAATCAAAATTGCTGTGTTAGATGAAGGAAATAAATATGTGTGTCCGATTTATTTCATAGTAAGGGAGTAACTGAATCAATAGTATTGTGAAGAAACCTGTATATCTGAGAAATAATGAAAAAAAAATTTGAGGACATGTCAAGTCCGCAACCCGAATTGGAACAGCGGAAGTCCTTTATCAAGTAACTTTAAGTGACCACGGTTGGGCAAAGGCTTCCTTCCAATATATCTAAGAGGGTTTTTGGAACAGTAAAGGGCCCGCCACGCTGTTCCAGTGCGGGTTAGCGGGCTTCACATATCCCCAAAATAATATTTTATCATTATTTTTCAGACATGCAGGTTTCCTAACGATGTTTTCCTTCACCGCACGTGGTAAATACAGTACCTAAAATTGCTATTAATCATTTTAGTAATGTGAACGGGTACAGAACCCAGGTCACGTGCGCTACATGAAACTAAAGTGAAGGCCCTGACCACTATGAAACCACGTCAGTGGCTTAACTTTATTTAATGACATATGAAATTATTGTCCTACCTTTACAAGCGTGATGTGTATTAAGTATAGCCATAATCAACCCAGTAACGAACCCAGTGGAAGAGTACGAGTAGACATAGGTTCACACTTGTTATCATCGTCACGTTTGGCATGAGATTAGCGATCTGTTTGTCGTCTCGCCCATTTAACACAGCTAATATCGATGTTAGATTCGATATAATAATGATGACCATAGATTCCTGATGAAAACCAGCGTCAGGATCTAAAGATTGAAAATAAGCTGAACCGGAGACCTATTAGTCCAGCCAGTAGATACGGATCACTTTTGGTTTATATTGTACTTTATGCTTTTATTTTTGTTTAATATGTTCTGTATGGGTTGCCTCTTTATGCTGTGGCAATAAATATTTTTCTTTCTTTGTTTTTTACTTTATATTATTATTCGGCTGTTAATAAATGAGAGTTTATCACAGAATATCCACGAACGGTGGAAAAACATGTACGGTTATGTAGTCATATTTGTGACAAAATAATTTGAAAGTCTGCTTCTGTTCCACATTACTATACCTAACAAAGTAACACATAAATAAGTATGTGTAATTCAATGTATGAATCAATGCTTGTCCGAGGATGCCTTAAATGTCTGCAATAAAAAAAAAACATCCATTGCATTTGCTACAATTACGTCCCTAAATTAGCATTCGTAAACATTGTGTTTGCCCTACAACTTCCACTTTGGTGATGGAATTATACGGCGTTAACCTTTACTAATATATGTAAATTATTATTCAGTCAAATTAAACATCGGTATATTTTTATAATGAAAGTAACTACAGGTTTCAGAATTAAAAAGTATGTTCCACAGGTTCGCGATAAGTCTACTTAGTTTTTGTTTCATTAATTCCGTGTATTATTTTCAATTACCTGATCAAATCTTGTGAGATAACTAAGTTTGATGTTTCAGTATTAGTTTATGAAGAGTGTGTTACAAGAAATTTGTCCTACAACTGGGCAAAACCCACCTCTCAATTTATTTATCACAGGTACTTTTATTTAAATGAAATAAAAATTGTACCCTTCCTTTCCGCATCTTATTTTATCGTATGTCCTTCTCAATGTCTACATCGGAAGCTTGCTCATTTATAACCGTCGTATTTATTCCAACACAATGGCCGCTGCCACCTCGGTTCACATGTCGGACCCCTTAGTAATTAAAAAAAGACTGACGAATAAGACCGGCGATTTTTATCGCTTGCCGAATCGTATATCCGAAGATACCACGTAGGCGTTCTTCGTTTCGTTTTCTTTTTCTCACGTACTGTATGATAGACTCGCTATCTCTATCTTTCGTATTTAAACCGTTTCCATTTATTCATTAAATCAGCTCGTAATTGTTTATAATTATAATTCATTTAAATTTAGAAAAAGCCGCTGCTGCATCTTCGTTTTGATACTGTAATGGGTCTGTGAGAATTTGATATTTTATCTTTTTGATTCAAGTTTATACTAACCTAACTTTAATTGCTGTTTATATGTATTACGTTCACATGAAATGAAACCTTAAGATTATGGTTATAATAACTAACTCGTATTTAATGAAATGCAGAGAAAGATCATGTTGAGTGGCGGTTAGAAGTCGTAAATCGAAATCAAGAACTCGTCGGTGACAGTGTTTTTGTTTGTACGTTACTGGGTTTCGTGACGATAGCACTTTATACGGTCTTAATTATTGTTATGGACGTCTTGGAGATTAAAGTGTGATGGGGAGATAATTATCATAATTGTTGTTCATTTCTTAGAATTTGTTCAGTTTATGTTAGATTTTGTAACGCCTGCTTTGTAATAAATTAATCACCCAACAATATATATAAAAGACTACCATGAATTATTTGTAATTAGTAACGAAAGACGTATTAACAAAATTGTCCATTTCAAGAATACATTCACATATGAATTGGAGCTGAAAGGAAGGATTTTGATATTAGAAACGGCAACACACGAACTCAGTTACTGTTCACAGTAGCTCACAGATACCTACGTTCATCCTCAGCAAAAAAAAGGTGAAATAAATGCTATGATGGGATACTCTGTAGCCATGAACATCTCATACGTGGTAGAGTAAAGCGGCGGCTATTTCTGGTGCTCAAATAGTCCGGTTCGACCGGGTTGCTACCACAGCTTCGCAGAACACGGGCGTGAAGTAGAGGCATCTTGTGTTTCTGTGTTTTGTTTGCTCGTTTATACCCTTTCTCATAAAAAATGCCATCTAACAGGAGTCCAGTTGTAATAACTCACCAGATAAAAACATACATACTTTACATTTTGTGATATTACATTATTTTAATCACTTCCTGTAAACACCAATAAAAATAATTTAACTGACTTTTCTTTTAAATCACTGACCATCGTACAAAAAAAACTGATACACAAACACACAAAAACTTGATAACGTTATTAAATTGTAGCCACTCCCCATATTAGATAATCACTAACACAAACTGTGAGGTCAAAAGATCTTAAACCATTAGTGGGTATGATAAAAATTTTGACTCGCTAATTATCGGAGGAATATGGTAAGACATACAAAAAATAGATATCTGATAATCGATGGTCGACTAAATGATCAGTTTTAATATTAAAGGCATTACTTACGATTTATTTAAAATTAAAATTTTAAATTGATGTTCGAAATATTATTTCGCCAGAATATAAAAGTACCTACACAAATTTAGTTGTTGACTAAAAACATACACGGTAGTTCAGGACGAGCTTAAAAAGTCCTCGAAACTATTCAGTTCATGTTCGAATGTTAAGAAAATCTTAATATCATACATACAAAACAAGTAAAGGTGTGTCGTGAGATATTTAGAGATCAACCTCAGCGAACGTACGTGTACCACGATCAAATTCCGAACTTTAGCCAAGGCCAGTATACACAAAGCTCAATCGAACAAAATGAGACGTTAATGTTAAGTTGAAAGAGATGTTAGGACTATAGAAAATGGAAATCTGTAGTCTCTAACTAACGCTAAGTGTCAACAATTACAAATTAAAAGTCAAAATAGAAAATAATACCTGTTTTTTAGTAAGATGTTACAGTGTTAGAAATTGTGCCCTTCCATTACCCGTAGGTGTCCTAAGAATCGATAAACAGTAAAAGCCTTCACAATATCGTGCTGAACGACAAATAGATTAACAAAAAAAAATTAAATAAGCTCAAACGCCCGTTTAACCAATACTGGTTACCTTACCTTAAGGTTAGACGTTTATATCAGTCATTACAACCCAATTTACACCAAAGCGTATTTCGGACAACGTGACTCTTAACGGAAGTCTTAGTGCCCAGGGTATACATACTCAACAAGTTTTTTCATAAATAACTTTAGTAAAACTTAGTGCGAACCCTCCATACGCCATTTGACGAGCCCAATCTGACGATTGGAGATTTATTTAACGCTGAAATATCGCCGGCACAAAATTTATTCTAAAATTTGTAAACCAGGCTTAGATATCACCTTCAAGGTAAGTCATAATTGGTATTTTTATGACAACTAAATAATCACTACCTTACTTTAATAAATTACTATTAATTCAACAATTTTGCTAATCATGAACTCAGCAAAATGTAAGCTTAACAAAGTCAGGTAAGAAAAAAATTACTAAACGAAATTATGCTTTAACTTAAAGCATGCTTTCATAATCATTGAAGTTTTAGCTGACATTCTGTACTACATAAGTCGAAAGATTGTTAGTGCCTCGTCAGTCAAACAGCAGGGAGCACTATGAATACTTGTATTCGGCCTTAGCCTCAATTTTATAGTCGGCCACTCATTAACGAAATAAATAGATTCACTTCTTTATAATTACAACCCATAAATAAATAGTGATTTATGGATTGTAGAAGTTATTTGTACCAATAGTAACAGTCTAAACATTATAATGTCTATGCCACTTTTCAGAATACTTTTAAATAATGTTTGATGCTACGGTTCATAAAATGTTGTGATTTTAATTTTTAAGATCGAAGATCTGTTACCAGCCGCCTAGTAGAAGGAGATAGATGAGATGTAAAGGAGCTCTCAAACGATTATCAGTTTACTAGCAAGGGAATCACATTAAAACTGAAACAAAGAGTATTAACACCTTTCACAAAATAAGGTCATCAGTCTATGGAATAGATTATGTAAAGTCATTCCCCTTGTACCAAAGTATCCTGTAAATAACCTATCAATTTACCTCATTTTACTAAAGAGATAATCAAAATAAATAGCCCTCTTTTCGCTAGTGTATATGTATAGGCATATTTTCGCTATTATTTATACTACAATATAATCTCAAGTTTATCATATATTAATGTAAATTTTAGCACACCAATCGTGCCAACAAAGTTATGATAAGTATATTACGTTGATTTTAGGGAAAATAAACATCGCTATACGGGGACCTACGATCAAATGAATATTTATTGACTAATAACATATCATACTCAAGCTCGGCAGAGCAAGGATCGTTCCTAAAGGGCATACTAAATAGATCCTATAACATATCCACCTAATAACATGCGAACTCATTAATATGCATAACGCTAGAATGGCGGTTGTAAGCTCACCATCGATGGAGGAGAGTAATTTTAGACAGAAACTTCATAACTAATTCAAAGTCTTAGATCGAATATGGTTTATTATACCGACATTTTGGTTTAGCGAACGTGCGTTAATTTATTCGATGTTTAACTTGTTGTTTGTAGTATAATTAGTTTACTATATCGGATTTTAATGAACATAAATCCAAACATTAACTATGTTAAATTTACGTCAAACACAGACTTATATTTTTGTTATAATATCGAACAGATTTAAACACAAATGTAAGGATGAATGAATTGCACAACCCGTAACTAACCACCGAGTGAGGAGTGGAGGCGAGTAAGAATAATATTGTTAAATACAGTGTAAACGAAGAAGTAGGTCATCTGATGATAAGTGGTTGCGTCTGCATCTATCCTTGATTGTGAATCAAGATGCTGATGCGTTGTTATTCCCGTGCACTAAGTTGGAATGCCAGTGTCAGTACTAGTATTTGGTGAGATTTTAAAGAACCTCCCGGTTTAGTCGACCCATTTTTGCTGTGCTTGGCGTGGCTTTACCATGTATAATACCGCTTAGTTTATTTGAATATTATCTGCAGTGGTCAGAAGAATGTATTTGTATATAGTTTGTGTGCCTGTGTAGAATGCAATCACCAATATAACTGAGTTAAAAGACAATAAAAAAAATATATATATATGTATATATATATTTAGATATGCCATATCTTCCCTATTCCAAAAATCAAACCCTTGTTACTGGAGATGTTAGTAAAACCACTATCATTAATTCACGATCGTAATAACTACGCAAAATATACCATACCTACCATATGGCGTCAAAATAATCCAAAATCGTTTTTGAGACTTGTTTGTTCTTGTGCAGGCTATTATTAGGCGGCGTCTTGTTAACATTCTCTTTCCTGCTCAGGCTTTAAATTAAATGGGAATCGTCGAAGACCAGCGACCGTCGGCCCTCAACCGCAGCTTATAGTTATTAACAATTCCGGTACAGAAAATATTTTACTTCCACCTTCTTATTAAACTCGTTTTTCGGCCCTTTCTGTTCTATCTTTACGATTCTCCGTTAAGATTGAGTGGATACGACTTGAAACAGCGATTTAACAATGAAAGTCAAGCGATGTTGGTATAAATTAATCCTTTAAGTGTCTATTGTTTTCAAATATAATGTTGAAGAATTTCAAGAGCCTTTAAGTCTCCTCAATGCTTTGTAATAATAAAAAATATTTATATTTAAATTTATAAAAATCGTTTAAAGGAAACGTGAGAGAATGTACCATTCCAATTCATCTCGTGGGTAATGTAAAACTCGAACTAGGAGTAATGCCTGATATATATTTTAGCCTCTGTCAACACACGTGGCGATAATAGTTCTTATGAATTTAAGAAAACTCTATTTGTAACATAGGGCAGGCATTGGCAGCTCATGATGACGATATTTAGCTGAGCAAAGGGCTCCTTCTCAAATACGAGTATCAGAGAGGGTTTAGAAGCTGGGAAGGGCCCGCCACACTGTTCCAGTGCGGGTTGGCGGGCTTCATATAACCTCGACATAATATTTTTAATATTTCTGGACATGCAGGTTTCCTCACGATGTTTTTCTTCACCGCTGAGCACATGGTAAAATACAGCACTTAAAATTACTATTTACAATTTTAGTGGTGGCAGCACCGTAGATTGAACCCAAGTCACATGCGCTCTATGAAACTAAAGTAAGCGCCCTGACCACGGCTCTAACTACCAACCTGTAAATGCTCACAGTTGGGCAAAGGGCGTGTCTCAATTTTTGTTTGGGGAAGAATTAGAGTGGTCTGTGCGTTCGCTTTAATACACGAGTGACCTGTTCGATCCCCGGTGCTGGCATCACTAAAATTGTTAGTCGCAATTGCTGAATTTACCACGTTCTCAGTGGTGAAAGAAAACATCGTAAGAAAACCTACATATCTGAGAAATAATGCCATTTAACCATCATAGTCGTTAATATCGTTGAGTTTTAAGGAGTGTAAGCCCAACTAAACTTGTACTTGACTCCGCGAAGGATACGCCTTACGCACTTCTCCATGTACTAGTATAGAAGAAAAAGGAACTTGAGGAATATGCAAAAAAAAACTGTTCTATACTTGAAATACAAGATCGATGAATTTCATCTGTTTTTGCTAATACGCTAAATCTTCTCAATTGATAATACCGTAAGGTAAGCAAGAAAGGCGTGGCCTAAAAAATATAAAAGTACTCTAATAAATAAGTAAAAAGTAAAATGACAGCCAGCCTAATCACATTTTAAGACAACCTTTTTATTTCTGTAGTGTAGGTTACGGAGAAGTCCCGTATTTTATTGTAAATGTATTTATCTATGAGCACCTGTAACATGCTATTTTCCTTTATCACCGTGCAAGTAATAAATCAGTGCTGAAAATTGCAATAAAATGGTCCATTGGCACCGGGAACTTAAATAAAACTGCAGTTAATTGTGTACTATGAATTTTTTATGATTTGTGTGATAAGCTGACTCCTATAAAACAACATTGCCTAATTTAATCACGGACTTATCCAGCCTATTCTGTCTACATAAATTTTATTTTTTAGTTTCTGGTTAGCCCCATATTCGTGAGGCATCGTTACCTCGGGCGCGGCGGCCAAGGCGCACAATTACGTAATTACGTGTTAGAAGATCTGTTTTTATCACGTCCACCCTTGTCTATGGGATAGCAATTTGAGCTCATGTTTAGTTCGTTATTTTGCATGATTGCTATGGTCACTTCTGATGCGTAACTGAAATTTTATCAACATATGGTGTAATTTTATTGGATATAAATGGACAGACTGCTAAATAATAATAACTACTTCACAAATAATTTTACTACAACTTTAAGTTCATCAGATTTTTTCGTAAGTATGAAATAAGAATTCTTCTGCTTTACTGAAATTTCCAGTTTAAAAGAGTAGTAATTATTAAATAATACGTCTTGTACTATCGGTGCTATAATTAAAAACTTCATTAATTCTTACATAAAAGTAACGTTTCGTTAATAAATTACGATATTACTACATCAACTATTAAAAGATAATAACAACTGTGCTGGATACGTTAAAGCGACTTCCTGTTCGTGCAAACAAAGTCGCGGCCCGGCGAAACCTCAGGAATGAGAAGAAAGTTATCCATGCAAATTTAAATTGCAAATGTATATTATACTTAATTAGGAGTTATTAAAACTCTAATTGGCTATTTAAAATAACAATTTTAAAAGAAAACCAATTACCGTTTAATTGCTCTGAAACAGAATTAGGAATTTTCGTCTGCTTTGAAGTCAGTTAAAAATTAAGCCTTTAAAGATGTGACAAGCAACGAACCTTCTGAACATCACACGTTAAGCCACGCTGCGTTATATACATGTTTTGTGTACTTTATTTAATAATAGCCAAAAATAATTTGACTTATTAATAATTTACCGCATTAGACTAAAATACCTTACGAAGGTTAACGTAATATATTTTTAAAGAGGAATACTGCAATATAATCTGTGAATTAAGGTAATTTGACTGCCATATGGCGGTAACAATAGGGCAGGGTCAATAACATGTGTAAGCATACCGTCAGCGGGACGTCCTACTTGCATGGGATGACCTAACAGCGTCACCATATATACCAAAGAGTTGATACAACTATGTCAACAATCATTGTTGTGAGAAAAAAACACACACTTCATCTGTATTTACATGTAAGTAATAATAGAGGTAAACATTAACAGAAATATTAAATATTACCAGACTTCATACTATCTTTTTTTATTCTACGAAGTGATAGTCGACCACACAGCCCACCTGATCCTAATTGGGATAATTGGCTCATAAAACACATTCCTCAATGAATAACCATCTTATAAGTATAGTACTGGGGTTGCCATTTGTCGTTACTCACTACCTGAATTTAAGCATGCTTTTATACGCTATTACTCTATCCTAGCACGGTCTTTTAAGCAGTAAAAAGTCCACTTGTAACTTTTTTCCTCTCCTATCGGGACGCTCCTTCGTAACCTTCACGCTTGGCAGACGGATGGCCCATGAATAAAATATATCAACAATCCGTCGATATATTTTATACGTGCTACACATAGAATGCTTCAAGGTGAGGCTTTATATTATATCAGTGGATCATTTATTTGTAGATTACCTAATTTCGTTAATAAATATTAATTTAATATAGATTTATTTGAAACACCGAGAATAGAAAGCACATAACCCAATTTTTTAATACTTTTTACTTCAATGCTATACAAAAAACGATTTCATAGTCGATATTCGTCTATTAATTGAATTACAAATAATTTCAAATAAAAAGTAGTCGGTTTGGTGGCAGCTAGAATATCTGCTACCCGTTTCTTTTTGTATGTGTTTTAAGAGTCGTCCAAAGTAAACGCACTGAAAAAGGCGTCGGACAAATAACGTTTAAATATCTCAAAAAATGTCAGACATAAAGCATTTAAGAACAGACCGATGAACGTCAGCACCATTTAAAGTGAGCGGCGTCTGGTACTGCGACTGCAACCCGCCTACAAAGCGTGGCAATTATGGCAATTTATTTAGATTAAATTTCCAGCATGTTTCAGCACCCATTTCCAGCAGTAAACTATTGACGGGCTGGTGAAAAAGAAAAAGACAATTTACTTTATATTAGCTTTGATTAACAATCATTTTCTTTTCTATTTTCTTTGAAATTATTTTAAAACAATGTATCAACTCTGTATTAGTTACTTCCTTAGACCGGCTATTACCGCAGGTCCAATCAAAAAATCATTTTTAACAATATAAATTTGACCGGACACAGCTTGTGCTTGTAGCACATAAATGACTTATAGTTAGTTTGACGTACAACTACACAAAATGATAGATTAATGATGTGTCTACAAGTATACAAATTATATAATATACATAATTTAAAAGGCATTTTCTTAACGAATGTGCGAAAATATTACCGCAAGTGAAAACTTAAAAAAAAATGTTAAAAAATTTGGGTAACCCAAAAGTGCAACCAAGTTTACTAAGAACTGTTTATTATTACGTTGACACTGGCAGATAGTTAAACACTCTTGCAATATAGTACACAGAGCCCGAGAAAAAGAAACTGTATATATGTATATTTGTAGAAAAAAATGGACAATTTTATTTCATTATTAATGGACGTGACGGCATTACAATGATGATATTCGTAAGGGTTCCATAGAACTAAAATAAGAGTTCTAAGTTTTTCAAGAGATATCGTGCTTACACGTGCACAGACAGAGAACAGAGATATATAAAGTTAGTGGAAATAATTTAATCGGAGTGAATCGCGTTTTTTGGGTGATAATAGAGCACTACTCGTACCTCCCCGCTTTGCGTTCGCGATGAGTAATATATTATAACATGTAATACATGCTCATTACTATAACAGGGTTAATGAACTTAAAAATCTTAAGTGTAATAATGTTGGTCAAAACCTTTTGGGCCGTATAGTGGAGAAACAAAATGAAAGTTATCTATTAAAATACATGCGCTTAACTAATAAGACTAGCTCAAATGACTTTGACTTTTACAAGATAAATTACGTTAACACTGTACGAGCTTTTTCGTATAAGCTTTCCCGCCGGATCGTATAAAAAATATAGTCTCTTGCGGTCCCCGAGCCCTTTTTAATGAAGCTGAGTATCTTCCAATAAAACAACGTTCCCCTGTTGGCACAAAATACCAACATATAAAACCAAATGATTGTGAATCTTAAAGATCCAATCTTCAAATCTAATACTTGAATAAATCCTCTCTAACAAGAACAAAAGACAAACCTCGGAGGAATGCTACATCTTGGTAATCCTGTGCCTTAACAGAAATATTATGCTAGCACGGTGTTATTTGGCTAGGTTAGATACAAGAATGGTACTTGTATACGAGGAAAAAGAGAAAAAAATATAAGATATTCGTTGATGTTATAACACAAATTCGTGTACCTCAAAATATTCATAGAGCTTATTCTCTCGAGATGCCGACTTGACGTGATGAAAAGTACACAACATATTTAGGGTAATATTTGTTTTTTGTCCTTTATTCCATGACATTCTATGAAAGTAATAAAACCTACACTAGACAGATCACTATGATTATTGTGTTTTGTTTACACATAATAAACTTTGATTAATATAATGCAGGTGGATCAGGACTTTTTTTTTGAGGTAGGTCTTCGACCAGTAGCGAACATGTGACAGGATATTATGATGCTGATGGTAGCTTATAGTTACATTATTTTTCGCGAATATAAGCACATAGTTATTGAGTAATTTTAAAACATATTTCATAATATGTGACAGAATTATTGTACATACTAAATATTTAGCAACTTTGTATGCTAAAAAGTGATGTTAGAAATAAATAATTTTTTAGACGTGATAAAGCCAGCCGATGGCATTAACTGCGGCTCGACTGGGGTAGTACCACCACCTCGCAGCATATCGGTGTGAATCAGAAGCATCTTGTGCTTTCTGTATTTTGTTCGGTGAGTCAGGTAACAGGAAGCTCTCTCACTCGGCCCCCTTTCCCATTCCCCTTTCCCCCAAATATTCATAAAGGCCAATAACGCACCTGCAGCTCCTCTAGTGTCGCTGACGTACGTAAGCGTCGGCCATCCCTTTCCATCAGATGTGCCGCTTGCTCGTCTCCTTCCCTATAAAACAATGTTTAAACACATGTAATTATTTAGCTTTAAAGTTCCTAGTGTTTTGACAACGAGGTTGCTAAACTAATAATACATTGAATGGGTCTTTATTAAATTTTTACGTTAGTACCGATTTTTGAACCGGAAACTTTTATTAGGAGTCTAGGTGTTTCGTCAGGAACTTAGGTATAATATATTGATAAATATATCGATTACACTTCCCAGTTCCTCAGTATTACTTTAGGCTAATTATAGGCTAAGGCTATTGACATCAAATTGCATAGAGAATAGACAGCAACTATGAAATTACCAAACAGTTTATATCGAGTAGGTTTTATCGATCTCACAAGATTTTGAGTATGTTTTTGTTTATATCGTGTCCTATTTATATATTCTAAGCGGATGATATTTATAACCGAAAAAATTACAGTATAATCCACTATTATTTATTGAAAATAATATTTAAGGATTTTACTCTCGTTCCTTTGAGCTGCGCTAACAATTTTTCACCGCTTCCTTCCTCCAGTTGCTGTACTCACTCATTTTTCTTAGGAGTCAATCCATCTATTCAGTCATGTTATCAATTCCACGTGGCCACAATATATGTAGTCCTGTTTTCTGTCATCATTTCCATCAATCTCCGTCGTTGTGACATGCAAAATCTAATTAAAAGGTCTCATGATAATAGTGCATGATACATCTAACAGTGATTAGTCTTTCTACCTCTTGATTCGTCTAGGAACGGTAGCTACCGTCCGCCAGCCTATATGGATCGAAGTTATTAAAATTTTCTTTTTAAATCTGCCAATATTTGTTTTTCTTTCTGTATTACGAAAGAATGAATGAAAATTCTTAATTTTCGATGCTAGAAAGATAATTCCGTTTGTCAAATGTCCAATCTTGTTATTATTTTTTTAGAACCTACCACCGTTTCGTAATAAGATTCCTCTGACGGAGAAGAGTCTAAAAGAAAATAAAAAATAAACACCAGGCCTCATAAGCATACATTATAACTGACCTGATGACGGATTGGTGTAGTAGTAGAGAGTTAGTATTGAGTTGTAACTCAGCAATTTGAGCTTTATCAGTTTTTTACATGAGTAGAAACACTTATTTTTTGTGATTATCTAAGCCATTTCCTCGATGTCTATTCTTTTCAAGGATAAATGGACACTGGATATTTAAAGCTGGTAAACCATACTAATACTGTTTTCAACAGAGATGTTGGAACGTTATATAGATGTTGAGGCAAGTCATATGTGTACTGGAATATTTGTATAACTCCCTAGCTATAAATATAAATGTTTAATTGTAATATCACGTATTAATTAATAATTTTGTTGTTATATACGGTTGGAAGTAGGATGAGTTTTATAGATTTTACTTGACCATTAAACAATGCATAGTGGAAAAAATATAAAAATATGCTTTTTCTTTTCGAAATATGTGTGACAACAGATGTACTTAATGAAACTTAATGTATATTCAATAGCATTGCATCTAACAATAACTGCATTCATTTCTAGTTCTTTAATAAATTGTCTTAAGGCAATACCCATCGGGAAAGTTAATAAATCTGGGTACCTATTGTAGCTCATAGTCCAATAAATAACCAATACTGAATCTAGAATCGAAATGAAAAAATTTCACAAAGAGGAGATGAAACTGAACCGGGATTTCTATGAAATAGGTACAGTACAACTGCCTTTGAGACGAGCATAACTATTCTGTTTTGTTATTTTGTCGGTGAACTCCATTCTATCCTAGATTTTTTAGCAATTTATTATTTAATACAAATTAAACACACACATACAA
Organism: Bhutanitis thaidina; assembly: GCA_029286595.1. Classification (NCBI taxonomy): domain Eukaryota; kingdom Metazoa; phylum Arthropoda; class Insecta; order Lepidoptera; family Papilionidae; genus Bhutanitis; species Bhutanitis thaidina. The sequence continues at coordinate 10,040,794 of JAGSMS010000006.1, read as the reverse complement.
AGTGTGTTTCAGTTTAATTTTATATTATTACATTATCTGGAATCACTATGATTATTATTTGGAAATGCCGCATTGCGACGAGCGTGTTGCCTTTGCTGTTTAATTTGTAGCTGTATGTATCCGTAATTTACATTTAATTTCTAATAACAGTCTATTTTAAATCAATTAAAATATCTTTTAATCAAAGAAATTTTCTATTGTATTAATTTAGATTAACGAAGTAATAGCGAACATAGCTACGGAATTTTAATGTTGAGATAAAACAGTGTGACAATTATCTGTAATATTAAAAAAAAATATTTTCACTATTGTCTTAAGATCTTTTTAGGGTTCCTTACGGATACCTGTTACTAAACCTGCGACGTCTGTCCGTTCGTCCATCTCTCTGTCTGTCCTACCTTTAAAGGACTGCAATTTTTAAACCGTAGTAACCTTTTTAAATTTTCAAAGAATATGTGATAAAATAGTGAATATCGTAAAAAGATTATAAAATAACAAAAGTAATAATTAAGAGAGGTCCACAAAAACGTGTTTTTTCATGATTTTTTTTGTGTTTGTTTTTTCGTAAAAACGCTAATATATACAAGCTTCAGACAGGGTATGATTATAGTGAAAACTAGGAAGAAAAACAACAAACAATAAAAATCGGTCAAATTTTTTATTGGTAAATTTATAACACAGACACATTGTTCGGTTATACGGAACTCTTGGTGCAAGTCCCATTTGTACTTGATATGATGAAAATGAATGAAAAATTCATCCATTAATTTTTTTTCTTTGAGAAAGTTAATAAAAAAAAGATAAGGATAATTTCGCTTGTCTAATTTCAATTCATATTTTTTTGCATTCTGCCAACGTTTTCCTTTATTTATTACCTCTTTTATTTTTAAATTTCAATAATTGTTATGCATACAATGACTTAAAATAAAAAGCATGGCAATTGCAACAAGTGTAGTATCCACAAAATTAAAGCACAAGTGCACTACAAACTAGAGCAGACTGGCCTCCGCGTGAGCAGCACCTGTTTATGACAGTATGACGCATGTGGCAGCCATCGCCCATTTCAGCCATTTTTAACGGAGGTGGCCAACCCTCCACACAACGCCACCGTAAGCAAAGGCCTTTTGGTTCAACAATAATTATCTTTAAAAAATTAAAATGAGATCGATTCGCCGTCGAAATTTAGTCGACTAAAGGCTCAGTCGACCGTTTTACCCAAGTATCAGAGTACTACATTTAAGTCTATATATTTCAACTAATTTTTCACCAGAGCTTTAATGAGAAACGCGATAGATGGTGAGCCTGTCGCCATCTTAGTGTCCAAGCCTATGATGCAATTCGTACGTAAATTTCGAAAAACCTCATTAGATTTGGAGAGATATCCCATAAACACTCGGCTCCAGATTATGCATAATATAAGCCTCGATGGTTTATAGTATGCATATTCTAATTTAAAATAAAATATTCAAAAAACAACGTGTGATGATTATATTATCATCACCAGTACGATCTACCTTAACCATATATTTACAAGACAACTTAATTATCGTTGTCGTCATGCCGTAGTACTGAGATCTAATTTTCGCTTGCAAAATAAACGGACGTTTCTAAAAATTTTATTAAGCAAATTCATTTAATCAAAGTCTCGAACAAAATAAACAGAGTTAGTATATAACTAGCTTTGTTTATTGATTTCTTTAAAATTAAATAAACCATTAAAATTAACTAGATTGTCACCGCGGTTGTGGCACTGCACTCAGTATGTAATTAAATTTTATAGAGTTTGTCGTCTTCTAAGATAATCGTGGTCAGATAAGGTTAATGTGGTTCTGTAATAACAACTACCGTCCACAATTAAAGGCATAAAGTTCACGTTTAATTTTCAGCTGAATTTAATGATACAATTGCAAATTATTTCGACCGTAGCAGCCCACACGTTGAACCATTGTTTATCTTTAATCACCCTTTACTTTTTCCCTCTTTCATCCCCTGCTTGCTGAATTGGAGCACCGAGGATTAGGGTTCCTAAATAACGGTCGAATCCCGGATAAAAAACCGTATCGCCCGTAGCACCCTACAATGTTACTTATTTGCATATTAGCCTTTTGTGGTACGCTGGCCTTTGAGTAATATGATATGTATATAGAGTGATTAAAAATTCCAGTTATTTAATTTGTTAAAACTTTCTTTTCTAATTTTCAGAAGTAACTATTTATGAATCATAAGATTTATTAAATTACATTAATGTCAGATAACACTCGATCCTAACACCCATACGTACCTTGTACAATTAGACTTGTAGATGTATACCTATTATAAAAATATTTTGGTATTTACGGTACGCTCTCGAAAGTTACTGTTATACTAGTGTCTACATATATCCAATACTGTTTAGGTTACGTAGCAACTATTTTTAATCTGTGGTTTAGAGTACTAGCTACGATGGGCCTTTGCAGATTTGTAGCCCGAAATTCTACTATTGTTGAGTAGCACTATCTAACATAAGCCTTTAGGCTTAGTTATGGAGCGGTAAGCAAGAATATTACTAACTGCATTACTTTGTATTCTTTAATGTATATACTAAAAGTAAAATATAGATCCCTTTTTGGCTGTAAGTTACGTACAAAAATGGTGAAAGTATAATAAACTATTGAAGAAAGCTGTAGATTTTGTAAATAAAATAATTAACTAAACTTAATTCATATATTTTTATTTATAGAATTTTAGTATGTATGTATATTTACTTTAACTTCTCCAATACAACGTTATTTTTAACTTGTAGTACATGTAATCCATCGCACCACACCATCTTGCCTAACATTTTTAGGAATTATTTCCTTTTTTTAGAGTAGAGTTTTTCAAGTGTTGTTTCTTAGACGACTGTTACTAAGCCCACGAGAGGATGGTAGGCTTTTGCTACTCCGCTATCACTTTGTTCAATGAAGTATCATCATCCCCAAGGAACGTCAGCAAAGTTTGGATTGTTAAGCGTGGCGATAGTAACACACCCTCAATGCAGGTGCGATCCTAGGTATTTTAACGTAATTTTTAATTAAAAAAATGCATTGTCCCTTTGCCCACAATATGGAATTAAATTGACCGGCAATCGATTCCACGGATGACATATCTCAACATACGAATAAAAACATATTTTGTAAATTTTACACATATAAACACAGATACACAACCAAAGTAAACTAAATAAATATTGTACTGATAGTGCAAGTCTCAATTAAGTAGAATATTATCTGTTATTATTTTGTTATTTCCGTAAATTATACTTCAGGGTAGAAAATATGATATGATTCGCATGTAAGAGGTTTCTTTTGAACCCGATGTCTTCGTAAACTTTATGAGCGGTGACATCCCACGGTAAACGGAATTATGCGGTCGCACGCCGCAGGTTTCCTCAACCCTTTCAACCTAACCCGTGATTTTGCTTATCTGGTGTCGGGATCGGGGAATTTAAATACGATTTTGTCGGACTCACCCCGAGAGTTCGCGTTGCTTGTACAAGCGCAAATTTAAGAGCCCACTCAGCAAACATCTCGCAGTTTTGAATCCGTTGAGTGAGTGTAAGAGAATTTATTCGCAAATACTCTTACGTCTATTCTTGTACACTAAGGTTAAAGATTTTTGTGTACTATTTATTTTAATAACCAAGTCGGAATACGTTATTAGTTTTAAGATAATACACACAATAAGAGGCTAACTAAAAGGAAGGCAATCGCCGAATCCGGCGAAGAGGCTGGCTAACGGTTACGTTCGGTCTCCCGCACAGGTGTTAAGGGTTGCGGAAATCTGCCACATAGGGTCGGTCTTGTGAGGTTGTTTTAGCTTCCCCTTAGGTGACCAAGCCACGGCTAATAAGCCCCTTCGCCACGATAAGGCGGAAAGCCGTTTGGGGTTACGTTTTACATTACATTACATTTTAAATTAGTCGAATTTTATTATTATTTGGAGTTCTTTACCTATGTATATATTTTCATTTGGTTGGGTGGTGTGGTACATATAAATACCTACATATATATTAAATAAATAAATTACTTATAACCCAACCCGACGAAGTCCTCGGCAGGGGAGACGGCTGAAAGTTAGAGGGAAAGGGAAACAAACCGGTTTTAATTTGATTAAATTGTATACGAATAATTAATCTTTTCACAAAACTTTTCACTACCTAAAACTATATATTTATACATATACATATACATTCTCCCGCGAGGAGAAATATAAATCAATATCGGATTAACCGTCGGTGCGTGATTGAAAGACAAACATCCTAACAAACATACTTTTACATTAAAATGAAAAAAAAAATTGTTAAATATATAAATACCAGACCAGGTATTGGAAACTGCATTAAAATAAATACTCTATGGCAATTTATAGACCTGCAACATTAAACAACAATGCGGTTTTAAAACAACACCACGTTTGCTTTTAACGATAATAGAGAAGTGTAATAAAATTTTAATGAAGCTATTGAAAAATGTAACGCTTGGTAGCTACTACTTCATTTTCGTCCGTATAAGAGACATAAGGGAGCGATAAGTATAAGTGTCGTATCCCCAAAATAAAACTATAAATTATTGTTATGATGTAGCTAAAATTTAACCTATAACAAAAAAATGTGCTTGTCCGAATTTGCCATTATCTTTTAAAAGTAATTAATTTAAAATTCACAAAACCTGACCTGATGAATTCTATAATTTTCTTGAACATAGTATGATGTCCTGCCTGGTTATGTATACATATGCCTTTTGGATCACATACCGCCACAAATGACATGATGAGAAGATTATTTATTTATACAAGTATCAAAATAATTATATTTAAACATTTATATATTATATGTTATCACCATAAAGCCTATACAGAGTCGACTGCTGGGCGTGATTTTGGTGTAACTAGGATTTGTCAAATTCACCACGCTTAGCAAAATGATTTGAACTTGTATTATACATAATACGTCCACGTGTAAGGTCTAGCTATTATTAGGTGCTGCATATTTGAAACGGTTACTCCAACATGTGTAATGTAAAAAGTGTCTTGTTTTTACGATATCTCTCTTTTATGAAAAATCATCTGAGGTATTTGAAGGATAACGTTGAATGCACTGGAATTTTGAACTTTAGTAATATGTATAAATTTTGTCAACATTCATAAAGCCAAAAGTTGAAATAAAAGGTACTATAAACTGAACTTGTACAATACTAGTAACCGAATGAAGATTGTACGTCATGTAATTTTTACATAAGTCAACATATTCAATTAGTAGTTATCGTTATCGAAGATAACAGTCTTTATTTATTTATTTTTTTGTTTTACGTACTTTTAAGTACCTTTGTTTGTTCAAAAAAAATATGATATCAATTGTTTGAAATGCTTTAAATATTTCGGCATAAACTATATGATGCCTAAAGCGAAATAGATCGCATCTACAGTACGATTCTTTGACTATCACCCATATTAGTGTGTGTCTACGCGATTATGCGGTCGGGTATCTCTATTGTTACGGGTATAATTATGACTCAATATATTGCTGTACTCCGTTTACATGTGGCTAGATATTAATTTACATTACAACCAGTTACCACGTAATTTATTAAATGTTGAATGTATTATTTGCAGATAATATTTAATAAACAATAACGCAGTGAGTAGCGTGTGATAAATTTTAATCGAATAAAAATGAACACAGTATATCTGAAAGAGCGTTCATAGTGTAGTTGCATGTCAAAAACTAACCAATGATTGAAAAAAAAAATTGAGTTTCGATCGGTTACTCCTTTCTTGCGGAAATAGAAAAATACCGTATTAATATTATTAAATTCTAGATATTGGAGCCAGCTAAGGCTCGGTTAAGGCGCGTCTGGTGCAACAATATTTGCTCATCGAATATGTTGAACGAACGTTATATATGTACGATCAATATGTTTGTTTATCGAACTGTCAAACATTTTTATCCATAGCGGACGTAAAACGTCCCCGTTTTCTCCTGCGGCGGGAAAGGTAGTGTTTTTGGTGAATGATACGTAGTGTTTATAAATTGCATAGTCCTTGGATGATTCACTTTTCGACTGTCACATTTCAAGAAGCAATGTGTTGATTAAACAATGTTCTAAAAACGTTTCGTTCGTAGCGGACACGGCCTAATAGAGCCAGTGGCTGGCTCGAATATCCAGAGTTTAATGCCGTTAATAAAGTAGTTCCTTTCTGTCATTAATATCTCATGAGAGTCGCTTCGTGTGAAAATAGTTATTTATTAAAACTGAACACCCCAAATAGGGATATATTTGATAGTGACAGATCAACCGATCGACCTTAAACTGTTGAAACTAAAAGAGAGTACGGAGAGTATTTATAATATAGACATTATAGATCTCTATGGATCAAAGTTTTTACTCTTACTACTACTTACTCTACTATTTCGATGTAAATACTTTAATTTCTATAATTTTCTAATCAGAATCGGACACAGCATTATATTTTGTTATTGAGATTAGGATAAATCCAATGTTTGGGTTAGTAAGTCTCCATAAATTTTTAGTTACTATAGAACCTATTATCATAAAGCAGTGACTGTTAGTATCGATGATGGTTGGTACAAGTGTCAGGACTTCTATACAGACCATTTGGGCAGGTACCTTCTCAATACCAATTTAAATCCAAAAAAAAGAAAATAAAATCTGTAGCTGGATATCATTCCAAATGCCTTAATTATTTTATTAATCAATAATTAATCAGAATTATTGAACTAACTACTCGTAAAAAGAATAATATAATAAAAACAAAATTAAATACACCACCGACTGCTACACGAAAAACGTTTCAAAGCACCTTCCTCAAAAAACCTGTCTATTGAACATTTGGAGCCAATGTACAGGGCATCGATATCTGTCAAATGGACAGAAATAAAAAACGACTGGCTGGAGTACGAAGCGCCTATTGAGAATCGAAATACGCCAAATGATACCATTAACTCAATAATGTACCACAGGGGAATGACAATGGACTGAGAGCACGAAAGTTTTAAGAGGAATATTTTGTAACTGCTCAATCAATTTAAACATTATGTAGCAAAGAAAAGTAATTTATTTCAAAATAAATGGACACCTTAACTTATAAAAAAAAAATTATAACAAAATCAAAAGGCCATACTTATAAAGTTCTTTTCATGTAACTATACGCCTTCTGTCCCTTGTACTCGTATATCATATTTCAATAAACGTGCAAGTCGCGGTTTTTTTGAATCTTCATATGCGTTATTATGTTTTTGAACGGAAAATTTAAATTTACACTCTGCTTTATCACGTTCTTCTTGTCTAATTTTGAAATTTCATTCTAGAGTAACATTAGAAAAACTGCTTCGTGATTTTTTTTCTTTACAAATACCTTAGCTGTTTAAAATAAATAATCAGGATTATAATCTTATCCATTATTTTCCAACCAGAAATCACACACATATGAAACCCTAACAGCATTTGGAATACACATAAAGTATTGTGTAAATATGACATGGCTAACGCAAAATTATACCATGGTTATGAGCGTAATTGATATGTGCATGTGGGGAAACAAAAATGTCTCTTTAAAGAACATTTGCGACAAAATCATTTCATATAATTTAATGTTTACTGTATGCGCTTAGTTACTCTTACTCGTGCAAATAAAGTTAAATTTATAGCTATTTTTATAAATTTCAAACCAACTAAATAGAGTAACAGGTTAACACATTGTATTTTTTTTGTAGTCATTTTACCGATTATTTATAGATGCTTTTTCATCCGAAAAGTTATGCTTACAGAAAGGATATATGAGTAGAAAAGTACAGCAAGTTCCATGTAAATTGGAAGAAAATTTTAACACTTATACTGCGCAATGTTAGGTTTTTGATCAAACCTCTCGCTGCGACGAAATCGTAGACTTCTACTTTTCAAATATGATTAGAATTAAGTAACGTCAACCTAATAATAGATTCGAAGATTAATTAATAAAGACTCAGCATTTTTAGGCCCTCGGTTTGTATCGTGCGCAAAATACCATTACAACTCCAACACAACGCTACAAGTTCTTATATTTTTGTTTCAAGTGTTTATATTTTTAATTGTTTTAAGGTTAGCTGAATATAAATTTTTTTTAAGATTTGCCTCTATATGAATGCGCCTAGAAAAGCCATTGGTGAGCGCAGTAGCAGTACCCTCGCACTAGTGATGCTGCTTTCCAACACTAGTCTTTGGAATTCGGGTTCGGCTAATTTAGATGGACATTTTGCCATCATTCAGTCGCGCAGTAGATTAGTTCCCCCTTATACTTTATACTTTGACTTTACGACCTTTCCGTTACTTTACCCTGACAACCTGCAAATGGCCCACTACATGACAATATAGGCTTCTCTTATAACGAGGATTTGTCATAATCTCCCGGCTTGGAATGTGCATTAGAGAGTCGCAGAGGATAGAGATAATTTACGTCTAATTTCACGTAATATCGGATCCCCAATTTGGCATCCACGGAGATCTGGCTGGCAAGCACTCACATATACCAGGTCTTCCAGCTTCCAGCGATGGATCTGGTGTATGACTTCTCCGATGACCACTATCAAACCCTTTCGCCCGCGATTTCACCTCGGTTATGGAGGGCAATAATAACGATGTAAAGCAAGCAACCAATCCTCCCCTAACAATCCACCAACTCTGTGCGAAGTGAGCTCGACAAGGCTAGAGCGACCACCGCGGGTTGACCTTCCCCACTACGTCTGGCCGGCTATGTAGGTTCCTCTTGAATTACTGTGAGTGACCAAGCCAAGGCTACTAATGCGGATGCGTTCGTGGGGGAGCTAAGTAATGTCTAAACTTAGTGAGGTTTTCGGATATCTGCTCAAGTGTGCAAGTGGTTGTTTGTCATCCCCATCTCCTATATCTCGCGACTCTTTATTGCCTTTATATATTTCAACCATATTATATAGGGACTGATATAACGATACCTTTAGGATAGGCTAAACCGAAAGCGGTGATGTGTTCTCTTACGACACCATTGTGTTTTTTTAAATTATACATATCTTTGAATACATTTTGCGATTTTAGTTTGATTTACAGCTTTCTTGTTGCACCAGATTTGTATGCAATAGAAATGTGATTTTTTATTTTTTATTACATCTGTTTTAATTTTCAATACTTAAATATTACTTTTCAGTACATTATTTTAAACTATATAATATTTGTCCCCAAGCAATTAGAACACTCAATTATCGCTTATTAATGTCCGTTAGTTTTCTTCTTCTTTTCAATTTGTAGTACATGCACCAATATTTTTTTATTTGATCTAATATAATTGTTTCTAAACGATGCCTTCCAGAAGTGACTTGTGGGGAGTTTCGGAGATTGCCATGTGATTATCAAATCGAAAACAGACTTTAATTTAAAAATTAAACTGAAATGTTTAGTGCCTCATATTTCAAAAACTAAATTAAAGTGGGAACACTTACAAATTACTTTAACTCTCACTTTAAAAGTCAATGCAGATAAAATAAATATTAGAGATTTTACAATGAAGACTGTTTTTAATAACACATATGGAATTCTGCTTCTGAACATGTATTTGGAGTCTACTCACATCAGCTTAGCTGACTATTGCCTAAATAGGATTATTGCCTCTGATCATACAAATATATTTACTAAAGTAACTAAATAACAGACGAAATATGAAACAATATTTGAGAATCCCGCACGCGCCCTGAACAAATACTGGATTGTTATGACAAAACGTTCTTTACGACAAAATAAATAAAGATCGAAATTACCTCGTATATTTTATCATTATTATAAATATATTTAAAATAACGTTCGAGCCACTAGTCATGGTTAAGCTTAAGCCGGTTACGTCCCTCCCTATTTTCTGATGGAGATTTATGTCAGGGGATCAAAAGTTTCCAACCCGCACACTACAAAACCACCAAGTTTACTGGTGTGAGTATTTACACTGTTGTGTACTCTTGCAAATTTTAACAAAACATTTTACACAGTTTGTCACGTTTAATAATTAATAGCCGCTTATTCCCTTAAAAACGATGTGTATCTTGGTACATTAAATACACAGGTATGTGATCGTCGCTGTAACGTATCATAACTGCGAGTAATTCATTTTCTCGTTAAAAGGTTTAATTTTAGTGATACACCAGGCGGTCGCTCGACTTTATGACTCACAATTTATGGTACCATGAAGTATCGTACGCGACAGTTCGAGTGAGTATCATATATTATTTATCTTAGTAACATATGTACTGTCGAGTATATGCGTGCCAAAGTCCATACGTTATAATTTTACTGGAAGGCTCGTGGATCACTGCCAAGTACAGTTCCGCTATTATTATTCGTTATCAACGTTTACTATACAGAGAATTTATGGTCGCCTGGTAGCAGAACTAGCATAGTGTGGTGAGAACGAACTTTGATGTAAACTATTTCCTTATCCTTAGCGTTTGTTTTTTATATTACTCGTACATACGCAGAGCGAACTTACAACCCCACATATTTAATCTGCTTCTCTGTATGGTGCTTGTTTATTTATGGGAGCATTGTTTAATAGTTGGGGTGACTTTGATTCAGACGAATTAAAGCGACGTGACGTCAGCGTTGTAAGTCAATAAGGCCTGCAATCATTAGTTATTGTGGCTTATTCTGATAAAAAATACTAGGTAATTTTGTAAATATTTAACTTAAACTTTTTTTTTCTATATTTTCCTTCTTACCATTTTAGAATTATTCTAATTTATAGTTGTGAATTTAAAATGAAACTTAAAAGGTAGGAATATTTACAAGCACGAAGTGCAGTCACTTTAATCACTAGTAAATAAAATCAAAACTTAGCTTGTGATATCTGAAAATGATATATATATATGACATGTTAAGGATAGAAAACTTTTTTAATGTCAGCACATTCACATTTTTGTAGTTTTTGGATCGTTTAATAAACCTGACAGGGTCAAGGTGACGAGATTTTATTGGACTTATACATGACTTTAGTGCTTAATGCCAAAAATGTTATCATAAAATGTTATTTGAATTTTTGACAATGACGAGTATTATCATACAACATCGAGTTTTATCATACAATATCGAGTTTTATCATATTTAACGGTTTTCAAAGGTAGAATTTTAATTTTAATTTATTATTATTTATAGTTGATTCGGTATTTTTATAAACGACGACACGCTTTATATTATTACTCAATAAAAGGCTAATATTATATTTAACTCCGAACGTTAGTGATTTTCATTATAAAATGGGATATATTTATACGGAGTGATATACCCACGTGTTACAAAATTTGTGGTGAAATTTTAATTAAGTTAAATGTTCGGTTTCAATCACTGCCTAAAATTTTACTATGCACAAAATTAGTTTTAATGGACTGAAATGTTATTCTTACTGCTTGTTAACGTGCTACCGAAAATAAAACGCTGTCAGCACCATTCAGAAACTTTACACTGAAAAATTAGGGCTAACAAATTTATCAATCACGAAAATAGATTAAACTATGCACTGTTACATGTCTGTAAATATAAGTACCTATGGCTAACACTCATTTATAATCTACACAATCTGATTATGGCAAATGGTCAAGAGCAAGAGATTATTATGTACGTGGAATATCATTGGTGACTGAGGACTCTGACGTTAGGAATACCTTGTTTGCCAGTGATTCGTTTTTCAGAACTTAAGTACGATTTGTATTGTTAGCCCGATGAACACTACACCGGCGACAAGCTCACCGCCTGCTACGTTGTCCTTAATCACACCGATATTGGGTATACCGTCATGAAAGAGTGGTTCTCGGCAGTAACGAGTTGAAGCTATATTGCGCTTTTATTCCGCTAGAGCGCGGACTCGTTGATCTTTTTTTTTAATTCTCTTCAAACTCATTTTCACCTCGATCTATTAAGATTGGGGTGAAAATGAGCTAACAGGCCACCTGGTAGTGGCCACTGCAGCCAATGGATACCTGCAAACAACATCAATCGAGAAAGTTACAAATACATTGTCACCCTCAAATACTAAGATATCAAAAACACATATCAAACAGGAACACAACAATTGATATACGGCAGAATTGAGGCAGATATGAGGGCGGTACCGACCCAGTGGACTCATAGGCAGAGATGGAGCCTACCACCTAATGAATCTTAACACCCGTCTAATAATATTTTTTCATATTTTTAATAGCTTACAATACAGCGTTGCTCCGCATTACTAAATGTGTTGTTTTATGTAATGCACTACGTGTGATTTAGCAAGAACGAAATAAATCTTAATTAAAATCGTATTTGAGGAACTGTAGTGGTTTGTTTTCATTACGTGTAACGTCACGGCGAACTTCCAGCGGCGCAAAAGTTAGTTCACTGTCATAAATTCTAATAAGTGAGCTTGTTTAGTTACCTCAGTCGTGAACTTGTGCTTTGTTCCCTATAACTGGTGCTAGCAACTGCGAAGCAAGAATCGTTATACAGTAAATTATCTACTTTAGTTACAAGAAGTTATTGTTCCTTATGTTCGATTAAACTTTTCTTCATAGTAGTTTAGAATGTAAAACGTACCTTAAATTTTATATGAAAAGAGGAAGCAATAACAAAATAATAGTATTATTTTGTTTTTAATTGTATTTTAATTTTAATTTAATTATAGATTTAGTGATAATTATGTTTTACTCAAGTAATTGATAATTTAAGTAAACACTTATTTATAGATGACTTTTAAACATCACGAAGATTGATGTAACACTGATGTGAAATCAAGAACCTTAAGCTTTTGTAACTTATACTGGGTAAAACCTATTCTTGTAGATATTTTATAGCCTTATTTTATATTTTGTAGATAAGTATTTCATTCCCAGAAATTATTTATTAATTTGTTACATCTTAAATCGTATTGTGATTAAAACTATAACCCATGTTAGAAAATAATGATTTTTTTATTAAAAGCAATACATACTATATTGTTACGCAAAAACTTCTCTACGAAGAAACTATTTTTTTTTTGGTTATGATTTCGATGAATTATAGTTTAATTAGATTATGTTATATGTTGATGTCATATTATAGTAATCAACAATGGAAACAAGGTAGGCGATGCGAAGCATAACTCATCAATACAACTAGTTATAGCACAATAAATTTATTAGTTCAGTTAACTTGAATTTGTGGCATTACTCGTACTTGCTTCACAGGGTAATTGCTTGAGTTAATTAAATTTAATAGACGCTGATGAACTATTATAATCATAAATAAATACATTTAAATAAAACGACGATGCTAGGAAGATATTCTCCAACCTAAGCATAACAAACCTTTTTTTACATGAGGAAATGTCTACCGCTTACCCGACCTCGTGGGGGCAAGGATGGGTTATAGCTAATACCGAACAAAAGTTCACGGTGTTCCATCTTCGCCTCATATAGGCCGGGTCACGGGAACACCTTCGTGATGATGGGGAAGGGGATTGGGGAAAAGGACACAAGATGCCTCTACTTCACGCTGGATTTCTGCGAGGCCGTAGTACTAGCCCGGTCGAGCCGGTGCATTCGAGCAACAGCAAAAGCCACTGCTTGACTCTACCACGTACTAAAACTGCAATGGCCGTTGCGCTACAGGTCACGGGTTGGCTTCCGCACGGAATAAGTATCTGTATGGACTCCTAATAAGTGTACCGCGTTTGAGTATTTCTACATATTTAATAATTCTTGACGTGTTGTAGTATGTATGTATGTATATATTCACGCCTTGTTCCCAACGGGGTAGGCAGAGACTATCTTCTTCCACTTGCTACGGTCCTGATATACGTCTGTTGCTTCTCCCACTTTCATCAATATGCGCATGCATACTCGTTGGTTTAGAGTACTCTTGACCTGGCCTTTTTTCAGAAAGTCTCCGATTTGATCGTGAAATGTTCGCCTAGGTCTTTCTCTCCCGACTCTACCATTTACACTCGCCTCATATATTTGTTTCGTCAACCTACTTTCATTCATCCTCTCCACATGTCCAAACCTTTCTCAATTCGTGTCACTGCATCGTCTTTCACGCCACAACGCTCTCTGATCTCATTATTTCGAATATTATTTATTATTTATTACGTGTTTCAGAAGCCTGCGAATACCTACTGCTGGACAAAGCGGGAAGGATTCGCCACTCTGGTATTAGAGCAGACAGAGAGACTAAAAACTAGCTAGTTGGCGGACTCAACATGTCCTTAAAATATGTTTTCATTATTTCTTAGACATGCAGATTTCCTCACGATGTTTTCTTCATCGCCGGGCACGTTATAAATTCAACACATAAAATTGCTATTAACAGTTTACTATGGTGCCGCTGGCATCGCAGACCACGTCTGGACATGTTGAAATTCCATTTTTGTGACACATAAAAGATATGTAAATAATATGTTACGATTTTTTTTAATAGTTGAAAAGAAAATATAATTTTATGTAAAAGGAAAGAAAAAATCGTTTTTAACTCGATAATAGAAAGTATAAGGTTATTTATTATATATTTAAGGTTATTATCTTTGTCTTTATATTCTTAAAGCGCCAAAAAAAAATGGCGTGCTATGCATGAAATATTTGCCCATACTCATCACGCTGGGTAGGCGGGTTGCCGAGCGTAGTGTTGACACACCTAGAAATACTGCTGTATGTATACGTGAAAATTTACCATTACTTTATACGCACACATATGGCTACAATAGTGACTCAAATGGAAGCAAATTATTCCTTTGTCTATTAAAGTCGTGGTAGCTAAAGCTAACAGCAGCATGTTAATTGACATAGAAATCCCTGGAAACAGAAATTAAATTACGAAACTTTATGTAAAAGCTAATATTTGAAGGTCCGACTACTTTCAATAGCCTCGCAATATTATCGATTATCTGTCTTTTACAATTGAGGTTGTGTAACTTTATCATAGAGCTCTAAATACCAGCTTATTAAAACCCTCCGTTAAATGGTTGAGACATGCGGAAAAAAGGCATAGAGTGTAATAAACAACTTTTGTACAGCACACCAATCCGCACTGTCGGGAAAAAAAGAAATTTGGGTTCGAACAGATACACGTATACTTGTATATAGATATACTTATACGTGGTAGAGCCAAGCAGCGGCTTTTCCTGCGGCTCGACAGGCATAATGCCACGACCTCGCCGAAAACCCGTGTGAAATAGAGGTATCTTGTGCTTCTGTGTTTCGTTCGGTGAGCGCGGTAACCGGAGGCACACTCCCTCTCCTCATCGTCCCTCCCGTCTACCAAATATTCTTAAAGGCCGACAACGCACCTGCGGCTCTTTTAATGTTACATAGGCGACGTTAATCACATACCATCAGGTGAGCCGCTAGATCGTTTGCCCCCAGTCCTGTTAAAAAAAAAGTCTTTAGGAAAATTTAAAGTATCCGGGATGCAAAAACGCTGCTAGCTAACGCAGAGAACTATGTCAAATTAATAAAGCTAAACTAGTCTCAAATTAGCTCATAGGTTAGGCCCTTGCTTTTTAAGGTACGCGTCTGACCTGGATTCGATTTCCAGTGCCACACCACTAAAATTTGTTAATGCTATTAAAATAGTTCTCTTAATATTAACATGGTTGAGTTCCATAAGTCATCATAGACAACTTGTCTTGAATTTTACGAAACGCTGCCCAGCCGAGTAGGATTCGTCGATTGACCTCTGGGACTTAGTACTTGGACTTATCTTACCTAGACTAGGACTTACCTGATTGGACAATTTGTCCCAAGTACGTACTCGCCAGAATGGGTTACCGCCTCTTTAATCCACTTACGAGTAACTAAACGTGAAGTAATCAAAATCGTAAGTATCCCGATATCGCTATTAATTAAACATAAGAAATCTAAATAATTTTTTTTTTTACCAAATCTGTCACCAATTTTAAATCGACTACAATTAAAATCACGTTTACAGCGTGTTGGTATTAAAAAGTAATGAACTAATAATGACTGGAAAACATTTGAAACTGGCACGCACAATAACGCAGCCAAGTTTCAGTGTAACAAAGTGCGGCGTACTCGCACCGATGAACCGGAATTAAGCTGGCTCAACAAAGCTTTGATATTGTCATCACTATATCTATTGGTATAACCAATGTACAATACTCACGTTCACAAAGATAATTGCGCACACCTATATTAATCAAGCAGTGTAGACTGGGAAATGCACTGTTACTGCTGACAGGATATAATTACGAATACACTACTCATATAACTAAATGCAATAGACACATTTTATCAAATGTGCTTATTAAATTTGAATAATAAAATTAAAACTGGACTAAAGTGATTCAAGTCGACTTTTGCCATAGTTCTTTTTATCAATAGTTCGTATCTTTCCTTGATCATAAGTAATATTCAGAAGTTAATCGTTATACGTATTCGATTGATCACAGTTAAGCTAAGAGCTGGCCGGCCTGTAGCAATGGGCCGGATTTGGATTGCCGCGTCGCATACTTTTGATGCGATTTTTTTGGCCACTGAAGGGAGAGTGTGATGGTGTAGCGTAGCGTTGTTCTTCCTTATCGACAGCCCCGGTGGAGTATATATAGACGGGCAAAGTGTCGCCGTTAGCTGTGCCTTAGACTGGTAGTCCCGGTCCGGGAAGGCTGATGGTTCCGAGTGAGCACTTTCCTGACTACCATTACCACGGACGCGGGGTATCCGTTGCGAAAGTAGCGATGTAGACTGTGTAGAAAAACACGTCCGGGTTCCAGTACATCTTTTCTGGAAGGAGAGGGAAAAAGTCCTCTCCTGAGACAGAGTCGCCTAGAGTGCCCAACGCTCGTGTGACCGCGGATGCGTGTAAGAGTGCGTCAGTGAGTGAGTGGTCTAGCCGATGTGCGGTATTTCACCAGTTTCACCAGAGATTTTAATCGGTGCAAACTCATCATAAACCGTCCTTACCCCCACATACCGCAATCCTTTAGGCTTTAAAGCGATTAAGCAAATCGAGCTGAAAGCTCACAGGGTTTAGAATGACGTTATTAATATATGTCACATACAAATAAAGATTTTTTTTATCATCAGTCTTCATGCAGTCTACCGTAGAAGTGCAAATTGGCGGGCGTAGTAGCTATGGTTGCTGTGCAGGCAGGATAATTGAGGTCTGGAATACTTGAAA
The DNA here is from genome assembly GCA_029286595.1 of Bhutanitis thaidina. Classification (NCBI taxonomy): domain Eukaryota; kingdom Metazoa; phylum Arthropoda; class Insecta; order Lepidoptera; family Papilionidae; genus Bhutanitis; species Bhutanitis thaidina. The sequence continues at coordinate 10,023,623 of JAGSMS010000006.1, read as the reverse complement.
TGAATATTTCACCTTCTGACTGGCTATGAGAATATTCTGGCCTTGATCGATGCAACACACACGGGGTGAAAAGTTGACCCATGTAGTCAGTACGGATTAGTCTTCCATTCATAGCATTTCGGATTTTTTTAATGTTTTGGATGGTAAACGAGCTAACAGACCACTTAATATTAAGTGGCTACTGCTGTCCATGGACCATGCATACAACTTCAATCGAAGAAGGTTTCAGATGTGTTGTCACTCCTGAGGACTAAGATATAATGCCTCACAGCCCGTGATTATTCTGAATCTCTATCCTCACAAACCGGAACACAGCGATAGTTAAACTACTGATTGGTGGCAGAAATGAGTAAGAGGGTGGTACCTACCCAGGTAGAGAAGGAGTCTACCACCGAGTAGCTTTTTTGCGCTTTCATCTACATAGTAGACCTTCACAGGCTCATGATTATGATAATGTTGATGATTGATTGATTGACAGAATTTTACTGCAGAAATCTTGTGAAATGAAATTCGGCTTACACACACGTAATATGTAAAAATTACAAATACAAAACTAACTCAAGAGCGATCCAACATGAAATTGCAAGTGTTCGCAATCCTTATCTTACTGCAAACATAACTCAACATGAAACAGATCTTAAAAATTCTCTTAGAATCCACTTCAAAGATAAGTTGCATAATACGATACTTTATCTTCGTGTCACATAATATCATTCGTGTATGAATTTCCCTTAGAGCTAACCCAGTGCAGCGTAATTGAATTGAAACGTGCCGTCGACGGCAGATATTCCATTTTAGAGTTAACTTTGATATCAATACAAGCAAATGCATGTCACAGAATTTATCAACATATAGGAAACGATGTCTTGATACAATATAACAAATTCTTAATTTTTTTCTTATTTCTCATCATCTCTCAGTGCGAGGTAAAAGCAGCAATGAAAGTAGCAATTAAGAATGTTATTGATACCTGTACCGGAATTCGTACCTAGGTCACTCGCGCATTATGAAATAAAAGCGAGCGTCTCGATCAGATCCTGAGCTACTGTGGCGTGTGGAATTTTTGCGACGTATGTTTAGCAGTCTACGTCGTATCATGTAAAACTACTGGCGCTTTCTTTCTTAATTTTTTTATTAACTTTAAAAAAACAACAATGAATTTAAAGAAACATAGAAATATCTATTTATTATACTCTTACCAAATGTATATAAGACTGCTAAACATTAAAAAAAATGTGGTTTGAATTTATGTATAACTGTCGTTTAAATATACGTTTTTAATTAAGGAAGATATTGTAGTTTCCCAGGTTATTAAAAATGTTTATAAATTATTCCATAACTCTCTTCAATGACACACTAACATTAAAATAATAGTATTCAAGAAGGAAACGAGCGGAGCAGTTTTAATAATCAACAAGGAAACCCGCACACGCCACCAAATAGATTGTATCACAATAATTGTCGTTAGACGCGGTCGTTTGCATGAAATAATGCTTAATTTCAATTTCGTGTGCATTAAGTACATATGTAAACTTGTGTGGAACGCTGCCAATAAAGTTCGATACACATCGTTACAGTTCGGAACGCTAGTGCCGCGAACGAAGGAGGGGTACATGAATGACTCCAATGCATCGATTATGCTAATTTTATTGTAGAAATTTCATTCGTCACGCTTGCTCCGCGATGCTATTTAATTCAGTGTCCTTTAAATTAATAATACCATAAAAAGTAAAATAGCATCATATTGAAGCGCAAATTCTGGGCACAGATATATTTACGTACATCATCATTTTAACCTATGACAAATCCACTGCTAAACATAGGCCTCCCTCAAACATTGCCACAAAACTCGATCCTCAGCCACCTGCATTCATCGACTTCTCGCAACAACGTGCACATCATCACACTATCTTATATGGGGCGACCCACAAGGCGTTTGTCTGTACGTGGCTACCACTCGCGATCCATTAATTCCCAACGGTCATCAGTTCTGCGAGGTTCGTGGCCTGTTGCCTCTTCAGTTTGCTGATACTAACGGCAATGTCGGTTACACTAGTTCTGCAACGGATATTATCGTTACAGACTCTATCCCTCTGAGAAACACTGAGGCTATACGTTTCCACAGCCCACTGAGCAACTTTGAGCTTCGTCATACGACCAGCAGTGAAATAATAAATAATAATGAATAACTATTAACTTACAAAAATGTACGTAAGATTAATTTTAAATTTTCAGTATCGAAAAATGTCCGCCGTGCATTATCTAGTTAGGACTGCACATGTCGTCGAATGAATGTTCACGAAATGCCTCTGCATTAACGCATTTATAGAAAGTAAATAAAAAAACTATAATCGTATCATAGCTTTACGCAAACTAAAGTAATGACTTCTCGTTTTTTAAGGATTTTGTTTATTTTGCGTTCTGATTTGGATCACTATTTATTATTTGTGGTATTTCTATATATTCTCATCTGGTTGGGTTGTATATATGGCTACAAATAAATACCATAATACAAATAATATTTAATAAATTACATATATATAAATAGATAATGAAAACCCAACCAGATAGTAGCCCCCGGCAGGGGAGACCAGACGGCCGATAGTTAGGGAGAAAAGGAAAGAAACCGGCGGACAATGCGAGCGGTATCGAGTAGCACCGCCTTCTGCATTTGAGCTCGGAGCGGTCCGTCACGGTGTCCCAGCCAGCTCAGATGATCCGAGAGGCTGACTGGGATTAACCTATTCGCAGAGACGACGATCGGAATAATTTCGGTCGGCATACCACCCCACATGTCGGTTACCTCGTGAGCCAGGTCCAGATAGTTTGTCTTCTTGTCTGTTTCGGCTTTCACGAGGTTTTCGTCATATAGAATGGTGATGTCGACCAAAAATATCCTCAACTGTCCCCGGTCCATCAACACGATGTCAGGCTTGTTCGCACTACTTTTAATATTTGATTTTAGGTAATTTTATTTTATTTTATACCTACTCTTAATATAAATTGGGCTGCATCTAACTTTATTTACTAACTTTCTAAATCGGTGCTCAGTACATTTTCTAGTCCATATTTTTTTAAGTACATATACGAGTATAAAATATTACAAGGGAATAAAGAAAAATGGTAGGATGCAGGCACTATAAACGATATATAAAAAGGCAAATTTACATTTGATATATACCAAGGAGGATGTAAAATTTACGACCATGTTTACTTTACGCCGATATAAGTTTGTTTATCATACAAAATCGAAGGGAACCAAACTCCCCGAGCAATGAAAGCGGATAATTCTGTTTGTATACCGACAGGCGGTTAAACTTGAACGTGAAATGAAATTCTGTTTAGCAATAATGAGTTAATAATACATGAGATTAATCTTCTTGTTTTTGTTTGCGCCTCGTTCGTGTTAAAATCACCGTTGATATGATATTATACAACATGTGAGATCGCATTTATTATTGTTACCTACTTTACCAGTAACCTGATACAGGACGGAGGAGGAAGGGGGAAGATTGATATAATATAATATCCGAATACAGGTTGGAACTCCATACGAATGTGCCGAATTGAAATCCCACAGACTTGTGATATCTCTAGTTGCGTTCGCTCACCAATCCGCTAGCCTAAAGTTGTAAGTATACGAAAAACTTTTTAAGAAATAAATGCTTTCGCTGGCACTTTCTCAGAGAGGCTTATTTTCTGCAGTGGCTGATGGAATATGTCGAAATATACTGGACAAATTCTTCTAACCTGGGAGGAATTGCCAAATTACTTCGCATGCAGATTAGCGATAGCTGTAGGTACTAGTCCTTTTGCACCATTCAGTGCTACTTTCCATCACTGGTAGAAGTTTACGTCGTCTAACATATTTGTGATCGTTCCCGTCATCTGTCCGACAAATAGAGGCATGTTTAAAAAAACTGTCTAAAAATTTTAAGGACATGTGTTTTAAAATTTTAAACAATTCATACATAAATTCCGAAAAACAACGAAGCTGGTTCTTCCAGATTTCATGATAAAAATAGAATATGAAATAAAATATTCTTAGTTTACGATTTATTATTTGTTCCTTAAAGGCCGGCAGCGCATCTGTAGCTCCTCTCGTGTTGTGGATGTTCGTGGGCGTCGGTGATCACTTACCATCAGGTGAGCCGCACGCTCGTTTGCCCCCTTCTTCTATAAAAAAAAAAAATATTAACTTTAAAGACGTACCAAGAAATTAAGGAACACAGCTTGTTCCTAAACAAAAGTAAGTAAGTTGATTACAGTACTCAGTACTTTGCCTAACATTACAGACTGTAATAATTAAAACTATATAATTAAGCATTACACGCATAGGAATTTTCAAAGTTAAGACATCGACAGCGAAGTGTTACGAACCATAGATTTTAAGTTGAATGAAAGTAACATGGTAATGATGAAGATAAATTTCATCCATGTCATGGGCTGGCCGTAGAAATTAAACTTAGTTGCGTGTAGTCCGTTCCTTAATCTGTAGCCCATTAACAGCAGTCATTAATCACAGTTTTAATAACAATTTAACCCGGACTAGATTAATATATCTTCATTTATTTACGTGCAGCCGGCGACGGGTTGGACTCATCAAACTTTTATCATTCAAATTTCACCAGGCACTGCACATACAAAATCGAAGCCGCAACAAATGGACGGTATCATTTTGTGTCGCCGAATAATGAATACGAATGCAACTGTTTCGAATGTAGGACCCCGCTTTTGTTGTTAACCCATTGTGTACAATTAAACATGAAGAGATGTAATAATCTCAAATGTCTCTTTGTGTTTTTAATTCAACATGCGGGGTGGTTATAAATTATAAGTGTTGCGTCGTCGGTGCTAACATTTATGTCCTACAATGAATTGAATGTCAAGTTTAAACGTAGGGTTGTACATAAATTTAGTTGAGCGTGCGCCTCACGCAACGATCGCTAAATTCGGGGTGTACCATTATTTATTACACTATAATATTTTGCTGCAGTCCACCGTTTATGACGCGTATTTTTTATGAATTATTTTTTATTAACTACCAGAAATGTGTCATTATATTGCATTGAAGCGATGGGGTTGTAATTCATTATACAGTTTATAAATGTTTGTTGTTCTCACGAGTTGTGTTTTTTTCGTGTTATTATTATTTATATTATTGAGTATTATAATGAAAGTTTTTTTTGTGAAACTTTGTATATAAAGAGTAGTTAATTGAAAAAGGTTAATGATTCTTCTCATGATAATTAATTTTCAAGTTCAAAATCTGCAACTCATCTACTCAACAAATATGAAGTCATACACAAACATACTGGGACACAATAGACTCTACTTCAAACTTCTAATGAACGGAGACCTAAATCTTGGTATATAGGTCACAAGAACCTGTAGCCTAATTCTAAAGTTATTGTACTGAAGTATTGTTCACAACGTACATAAAGCTACATTGACACAAATTATAGTGCCTAGTTTATTTATTCGTTTTTTATTCAACCATGAAAAAACTTATCACGTATTTGTAGCAAAATTTAAATAATATATATCCGTACATTATCTCTACGGGATACGTCGGCCTAATAATACTTAATTATGTAAGAGAATATCGACCAACCGGCACCGCTGCAAATTACTATTCTAAAATTACCACGTGACTATACAAAGAGGAATCGTTGTATGTTAATCGAATCGATCGAATATTACGAATAGCCGGCATCGTCTCCTGGGGTTGGAGCCCCAAATTATCGGTTTGCCTCGAAGCTGTTTGGCGAAATGTTGCTAAATTCGTTAATAAGCCGTGTCGGCTATTGTCAAATGAATATAATAATGCTAACGTTCGCAAACCAATTTCGCCATGTGGTGTGAGAGAATTGACGTCTCCCAGCGGGACTTCCACGTTTCACTGCATCGAAAGCATTTCAGTTTTCATAGTGTACACGCTCTATTGACCTTCACTTTTTGATTTTATATTACATTCATTGTAATAACGTTCATAAGTATCAAGGTAAACCTTTACTTGTCATAAGTCTTCACGTAGATTATAACAATACAACGTTATTAATTTCAAAGCTATGATACAAGAATGGTTAATTACATTTTCAATAATAAAAAACAAATGTACATAAACATAAGCTCATTAAGTGGATTGTAGTGAAAAACAACTAACAGGCTTAAATTGAAACAACTTCAAACAAAGAAGGTTACAAATGCATTGACGCAAGGCTATACTGGAAAGCCTCTCTCTATACATAATTATACTGGCTCTCTATACCTTTCAAACCGGAACACAACAGAAGTTAAACTTCTGATTGATTAAAGATTACGGCAGAAATGATTAAAAATGTGGCACCTATCCAGACAGCTAGGTCCTAAGCAGATAAAAATCCTATCACAATAAATCAAAAGCTCTACTTATTTGTAATTATACGAATATATGTAAAACTAATAAAATCTTAGTAGGTATGAGTACAACATCAACAAATCATTTAATACGCTCGTCTTTACAGAACCTTGCTATGTTGTATTGACATCGGTTGCATGTTCATGTGTGGGTGCTAGTGAGGACCCACGCACGACGCTCACCCCTCGTGTTTCATTAAATACATTTCCGCATATCACGCACTGTGTCATTTCCGTTCTAGTTGTGCGCTCGAGAAGGGGGAATTTTGTATCGATATCGATACATATATTTGTACCAAGAATTTTTTCTTGTTATATGTATGAATTTACCATCTCCGCCTCCAAATACTAACCTCATCGGCACCTAGTGCACCCATCATAGTGTGCTTGCGACAATCGAGGCTCTGGGGATCGTGTGATGGCGGAATACCCACCTGAATTTGCGAAATCCAAATCCCACAAACTAGTGGGAAATACATATACGAAAATATTTATAATATTTGTGTAAAATACATACATTAAGACATGTTTGCAACATTGCACCATTGACTCAATAAAGTCAAATATTGTTAAAGATTACCGCTATTATCAATTAAATATTTTTTTTTATTTAATTCCTTAAAATGTCAGTAATTTTACGAATTTTATAGCGTTTAATGTTTTTTTTATTTCCTGACGTTTCAAATGCTTGACCGTCAGTTAGACTTGTTAGACACCCAGATGTCAAAGTTAACTTAGGTTTCTGTCAGCATTTAATTATTAATTTTTGATCCGATCTATGCAAAAGGCGCTGACAGTGTAGTAAAAATGGAGATCGTGCAGTGGCAAGTGTAGGTTTTGATTTAATTGTATTTATTACAAGATTCCCGTAAGGTAAGGTAAGGATTTTAGCCTTAAGTAGCACCTGTTTGATATCAATAGCTTTGCGAATAGCCCTTGGCTGGAATCAGTGTTCTTGCTTGCTAGAATTTGTGGTCTATCAAATCCGATGTAATTGTTTTGCTGTAAGTTTTTTAGAGCGTCAATGTTTCGCGTTTTACAGGAAGTAAACAATTTAAAGTTGAAACCGGTAAATTCCTTAAAAATTTATTTAATTACTTAATTTTTTTTATTTTGTGTGTAATTATTTACGATCAACTTATTTGAGAATACTATACAAAAATCGATACATTCGTAATAAACTACATGACATCACTGGAAGCGTCACCATGGGAAGCTATTTGCGGGTTCAATCAAATCCACAGATTGGTGTTATTATCAGCTTAAAACATTAATTAATTGTAGAAGTTACTTATTCCTGTATTGAATTATGTTTAATTTGAGTTTTAATAATGTAACTACTATTTAAAATACGACCCTTTATTTTAACTTAAAATAACAGAATCGATTTTTTGATTTATTTAGGCAAATGAAAAAAATATTTCATGCATTATTTATGTAATTACACTTACAATCAAAAATATTTTCAAACTTAGGTTACCATAGAGATCGATTGCGTCCAAACAATATCTCTTATCATCCCTACATCAGGTTCGACGTCCATGCATATTACAATTACCACATAGTCCCATAGACCCATAGTGGTGATTTTAGATTCCATTTATCTATAAACTAAATTGGTTGTTATACAGATTTAGGGAATTGTTTATAATTTTGTTCCCATGCCGATTCATTATAATGGGCTGGTTGGCCGTAGATACATTTCACTCCCTCGTTTATGGTCTCTCGCAATTGCATAGGGTTCGCGTGAGGATTACAGTTTATTTAAGCGTTTGATTTTTTCCTCGCTTTATAACGTACTATTACACTTTTCTAACGATTTTATTACCAGTTAGGGTTCACAAAACGTCGGTTATGGGCTTAAAATAAGTACGATTTGAACCAATATTTTTTTTTAATAAAATAAGTTACCACTCCCTGTAGGTATTTCTTCTGTCTGAGTTTACATATATAAGTTGCACGCGGACAAACACCCTGACAATTATTTGTAGTTATACAAATAATAGTCCCTAACTAAAATAAAACTGAAATATTTTTGTAAAAATATATCCTTACATCTGAAAATAAAAACGCAAAATACTTCAAGTATTTGTAAAAAACATAACAATATACTATCGAAGTCCATTCGTAATTAAATGCCTCATTTAAGTATTTTCATAAACCTCGGTCACAATCCTTATAGATTTGCCTGATATAGACTTCCCGACGAATTGTAAACTTTGTTCTATCGTGATCTCAAACATTGCATCGATTGTACTATATTGCGTTTAACGGTACGAGACTGCCACTTGAGAAACTGTCACAGAATAAATATGCCAATTCGGATTGGTTACCGTTTCCACGAGCTATAAGACCTGTCCGATATCACTTATTGAACCTTTTACTACTAACTTTAAATATTAAATAGAAAATAACCGAAAAATCTAAATGGAAGGTTACCCACCTTCCAGGAAAACAATTCCATTTCTATTCCAGGATTCCCACAACACCGATTTTTCCAGGCGATCATTACAAGGTTAGAAGAGGACAGTGCGCTGGTACCGGACCACTTGTCTATGGAATTTAGGGTCCCTCTTGCAATCGATCGTCAGAGCCTCATCCATTAGGCTTCAGGGTGCACCGTGTGTAGATGCTGAAATGGATTTAATTTAGAGAAAAAAATACTACTTTTTACCTCTAGTAATTCCTCTTTCTTTCTGTCTTTCTCAATATTTTTTACCCTTCTCCGCACAGACAGGTTCCAGACATTCGCTTTAATTTCATAGTACACTAGTTTCTCTATTTTGAATCACGGTAATGGCGTCAGTAAAATTTTTGGTAGATTTAAGTTCTGACTAACGGTACTGATGTCCGACGGATAGCGAATAATCCATTCGTATATACCGAACTCAATTTTTGCAGCCCTGTGTGACACGAAGCAACCAATCTGGTGCTAGAGTACCGGCACGGCGCTCAACCAACTGCCCAGGGCAGTGAGTACATAATATTTCGTATATGCTTTTGTCTAACCAGCACTGAACTTATATATGCCGATAAAGAAGATAAAGTACCTGATGCTGTTTATAAATAATAGGATAAAGAAGTGCACTAAATAGTGAGTAAAAAGTAAACACGCTTAAACTAATTATAGGTTGATATGGATAGGTCATAAAAAGTCGAAAGTCATTTTATAGCCTATAACACATTTAATGCATGATACGAGAATGTATGACGCGTTGAATGCTAATTAGAATGGAAGAGACCACCAAAGACGCTTTTTATTAATTTCCGAGAAAAGAACTTTGTAGCAACATTTTTTTTAATTTACACATATAATACACACATCACTAATTAGCCTGTTATATGTTATTTTAACTTGTTGTAAGTTCGAAGTAGCAAATATGTTTTTAGTTTTATGAAATATAAAAAAGGATAGTTTTGTTGGAACAGTCAACAAGGGAAACATCTCGTAGAATACAACGTTCGTGGATTATTTAAAACGACAGTGCAAATACTAATGCATTGTCTCCGTTCTTCCTTCACTGTATTTTTGTAACAATTTTTTTTCTATACTGCTTACAGCGAAGAGTTTCAGTGAGTTTTTACTACAAGAAAAATATACTATCAGACAAATTACTTTCCCTGGCAATTTCAGTGCTTATATATTAAAAAAATATTTAAATACGTTTGGTACTTATCTTATTGTTACTCAAGTGGCGTAGTTAAATCAAGCGTCTTATTTATCACTAAAATAATAATAGACGTTCCCTTCGAAGTAGTCGTTAGTACTAAGGGTATCGTCCTATTACCAATCAATAATTTTACGACCTTTAAAATTCGAGTTTATTATCAAAACAAAAGATTAGTTTCATTCAAAGGAATTACAGATTGGTTACGCTTTGCGATTGATCCTATCCTTAACTAACTGAATCGAAATTTTATAAGAGGTCCAATTTACTATTTGTATTTTGTGGCGCTTGCTTTAATTATAAACATTTAAAAAAATTCTTTAAAAATTTGTAGCATTTGTACCAAAAGTCATATACTTTCAGTCGATAAACTCTTAAACTACCAACAATCAACTTATACAAATGGACTAACAAACGAACTAACGGTCCATCTGATTGTAAGGGGCTTATGCAGCGCATAGAAGATTTTTTTTATGAGAAAGGCGCAAACGTGCGAGCGTCGCACCTTATGATAAGTGATTACCGACGCCGACGTATATCTGCAACACCAGAGGAGTTGCCGGTGCTTTGCAGGCCTTCAAGTATATTTGTGTAGTGAGGAGGGGAGGGGGAGGAGTAGGCCTCTACTTCATGCCGGTATTCTAGTTAGGCCGTTTTACTACCCCGGTCCACACTGCCCATTCCTGCAAGAGCAAAAGCTCTCGCTTGGCTCTACCGCGTACAAATGGGTTGTCAACCCTGTGGACTAAGATGGCTCTCTACGGCCTTCTTTATTAGAAAGGTTGTTTTATTAAGGAATACTTGGAGTTAAAGTCTTACGAGAGTAGGTAGTAGTACGAAATATTATTTAGTATGTAGGACTAAAGATTATTTACGTAAATAAATATAAACAACTTCATCGACAGTTTGTGCTCAATATGACAATAGCTCACTGCTGAACACTATTTCACTTGAAGTTGAATTTACCCTAATTACATATCATGTCAAATAAGCCTTTGCAGTTCGACACGCAGAAAGGAAATTACATGTTTACATAAATATTAAACTAAACTGGAATAATCGGGTTACATTTACTTTTACATTATCATTATAGTAGTAATTACCCCTATAGTTGTTTTAACTTACATATTATATTTTATTCAAATACGTCATTATTTTGCAGTTTAGTAAACATTATACAGGAAAAAACACTATCCACAGGAATTAAATCAAATATGATTAGAGTGAGTAAAGCAATCATAGGATGGATGACTCCATCTCACTAACTGGCCCTGGCTTAATATTTACAATCAAGAAACAAGTTCTCTTCAGTCAATATTACGTTTGCCATACAAATGAATACCTTCTGACACAACAGGGGCTTCCATTTTGATGCATGTTTGTTTGTTCAGGCAATTCTCGCTGCCAAGTCTTATGCCACCGAAGATGGTGTATACCGGTTTTCTTTGTTTTATAGCCTGTTAATATCTAACAAACCCGTGTTCGTTTGAACACCGACTTCTCGATTTTTTTTAAATTATGTATATTGTGATTGAAATTTAGCTTATTTTAATTATGATACTTTAATAACTAAATGCGTACAGGCCTTTTTTTGCATCAGACTGTTGTGTACAAGTAATCAGAAAATTCAGTTTGGTAATGGATTTTTTTCAGTTATTCTTTATTATTTATCAGCTTTAATGAGATTATGTACATAAATAAATATATTTTATTATTTTTTAGCTTGGTCTGTATTGTGCGTAAATTAAGTTTTTTTCTATCACTTTCTATTACTAAGGAAGTCTTCTTTATTTCTATCACATTATGATTTCAATATTTGCCCGAAATATGATAGTACCCACTCCGCTTCACCTTGTAAACCTTTGTACCCAAATTAACGCCTATATGAGCAGAATCACGCTCTCTTTCGGAATTCGAGAGCAGAATAATCAGGATTTAATTTTGCATTGTCCGATAGATTTTCCAGTTTCAGTCAGTTGCCTGAACCTCAGCGGTCAGCCTGTGCAATACGGCGTGCAGATCAGCTAGCCGTGTACAGTTAACAATTTTGTAAAAAAACATGACATTCATGAGTTAAACACAATATATAGTAATAATCAAATATATGTATACTCGTGCAACAGCTTATAATGAATATTCCATATTCATAAGCTTAAATATTTCTTACTCAACTTAATTAATACCGACAAGATATCATGCAAATTTATTAAGAGCTGTAAAGTAAGTTAAAACTTTAAGAGTTCTAACTTCGACTAACAAACCAGTAACAAATGATTTTCCAATTGTTAAACTCATACGAAACTTCGAAAGATTATGTTGCCGTAAAGACACTGAACCGTCCATACCGAGTTAGTGAGACTTAAAACGAGTGTTACAAATTTAATTAAATTATCAATACTCATCATTATCATCTGCATGTTGCAGTTAACTGGCCGACATAAGTCCGACTTAGTTTGAAAGATCGACTGTAGATTATATCTTTTCAGTGGCGCAGTGATTAAGCACTTGTCTGCAGCACTGCGGGTCGCGGATTTAATTCCCGCACGGAACACATATTTATATGGACTACAAATAAAAGTTTAGGGTATGGGCATGTGTCCATTCGAAATTTATATATGTGACTTGCCTCCACGGTACATGTGAAATTTCTGAGGTATAGATTAATTTTTTGAAATTGAAACTGAATAAACTGATTAGCGATCTCAGTGACCAAACACAAGTAGGCAATGCTGCTGATCACCCGTCAGGGTATTTAGATCTACTTATCACGCTAGGCCAGCGAATTGATGAGCGCAGTGCTGGCACGGAGCACACACGAGCTAGTGCTTAGCTGTGCGTGAACGTGCTTTCCATATGTAATATACATTATAAATCATTATGATTTTTTTTACTCCGCAACCACAAAGTGAATACTTCTTATTGAAAGTATAGCGAATAGCAAATTATTCAATTACAATGAAATATATTTTGTTAAAGGAAAGTTAGCACTAGGTGTTCTATTGCAAGCCATCATAAAACTCCTCTCACTCTCTCCTTATTAAAATAAGTAATATATATTTATTATTTACGATAACTAGGGTTTCGTTTTGGTTTGATAAAATTTAATGACACAGAAATACTGATGCAAAGAAGCGCAAGGTGTAAATGTATAATTTATTACAGAGCAATATCACATTTATTAACTAATTGTATTCGTAAATGTAATAATAATAATAATCTTTATTGTCATATTAATTTGAAACACAAAGTATGAATTCCCTGACATCCGTGCTAGGATAACAACCTATATTACAGAGGTCAGTGTCTTCTCATAATATTCTCATAATTATCTCATAATCTATTAATACCATATTTGTATTTAGAAGTCTTATGTAATATGAATACCTGCACACGGTGCACTCTGCTGACTAACGGTCTATGCTCTGGCATCTATCTGAAGGTGGAAAGTCGATCCAACTATGTCGAACCCAAATCTCACGTCGAAGTAAGTATGGCCAAATTTTAGATTCATAGCATACTTACTCTTGTTGGTGCTTTCATAGAAAGCTCTTTTTTCAGTTGTGGACGGGCTGATGAGGAGGAAGAAGAAGAATATATGTTTTTTTAGTTTCAACATAAATAACACTTCAATATTAAATTAAATAATATTCTAATTGTGCCATTCCATGTCCCAGAACAAAATGAATTCAAACCAACAAATACTTGTAATTAAAACAATATTAACAAACCTCTCTCGGGTAAAATAACACTAGATGCTGATACAGAAACATGTCGCTGAGTAATGTAAGAACAAAATATGATTCTATTCGACTTCACAAGCGAACTGTAACTTAATATTTCAAAGTCATAAATGTTCACGCAGGCGTTAAGACCGGGTGCTAACTGATCTAGTTTGAACTTCAACTAAAGCAGTCGGCGCAAAGCAAAAACATTAGCCATAAGTAATGAAACAATTGTAAATTATCGATCATCTTTGAATAAACACTATGTTTTTTATGTTTAATTACATGGACGTGATTTTTTTTTTCAAATCAATCTATTTATTTTCTTCTGAGTAGGAGGTAAATCAGCAATTTAAATTGCAAAAGCTCTTGACCTTTGCCTTAATGTACACTTTTAATAGTGATCAAATATGTGTAAAAGATCGAACTACTAGCGTATAGTTTTCATATTTTAGACTTTGAACTTAAATTACAAAGGGGTGTACCTCTAGTTTAACTTTAAAGTTTTAGAAGGAATATACACATCTCTTATTTCTAAACGCCAACCTCACCTGCACGTGGTGCACATTGCTCACCAAAAAATTAGGCGTTGTAGACCGAATGACGATGAAATATCCATCCGGAAATTCAGCACCCAAATCATCAGTGCGAGGGTACCGGCACTGCACACTAACCCACTTAGCACGCGCGGTGTTGATAGGTAACCTTCCAATAAAAATAAGCTAGCTTTTGATGAAACTTTCACACAAAAGCGAATCTTCAGCAGTGGAATAAAATATGTGAATTTAGTAATTCGAAAAGATCATTTCAGAACTGTTCAAGGGTTACAATATTTTTCATAATTATGCAGCAGGCTTCAATTAATTTAGTTTTTTATTTCTTCTTTTCTTCGAATGTTCTTATGTCCCAGTCTTTTGCTCTTTGAGTATATGATTTAAAGCAACTTATTTAGACTTTGATAATTCAACGTGTCTATGCGATTAGTTTTCATATTTGTTATCAATGTATTAATATTATAAATATGAACATTTCTGATACCTAAACATAGTTTTTGTTCTATACTGTGGTAGCCTAGTGGTCAAGGAGATCGCTTTAATTTCAATCCCCGGTGGCCGGCACCACTAAAATTATTAATAGCACTTTTAAGTGCTGTATTTACCACGTGCTCGGCGGTGACGAATAACAATAACGGTGAGAAATAATTAAAAATATTATTTGTTTTCGCCAACCCGCACAGAAACAGCGTAGCGGGCCCTTCCCGGCTCCAAAACCCACTCAGATATTTGAGTATAAGGCCTTTGCCCAGCAGTGGGAACTTACAGGCTGCTACTTAAGTTTTTAACTGTTATAAATAGGTCAGTAGAAAATAATCCCATGAATGAGACTTGCTCACTCACTCACTTACACAGAGACTTGCTCTTCCTTAATTCTGTTATCAGTTTTTCATTATTATACTTGGATTTTCTTCATCTAAATACAGATATTGTCAAATACGATGATTATTGATAATAGATGCTTGTCAGTCTATAGATGATTGCTATTGCTTTCATTCAATACTTTTTCTGCTTAAGTTTAGGTTGAACAGGATGTTGGTTCTTTATTTAATAATGATGATATGATAATTGAATAGACGTGCGGTATCAGTGTAAAAATTTGCTGCCCCCTAGACAACAGATAGCGTGATAACCATAACGTCACCAGCGGCCAGTCGCAGATACGATTCCTTTAAGATTTGCACCGCCCGAGGTGACATAATATTTTTTTTTAATAACTTCTTTCTTTCTATCCACAGACCCTGATATATTTAATGACTATTTTACCAAAACTATTAGTAATCGAAATCGTTTTTAACGAAGCTAGTTAATAAAAAGTCCAACTTTTTTAGGCAATTAATTTTACATACATATAACATAAATTTATGGCAATAGTTATTCTGAACTTTAAAATGTAATTACTTTATTTAAAAAGTACAATCTTTTTACTTTTTGTACTCATCTTTTTATAGCAAACATATTCCTCTAGTTCTCTCCGCTGTTAATTCTTTTTATTTCCACTTCTGCTCGCTGCTCTCTTCGCGCGTCAAGATTAGAAAGGTTTCCATCGTATGAGCATAATATTATTATTCCTTACAGCCCCTCAGAGCTCAGGGCGAGCTATTACTCATCTTTTTCCCGCGTCGAGGGCTCGTTTTTATTGCTAGACGTGAAAAATACCAGAAATTTCATCCGGTCCGCTCAAAGTGGTCGGATTAATTCAGAAGGCACTTATTTCAAATTGGATTTCGCTCGCGCCGCGACTCTGCCATCGTCTCTTCATTTCCTTTTAATAGTGTCACAGGCGTTTTCTCGTACGCTCAATAATATAATATACGTTCGCCCATAGTGAATTTAGTTTCTAAGATGTAACAGATACACTTTCTATTACGAAGAATCTTCGGAAATTACGATATTTATTTTCTGCCATGTGTAAAAAAATGATCACCGCACTCACCAAACCGCTTGCCCAGCGCGGTTTATAATGCAGAAACATCCCAGGGAACAAAAGCTCATGTCGGGCTCTCACCGTATAACACATCTAAACTATATTCCATGTTCGCCGCATATCGGCAGACCTACGGGAATGCTATCGCACACATCCGCGACCTCGCCTGCCATAGGCGGCCACTCCTCCATAGAAAACTCATTATCTCCTACTTGGATTGTCGTGCTGGAACAAGGACGTGCCCTTATACTAGGTTGACCAAACCGGCTGCCCGGTACGGTATGTGTGGTGGAGATACATAAGCACTCATTCACCTATAGGGTTAAGAATAGTGTAGGGATTCAGGGCTTGCGCAACCTACTTTTTGCTTCTACGGAAAAAACGAACAAGTTTGCTGTCAGGAATGGGTTTACAAAGATGTTACTCGTCCAGCTGATTTTTATCTTTTACCTACATTTGCTTGATGTTATAAGTACGAGCATGATGCTTGATGTAATAAGAAATACATCTCAACTTTGTTGGTACTTCTGTAGATACGCAATATGTCTAAAATGTAACGCAATAGCCATAATTATATAGGATATAGAATAGGAGCGATAGGGAGGTAGACGCAAGTTAACAAATTTTAGATAGATTCCGAGTCTGCGTCTCTGTCAAGTAATATAAAGTATTTACATTCTGTACTTATAAGTAAGCATGTAAATTACATTGCTGTCTTAAGACATGTTAAAGACTTGCAGAACAAATCTTGGAACGCCGTTACCGTTTAAAGTAAAGTAGCAGCCTGTAAGTGCCCACTGCTGTCGAAAGGCCTCCTTCTCAAATATCTGAGAGGGTGAAGGAGCCGGGAATGGCCCGCCAAGCTGCTCCATTGCAGGTTTGGCGGGCTTCACATATCATCGAAATAATATTTTGTTATTATTTCGCAGACATGTTGGGGGAGGCCTATGTTCAGCAGTGGACTTCTGATAGGCTGAAATGATGATGATGATGATGATGCAGGTTTCCTCACGATGTTTTCCTTCACCGCCGAGCAAGTGGTGAATACAGCACTTAAAATTGCTATTGACAATTTTAGTGGAGCCGGCAACGGGGATTGAACCCAGGTCACTTGCGCTCTATGATACTAAAGTGAGCGCCCTGTCCACTAGGCTACCACGGCTCACGTTACCGTTTGTGGACACAAATGTTATACTATAAAATACTTCAATTCAAGACTGTTAAAAAACAAGAATTATATTACTGTTCTCTTAACTTATATTAGGTTGATATTATGAAGCCACATATAGGAACAAACTGTAATGATGTTACAAAGCGTTACCTTTGTCTAGACGTAAGCAATCCTTTGTTAAGTCTACGGAACATGTTCCATTCATGAGCGTGTGTCTCTATGTAAATGTTGCTCTCGATTTCCATTAAAAGCGTGAACATTACAAAAGCAATGTTGAAAGTTAAGCTTTGAATACTGTAAACTTTAATTGGACGTGAAACAAGGCAACGCTTAAGTTGGCTCATTTAGTTACTGTTCAACCGAAACTTGACTTCGAAGTGGACTATATTTCATCTTTGACACCTTTATAATATTAAGGAAATTGTAAAACTTTATTTCCTGTAAATAAGTTTATAGCGTCTACATTTCTAAATAGCAGAATATGCAAAGATAATTGTATGTAACTATAATTAACAAAAATTTCCAAATGCACGAAATACAAAAGGTACTGAAATAAACTTACATATGTGCTAGATAGTTTTATTATATGCCAGGTCTTATTTATAAACACTTTTACGGAAGTTACTCTTCTAGCTAAAGATGTAAAACAAAATTATCCGCTTGTTCTTTCGTTTGTTCTTAAATACCGCATTTTTTATACGTATAAGTATTTTTAAGGGATATTCCTAAAATTTGTATAATACGAAACTATTGAATTACTCCTCAATGGCAGTATATTCACGAGTCAATTTCTACACTATTATAGATAGTAGGTAATTACTTCAAATAAGTAATAACATAAAGAAAAATAAAATTTTCGTAGACTCTAATAATAATCTGCCTCCCCTTTCATTCCGTGGGTGTCGTAAGTGTGACTAAGGGAAAAGCCATGAAAATCTCAAGACAATCTCTGGAATCAAATCCATCGTTGATGTTCCCCGTCTGCCAAGTATTATTTAGAAGAGTGGGTTGTCAAAGTTTGTTTGGCAACCCTGAGTAAATCCAAATAAAATACGCATTCAAAAATTTATATTTTTCATGGAGATTAATTTAATGTTTCCGAAAATGAATAGACTACAAAACTAAATTATATTTAATATTCTTGATAGTCAGCCTGTTTTAGTTCACTGCTTGACAAAAGCATTTTTCAAAAAAATATTCTAACAATCTGACCTCGCGTTTATACCAAGGCGCAAAACATATATTCTAAATGTTGGGTTAATTGTTTTTGTTCATTGTTTAAATCTAAATACAATTTGTAGTTGTATATAAAACATGTAGAAAACTTGGCACAGATTTTTATTTGTTTGAAACATGTTTTTTTTTTATGTTAATGGCGGCAAACGAGCAAGCGGTTCACCTGATGGTAAGTGATCACCGTCGCCCACGTACATCTTTAACACCAGAGGTGCTGCAGATTCGTTGCCAGCCCTTTAGAGTATTTGGGAGATGGGAGGGAGGATGAGGAGGGGGATGGGGACGGGGAGTGGGCCTCCGGTTACCTCACTCACCGAACGAAACGCAGAAGCACAAGATGCCTCTATTTCACGCGGGTATTCTGCGAGGCCGTGGTACTAATCCGGTCGAGTCGGCCCATTCGAGCAGCAGCAAAAGCCGCCGCTTGGGTCTACTACGGTAAAAAACATGTGACTTTGTATTTGTTTCGTACTTGTTTTCTAGTAGTTTAATGTTAAAGTACCTAGTAGTACCTTAACAGTTTCAATTAAAAGAATTCATGATATTGAGGAACATTACTCCACTTCTGCAGTAAATGTCTATTTACAAACCGAAAATAATTAAAGAAAAAAACGGAATTATGGACACGATATTATGAATTTTTGTTTTTCGATTGCTTCATTTTGTTCAAATGTAAATGTCTGCAGGACAACTGTAAATCAGAGATACACATGAAGAGGATTTTCCATTATGACCACGCTCAGTAACCGGACTAGCGATTGCGTTACCAGAGACCTCGCACTTATGTCCGCTATCTGCTTCCAAAAGGAATACAAAAATGCCTGATACTTTTTGTAATGGTTATCCCGCCATCTGTCGGTAGCCAATGCTTCTCCCATAGTCGCCTCTTACGACACCCGCGGGAAGAAAGGAGGTGGCGGATTCTTACGCCGCCGTTGCATAATCGATCGATAACATATAAAGTAAAAAACACAAATGCACATCATCTAAATTATCTTAAATTATTTGGCGTTATTATATCTATAAATCGAATATAACTCTAAAACTAAAATAAATAAAAAATTAACATGTCTAAAAATAATAAGTGTGCTAAGTGTGGACACAAAATGTTTCTATACTTGCATAATATAAATGCTTCTTGAGCAAAAGAGGAAACAAAACACGTTTGAAACATTTAAAATAGAAAATTAAGATATGATCATGTTATATGATACACGTTTTTGCCTAGTCTTTTACAAGACTTGTCGAAAACTAGAATCAGTAGAATCAAAATAAAAATGGATTTCAAAAATAACTGTGCAGTAAACTTCGGATGAGAGAACTTTTACAATTGTTTTAACCAGTGTGTGGCATCAAAAATATTCGATAAATACCGCTCTTTAGTAAATAGACTGACAGTTTTAAAGTTAAAACGATTTTACTGTCAGAATTGGGATAATATACGAGACTGCGCTAAATCGATGAGACTAATATATATTCGGCGTACACAATTTCATTCCGATCATAATTATCAACGCACTGATTAAAATTCCACTATTTTTGGTATATAATACCATATGATCCTTTTTGCGATAAAATTTCGGCAGTGAAATAACCAATTTATATAAATAAATTGGTGTTGGTAATAAAAATAAAGTTGAATGATTTTAAATTTTACGCTCTCAAATTTAGATTTATTCATTATTAGATTATTAAATAATTAAGTATTGAGTTAGAGGAATACGTTATGTTTTTCTAAAGCTAACCACACCTGCATGCGGTGCACTTTCTAACTAGCGGACGATGATCCAAGTACCTACTTATAGCGGAAAATTTATATTCATTGTCTTATAATCCCATATCCCATAGAATACTGCTCAATATTTGGGTACGGCATTAGGAATGAGGATATCGGCACTGCCCTCACTAAACTTCCTGCCTAGCATAGTGAGTACGGGCAAATCTTCCATGCGCCCAAGGCAAGCTTTTCTATGCACGTTTCTAAACATGTTAGAGCCATGCGACCGCTTTTGCTGATGCTCGTAGGGGCCGGCTCGACCGGATTGAACTACGGCCTCGCAGAATACCGGCGTGAAGTAGAGGCATCTTATGCTTCTGCGTTTCGTTCGGTGAGTGAGGTATCCGGAGGCCCAGTCCCCCTAAATTACCGTAAGGTCGACCGTTTGTACGTTTGCAGCTTTTACCATAAAAAAGCCAGCTTTAATCATGTCTTAATGGAAAGGCATATATCCCAGACCAATTTTCTAGCGTCCGACAGAATACCAGGCCTAAATTAACGGCCACAGACTGCCAGTAGACTCTTCGAAGTCTGACGAATATGTTTATTCTGATAAAGTATTACTAAAATGTTAGATTAACTACACGGGGTAATTGCATGAGGTACACTCAACACAGAACCACATTAAACCCTGAGTTGTTCAAATTGTATTGACAGCAGTAGACCATTGAGCCACGAGGCTCAGTTATTAATACACGAGAACCGAGAAATTTCAGCTTCAACTTTTAAATATTCACAATTCTAAATCAATTATGATCGACAGTTTATTTTACACAATTTAACGTAAAAATTTAATCTTGTGTGGATCTTAATCTGCAGTAACAATGAAATATTTTTTTTTTGATTATATTATATCAATGATTTAGATTATCTGCTGTTCAGTAAATATATTTAACTATTTTTTTTTCTAATTTGACAAAACATTTTAATATCTTATTTATATCACTGCCACTAAGAGAACTGGAGAAAAACTTTTTTTTTAATTCATAACAAATTTCAGTATTCGACAAACATTTTTTTATAACTTTATCTAATTCATAACTTTTTTTTATCCACAATATGGTACCCTTAGTTCTCACAATCTACAATTTTTCCTCCCACATTTGCAGAAAGTATGCAATGAACACAACTACTGAAGGAATTATGTCAAGAGGCTTGTAACTTGTACGTTGGTGTTAAATATGTATTCACTAAATTATTTATTATCTTTCTCTTAATTATTTATTGTTTTGTTGTAGAGAGGATTACCATCATTTTACTTCTATTTTTTATGTTTCATAAAAGGTAACTAATGCCTTTGTTAAGGATAAAAAACCGGCCAAGTGCGAGTCGGACTCGCACACCGACGCTCGACCTAAATAAAACATTGTGTTTTCTTTCTTTCAATTCGAGATCCTTAGCGTGAGCCCGACTCACATTTGGCCGGTTTTAATTATTTCTTGTTTACTTTAAAGTTTACTAAACTAATGTGCACTATTATCAAAATAATGTGCGTATTACCGTTTTTACGATAGGGCAAAAACTAGTATGATATCTGCTATACAACACACAATCCATGAACATTTCAACCGACTACCTATTACTGTTCAAAGTAACACCACTTCAAAGGTAAAACATATGGATGTTCAGTAGATAAGAGGCCTCCGTAAGGAACCCCAAAAAGCAACAGATCTGCCTATTTTAATATCAACTACTACTATATCAGCCTATTTGTGTCCACTGTTCTCCATGTCCTCTTCAAAAAAGCGCCAGCAAAACCCGGCAGAGATTTCTTAGAAGATTTGCCAAATCCATCTAGTAAGAGATACCTCTGTCTAAGAGTAGACTATTTACAGACTATCATAGTAGTATAAGAAAAAAATACTTTAGGTGGAAATCGAACCTAAGGCGGGCACGGCTCGCTGAGTATAAAACGCCACATTGTCAAAAACATAAACATTTTTTTCAAAAACCTATATTAAATCATCTTTTTCTTTTATTTCAGTGCATCCTCGGAGCGCACTGCGTACACCTGGCTCCCAGACACGAGAATCGAATTCTGCTCTCCTTACAGTCGACGCAAGAGTTCCAATTCTACCGTCTATGAGAGTGACTGATGGTGCGAGGGCTTCGATCAACTCGAAGAAGCGTTACTCTGATCGAACACTTAGTGCTCAATTGACAGTCAAGTGATGCATTACGTTTAAGTAAAAGTTACATCGATTTTTTTTTAAATGAATGTTAATCAATAATATCCTTTCTATTTTAATATTAAGTATTTATTGTAAATACAGTTTTGTCAAGGTATCTTATTGTATAGACATGTAAGTGTTACAAATAATAATTTAGCTTCTTGCTAACAACATTTAAAACACAAAAATTGTTTGATTTTTATTTCGGCTCTAACTTTATTTATTATTTTCCCCATTTCACCATTTCAAATATAAATTTTCGCGTTAAACTTTTAGACTTAACACCTATGTTTAAATTAATAGTCAGAAAAATAAAATTAAAATCTTAAATTCTTCTGGCCGAAGAATTTTCAGGAAGTAGAAAAAATTTTTTGCTCATAAATTCTCCGATATTCTCGCATTTACTATGGGCCAAACAGAGTGCGAAACTTCCTCGTAGTTACCAAAAATTAATATTTATGATGAACAAGGAGTAATGCGTCATTTATGAGCGAAGTTTGAACGTATTACGTCGACTTATCGAACGAAAATGAACCTCTAAAATTTTCTTCATCGTTTTCCAATTTCCTTATTGATTGGAATACTCATTCCTGAAACTAAAACATTTGTTAAAAATCCTGACAAAAAAGAGTGCATTTATTGTTAAATCTAATTCCAACTATAATATAATTTGTACGTATGTTAGTGTACTTGTTATTCAACAATTACTTCCTATTACAAGTTACAAAGAGATTAATCTTAGAAGTAAACAATTTATGAGAAGAAGGAACGCAAAATAGTAGTCAGTAACTCTTGATTAGACGAACCAATTTCCAAAGATTCTCTGATTAACTAGAATATTTATGTCTATTTAGTGTCTAATGACCTACATGTTTCTATTCTAATATAATTTTAATGTTCTCACAGTTAAATTAATATCTTATACTTATATCTATTCGAATTTTCTTAAGAACTAAATTAAAATAATAAATGTACTATTATTGTAAGATATGACACCA